>CM060900.1:70439021-71639021 GCA_030762935.1 Hymenopus coronatus | reverse complement strand
CCATATATTAATGATAAGAGTATTTACATTACAAAATGTATATCTTGAACTTCCTCGGGATAGCCTCTGAAGTCCTCTTCATTCTGAATGACTTTTGCATAACTGCTAAGAGATAAAGACTTACTACAGAAAAATTGTAGATATCATATGTGTAGATTTTCTTTATACAGAGATTTAACAACCATTTCCTAAATATTTCCTGTCATTTGCTTCCGAAACGTATACTTTTCTCCAACGGGAAGTCCTCGTCCGTTTCATCTCTCTTTAGTTTCTCCCCTGGCCATTGGAACAATAACCGAATCTCAATGACAATCGCATAGCGATAGATTTTAAAGCATTTGACTGTTTAGCCTAATGAATTGCCTTATTCCCCTTCTTATAAGGAACTAAATAAGAAAATCATTTCTGGTAATGTTTATCTTGATTAGCATGATGTAGATGAAAGAATAATCTTTTGCAAGAATAGTTGGTTTACATTTCAATAAAATTTAAGGAATTACATTAAAAATGAATGTTTTGCTGTGATAAAGAGAATTTGATTGTTTTAAACCCACTATGATAGTATTACTGGACATGTTTTGAAAAATTAAGCTAATTATTTGTAATAGTTTCCTAGATAATAAGCCATCAATTAACATTGGAAAGATAGAGCATTTGGACCCCCTTAAAAGTGTAGCAAAACGCTAGTAGCTTTTGTTGACATATTTAACGTTTTATAGGCACTAAAATACAATATGAAATTGAAGTGGACAACAGATGTAGTCAGACTGAAGTAATGCAATATTGCACAAATTTTGAGACTACGCTGTAAACTAGACACAGAGAAGGAAGTTTGCTACATCATCTATGTAAAAGAAAACTGAACTATTAGGACTTAATAATTACTATACTATAAGTGGCTTAAATAGACTATTATTTGAGTGGGATGCTTAGTACACGAGCGCAATTGTTCTAATTTCTCATGAGCAAACAATAATCTAATAAGCCACATGTAATACACGTTTTATCCTATCATAATATTAACTGAAATATTCCATATTTATTAATATTAATATTATTAGAGTCATCAATTGAATTTTAGTCGTGACGTAGCTAGTTTGTTCGTTGCTGCGTAATCCTGCCGGAATAAACAGTTTCAATTCTGGTTGTTTAAACTGCACCAATTAAATCAATAAATGAATAAAAATTGATATTCCAGAAGAAGTTTTAGGGTATGCTAAAAAACCTGTACAAATTTTTAGTTTCTTACCCGGCAAGTCGAAGGACTTATAGGTTAAAGAATTTTCATTATTTAAAAAATGGGGAAGTGCCAAAGGAAATAAAGATTCATTTTGTTCTTTCCTAGAATACATGAAATATATATATGAAGTCTATAGGATAGAATGAAATATATAATATAGAACAGTTAGCTATTAACTATTTCTTGATCAACGTATATTTCTGTTACAGGTTGCAGACTTCCAAATAAATCATCAGTGTATTAAACTCCGCGTCTCCTGCCAGGCGAGTGAAAAGGTACACATTAACTTTTTCTTCTTCTTCTTCTTCTTCTTCTTCTTCTTCTTCTCCTCATTATTTCACGTTTAATTCGCGTAATTAGCATACACAGTAGAAAACAAAATCGAAATACATGAATTTAAAATAAGGGGGAATAGAATCAGAACCAATAACATGTTACTAGGTAGAGTATAGTCAATATGTTCATTATGATTTTAACATCAATATGGTTCTGAAATAGTTTCGTTATTCAAACGACGGCTGTGAATATCTGCAATACCCCAAGCATAATGTTATACGCTGGTGTGCATAAAATAACGTATATTGGGACGGAACAGTTTTATGTTGGTACTGACATAATTTAGTCCAGCCCCTACCAGCGTGGCCACCTGAGTTTTCCGAGCTTAATTGTAGCCATTAGATTGGTAGGGACCTCTACCTCCTCCAAAATATGACCGAACCCGAGAGATAACGTTACAACTAAAACCTTATTATTTTCATACTACACTACTGTTTCCTTACAATTGAGATCTTTTTATTGTTGTTTAGTAGCGGCAGTAACTCTAACGTTCGTCTCCATGTCGCTGATGAGAGCTCTCATGTGTGTTAATGTGGTAACCACACGAAAATAATTATCGAACTCTTTCTCTAGAAGGCCGAATAATACTATTAGTGGTTTAGCCTTTCCTTGGGTACTAATCATAACGAAACTCCTTCTTGGAGAAGGTATTCGTACTTCCCTTTAATTTCACAGCGATTATAACTTCGTTCATCAGTTAGTTTTAATGTCCCTGAATTGTTTTTCAGGCCAGTCATGTCGTACTACGGGCTTAGCAGCAAAGATTTTACATGAGTAAGAAAAGAAAAATCCAAGCGGAACAATTGTCAACGCCACCTCCTGGCTGTGTCCAACTGATTTGTCTACTTACTACCCACTTGTGTACTTAACCCATGCTTTATGAATGTTTTTGTATGCTCGGTATATTTTATATAAATATATTATCTTAATTAAAGCGACTTTTGTAATGAAATGAAATGATTCTAAACAATATATTAGTGTGAAATTTAAATTAATTCACATACAATAAAATACAAATTTATTTCATTCCTCATCCAATCTGGATTTTGCCTCTTTTCCTCAATAACCACTGATAATATAATCCAATTAAGGTAAGAAGAATTTTGAATTATATGTTTGAATGCATCTAAAATTATCTGTACCTTTGTTTTGCCTCCGCCAACGCCATCTCGAAACAGAGGGAAAGCGCATATTATCAATCACGCATTCCTCTAGTTGACAGGGGTTTGATATGCACGCGTGGCAGACTAGAGATACTTTTCTCCTACCAACTTAAACAGCTATTGCTCATAGCGGCACGTTTCCGTGCACCGGACTGCAAATCGTACGGTGCAAAAAGTAATAAAAGATTGAATTATCTTCATTGAAGATGAGTGTCCATAGAAGGTCCATATGGAAGGCATTGGAAATAACTGGCATAAGCAAGTCTCTAACCTGTTTAATAAAAGAAATGCATAAAAAGCACACCTGACAAATAAAACAAGCATAAACATTATCGCAACCATTTCTAACAAGTCAAGGTATTTTTCAAGGTTCCTATTTATCGCCATTTTTTCACACAAATGGATTTAAGAGATTAAATTAAGAGGTGTGGAAAAGTGGAATTTCAAATAAAAGGTAATATATTTGCATCTAATCTACTTATACTGCAGATTATTCTGTGGCAGTTGTACAGGAAATGAGGATACGCATTATGTGTGAAGGAGTTTACAGCAAAAGGGGATTAAAATAAATTTGAATAAAAGAAAATGTATGGCTCTGAGTAACGATGAAATTTAAAGGACACAAAATTAAGAAAGCTGAAAACTTTAAATATTTAGCCTATATATTACTTACAAGAAGATAGATCATCGGGATAAGAAATATATAGTCGACTATGTTAATAATAAACAGACTACAGGAAGAAAAAATGAAAGCTATTGAACTAGGACCTGTTTAAAGGACGTTAAAGCAAAATAAGATATGTAGAAACAAGGTGCTTAATGAATATTAAAAGCATGTAAGCATTTGAAGGGATAAACGAAAAAAGAGTACAATGGTTTCGACATGTAATTAGAATGGAAGTCGGAAGGTTACCAAAGGAATTGATTCAATAAACACCAAATGAAACAAACAAGAAAGTAAGATCAACTATATAGAGCAAGATACGTAGAACTGAAACTGCAGGAAAGTCCTACAGGAAACAGATGAGTTGGATAGGGAACAAAGAGAATAAAATAGTGAATGTTTTATGCAGTATTCCTAACCTTGAGGAAAGCATTGTAGAAAGTCCTAACAAAGATAATATCTATAATCACTTTTCAAAGTAAACGTTGGAAAATTCAATTCATTTTATACTTCGTGAGAAACCCACGGATCCGTTTCTCGAGTTTGTCATTATGCTCATACCTAAGTTACTGTAGTAAGCTATTAAAACTACCTTTGTCATTTGAGTGGCCATGGATCGAAATTCCTTGTAGTCGTCTAAGAGGTTGCTGTAACCAATTTTCATAATGAATAAGTCTTGAACATAGATCTTCATTTAGAGGCAGTCGAGCTTACTATAAAAAATTAACCTTTTAGAAGTGTTTAATGGTGGTTCTTGATGCATACGATAGCACAAGTGGTGGTCACTGATGATACATGAAGTGAAATCATATTTCGAAAAGGAAATTTTGCAAGGAAGTCTTCCAAACCTGGCATTTGTCAGTTTTGAAGACTCAGGAAACCTCCATCAGATGGCACAGTCCTAGGGGATTTGAACCGCTGACCTCTCATTCACAAATCCATGCGTTAACACCCTCTGCCACTCGTGGAGATAAGAATGAACTGAGATGCAAACTTTGGTCGAAAAGCAATGAGGTAGTAGACCTATCATCAAATATATTCAAATTTAAACCCATGAAACATTTAATTCCCAGGTAATTGAATACTGTATAATGACTGAATACCTTTTGCTTGAGTAATTTCACTAAATATTTTATCAATACCTATCATAATTACGTAATCCTGCCCTGCCTAAATGCACATATTTAAGTCGGCGCCAATTGCATGAAGCATCGTGCATTTTCCCTACTTTTTGTACTCTTGGGCTTTTGCATAGTTATGAAAACACATCTGTGTCGAAATAGTAAATATAATCCGATAAACGTGAAATTTCAATTATGAAAGTGAAACTCCGAGCTTCTAAATTACTTTAACAGATTATAATCCTAGGTGGAATGTACGAGTATTTCTCAACGTTTTCGTTTCGGAATGCAAGAAATAATGTTCCTCGATTTGCACCAACATGGGGTGGTGAAAGAGAAAGGTAATTTAATTTATACTTGTATCAACTGAAGTGTGCTTAAAATGCGGCCCATAATGGAACGGATCTATTTATATTGGTGCTGACAAAACCAAACCCAATCCTCTACAAACGTGGCCGCCTCTTTTTCAGAGCACCATTCGCCACTGAATTGGCAGCGTACTTTCTCCCCCAAGATATGAACGAACTGTCAAAGGGTAACACTACAACTCAAACCTTGTATTTTCATGCTGCAATGCCATTTTCTTAATACTGGTTTGGTTACTGCCATTCAATAACGTCAATAACTTCAACCTGCGTTTACATGTCCCTGAAAAAAGCTCTCATGTAAGTGTTTAACCACACATGCAAATAATTATTAATCCCTTTACATACATGGGTCGAATTATATCCCAATTGGTTTAGCTTTTCCTTTTGTACTAATCGTAGCAAAACTTTTTCAGAGAAACGATAGTAGACTCACCCCTTCATTTTAAAGCAATGATATCATTCATTGGTTTGTTTTATATCCCTGAATTATTTTTCAGGCCAGTCACACAGAGAACTAATACCGGCTGGGAGGAATCAAACTTTAGTAACCTGAAGGTGGAAACTGTACAAAAAGCAAGACGTTATTCGAATTACCCTATTCTATTTAGCGGCTATTGGGTATATTTTAGTCATCTTATGGTACATGTTTGTACACTGCTTCGTTATATAATTCGTAAGACTTTTTTTGTATAAAGGAAGACGATTGTAAAGTGAAAAGGCTTGTGGACGTTATTATAAAAATACAAACGTTTCTTTTTAATAATTATTTGTATATTTGAATCATGTTTCTCATTATTATTGGTTTATTTGTATCATTCTCTTAGCATATTTAAACCAGATTTATTTTTGGAAAAGGAACGCAGGCAATATTTAGGCTTGTCGATAGGCTTACTAATACATATATTCAAATGCTTTAAATTTGCTGATCCTGGCCTAGAGGAGCATATACATTAATAACTGTGTTATTGCAAAGAAGGGTGATAAAAACAAGCTGTAAATACTAGATTGCCAAATCATATATATGCAGGAGAAAACTGTACCTGAGCCCTGCATATTAAGGCGTCTGTAGATTGGTGAATTTGGAACGACGCCTTTTTATATGCTTAAGCAACTCAAACTGAGCATTAGCGTTATCTCTGTTTAGGGGCAGTGCATAAATGCTATGTTAGCCTTAACAATAGTACTTTTTCTATAATCATTAGTGCATTGCTGTACAATTGAACAGAGTCAAATACATTCGAGCTGTAGGAAAATTACAGGGTGTTGTCTTTTTAAACCAGTTGAGAGCTGTATTGCCTAGATCTTTCTTCTTCATAACCCTTTGTACATGATCAAAATTGTTTCTCCATTAAAGAGTTTACAAGAAAAATGGTATAATATTAAAAAAAATGTTTTGTAACATTGAACAAAACAATTCTTGACAATGTCAATTTGTATTTACATCTTGTCTTTTTGCCTTCACAACACACTGAGTATTTACCTCCTACAAATTATTTACTATTAGCGTTGCGGTAAAACAATTTGAAACGAAATATTGTTCTTTACTTATTGTTACATAGCGTTGTTAATTTAATTGTTTTTTTTTTTGTTTTTTTTTTCACACAAGCCGTGTGTAGGACAGAAGTTGGATAGGTAGAGTCAGACTGAAAGATCCAATACCATAGCCAGGATTTGTACCACGGATTTTCCGACCTCAAACCGGTTGTTCTGCCACTGAGCTACTATGGCAATATGCCGGCACGAAATTAAATTTCTCTGCTGCCTTTCATGTATCTCTGTAAGCCACAAGATAAAATGTAAATGGATTTTTATTTATGTACGCTCTTTAACTGCTGTTGTTCTCAGCGTCCCATTCTATACTGGGCGTCAAAGACCGCTTAATTTTCTCAGATACCTCTTTACCAGGCTTGAGGTTATTTTACGTGGTGTAAATCTACAACACGGGATCAACGGCTTTATTCCCTTCCGAAGGAAGCCATGCCAAGGATTTTTACGCCCGAAAAAATCCATCGTTCTCCTTCGGGTTTGTACCCGCGACCTTGGGTATATGAAGTTAGCATGGTAACTATTTAACCACGGATGGCGACGAGAAGCCACAAGGTGGTTTGTAGCTACAAGGTGGGAGCAATTTGAAAGCAGAAAATGAAAATATCTTGGAAAGCTCTGTAAAACACTGAATTTAACAAAAAACTAGATCGAGTACAAGGAAATTTAGACACTGTCTAGTACAGATATTCATATTTTGTACTCCACGTTATAAGTTTTATGTTGGTACTGACATAATTTAGTCCAGCCCCTACCAGCGTGGCCACCTGAGTTTTCCGAGCTTAATTGTAGCCATTAGATTGGTAGGGACCTCTACCTCCTCCAAAATATGACCGAACCCGAGAGATAACGTTACAACTAAAACCTTATTATTTTCATACTACACTACTGTTTCCTTACAATTGAGATCTTTTTATTGTTGTTTAGTAGCGGCAGTAACTCTAACGTTCGTCTCCATGTCGCTGATGAGAGCTCTCATGTGTGTTAATGTGGTAACCACACGAAAATAATTATCGAACTCTTTCTCTAGAAGGCCGAATAATACTATTAGTGGTTTAGCCTTTCCTTGGGTACTAATCATAACGAAACTCCTTCTTGGAGAAGGTATTCGTACTTCCCTTTAATTTCACAGCGATTATAACTTCGTTCATCAGTTAGTTTTAATGTCCCTGAATTGTTTTTCAGGCCAGTCATGTCGTACTACGGGCTTAGCAGCAAAGATTTTACATGAGTAAGAAAAGAAAAATCCAAGCGGAACAATTGTCAACGCCACCTCCTGGCTGTGTCCAACTGATTTGTCTACTTACTACCCACTTGTGTACTTAACCCATGCTTTATGAATGTTTTTGTATGCTCGGTATATTTTATATAAATATATTATCTTAATTAAAGCGACTTTTGTAATGAAATGAAATGATTCTAAACAATATATTAGTGTGAAATTTAAATTAATTCACATACAATAAAATACAAATTTATTTCATTCCTCATCCAATCTGGATTTTGCCTCTTTTCCTCAATAACCACTGATAATATAATCCAATTAAGGTAAGAAGAATTTTGAATTATATGTTTGAATGCATCTAAAATTATCTGTACCTTTGTTTTGCCTCCGCCAACGCCATCTCGAAACAGAGGGAAAGCGCATATTATCAATCACGCATTCCTCTAGTTGACAGGGGTTTGATATGCACGCGTGGCAGACTAGAGATACTTTTCTCCTACCAACTTAAACAGCTATTGCTCATAGCGGCACGTTTCCGTGCACCGGACTGCAAATCGTACGGTGCAAAAAGTAATAAAAGATTGAATTATCTTCATTGAAGATGAGTGTCCATAGAAGGTCCATATGGAAGGCATTGGAAATAACTGGCATAAGCAAGTCTCTAACCTGTTTAATAAAAGAAATGCATAAAAAGCACACCTGACAAATAAAACAAGCATAAACATTATCGCAACCATTTCTAACAAGTCAAGGTATTTTTCAAGGTTCCTATTTATCGCCATTTTTTCACACAAATGGATTTAAGAGATTAAATTAAGAGGTGTGGAAAAGTGGAATTTCAAATAAAAGGTAATATATTTGCATCTAATCTACTTATACTGCAGATTATTCTGTGGCAGTTGTACAGGAAATGAGGATACGCATTATGTGTGAAGGAGTTTACAGCAAAAGGGGATTAAAATAAATTTGAATAAAAGAAAATGTATGGCTCTGAGTAACGATGAAATTTAAAGGACACAAAATTAAGAAAGCTGAAAACTTTAAATATTTAGCCTATATATTACTTACAAGAAGATAGATCATCGGGATAAGAAATATATAGTCGACTATGTTAATAATAAACAGACTACAGGAAGAAAAAATGAAAGCTATTGAACTAGGACCTGTTTAAAGGACGTTAAAGCAAAATAAGATATGTAGAAACAAGGTGCTTAATGAATATTAAAAGCATGTAAGCATTTGAAGGGATAAACGAAAAAAGAGTACAATGGTTTCGACATGTAATTAGAATGGAAGTCGGAAGGTTACCAAAGGAATTGATTCAATAAACACCAAATGAAACAAACAAGAAAGTAAGATCAACTATATAGAGCAAGATACGTAGAACTGAAACTGCAGGAAAGTCCTACAGGAAACAGATGAGTTGGATAGGGAACAAAGAGAATAAAATAGTGAATGTTTTATGCAGTATTCCTAACCTTGAGGAAAGCATTGTAGAAAGTCCTAACAAAGATAATATCTATAATCACTTTTCAAAGTAAACGTTGGAAAATTCAATTCATTTTATACTTCGTGAGAAACCCACGGATCCGTTTCTCGAGTTTGTCATTATGCTCATACCTAAGTTACTGTAGTAAGCTATTAAAACTACCTTTGTCATTTGAGTGGCCATGGATCGAAATTCCTTGTAGTCGTCTAAGAGGTTGCTGTAACCAATTTTCATAATGAATAAGTCTTGAACATAGATCTTCATTTAGAGGCAGTCGAGCTTACTATAAAAAATTAACCTTTTAGAAGTGTTTAATGGTGGTTCTTGATGCATACGATAGCACAAGTGGTGGTCACTGATGATACATGAAGTGAAATCATATTTCGAAAAGGAAATTTTGCAAGGAAGTCTTCCAAACCTGGCATTTGTCAGTTTTGAAGACTCAGGAAACCTCCATCAGATGGCACAGTCCTAGGGGATTTGAACCGCTGACCTCTCATTCACAAATCCATGCGTTAACACCCTCTGCCACTCGTGGAGATAAGAATGAACTGAGATGCAAACTTTGGTCGAAAAGCAATGAGGTAGTAGACCTATCATCAAATATATTCAAATTTAAACCCATGAAACATTTAATTCCCAGGTAATTGAATACTGTATAATGACTGAATACCTTTTGCTTGAGTAATTTCACTAAATATTTTATCAATACCTATCATAATTACGTAATCCTGCCCTGCCTAAATGCACATATTTAAGTCGGCGCCAATTGCATGAAGCATCGTGCATTTTCCCTACTTTTTGTACTCTTGGGCTTTTGCATAGTTATGAAAACACATCTGTGTCGAAATAGTAAATATAATCCGATAAACGTGAAATTTCAATTATGAAAGTGAAACTCCGAGCTTCTAAATTACTTTAACAGATTATAATCCTAGGTGGAATGTACGAGTATTTCTCAACGTTTTCGTTTCGGAATGCAAGAAATAATGTTCCTCGATTTGCACCAACATGGGGTGGTGAAAGAGAAAGGTAATTTAATTTATACTTGTATCAACTGAAGTGTGCTTAAAATGCGGCCCATAATGGAACGGATCTATTTATATTGGTGCTGACAAAACCAAACCCAATCCTCTACAAACGTGGCCGCCTCTTTTTCAGAGCACCATTCGCCACTGAATTGGCAGCGTACTTTCTCCCCCAAGATATGAACGAACTGTCAAAGGGTAACACTACAACTCAAACCTTGTATTTTCATGCTGCAATGCCATTTTCTTAATACTGGTTTGGTTACTGCCATTCAATAACGTCAATAACTTCAACCTGCGTTTACATGTCCCTGAAAAAAGCTCTCATGTAAGTGTTTAACCACACATGCAAATAATTATTAATCCCTTTACATACATGGGTCGAATTATATCCCAATTGGTTTAGCTTTTCCTTTTGTACTAATCGTAGCAAAACTTTTTCAGAGAAACGATAGTAGACTCACCCCTTCATTTTAAAGCAATGATATCATTCATTGGTTTGTTTTATATCCCTGAATTATTTTTCAGGCCAGTCACACAGAGAACTAATACCGGCTGGGAGGAATCAAACTTTAGTAACCTGAAGGTGGAAACTGTACAAAAAGCAAGACGTTATTCGAATTACCCTATTCTATTTAGCGGCTATTGGGTATATTTTAGTCATCTTATGGTACATGTTTGTACACTGCTTCGTTATATAATTCGTAAGACTTTTTTTGTATAAAGGAAGACGATTGTAAAGTGAAAAGGCTTGTGGACGTTATTATAAAAATACAAACGTTTCTTTTTAATAATTATTTGTATATTTGAATCATGTTTCTCATTATTATTGGTTTATTTGTATCATTCTCTTAGCATATTTAAACCAGATTTATTTTTGGAAAAGGAACGCAGGCAATATTTAGGCTTGTCGATAGGCTTACTAATACATATATTCAAATGCTTTAAATTTGCTGATCCTGGCCTAGAGGAGCATATACATTAATAACTGTGTTATTGCAAAGAAGGGTGATAAAAACAAGCTGTAAATACTAGATTGCCAAATCATATATATGCAGGAGAAAACTGTACCTGAGCCCTGCATATTAAGGCGTCTGTAGATTGGTGAATTTGGAACGACGCCTTTTTATATGCTTAAGCAACTCAAACTGAGCATTAGCGTTATCTCTGTTTAGGGGCAGTGCATAAATGCTATGTTAGCCTTAACAATAGTACTTTTTCTATAATCATTAGTGCATTGCTGTACAATTGAACAGAGTCAAATACATTCGAGCTGTAGGAAAATTACAGGGTGTTGTCTTTTTAAACCAGTTGAGAGCTGTATTGCCTAGATCTTTCTTCTTCATAACCCTTTGTACATGATCAAAATTGTTTCTCCATTAAAGAGTTTACAAGAAAAATGGTATAATATTAAAAAAAATGTTTTGTAACATTGAACAAAACAATTCTTGACAATGTCAATTTGTATTTACATCTTGTCTTTTTGCCTTCACAACACACTGAGTATTTACCTCCTACAAATTATTTACTATTAGCGTTGCGGTAAAACAATTTGAAACGAAATATTGTTCTTTACTTATTGTTACATAGCGTTGTTAATTTAATTGTTTTTTTTTTTGTTTTTTTTTTCACACAAGCCGTGTGTAGGACAGAAGTTGGATAGGTAGAGTCAGACTGAAAGATCCAATACCATAGCCAGGATTTGTACCACGGATTTTCCGACCTCAAACCGGTTGTTCTGCCACTGAGCTACTATGGCAATATGCCGGCACGAAATTAAATTTCTCTGCTGCCTTTCATGTATCTCTGTAAGCCACAAGATAAAATGTAAATGGATTTTTATTTATGTACGCTCTTTAACTGCTGTTGTTCTCAGCGTCCCATTCTATACTGGGCGTCAAAGACCGCTTAATTTTCTCAGATACCTCTTTACCAGGCTTGAGGTTATTTTACGTGGTGTAAATCTACAACACGGGATCAACGGCTTTATTCCCTTCCGAAGGAAGCCATGCCAAGGATTTTTACGCCCGAAAAAATCCATCGTTCTCCTTCGGGTTTGTACCCGCGACCTTGGGTATATGAAGTTAGCATGGTAACTATTTAACCACGGATGGCGACGAGAAGCCACAAGGTGGTTTGTAGCTACAAGGTGGGAGCAATTTGAAAGCAGAAAATGAAAATATCTTGGAAAGCTCTGTAAAACACTGAATTTAACAAAAAACTAGATCGAGTACAAGGAAATTTAGACACTGTCTAGTACAGATATTCATATTTTGTACTCCACGTTATAAGTTTTACCTTTGTTTTTCTTTAACTTCAGTCTGCAAAGTCTTTGTTTCTTATTGTTTTAGAACCTAATTGTTGCTGTTATTATTTCGGTTCATTTCGTGTTGGTTCTTTCCTTGGTGACATTTTGTTTATAACTTTGATTACATGATTGTTTTACCGTTTAGAATTAAAAAAATTACTTATTTTATGTCTTCTATCCATTCCTTTAAATCATCTGCAATTTTTCTTAAATATTTACTTTAAAAATCCAATAAGTTATATAATGAGCTTCAGTACAATGTCTAGGTAGATAAAGGTTACTAGACAGCTTATTAGTGTATTTTATATCGTTAGATTGGTGTTCCTAGATATTAGCTGGATTTATATTAACACCGTATGGTTAAATTTGCCATGTGATCGTTGATTTGGTTTTTTCTAAAATACATAATTGACTGATCTCTTAAGAGTATATAATACATGATTATATATATTGCTCCTATAAGTTTATACAACACAATACCGTACGTGAGCATGCTATCACACTTCATTGTTTCTTAGAAATCTCTTTACCTGCATTCTCAATATCAGGCATAGGAATCCTAAAGCAGTTAGCTACAAGCTACCAACATTATGTTAATGCAATAATGTAAATTACGTCGGTGAGTTACTGACGGGCAGGTAAATACGGCCTAGCAAGTGCTCTCTGCAAATTTCAACGGACTGTACTGGGGATAGAGTGATTTGTAATCTGCGACGTCACTCATAAAGCGCAGGAACAGTTCAGCTGCATTCCTTTTGCTTTGGCTTTAATGCTTATAAATCTTTATGCTTACTTATTTCTAATCTTACACTATACAGATCTACTTTTAGTCTGTTGGCATTTTTATCTTATATTTCCCTATAACATTCTTAAGTTTAGCATATAAGATTGCTGCATATAAGACATTAGTACCATGTTGTTACTTAAAAGATGCTGAAGAATTGTTTAGCTGCCTCAGATATTTGGAATCAACTGTTGTAACCTGAGAATACATGTTTATTGCCAGGATTTTAGTACTCTATTTGCTAGAATGAAGTGCAGCAGACACTTCAAATTATATGATTTTAAGCACCTTAAAGACAAAGTTATACACGTTATACGCTATAGTGACAGAGTGGATGAAATTGAATTAACCCTAGAAAGCATCCGAATACAAAAGCTGAGGATACCGTGTGGCGAAATTTCTAACCTGTATATATTTCTTTCAGCTAGAGTAATATCCTACTTTACAAAATAGTTTAATATGACTAATCGTAATTATATTATTGAGAAATCATTTTACTGAGTAAACATATAAAATATAACTAAAAAGTTCAGGGCTAAGAATTAAATCTCACATCCATTCTTTGGGGTTGTAGACTAGCTTTAGTAAAGCTTAGATGATTTAAATATAAATAAAGGATTAATTTTTATATTCCCTTTTCTGTATTCTGAAGTAAAGGTATTTTCGAACATTTTTTCGTATCGAGGTGCACACTTTTAAAAGTCCTGAGTGAACGTGGAAAATCTCATAACCTATCTATAACAAATGGCTCAGGGGAAAAATGATTTGCAACGCCTGGGAATCTTAAACGCAGATAAGCAAAGTTACGTATTTGCTGTGTCTCACATAGGGCAAGATTTTAGCAAATAGCGGAATTCTGCATCCTAGCTTTGCACAATTCAATTGCTCATTTTTGTGAAAATATTTAAAATCGTATAAAATTGTGTATTTCAGTAGCACGTGCCTTTAAGAATTGAACATTTTATTGGAACTGCTTAAAAGAACCATATTGCGAATTAAGGACCTGTTGTATTTCCGTAAAGCATTAATAATTCGCTATGGCATCGGGGACAATGTGGATTCTGCTCCAGTCGGCTCTGCCTGTAAACGTGGCTGTTAATGAAAATTTCAAAGAGTTTTTCTTCCAATACGAAGGATATACTAAATGTGTTTATTAAATTTTAAATATACACATCAAGACGCATTCTCTGATTTGAAGAGCATCTCCATCAATGATTCCATTCAGAGAAGGAGACTTGAAACAAACTTTTAAAAGCGAGTATGCAATAGGACCGGAGGGGAAGCTTTTAATACACAGGATTATGAAAATCCAAATCTAAAGTCAGATGCAGAAATACCTACAGAGGATATTTTAAGTACTGAAACATGCTGCAAACTATTTTTAAGCATGAATAGTACCAAATATATTATTGGAAAATTTAGAAAAATATATGAAACTTACAATAAATAAAACAGCATTCAATTCATCTTTTAAAACTGACTACAGTTGTTCCTAAAGTAATTAATTAAAGCACAGTATTTAAGATTTTGGTCCAGAGTCCAGATTCCTGTCCATTTTTTTCTTCTTTTTTCTTCTTCTTTATAATAACTTAAGAGCCTACAGACACATACTCCATGGTATTCTGGTTATTTTGTATGATATCTTTAAACCTGATTTTTTACAACAAAAAATATAAAATGTCCACATTTTTCAGTACTCTCCACTTACTGAAATTTGCAAGCTAGACACCTAAAACATATACAGAGCGTTTGTAAAATTTTGTATTAATATTTTGAGAATTCAAAAATAACATATAGAATTATAGAATAAGTGGACATCTTTAAATTATCTTGATTAAAGTCGAAAAAATAGTTTTATAAAAGTTAACTAAATGTTGATGAGGCCAATATGAGTATCTTAGTGAAAGTTTTGCTAATTTCCCGAAGAAGTTCATTGTAAAAACTTAAATAATTTGATGCATGAGACATTTCATATTACTAGCCGCATATGATGATGATGATGATGATAGTGATGATACTACTACTACTACTACTAATAATAATAATAATAATAGTAATAATAATAATAATAATAATAATAATAATAATGTACATTATTTACGCTAGCTACATTCAACTTTGTAACCATTTACAAGATAACTCTGCTAGAATATTTCAATTTCGAAGTAATTTGTTAAGAATTAAGAGATTTAAAATTTCACTAGGTGGCGCCGTGACTAAGTGGTTTGACCACTCATCTAGGCGGTCCAGGTTCGATTCCAGGCGACCGTATGTAGGAGTTGTGGTGGACGAAGCGACGCTGGGCAGGTTTTCTCCGGGTTCTCTGGTTTCCCTCGCCATTCATTCCTGCAACTGCTCTATAATCATATTTCCTGTCATCCACTTCCTCACTTTCATAACTTGCTTCGGGTGATCATCCATCCTGGCTTCTCTCTGATCCTCTGCTCCTCAATGGGCATCTGATCCCAAGCGCTGGCTTTTACGTACGAAAATGGTAAATAGAGAAAGAGAAATCACAATAGGCTTCCCGGAAATAGAAGTAGGGAGGTTAATGAAACAAGGCAATCGGAGCAGCGGGTTCTTTTGTTACAGAAATAATCCTGATGTAGTTTAATAAGCAGCGTTTAATGAAATTGAAAACATTCTTTAACCAAAAAAACAACTACTCATTTTTATTTACTAAGGGGATATTAAATGGCAACAATTGCGAAAATATTACATTGTTCAGCCTGATTCAGGGTAACTGAACAAGTATCGTGTAAAAATAAACCTTTATTATTTTTCACTGAAATGACATACAGAAACGAAAGTTGCATGAAATGATAGAAGTGGTTTAAGAGTTCACTTAACTATGTCTGTAGCTTAACGTAAAAGTCGCTAGAGGTAGGTTTTAGTTTATTTAGTTGAAAGAGCTCGAAGCCGAAACGTGCGTATTCCGTTGATGGCAATTATAAGAACTTGGGATAGTGTGTCAGTGAGAATCATCGTAATGCACTACTCAACATGATGGTGTTCCTACACATTTCCACCGTCATGTTAGCGAGCTTCTGAATGCCACCAATCAGAAATATCGGCCACACTGAGAATCAGAATTGCAATGTTGACCTGACAACCCGAAACTTCTCTGAGGGGTTCGTGAAGGATGCCCTGTGTCTTCCTCTATTACTACAAGAACTGGATGATTTGAATCTAACTGGAGCTAATAAGCGAGATAATATTTCTTTTGTTAACGACGATGCCAATTGCCATGATCATAATTGAATTTTATTTATGGAGCTCTTTAACTACTGCGGTACTCAGCGTCCCATTCAATATTGGGCTTCAAAGACTACTTAATTTTTCACAGGGGACTCTTTCAGGCTTGAGTTTCTTTTGTGTAGTGTAAATCTACGATACGGGACCAACGGCTTTACCCCCCTTCTGAAGGAAGACATACAAAGGATTTTACGCCCGAAAAAATACATCACCCATCACCGGGTTTGAACCCCAAACCTTGGGAACCAGAGTCTGCCGTGTCACCACTAGGCCACGGTGTTAACAACGCTGTTAATTACCAGGATCGCATCAGCGCCGCTGGTGTGCCAGAATTTTGTACTGCAGGACTGCAAATCTGGGTTTTCACTTCAAGCACTCTATGGACCAGGTTTGCACCTGTGACTTTGGGATCAAAGGTCAGCGTCACCCAGACCGACACTGATAAGCGTGACATGTCGGGAAGAGTGTGGCAAGAAATAATGTACCGTCAGCCATCCGCCGTGTTACACGTGGTATTATTGTGCTATTTAATGGTTAACAAGCGCTTTGCCGTTGATCATCAGAAGCCTCCCAAGTAATCCATACCGTATCCACTATTTGTACTTAGAAGTCGCTGACATTCCACATTGCACCATTATATCGCTTCAACTAACAAAATCAAAGAAATAATAACTGACACAGTTGTTAGCTTCACGTGGAGTGAAACATAGCGTTGCAACATTTCCCTTTTTCCCTATCTTTGTTTTATCTTCCTCTAAGAAGAAGTAAATGTCCTCGTGTGAAGTGCAAACTCCTATTTGGAGAAAATGTGACAACGTTGCGTTTGGCGACACTGAATACCTTCCTTCATCTTCTAACTCGGCTTTGATGCGCCGCATGTTAATCATTGGCACACCATGGCAATGCTAATATCCAACACTTGTAGGGCGCTGATGACCTAGTAGCTGAGGGCCCTTAAACACCAACCATCATCATCATCATCATCATCATCATGCAACACGTGTAATGTAATTTCCACATGACCTTAGGTGTTAGTTCTGTCATTTCATACCGTTTTCTGTATACCATTTCAATGAAAAACAAATAAGCTTTACTTTAGTACCATTCTCTCTGAACTAACTTGCACACTTTCATATTTCTCTTTAATTTGACTTATATGTGTTTGCTTACATTATTAGTCACAATACTTATATTTTGAAATAATTTTAAAAACGGTACTGCACTTGATATATTGTACTGATTATTCAGCACCCCTTCATAGAAAAAAAATCTGACGTGTTCCATTCACATGACTTTCTCTACATCTCTGTAACAGATTGTTACTAATAAGCTTATTCCTCTATCTGCTTTATGCTAATCGAGATAAACACTAGCAAAAACGGTCATATTACTTAGTTCCTGATAAGAAGAAGGGAAATATGGGAATACACTAGGCTAAACCGAGAGTCAAATGTTCTAAAATGTGGATGCTATGGTACAGAAAGCCGATTCTTTGCGTGGCCAGGTGTTGACAAGTTTCCGTATGAAAAATTGTAAGTATTTTAAAACTGAAATTATTAACAAGGAATATCTCAAAAATGGCCAACTCTACGAAACAAATGCATATAGCGTAAATTGTGTATTTTAACGAGCTTTACATCTCTTACGGTCTATAAATTTTGCATAATTATGCAAAATTCATTCAGAATAAAGATATCTTCAGAGGCTATTCCCAGAAAATTCAAGATATACATTTTATTTGTCATGTAAATATCCTTAATATACAATATTTGTATCAAAATCGTTGGAGCCATTTTTGAGAAAATAAAAATTTTCGAAATAGTTTCCATTTAAAGGAAATTTGGGGTGGGGGATTTTCTTGAAAATCTTCATGTCGCATTTTATGAAGACACTAAACTTAAATACCAAGTTTGGCATTTAACGGACTTTTCGTTTTCGAGCTATGCTGTCCACAGGCAAACACATTGACACACACAGACATGCCCACGGGCCTTTTTCTAATTTTTTTATTGAGGAGGTCCCAAAACATGTTGAAATCTCGTTATCGAATTTTTGGGTGCGATATAATACCTACCTTCTCTATACACCATGCACATAGTATGTGTAGAGGAAGTAAAAATAAATTGTATACCCATGCTTTGTAGTAGGGAGGTAAACTTGAGCGCACTTTTTAGGAGAAGTTTTGCACTACAAATTGATACTACTGCTGGCTGCTTCGGTCTCCTCAAGCCTTGTAGTTTTATTTCTTTGCAAAGTATCTACGAGTTTTACCCCTCCACTTTTGCCTTGCACTTGTTGTTTTACTGTGAACGAGATCTTCTGGTGCAAACGGCCCGTTTTCTAAGAAATTATTGAAGATGTTTACATTAATTATGGAATAACAAAACCATCCATAGATGCTCTAGTGCTCAAATTGTGATGTTAGTAACATGGTTGTTTATTTTGAAGAAGTTAATTGTTGATAGATTATAACCAAAAGATGATATAATTAAGATGATAGCCTTATCTTCCTTAATATGCTAATTGGATAAAAATAGTACATTGATATTAGGCCGCTGTTAGTTGCATACAATTAGTTGACGACGGTGTAGTGGGGTACTGATTTAAATTGGCGTCATTAGCCGTGAGCGAACGTATTACTGGAAAAAGATGTACGACTAGTAGTGGACTGTTGTCAGAGCCTTGCAACTGCCCCGTCAACTTTTTGCGTTTCAGCACAGTCGGGGGTATTGTGGTATATGCAGTCTATTAGCAGGACGCAATTGGTGGTGTGACTAGCATACACTGCCTGCGCACGCTTCTCGCAGCTTCTGCAATACAAAACAAATACAATCAGTCGCATTTTTAAATGAATCGTGACGCGGTGACCAGAATTTAGGGTTACTATAATTCTGTAGTATTTTATCGTGGCTATTTATCACATTTGTTCTGCACAGTGTCGCAGTGGGCTAGAATGTGATGCTCTGTTTCCCGGCCACGGAATGCCCTTGGGTTCGAATCCACCCACGGGGTGAGGATTTTTAATTTCCGGGTATAGGACCGGCGCTCACTCACCTTTGTGAGGAGAGTGAGGAACTACGAAAAGGCATCTATTCCGGCCATGATGGCCAACATTCTGGCTAGAGGATGCTTGATGCTGGCTACATCACCTCCGCATATCGGTTGGATGATGGTCCATTTCTGTCGTGCATAAGTGGGTGTGAGGCCGGTAGTCGGGCTAGTAGTATAGGTTCGTAAGGGTTGTAGCGGCATTGGATTATTATTAGTCATGACACTTATGATTGGCGATATTAAAGGGACTGCGAATAATGTTTTTGACATACGAAAAATGGATAAAAACTTACTTTTATCGACACAAAAATCATCGTACAGAGTAAAGTAAATTTCTTTTCTTGGCTTGCGCATTAACAAGGAGCAGAAGCGTAGCGGGGAAGCATTGGTGTTAAAACCCCCACTTGTTAAAAGAAAATAATAAGAAAGTGTAATTCTAATTTTAATTACTGCACTTTAATCTATGAATACACAAATATAATAAAAATGCTTTTTTTAAAAAAAAAACGTTTCTTTACTCAGAATAGCTTCAATTTATTATGATTTTATACAACATTTTACTGTACTAAAAATTTCAACTCATGATAACTTACCTACTATTTATTTTCATTTTATACAAAATTTTACTGTACATACCAGATGGAGAAGGTATTATATTGCACCCAAAAATTCGATACCGCGATTTCACCGGAAATATGTCTTAAGACACCCTTAATTAAAAAAAGAAGAAGAAAAACATTTTTAGAAAAGATCTTTGTTTGTCCTTGGACAGTATAACTTAAAATCCAAAACATCGTTAAATACCAAACTTGGTATTTAAGTTCACTATCTTCCAAGGATGCGACATGAAGCTCTTCAAGAAAATTCCCCCACCACAAACTAGCATTTAGATGAAACATTTTTCGAAAATTTTGATTTTCTCAAAAATGACACGATTTCGATTAAAATACCGTATATTAAAGATATTTACGTGGCAAATAAAATGTATATGTCGAATTATCTGGGAATAGCCTCTGAGGTCCTCTGTATTCGGGATGAGCTTTATAAAACTAGTGAACTATAAGAGATGGACAAAAACGTACCTCTTCAAACCACACAATTCATGTCCTTTACATTTTTTTGTAGGGTGACCGTTTTTAAAATATTCCAAATTATTGGTTTAAATTTTAAAATAATTATACATTTCTCGGACAAGAAGTCGCCCGTGTTTCTTTTGTTGTACTTCTGGCCAAGCAAAGAAGCGAATTTCAAAGGGAATTGCATAACGGCAGCATCTAAAACATTTGACTATCGCTTTAACATATTTCCCTTCTAATTATAAGGAACCAAGTAACAAGAACATTCTGCTAATGCTTATCTTGATTAGCATGGTGTAGAAAAAAGAATAATCTTTATGAGAAGCTTGTTTGTAGAATATCTATAGAAAGTATTGAGTGTAACACATCGGATTTATACATTTTCGTTTCGTTTTTGTAGGATTGACACTCCCCTAGAACTTACAAGCCAATGCCTAGAGGTTAGAAGCCTGTCGGGGAGCCAACGGCACGAAATCACAGACTGGAGAACCTGTAACGAGAGGTCAGCCCGTAGCCAGGCATGAACATGAGGAAGTGGATGCTATGAAATGTAAACGAAATTGACGATTGGAAAGGTGATTAATGGAGCGGTTGGTGGAATGAGTAGCGGGGAAAATCGGAGGACGACGCTTCGCCCACCACGAACCCCACATGCGGGCGCTTGGGATCGAACCTGGGCCGCCTAGAGGGTATGCGAGCAGTCTAACTACCACTCACCCACGGCGCCGTCATATTCCAATACATACCACACTAAATACTTTTCTGGCTACGCTTCTGACAAGGGGTATTTCTGAAACCTGTTTACTCAACGCCCTCTTAAATTTGAAGAGCAAGAAGGTCCACACTACTCAAGGTCATGTTTGACACTGACACAAGTCTCAAATGATTCAGAAACATTGCAGTCTGTCAACTAGTGTAGCAGTCAAGAGCTCTAAAAGTCATCAACCAGTTGTTCAACTAGTTATATGCGGCTAACACTCGTAGTAGCCATAGAAGGAATATATTTACATGGTAAAATTTCACTCTCTTATCTTGACTAGTATCTGAAGTGACGGTATTGAATTTCACTCTCTTTGTATTGGCGGGAAAGGGTTTTTGACTCACCTTAAGCGATATGCAGTGAGATTAACAATTTCACATTCATGAAATGCATAACAACTCGGTCGCTGAATTTAATCGAGAAAGAAAACAGTGGGAGGCCTTTTCCGTGGTGGTAGAAGATATTGTTGATGCAATCTACGATTGGATCATGCAAGACCACAAGAATAACTCTGAAGGTCACTGAGGGAACAATGAACGTGTGCACGATATTCTGACTAATGTTTTAGGAATGTCGAAGGCGACTTCCTCCAAATGTACTGAATTCTAGGCGCACACATTTGTTTGCTTAAAATTGCTCGACGCTGTGATAAAAATGTTTACCCCTTGGATGAATATTTTAATGTTAATAAAATTCTGCAGAAACCAAATGCACCCAATAGAGAAAGTTGTTCTACCGCAGTTGTTTGTTTAGTTCTAATTTTATTGGCGTTCCATTTTATGTTAAGTTTTACCTCCAGTTATTGCCAGGTTTTGTATAATAAGGGCGCTAACGAACTTGGCAGTTGAGCGCCCTTAAACCCCAATCATTATCATCATCACGCAAAATGGATAGAAATAGTAAGAGAAACATCACATCCTGAATTCAATGGAAATATAAATGTTGAGATTCTTCCGAAACGCGTAATGGTTGAAATGGTGTGTAACAAGCGCACTACTCTTTCTTTTGGTAGTGTTTAACGCCCGCGTTAACTACTTATGGCACCACAGGCGGTGTCACTGATGATACATGAATGAAGATAGAGCACCGGTGGAATGCGATGGCGGGGGAAACCGGAGAACACCCGCCCCAGCGCCGCTTTGTCCACCACAAATATCACATGCGGTCGCTTGAGATCGAGTGAGGTGAGGTGAGAGGCGAGTGGTCTAACCACTCGGCCACAGCGCGGCCACGCACTACTTTCTATATCTTCTATTACAAGTATTTTGCATAGCTGCTCCAACAAGAGTTACACCAAGGGAACCGCACAAAATGGATCCATGGTAACTTGCGAGGCTTGCAATCGGGAGGCATCGGATTCGATTCCCGTCAACCACCCAATTGACCTCGGTAGACAAATGCTCTTTTAATACGATCTCTTTACCATAATTTATTTTACATTCTATGTCATCTTACCTTGCAGGTATGCTTCTATGTTTCGTGAAGTATGGCGGTGCCATACATAGGCGAAGATGCTTGCTCAAACAGAAAGAGCACTCCCCGAGGATGCTGGATGGCTGCTTAGTCGATGGGTCGTCCATTGTTCTGTCTATGCAGTTCCAGTAGTGGGACGGGCCTCTGAGCCTGAATTCTTTGGGACTTCCGCGTGTTTCTGCATGTGGCCTGTAGCCCCTTCTGATTGCTTCATTCTATCCCTTCTTCTTGGGAGTGGTAGCCACAAGAATGTATAGACGTCTCAGTATGCGCGGTGTCCCCATGCGTTGTATAACCTATAATACCAAAGGATATTTTTCCCTCCGTGAACATTTTTCCAAAAGCAGTCTAAGTCAACAAGAAGGCACAACTCAATAAATGTCAACCTTAATACTGCCTAATCTTGGCACAATTTTGAGATAAACTAAAGAACAACCCCTTAACGTAGGGTCTCTCAAAGGCGTAAAATTACACGCGTGCAAACCGAAGTGCAGAAGGGGGAGATAGGCGAACGCGATACAAACTTAGGAAAAAGACAAATATACAGAGCACTATTGCTTAAAATCTTATAGTGGGGCATTGCACTGTGGTCAACCTAGCGAACTCGTATGTTGCATCCTTAGGAACCCTGCCTTAACATTTCAAAATGCACTACTCAAAATACGGAAATAATCAAACAAAGATAGCTAAACTGTTACTGTAACGAGAAAAAATGCATTCCGTATAAGATGTCTTTTTAATGTATGTTCTGCCCGTACACTTACTATTTTTTATTTATTTTCAATTTCCCGGTTGCTGAAAATTCAGAGGCAGAAGTGTCCCTTAGTAGAATTCAAAAAAAAAAAAAAAAAAAAAAGTGAAGAATATATTTTAAATCACGCAAAATTCTAAGCTTGTGATATTTAGACACCTTTATACAGCAATGCATCGGTCAAATTAGTTAGTAATTTTCATTTTTATTATATTTACACCTTTAGTTTCATGCTGCTGTTTTATTTTTAGTATAAGCAATTTAAAGCCATAAGTCTGCACTTTACCGTTTGGATAGGGCATTGCATTGAAATTTATAGCAGTTTTTCTCAATTCCTTTTTTTTTTTCTTTCTTGGACAACAGTTTATATCTTATTAGCTCGATCTCTTCAGGAGAACCTGAGGATTTACGTATATTATAATTGTTCTGCACCAGTTAACATACTAAATAGTACAGTTACAATTAACTGTATCCCAGAACTTCCGTTGAAAATAGGTTAAAAATTCAATTACACGTGTAAAATAGTTTTTCTCTTGAATTAATTGAAATTAAGAAATACTCAAAACTGTCTCTACACTGAGTTTGTATTTATGGACGCTCTTTAACTGCCGTGGTTCTCAGTCTCACATTCTACATCGGGCGTGAAATACTACTTAATTTTTCCTAGAGCCCTTTTAATCAACCCTGAGGTCCCTTTATGTGCCGTAAATCTATGATATGAGCCCAACCATTTTAAGAATATTTCTAAATGTGCACACTTAGCTCAAATTAAAAAATTGGGAGTCATAGGATAAACATTGTGGCCAAGTAAACATTTCAAATTACCATATCAATAAGTGATAATTATGAATAAAAAAAGCAGACGAGTTACATTCACATGACTTTCGCTACTCTACATAATTTATTCGTTTGTGTAGAAACTATTTTTATCAAAGCTAATGTTCTATTTACTAAATTTTAAACGGCACTAGCCTTTGTAGTTATAGCTGCATTTCGTTTTAGATAAAAAGAAAATAGTGATAGTCAAATGTATAAGAACTGGAGGCTATATGCAGGCCTTAAAAATTCACACTATCTCCAAACAATAGCGAAAAACAACTGAAAATCAAAATACTTAAAAAGAATGACAAAAGTATTGAACTCGTACCATTAATTACGAATAACTCGGAAATTAATGAAGACCAGCTATTCTTAGAAAGTTTAAAATATACATTTTATTTCTCTTCTAATTATGTTTAGTATGATATTTTAATAACAATCATTCATTTTTTAGAAAATATAAAATTTCGAGATAAAAAAAAACGTTATAGGTAAACGTAGTTTTGGGAAATGTTGGAAATGTTCATTTTGCATTTTTGGAAGATGCTAAACACCAAGATTTGTATTTAACCGAATTTCCATTTTGAGTTATGCTGGTCACAAACACAAACACAAACACACACACACACACACACACACACACACACACACACACACACACACAGACTTTTCTCTAAAATGATTTTATGATTCCAAGGGTCTCAAAATATGTATTTCCGCGGAAACTTGAGTATCAAAATTTTGGATGGTATACAATACTACCCCTACTTACTATTCATAGTAAGGGAAGTAAAAATAAATACTCAAAACGATTTCTCAGAGCTCTGTCAAGTATTAGTGCACTGCCATTTTTATGTTCTGAGTATTAGACGAAAGGTCAAAGCAATCAAAACAAAGCTGTATATTTCTGAATTTTCACAGATGCATTTCCTTAATCAGTCTTGTGGCAACAATCAACAGCTATTTATATTAGTGGGGGAATTGTTTGGTAATGTTTGTCTTCCATCCTTAAGTTATCCGATTTAAGTTTGCCAAGTTAGGAGAGTTAGCGAATTGTCTTCTTATACTCTCTCTCTCTCTCTCTTATAGATCTCAAAAGGCGTATTTCCTATGAACTCTCAATACGAAGTTCATCTTCTTGGTCTACTTTGAGTAGGTGGAAGGGAAAATAGAAAAGAATACATACTTCATTTGAGGGAGAAAAAACAATGACAATAGGTTTTCTCTTTCTTTATCCAGTGGAGGCTGTAGAGTCTATTTAAGCTTCTTTTTTTTGGCAATAGAATCCCACTTTTCTCACCAAGATCTCAAGCTACTCACAAAATGTTGTGAGGTACAGTAATGGACCCCTGGTTTTATAAGGTATTTTGAAGGCAGAGCGTTTGAAATCGAGGCACTATTTTTATACGTGTCATGAAACTTCAATAAATGTAGATAATAATTGTCAAAGTGAGATTTTTGGATTACCATAACAAATAAAGAATGAGGACCACGTCAGAAACCAATTCATGTAGTAAATGCATTTTCTTATTACAAGCGTAAACATGAAAAGGTGGCTTCATTATGTGGATTTTTTCGTAGTCGGCTCACCCCTCCCCTTATTTAGAACTGACACACCCCTAGGACTTACAAACGGATGCCTAGGGGTCAGAAGCCTGTCGGGGAGCCAACGGCACGAAGCCACAGAATGGAGAACAAGGAGCGAGTGGTCAGCTCGTAGCCAGGCATGAGCGTGAGGAAGCGGATAATATGAAATACAAGCGAAATGAGTCATAGGATAGGTGATGGGGTAATTGGTGGAATTAGTGGTGGGGGAAACCGGAGGACCCGGAGAAAACCCGCCCAGACGCCGCTTCGTCCACCACAAATCTCACATGTGGGCGCTTGGAATCGAACCCGGGCCGCATGGGTGGGAAGCAAGTGGTCTAACCACTCGGTCACGGCGGTGCCTATTAAGTGGATTACAATGAAAAACTTATATATGTTATTAAATTATTGCTATTGTTCAAGTTAGTTAACCATTTTATACAAAAGATCGTTAGCTAAAAATGTTCCACATACATTTTTTTTTGTAGTTAGAATCACAATATGATATAAAACATTTTTTCTCGCCAAGTGTCATTTTCAAGAAAACTAGATGGAAAGGGTGAAGCAACATATATAAATGAATTAGAATGTCAAAAAGTTTTTCAGTTTTAAACAATTTTGTAACTATATAAATTTATACTGAATATTAGGGTCTGATTTACTACCCCTTTCGGTGTTAAAGTCACAGTCTGTGCTTAAACCTTGGATAGTTCTTCTAATTTTATGCGCTATTGTATAAATAGAACGACTCGTGGAACCATAATATATGTCCGCTTCCTTTATTTCTCTCAGGTATTCGTTCATTTGCAAAAAGCTTCCTCTCTGCATGACACATTGCTGAATGTCACAACGACTAAACTGGTGGTAATAGAAGCCTAGAAATACGTACATTTTCTTAGAGCGTAAGCTCTGTTACTGAGTATGTTCTGCGGAAACATCTGCATGTCCGTATCCACAAGAATCCAAATGTGATTTCTCAGGCTGTCGGAACTCTCGTTGTAATACGTCCAAGGAGAGCTGGTGCAGTTGTCATCTGTATGAACATTGACTGCTAAGGAATCCAGTTTGTCATGCTCTGCGACAGAAGACATATCAACGTTTATATATGTTGTTTCACCCGACTGAGGGAGATGTATATTTTGGGCGTAAAAATACTTAGCATGGCTTTCTTCGGAGGAAAAATAAAGCCGGTGGTCCCGTGTCGTAGATTTACGGCATATAAAAAACCTCAAACCTGATAAAGAGACCTCTGAACTAAATTAAGCGGTCTTTCACCCCCAATGTAGAATGGAACACTAAGAACTGTAGCACTTACAGGTCGTCCATAAATAAAACTCAATTTAGTTTCTGAACCATTATTTCCTTGCCTGAATTAGCCTAAAGCGCGCTTGGTCAGGACCGTGCTGTACCCTGAGACAGAAATGTCTCTGAAGATAATTCCTAGCAATTATTTTCGCCAGGTTGGGTCTACATGGCTAGGGAACCCTGATAACCCACCCTTTCAGGTTGCTACCCTTTTGGATTAGAAAGAACTCGGAGAAACTCAAGATTTACTCTATGACTAGCTCACCCTATCCAAATGAGTTCTAATAAAATTAGCTTGCATCTTAATCAGGAATATACACAATTTAAATTATCGTACTTAGCCAAGTGGAAAACAGACATAAAAGGAATGCTGCGTCATTACTTTGAATGATATAAAATTACTATCCTTACTTTATTACTCCTACTGCGTACAATGTAAGCATAGCTGCGCATAGAAATACATCTAGGGACACAAGAATTAATAAAATAGCTGAAAATCATGATCCCAAGGTTTTGTTGCGAGGATCTAAACAAGTAATTGTTTTTCATTTAGAATCATTGTTTGGACGCGCCATGGCCGAGTGGTTAGAGCAGTCGTCTCTCACCAAGGTTCGATCCCAGGCGACTGCATGTGTGATTTCTGGCGGACAAAGCGGCGTAGGGGCGGATTTTCTTAAGGTACACCGGTTTCCCTCGCCCTCGCATTCCACGGATTATCAGTGCCATCGCGTGCGGTGCCTATGTAGTAAAAGCGGGCGTTAAACACTATCCAAAAAAAAAAACTGCTTGAATACATTCTTCAAGAAAGCACTTTATTTAGCCAAGTTAAGTGGTATGTAGATCCAGAAAGTAGTCTAAACGAAGACTTGGATGTTTTCCTGAAGTGTTTATCAAAAGGTAATAGCGTGTCTACCTGTAGTTTAGATTCATTATTTTCAGTTCCCATGAGCTTTTAATTACCCGAGAATACTTTCCTATAATTATTTCTTTTTGTAAAAATGTTAAACATAGAACTATTTTTTAAATCTAAACCTAATCAGAGATTATGAGAGTGAGGATAGGTGCTCATTCTTTGACTATTTTCACCAAAACATACCAAGGCATTCGTATATATAACTAACATGTTACTCCATATTTTATGCTGCATAAGGAATTCAAACAAACATCACCTTATTCATGTCCCATTGGTTTATCTTTACTGTTGCAGATTTTAGAGGTTCATAGCTCATTTGCAAAATAACTAAATCAATTCACAACTTTTAATGTTAACAGCTCTAATAGTCCCGAGGATATACTCAAGCATAACGCACTATTTGTTTTGTTATTTCCAGGTGCTCAAGTAGAAGCAAAATGATCAGATAACGTAAACAAGGTCCCTGATGGCCGCAGAATCTGACGGTCTGCTTGGGGTGGTGCCTGGAACAGGAGAAGACCAGCCTATTGACCTCAGCCGAGCGCCACGCAAGGCTACACGGATAATGCCACCCCTCATTCCCATTAGTGTCCTTCGGGCTAACTACCATCAGCGGAGATTTTTCAATAACCGTCATTTTCATCACCACCTGGATCACCAAAGCGAAAGCAGTCCAATAGATGCTCACGATAAAGCTGAGAATGGAAAGCATGCAGACGATGAAGATGTGTGGCAAAACGGTGTGGAAATCTCTGCGAAGAGAAGTCGTCAGGAGAACGATGTTAGGGAGGAGCCTAGCAATTGGCATCCTCGTTTAGACCGAGCTAGGAGTGTGCCTCAACTGACCCCACTGCCCTTGGCCTTGCAGCGACACAAATCGCTTAGTGAATCGCGGATTCCTGCCGCTGCAGCTGCCGCCGCAGCTGCTGCTGCATCGGATGACAAGACTTCCAGCAACGAAGATATCCGACATCCCATCCCCAGTCGCCCACTTCAAATATCCACGCCGAGACCAGAATCAGATGAAACGATGATCAAGACACCCTGGATATTTCTTGATTACTACAATGAAATGGTTCATCGCTTCCATGCCCAAGAGCTCCTGAGACAGTTTGCTCTACAACATCAGAGAGACTCTCAAGATGACCAGGTACTTTAAATGTATCTAAATAGGCTACGATATCAGATAATATCAATCACAACCTAGACAGTTACCCTCATAAATGTTTTACGTAAAGCTTTGTCTTCTAAAATGCGTTTTGTTGTAGCTATTAACCAGCAAAAACTGAACGTGAACAACGACAGGAATACCAATATTTAGGATCATATTAAGAATACTAAAATAGCATTATATAAAATTGTGTGCAATGGTGGTGTGACTGCTACGGATCTTTTAGAACTCATATATCGTCCCTATTTACAAAGTAAGTACACAAGGAATATTAGATTGTGTTTAATATAAGCAAACACCACAAAATATAACCGCTGCAGGCTTCACTGGTATGTCTGTTTTCGTAAGTTCAAGGTTTGGAATATTCTTATATTCACATATTATGACTGGATCACAACCATAGCTGACAAGGCAATCTATCTGATGCCATTCTTACGTAATCATCTGGTAAATTTACGTTTTCTGAAGACCAGCTTTACATGAAGAGCTGAATATGTAACTATACTGCTTTTTTAGTAAAAAATGACAAACTTTGTGTTTAGTACATCCTGAATTCAATTACTTCCTCAAGGATACAATGAAGCATCAATTAAAATACTCTGGAACATGATATCAAAGGCTATCATCATCTTATTATTTAGCATGTAAAGCTTGTTTACTCAATGCTTTACGGACACCAGCTTTATCATTTTTAAAATTTTGAACTGAGAAATATTAAAAAGCTTTCTGGTTATTTTTCTGTACACAAGCAATGTGTACGGCAAGTTTGCTTCTTTGCCACAATACGAAACACTGTTCTTCGAAGTAGCTTGAACTCAAAGATTCTTGCATCTCACACTGCTGGTCCGGATTCGATTCTCCCTCGAGAATTTTATGCTTTTTTCCGCAATCTTCAGGGCAAATAGCTTGTGGCTTCAGTCCTTTGAATCATCTAGCCCATTTGTGTATTTATTTCATACTTTCATGCATCGTTTGAGATTACTCTTCCGGTTAAAGGAGGCTGAAAGACTGAAAAGAGAAAGGGGATAACATGTGTGAATAACATAGATGATTAAAGCTATGGAAAAAAGTTCAGTTTTCCATACTTAATGGATGAAACCAAAAGTGACAATCTACATTCGCTAAATACCAAATGTACGGCACTTAGGAAACAAATATAAGCCAGCCAGAGGAAAAGAGGCAGTTAGAGTATTAAATATTCGGGAGTCCTTTTTCCGAGACCGTTTCATGAAATACTCAACTCAAAACTTATTACCAATAGATCTCGTGATTCCTCTTCTGATTTCAACATCGCAATGACAACAGATTCTTGTCATATTGTTAAACACCCAGGGGATTATTGGCGAACTTTTAGCCGGACGCCTTGCTCTGGGCTACAACAGTTCATTTTACTCTCCTCAAACTGCAAGTTTTGGTAGTAAATGCGCCTTCTGCTTTAAGGATGCTTTTTTGATAAGCCACTAGATCTTTATCAGATCTTATTCCTTCTTGTCTTATTATTTATTTAGGAATTTATGATATATCGTGCAATTAATGATCATTATTTTTCCTCCAAGTTGTGCATAATATTAGTCCTTCCTTACGCAGACGGAGCTAGCCGCTAAAATATCAGTTTTGATTAAACACAGAGGCTTATTAAATTGGTAGTTGTGTTTTTATATCTATAGTAATTATTGCCATTTTTGGGGAGTAAGTCAGAGCAGGATCATGGATAATGGTTTACCTACGTGAGGCCATATTGCTTGAAATATGAATGCATGAAACTATGTGTTGGAGTATGGTATATAAAAGTTGTGATGTAAATATACTAACTTTATCTCAGTGTAATATTTAAGGTAATAGATTAGTTGCACTTTGCTACAGTTATACCTTTACACCGGATTACTATCGCAATGTAGGTTTGCAACTATAAGATGTTACACAGATCCATCATTTCGATACGTGGCCGAATTATTGGGAACAGCTTTCCCAGCATTGCGCAGTTTCTATGAACTTGTGCTGCCCTTCACTCTTCCTCCTCTCTGTGTGCCGGCTATTCAATTGACGTGAAATCTGTGCTGCACAGAGACGTTGTGAGACCACGTGTTTAACTTTTATAGATAGATAAGTTTATTTGCCAGAACAAAGTACATTGTGTAGCAACGTCAAATACAAGTAAGATAAAAAACAATTGGTAGTATTATAAAATTCATCCAGACAGTAAAATGGATTTAAAATCAAAGTGCGCTTCATTGACCTCTTAAAAGATTCAATGGAGAGATGTTAGTTACTGAGTTTGTTAAATAGATTTAATAACATTATTTCAAATGAATTTTGTATTTTACTATATTTACATCTATTTATGTAAATATTGGAACTAGTTCTGGTGTGATGAAGATGGAACATAGATTATTTCGGAACATAGATTGTATTTATGACTATTTTTCTTAGCAAATAAGAGGCAGTGGAACACAAACAATGAAGTCAAAGTTAACACACCCAACTTAACAAATAACGGTTTACAGTGAGTTCTGGGGGCTACACCACATAAAATTCGAATTGACTTTTTCTGTAATAAAAGTATCTTTTTAGCCTAAACATGGTTCCCCCAAAATAAAGTACTATAACTCAAATGGCTATGGATATGTCCATAATAAATTGATAATAAAACATTGGACAACACATGATTTTTTAAAACATGTAACATAAATATATCTCTGCTCACTTTGTTGGCGATATAATTAATATGTGAACGCCAACCTAGACCAGGTTCGAAATGAATGCCTAGAACTTTTGTACTAGTTTCAGTTAAAAAACAGGACAACTAATATTAAAAGCGAGGTCAATTGTTTTGTTCTCATTGAGAAAAAGACTATTGTATTTGCACTATTTATCAATTTTTTCAGTAAGTGCATCAAGTTTATCGTGCAACCTGGCATCAGAATTGACAGAGCTATTTATTGCCAAATCGTCCGCATACAAATATGTTTCTGGGCAATCATCTCGGATATTAAGAGGGAGGTCATTAGTATAAATTATAAAAAATAAAGGGCCGATCATAGAGCCTTGTGGGACACCATGCTTATCTAATTTAAAATCAGAGTAACTATCATTTATATAAACAGACTGATATCTATTACAAAAATAAGATTTGATAAAATTCAAGCTGTTCTTGTCAAAACCATAAAATTCCAATTTCTTAATCAACATTTCATGAGATAAAGTGTCAAAAGCTTTTGTTAAGTCGAAAAATCTACTATGAACCAAATCACCTTCATCAAGACATTTAAAACATTTTGTCATGAATGCAATTAGAGCATCAATTGTGCTGCGAGAAGATCTAAAGCCAAATTGACAATTGGAAAATAACGAATTTTCATCAAAATAGTCTGTGATTTGTTTATTTAAAATAATTTCAAAAACCTTTGACATAATTGGTAATATACTAATAGGCCTATAGTTTCAGTAATCAGATGTAGCCCCCTTTTTATAAATAGGAATTACTTTGGCAATTTTAAAAATGTCTGGAAATTCACATGAATCAATACAATAGTTAAATAGATCGGTTAAAGGTTCATAAATAAATTGCGCTGCCAATTTTAATATTTTTTAATTCAAGCCATAAACATCCAGGCATGCACTGTTGTTAATTTTTAAAATGGTAAGATACACGTGCTCAACACTAACATGACTGAACCGGAAGGTTCTCGTTGTTCTGGGTAATTTATCCAAAAAGTTAAAAGCATCATGATTAACATGAGGTAAATTAGAAATTATATCCTCAACTTTATCAATAAAAATGAATTAAAACAGTCTGGAGACAAATTAAGAGGTACCTTGTGAGATTTGGAACAGGTATTTAAAAACATAGTGTGATGGTGCTCTCATTATTCCTAAAGTCCATATATGTTACTGTAGAGAATCTTCATAAATAATTGCAATGTGACAAGCAGACTTTGTAAAGAAACGAGTCAGCGATTTATAGACAGATTCTCTGCTGTTTGTGCGCCTCGCCAAGAAACGTTTCGTAATATTTGCATCGAGTTATGGAAACGGGATGTATTCCTGATAAGAAACTGAAATTAAATGTCGATGTTCTTACACAGAAAAACTCGATGGCCTCTGAGGAAAGTTAGAAGGAAGTCCAAAGAAACTCTGTAAAAGTTTTCACAGTATTCAGGCATTTCGCAAACCTCGGCTTCCAATGCCACTGAACGTTTAAAATTGAAGCATTACGCTATGTTAAGATAACTGTAGTTCAGCATTTGCCACCACGAGATAATGCGAGTCAAGTTTTTTTCTGCATTTGTGAGTTGGATAATGCTAATGATCGCTGTATTCACCCAGGTTTAGAAGAATTAATGAGTGTTATTTCAAATGTTCTTAAAATGTTGTAGCAGCACAATGAGATTATTTGCAACATCATCTATGACGAAGATATGCGGTTCTGTAGTTATAATTGCGCTAGGGGCTAAGAATACTCGAATATACCGCAAACAGCGTGCTTCCAGGTGCTAAGGAAAATCCGTTTAGCCGGCCACTCGTCCAAACGAAGAGTCTATATTAGGGTCTTTTCCATAATGGATTTGTAGTTTTATTTTTTAGGAACGGAAACCGACGCTGCCAGAAATATGCATAAAGTTAGAGCATTGGTTAATTCTTGAATAGTTTAGAAATAATGACCTATTTGTGAAAAAATATGCTTGCTTCTAAATAGACTCTGGCTAAACCCAGTTCATGTTATAAAATTTGCGTTTCTTTAATATACTGCCGGACTTCTGCAATGTATCCCTTTGATGTACTAGGGCAATATGATACGCCTGGGAAATATGATTAAAGGAATATTTCTTTAGTTTTGTAAAACCATAAAGTATAATTTTTTCCAGTTAACTTTGAAATAACTTGTAATCGTGTACAAGTGAATTCAAATCCAGGATTCTGTGCTACAGTTTTACTTTCTCTAGCATGTATGCACCATGTATATAGCAGATAGAGAAGTTATTGTATTCCACCCAAAAATTCGATGTCAGATTTCGCCAGAAATATACCCATGTTTTTAGGTTCCCTAAGTGCGAAAGAAGAATTTTTAGAAAAAGACCCTGTGTGTATGTGTCTGTGTGCGCGCGTGTATGAATAATATATCTCAAAAACTAACAGACCGTAAAATACCAAACTTGGTATTTATGTTCAATATCTTCCAAGGATGCAACACAAAGATTTTTAAGAAAATTTTCCCCCACCCCAAGCTACATTTACATGGAAAGTTTTTTGAAATTTTAGATTTCCTCAAAAACGGCTATAACAATTATGATTAAAATATCGTACGTTAAAAATATTTACATAAAAAATGCGTATCTTGAATTTTCTGGTAATAGCTTCTAAAGACCTCTTTATCCTGGATGAATTTTTCAAAAATTTGCGTCACTGTTAAACTGTAAAAAATTAACAAAACGTTACCACACAAAATTGTAAATTTCTTTAAAACACACAATTTATGTCAAATATATATATATACATATTTTTGTACGGTTGATCGTTTCAGAGGTATTCCTTCTTATTGGTTTCAATTTTAAATTATTAAACTTTTCTCAAACGGTAGGTCATCTTTCCTTCTTCTGCCTTTTGTTTACTCCTGGCAAGCAAAGAGAAAGAAATTTCTATTGTTTCACACAGCGACCGTCTGTTAAAGGACTATCGCTTTAGCCTAGTGCATTCCCTTATTTCCCTTCTGCTTACAAATAAGGAAATAATAAGATCAATTCTGCTAATGTTTATATCGATTAGCATGATGTAGATAAAATAATAATCTTTTGTAAGAAAAGTTTGTTTGCTGAACAGCTAGAGAAAGTCATCAGAATGGAACACATCAGACTTTTTATGCTATACATAAGTGGTGTCACAATATGTTTAATGGTAATAGGGTTAATTATATATTATTAATAAACAGTGAATGAAATATATTGTATGTGCTTGCAGTTCAACTTGGAATGCTGGCACTAGGTTTCTTGCTTATAACCTGAGCATTGTGGGAGTAAAGTGAAATTTATAAGTGTAAGGATGAGATTAAGGGGGAATTATTTAGGGCAGTAATGACAAAAACGGCACACGCAAGAGCCACTCCCTCTCTTGTTGGCTGTCCATTTGTTTTTCACATCCCGCTGAGTGGTATTAAGCGTGTTGAATATTTGATGACGCACGGAAAGTAGGCATTTTCCATTTCTGGTTTAAAATAAGTGTAAAAAGACAGCTTTATCTCTCTCTCTGATCAGGGTTTTAGATGAGAACCCCATTTTCGTGTAGTCGCTATTAACTTTTAAGTTGGTAGAATATTAATGCGAATGAAAAGCATTTGAATAAATAAAACATTTCCTTATAGGCTTTTACGAATGATTGTTGTCTGAATGAAGAAAGTACAGCGTGCTGAAATCCATCTTAAATTTGTTATGGTTACATGTGGTTTGGTTATATGTGTCTGTGTGTGGTTTGTTTTAGTCTATGGCTACCAGTTATCAAAATTCATTCAGGGTGAAAAGTAATTCACTAGTTATTTCCAGGAACTTCAAGGCATACAGTTTAATTGCCATTAAAATATCTTTTTCAATGTGGCATTTTAATCAAAATCGTTCGATACATTTTTTATAAAATCCAAAAATAAAAAGTATTTCTGTATAAAAATAGTTTGGAGTGGAAAACTTTTTCTTAAAACTCTTCGTGGTTTCACAACTTTGGAAGATATTCAAGTTAAACACCGTTTATTCGACTTTTCGTTTTTGAGTTGTGCTCTTCACTGTCACAGGAAGGCATGCACGTGCACACATACACAGGAACTTCTACTAAAATGCTTTTTAGGGGGGGGGGGATTTAGTGCTCTAAAAACGCGTATTTCTAGTGAATTCCTGGTATAATTTTTTTTAGGTAGAATGCAGCACCTCTACTTGGTAGAACGAGTAATAATGTATATTTATATGCCTTTCTTGACTGTCAGATATTTGGTAATGCACCTTTCTTAAATACCCTTGTAAGAATTAAATCATTTATTTTCCCTTAGGAATTTCAGCCTAAAATGCACAAGAAACTGCTTTATCATAAGCAAGACAGACCACTTGAACTTCGCGTCCAAAGCCAGTTGGTCTATTCCACACAGGCGACCATATTTTTAACTTTCCCTTACCTTGGTAGTTCAGAAATGCACTTTGCACGCGGTCAAGTGCATCGTCTTTACGGTATAGTTTCTGTAATAAGATGTTTATCTTCACCAGCGCCCCACTTTCTAAGTCCCTTGCAACTTTCAGTTCTTCTATTGCGTGCTACGTGAAGTTCGCGCGCAATTACAGGCAGTTTCCTTTCAGAGTACAGCTTCACAGCATAAATTGATTGAAACCCTGATTATAATTACCTTCGTTTCAGAGAGCATCGAAATCCATAAGTTAATACGACATATCCACTAGAGGTAATAATTAGCAAACAGCAGGGTTCGTTTGTTCCTGTCACGTCAACCGTGTATAAATAGTAAAAATTCCAATCGCAAGGTCGGTTACGTCACTGGATTAGTCATTTCCACCTGCCTTACCTTGCTGTAGTGGTGTTTATTTTTGGCTTTACATGTTCGGCATGTGAGGCAAAGGCACAATTAAGGCGACTGGGTACTCCCTTTCTTCGTAATCGATTTCCCTCCCCGTATTTGTAGGACTGACACCCCTCTAGGACTTACAAACCAATGCTGAGGGATCAGAAGCCTGTCGGGGAGCCAACGGTACGAAAATACAGAATGGAAAACCTGTTACGAAGGGTCGGTCCGTAGCCAGGCATGAATATGAAGTAGATGATATGAAATGGCGATAATGGAGCAATTGGAGGATGAGTGGCGGGGAAAGCGGAGGACCCGGAGAAAACCCACCCAGACGCCGCTTCGTACATTACAAATCCCACAAGCGGGCACTTGGGATCAAACCCGGGCCGCCTAGATGGGAGGCAAGTGATCCCACCACTCAACCACAACGTCGCTTTACTCCCTATCTTATCTAACTTATATATGTGATTTTCCGGTGCGCTCAACTCCTGAGCTACTGAAGATAAGTTAATCAAACTTTAATGCTTAGAAACTACCTTTTTATATAGCTTAACATCCTTTAATCTAGTTGGTCATATCGGATGGTGAATGAAATTGCTGAAATGATGCTCAAATGATCTCGTGGTTCATGGAGCTTAAAGTAACTCGACATTCATCTTCTCCGGGAGAAAAAAAAAAAAAAAAACTTTATGCGGGTAACTCGCCCTAAGCGAGATTCGAACTCGTGACCGTTGAATGTGAGGCAGACACGACACTACACTACCCAGGCGGACTAGAAACTACCTTTGTTTAGCAATTAAAAACAGTTAAAAGAGTTGGACTGGTATGCTTTTGTTCGGGATTTTTTCATATGTGTATCTTTTTAATTTTCATAACATATTTTATTTCCTGGGATTAAACTATGAACCGCTGATATTTTTCTTAGCTTTAGCAAATCCATAAATATATTTAGTTTAAGTGGTTAAAATCTGAAATTAATATCTTGAGTAGTCTCTACCTAACATTTAATTGAATTAGAAGCTTCCAGTCAGAATTCTCCTTGGCCAGGAACGGCAGAGTGACAGTGGCACCAACACAAAAGGCCAAAATGTCCTTTTTAGCTGGTGTGTATTCATGAGGTCTATGCATGGAATCTCAGCAGCTATAGATGGAAAACTAAACACTGAGGAAGCGAAAGGGAGCGCAATAATAATTTAAATTTGTGTATAATATTTATTTTTTACACATTTGCAGCTCGGTTTCAGCAATAAAATTTCTGGATATCATACTTAATATTACAAAAAAAAAAAAAAAATGCACTACCCAGTTCCCCTTAAGTGTGCGGTTCATAATGTTGGAACGCTAGCAGGTAGTAAGACATTAAGAAACACAGAATTATGACGAGGCATTTAATTTATAATCACTTAATGTTACATGCTTCATTAGATGTTCTTTACACATAACACATTAAAATGGCAGATGCAGTACCATTTTGAAAAATATATTTAAAATATTATATTGTGCTAACACTATGGCAAAGCGATAGTCAAATATTTCAAAAGCTGGTCTTATATTATCCAATTGCAGGTCTCTACTCTTTGCATGACAAGGATAAAAAGGTAAATAACGACTTCCCATTTGAGAAAAGTCTAAGTATTTGATAGTTTAAAATCAATAAAAAGGAATATCTCGGATTTGCTTAACTTCACAAAAAAAAAATGTACAGATTTAAAGAGATTTATTTTTTTGTGCAGTAAGAAATTGCGTAACTCTTACAGTTTACTGTCGTGTTCGTGGTATAGGGGTAACATGCCAGCCACTGGTTCTCAAGGTCACGGGTTCAAACCCGGCAGAGGGCGATGGATTTTATCATATTTTAAAATTCTTAGCATATCTTCCTTCGGTAGGGAAGTAAAGCCGTTGATCCCCTGACCTAGATTTACGACACATGAAAGAATCTCAAGCCTGATAACGAGGTCTCTATGCAAAATTAAGCGGTCTTTCGTTTCCAATATAAAACGAGACGCTGAAAACTGCAGCAGTTAAAGGGCGTCCATAAATAAAACTGCAATTTTTACGGTTTACCGGTTATGCAAAAGTCCTTCAGAATGAAAAGTGCTTCAGAGGCTGTTCCCAGAAAGTTTAAAGATAAACATTTTATTTGGCATGTGAATTTATTTAATGTATAACATTTTAATTAAAATGGTTAAGCCACTTTTGAGAAAATCGAAAATTTTGGAAAATTTTCCATGTTCGAAATGGTTTTGGGTGGGGGGATTTTCCTGAAAATCTTCGTGTCGCTACCTTTGAAGATACTATACTTAAATACAAAGTTGGTAGCTAACCGACGTTTCGTTTCTTAGTTATGCTGTTCACACACACACACACACACACACACACATTTTTTTAAAAAAAATGATTTTATTCACATGTCTTTTAAACATGCATTTCCGCTGAAATTTCGACATCTAAGTTTTTGGTGGAATGCAATACCTTCTCTACCTTCTATATACATTGTATATACGTAGTAGAGAAGGTAAAATATATCAAATTGAATGGAAAATTCCAATTAATAAGACTGAACAAAGACAAAAATACTATTCTTTGGCAGTTTTACCATTTGCTATACTCTTAATTCCTAAATCTATTAATAAACGCTAGTTAAGAGTGCAGAAATCACACAAGTTAAGGAACCGTTATGACCACCATCTTAAAATGTACTTAGTGCCATTATACTATGTAAACGGATGGCATGAAAATGAAGCCAGCTACATATTTAAGTAGATAAATGTCCTTATTAGTATCAAATTAATTTATTAAACAAGCACATCGTGCATGAATAATTTGACCGTGCATACATTTAAGTTACGAGTTAAATATGGAGAAAACAAATGAAACAAGAAGTATAGATTAATTATGCCTGATTAAATGAACAACTTTGTACTTGCCACACTTTAGCCACAGAATTGCTCATTAATTTCCTCTGGTCAGTCATTAGATCCCAATTTGCCAATCTTCTATAAATTAAATGTTCGCTGGTTCTATCATTGTGTACAATAGCCAAATCATGCACACTCTTCATCCCCACGTGGGTTGTATAGACTCTCCTGCCACATTTTAGCCTCCCAACCTAAAGCATGCCTGTTTATTTACCTCAATTAAATTTCAGAGGCTTAGCTTTAAGAATGCTTAATTTTACAATTGATTCTATTTCCTGTTGGCTGGTGTTTATTGATCTTCTTTTGACACATTTCGAAACAAATGTTTTTCTGTTTTTTTTTTTGTTACTTTTTATATTCCGGAATATTGTGGGGACTCCGGCGCTGTATTCCTTTTTCCTCTGTTTTCCCTTTTTTCCCATTTTCCCAACATTTCTTTTATTTTTCCATTTTTATTACTATTTTTGCTTTTGATACACACACACAACAATGGAAAGAGAAATGTTTTGTGGATAAATTAAATAAAAAAAAAGGGAGAGTATTGCTTGGGTACGAGCGGATGTGTGGAGACTAAAGGACTCAATGCACAATATGAGGTGAAAATAAATATATGGAACATATAGTTTATGACTACAGGAACAGAGCTTGGGAGGGACTGAAAATGGACAGAAAGCTAGCCTTAATCAAAATTTTTAGTAAAGATAGCAAAAAGGTAGGCGAGTAATTGGCTAAAGTGCAAAAGAAATGGATGTGGTCAGTAAAAAGAGAAGTAGATGAAACATAAGTTAATAGGTGTTTTGAGAAATGTTGAGCATGACTTCTACACTTTTATTATTGTTACTATTATTATTACTATTATCATTATTATTATTATTATTATTATTATCATCATCTTTATGATTAATATGAATGTGCTAGTATATGAGGAAAATTTGGTTCGGAATATGGCAAGATAATAGCCTGGGCTGATTTATAGTCATATTCCTTATATCAGTGCTAAGTATAAATAAATAAACAAATAAATAATACCTACATATAGACATTTACAAACACACAAATACCCATGCCCAAGTCTGCCGGTCCCCGTGGCAGGGCTCGCTAAAGTGCTTAGTTTTAAAGTGCTCGTGTGTTCCGAGTCCCGCCTTGGCCATGGGTGTTTGTGTGTTTGTAAATATGTGCATTATCTATTTATCTGTGTAAATGAAAGAAATATAAAAATGGTAAAATAAAATTGGTCAACATAGCAAATATAGGAAACTTGAAAAAACAGGAAAAAGAAATGAAAAAATGAATACATCGCCGGAGTTCTGACAAGACTCCGGAACTGTTTAATATAAAAAAGATCTTCGTTGGTTTGAAAGTGCTGCCCTCTTAGCCACGTCTTCAGTTCAGGGAAAAGGTGAAAGTCGCTGGGTTCCAGGTTAGGACCGTACGGCGGATGATCGAGAAATGTCCCATTGAAATTGCTCAAGGAGACGATGGGTTGTGTCAGCAGTGTGTGGACGAGCGTTATCATGAACCAACACAATTCCTGAAGTCAGCATTCCTCTTCGTTTGTTTTGAATGGCTCTCCGTAAACGTCGTAAAGTACTAAGATCTTCAAAACAACGCCAATGCTCATTTGAAATCATTGGCGGCAACATTTTTTGAAGCGGGTATTGCAAAGCTTGTTTTGAATGGCTCTCCGTAAACGTCGTAAAGTACTAAGATCTTCAAAACAACGTCAATGCTCATTTGAAATCATTGGTGGCAACATTTTTTGAAGCGGGTATTACAAAGCTTATGCACAGGTACGATAAATGTCTCAAATTTGTCGGTGATTATGTTGAAAAGAAACCATAAATGTACAAAACTTTTAGTAATAAAATAAATGTTTTCTATGAACTTGTCTTTTATTTATAGCCTAACGGATGTTTGGGGAAAAAAAAAAAAAAAAAAAAACGGCCCTCGTATATAAGCTGCTACCGAACGGAGGAACTTCATTTCGGTTATCATTAGTATCAGGCCTGTTTAGTTTAATGTCCTTATAGCCAAAGGTATTAGATTATGGCCAGAAGAACGGGTCGGCCGAAGTACTGGTCCTCTCCAAACAATCCACCGCTTTTCAAATGCTCGTATTTAGGGCTACCCAATCCCACGATCAACATGGGCAATGCTCCATTCTACGATGGGTCACAATGGAGAATTTCATGATATGGCACATTCATAGCTAATTGAGTCAGGAGAAAGCGTTAACAGCAACTTTTACCTTCTCTAGCACTTGTGTACAATGTAGATAGAGGTCTTGTATTTAACCCAAGAATTCGATACCTTAATTTCACCGGAAATATATGTTTTGAGAACCCCTGAATCCAAAAAATAATAAGCATTTATAGAAAAAGATCCGTGTGTGTACATCTTTTTGGGCACCACAACTCAAAAAACGAAAACTTCGTTAAATACCAAACTTGGTATTTAAGTTACGCATCCTCTAAAGATGCGACACAAAAATTTTCAGCAAATCATTTTGATTTTATCAAATTGGTCTAAGGATTTCGATTACTATCCCATACGTTTAAGATATTTGCATGAGAAATAAAATGTATATCTTGAATTCTCTGGGAATAACCTCAGAAGATCTCTTCATTCTGGATGACCTTTGTATAGCTGGTAAACCTAAAGAGAACAGACAAAAACTTACTACACAATGGACATAGATCTCGTTAAAAAACACAAATTATGTAATTTAAAACGTTTTCTTTACTCCTAGCCATGCAATTATTTCACACAGCGAGCAGCTTTTAAAAGATTTGACTATCACTTTAGCCTAGTATATAGCCTTATTTCTCTTCTACTTACAAGCAAGCAATAGGATAATTTCTGCTAATGTTTATCTTAATTAGCATTGTGTAGATAACAGAATAATCATTTGCAAGAATTGTTTGTTTGCAGAACAAAGAGAGAAAGTCATGTGATTGGAAGGGGGAGCTCCAGAATATCTCCTGCAAAATAGCATACATTGTGAAAATATTGTTCTCACAACGATGGAAAACATTATAGAATCTTAGAAACCATAAATTCAACTTTTATGGGGTCCGAGTGTGAAAGAGGACGGCCGTGTTTTGTGTCTTGCTCGTAGCTACCTGGAAGAAGTTCGACAGTGGAAAGCGTACGAGATCTCATTGAACAGTTGAGGCAAGAAATGCGTGTCGGATTTGAAAAGTGCAGCCTAAAATCGCTGGAAAGTGCCGTGGAGAATGTGACAGTTCGAATGCGTGCTCTGGGAGAGAAAATAGATTATTTAGAGAAATAATATTGTGGTATATGGTGTGACGGAAGAAGCGGGAGAGAGTTGGGAGATGACGGAGGAAATAGTGAAAAGGGTCATCTCACAAATAGGAATCGAACTCCGCGAGTTTGATGTGGAGAGAGCCCATCGTGTAGGTCGACGTGGCAATGTAAGGCGACCTATTGTGTTTAAACTGGCCCATTATAAACTCAAGGTGGCCATCCTTCGAGATGCTCGTTATTTACTGGGAACGGGAATAAGCATTAGCGAGGACTTTAGCCAGCGTGTAAGAGAAGAGAGAGAATTCTTAAAGGGACACATGTTCGAGGCCAGGAGGCAGGGCTGTCATGCCGTATTGCGCTATGCCAAGCTATCCATTAACGGACGAGTCTGGAACCGACAGGAGCTGGAGTGCTTGGAACAGCCTAGAAGTAGTGCGGAAATCGCACCCAGGACAAGGCAGCTAGAGCAGGTAGCCAGTGCATCAGCCCAGCAGATAGCAGGTCCCTTAGCAGAACATCTGGTGCCTCGGAGGGGCAAAGAGGAGAGGAGGGTGAGAGAGTCTTCGCCTGAAAAGCCAACAACAACGCCCCTCCGTGCCCTTAGGCTGACAACAGCTCGACAAAGGGTCAGCCAAGTTGTAGGAAGACCAACAGCAAGGAAACAATAGGACCCAACCCCCATCTCTGAGGATTGTCACATGGAACATCGAAGGCTTCAAAAAAAGGTTGGGTAGCGAGAATTTCTTATATTTCCTTAGTGATTTTGACGTTGTATGTTTAACAGAAACTTGGTTGAAAAACGGAGAAAATGTAACACTTGCTAATTTCCATAGTTTTAGTAGGGGAAGGGAGACACGGGGAAGGAGGGGAAGGTGACCAGGAGGGGTATCAGTTTCATTCAGGTCTGAGCTGGAGGATGAGATAACTAAATTAGAAATCAGTTTGGAAGGGGTGATTGCTGTATCTTTGGCACAGGGGGGAGTACAAATAATAGTTATAGGATTATACAACCAGCCAGCAACGTCCAAGTATGCAAACAGGAATTTCTTCAGTGACTTAACCGAAACGTTAGTGCAGTTACAGGAAAAGTTTCCAGGAACTGAATTAATTCTCTTAGGAGATTTTAATGCGAGGTTAGGAGGGGAGAATATTTCTCTAACGGGGGGTCATCAATGGGGGGGGAGGAATTCCGCGAAGGTCAACGAAAGAGCAAGGATAGTTTTATTAATGAGGAGGGCAGACAATTACTTGCTTTTTGCGATGCCGTCTCTTTAGAAATAATGAATGGCAAGTGCGGTGAGGATCGAGAGGGAGAACTCACTTTCATAAATGAAAATGGGGGTTGTGTAATCGATTTTATTTTAATAAGTCAGGGTTTAATTGGCAGAATTAGAAATTTTTGGGTGGGGGATCGTATCGAGTCACATCACTGTCCGGTTGTCCTGGAACTGAATATAGAGACGGCCATGGTGGCGCATGCACCTGAAGAGGGGCAGGGGGACGAAGGGAGATTCATTAGTAAATTTATATGGAAACCGATAGAAAAAGAAGTATTTGTTAATAAATTAGAAAAAAGACTAGGGGAAGGGAACGCAGACACAGCGGAGGAACTAACGCATATAATAGCAACGGCTGCGGGGACAATGAAAGTCCAAATGCATGGTAAGGTATAACGATTCAATGGTTGGTATGACCAGCAATGCAGAACTGTAAAGAAACAAGCAGAGGAGGCACTGTCAAAATTCAGAAGGGAGGGGGGAGATGACATTAGGAAAATGTTTACAAAAAAGCGAAGGGAGTATAAACAGCTTTTACGGGAAAAGAGATCTGCGTGGCAAGACAAAATTACTCAGAAAATTAGTAATATGTTAACACGGGGGGATAACGCTGAGATTTGGCAAGTAGTAAAACATTTAAGAGGCAACCGTCAGGCGCCCAACGAAATTTCTCCCAGAAAATGGGCAATGCATTTTATGGGAATATTCGGGAAAGTTGAAAGGGAAGGAATTTTTATAAAGGAAGTCCAAATTTTGGGAAATCTTGAGATCCCAATACTGGACGAAGAAATATCAGCACGAGAAATAGCACAGACGCTGAGGAGTCTGAAGGAAGGCAAAGCTCCAGGGTTGGATGGGCTGCCCCCGGAAGTTTTTAAAGCCGCAGCCAATGTTAATGAATAATGATTCATCCCATTTATAAAGGGAAGGGAACTATTGGAAATCCGATAACTATAAGGGGGTTACTCTTTTGCCAATTATGGAGAAAATTTATTGTAGAGTGTTATATAACCGGATAAAGGACTGGGAATCTAAATTTGGCAAACTTTCAAAATTTCAAATGGGTTTCAGAGAAGGACAATGTCGAATTCTGTGTGAAGTACGACAGAAACAGAGTGTCCGAGAGCTGCCGAAGCTATAGGGGAGTGAGGCAGGGTCGTATTTTATCTCCCTTGCTATTTAATCTCTTTGTGGATGATATTACTGATACAATGATAGCAGAGAATATTCAAGCACCAGTAGTAGCGGATTTGCAGTTCCCAACACTTTTATACGTAGACGATTTAGTATTGTGCTCTACGACAGTAAACGGATTGCAACGAGGACTGGACAAACTTAAGAATTATTGCGATGAATGGCTACTTACAGTTAATGTGAATAAGACTAAGGCAATGACTTTCAAAAAGGGTTGTGTTTATAGCAGGGAGGAGACTTGGACATATGCAGGACAGATACTGGACAATGTTAAATCTTTTGTGTACTTAGGACTCACATTTACAATGAACGGAAAATGGACAAAACACATTGACAATACGAAACACAAGGCAAGGGTGAAAGCGGCGGAAGCTCTCCGGATACGCTGCAGAATTCCGAATATCTCCATAACCTTAATGGAAACTGTACACGGAGTGACAGTTAGATCCACGATGACATACGGAGGAGAAATATGGGGGTGGGAACAAACAGGGAATCTGGATCAAGTGAGGACCCAATTTTTGAAAGGAATTCTGGGTGTAGGGAGGGGTACGGCAATCTGCGGAATAATGAGGGAATTCGGGGTACATAGTGAAACGATAGAGTGCAAAATCAGAGCAGTTAAATATTGGATGAGAATTGTTCACGGAAACCAATCTCTAATTAGGGCAGTCTGCTACCGTGAACAGTTGCGAATGGAAGGTAATTTGACGTGGGCATCAAAATAAGGGTTGGAAACCATTGGGATGGGAGACATTTGGATGACGGGGCAGGAAAACAGGCGAAGTATTTGGAGAAAAATTAAGAAACGTCTCTGTGATATTGACAGACAGCAAATAATTGCGCAATGCACAGAGAAGGTGTCATTAGAAGTACAGTCTGGGCTGAAATCGGAGTGGGGTATGGAGCAATACATCAAAACATGTACCAAACTCATTAGAGAGGGGCTCGCGTGGATTAGACTAGGAGCATAGAGGAGCAGGAAAATTTCTGACGAGAATGGTACGAGAATCTGTCCCATTTGCGAGGAGGAAGAGTCGTGGACTCACATCTTGGCAAGATGTAGGGGTACGGTGGTATGGCGGGAAAAATATTTGCCGCGATTTTTTACCACTGCGAATGTAGGGATAGAAGCATGTTGGACGCTACTGGCAGGCACGGAAAACACGGACGGGCTAGGTAAATTTATACTTAAGGCAAGACAGCTGAGATCTGAGAAGGCTGCCAATAGAGAAGGGGGGGGGATAAGATCAACTAAACAAAAGTGACTACAATGTTCTACATACATATATATTATGTCACACTTAGGTCACTGTTGTGCTAGGGTTGTATATATTATGTGTATATATGTCTTTTAAGTGTAATTATCTATTATAAGAGGGTGCATTTATGAAGGTGTACTCTGTGCTGTAAATTTAAATTGCTATATTTGAATATCTTTGTATCTTTATTTTCGGATTCACTCTTAATTTTTATTGTTGTTTAATATTGCTTTTGACTCTGTATTTCCTTTGTCTTCTTATTTTCGTGTTTACTCTTTTAATTCTTTGTTGTGGTTGTTGTTTTAATATCGATTGTAATGTGTATTAGAAAAGCACGTACGGTCTGTGGACCCGTGCGACTGTTGAAATTCTATGTATGATATTGCTATGTTAATAAATACACTTATTCATTCATTCATTCATACTTTTATGGGGTATGTTACCGTTTTGATTGATACTAAGGCCTTTCCCAATATTGCAACTTTGTTCAGAACATCCTGTACAACATTTTGTAAAATATGTATTGATCTATAGAAAACATAACTAAATTATGTTTTGTGAGCTCTCGCGATTATTTGAGATAATGCGCGCGCGTGTGTAGCGCAAAATACTGTAATGACGTACTACACTATATCTTGGAACTTGAATAAGCAAGTTAATACTGAATAAACACGATTCCTAGTCAACTTCCTTATTCTTTCATCCTCCCATCTTTCTTGTCCCTTTGGCAATGTTTTCTTTTGCGTAGTAATTTTCCTTCTTCATGAATTCCAACTCATCAATTTCCAATTCATAACATTTATAGATTATTATCATTATATGGGCTATAGACACTATCAAGAGATTGCACATTTTTCATCCGCATCGTTATATTAAGACCGCCTTCAATTTTTTCTTGTTTCTTGTACAATTCTTTCCTGAGAAACAACTTTGTATCGGTGTTCTTATATTCACTTCTATATGACTTTTACGGAACGTGCGAACCATTAAAACAAATGCGCAAAATGTTTATCATTGAAGTTACAATAGGATTTCCAAATATTCCAATATTACAATGGAGTACATTTGTAACAGTTTCGCAGGGAAATGTTTCTGGAGTTTATTGGTTTTTTTTTTGTTCACTATATAAACACAAATTATTTATATTTACCGTATATATTTCCACTAATTCCATGAACACTACACTTACTGCGAAGATATGGTAGGAAACGATAAGGAGTTTTCGGAGGGAACTCGCCACCGAACCGAAGAAAGTACGTCCCAAAAAGGAGCTCCTCCTGGAAGGAGGGATGAGAGGAGAAAACGTGCTGTCGGAACTAGGATAGTATCCCTACAATGTTCAGATTGAGACATCCCGGCAGCCGGACAGGCAAACCGAGGACATCTGTCACATCTATAGTGCCCTATGACCCCCAAGAGGGGCGAACTCTATGACCCGACAACCAGGCCAAAGGCCGAGGGACGGAAAGAGAGGGCATTCTTTATCCTTGTCACGTTGCACCGAAACACATTCGTCAACACTTTCAACCTTCAAACAGATCAAACGGGGTGAGGGATGAACGAAATGATCAATGAAATCATATGAATGGGCAGGGAATTTGGAGGATGACAGAAACAACTCTTGCATTTAGCTAACTATCCTAGGAAAGCCCCGAAATAAACCATGGGTTAGAGTGCGAGGTCGCCGGGAATCGTACCCAGAACATCCTGAATGCCAGTCGTACGTGTTATCGCGGCACAACCTCCCTAGATTATATCAGATATTACACATTCCAATATTTAAACCAGGGCATTGCACGGCGCATGATGCAAAGTACGACTTGGCTAGGTTGACGACGGTGCAAACTTCAACGCCTCTATTCGTGGTAATAGCATTGTCCCTCCCATTCCTTAAACTTGTCGCGCTTGATCTGCCTGTCTCCCTCTTCCTCACCTTCCCCTATTCTTCCTCACCGCGAAAAGTGCCGAGCCGAGTCGAGTCGGACCGACACACGGTGTACAGTCTCTGCACTGTGGTTTTCACCAGTGCGCTTTTACACATTAGAGACTCCCTGGTTTAAAAGTATTAAAGGAGCCGAATATTTATCTTCATTTTGCTAAATATTTTTGATATAGACTGCTTATAAATCCTTCACCAGAAATATTATATTTCACCACATATTGTTGGTAACTTAATTATTAAACATAAACTGGTGATGAGTCTTTGCATTTTTTCCATTATTTGCCTTTAGCAGTTGTTGGAAATTGATCATAATTGTAATTTATTATTCGTATAATACCAAGATTTTAACTGAACTATAACTTTTGTATATCTAGTGGAAACAACACATTACTGGTAAGAATTGGATTTGATATATTTAATGGTTTAAGCATTGATAGTGCCATAGTTTTTGTAAATTTCAAACTCAGAAAGCTAGGTTTAAAGCTTAATAAATGCACTGGATTTTGTTTTTATACATTCAGATTATACCCCCTCCATAATTAGTAAATGACAAGTGAGTGATCAAATTTTAGTATTAATATTAAAATAGTGTCTATAAGAATACAAAGCAAATAAAGAACTGAGGACGATTTGTGAGCAAAATAAAATTCATAAACACAAAATAAAGTATTCGGACATAGTCAATACATATATTAATAAAACTCATTAAAGATTTTTTGTGTGCCATACATATTTCAAAATATTCAGATACAATTATATCGGTAAAACGCCTAATCCAAAAGCTTTAGCATTATTTATATCGCGTGCTGTGTTAAAGACTCGGATAAATGCCATAGAACACTTTCCTGATGTGCGAGGGGTCCCGAATCGATTCTCGGCTGGAGGTAGGATTTTTCTAAACAAGAAAATTCCCTACCATTTCCAGAGTCTAGAAGTATGAATGATAGTTGCATTTGTGTGATCTAATGTAGAAAATTAGAATCCAACGACAGCAGTACATAGTACACGTGCTCCAAAGGTGAATACCGTCGAGAGGATAATGCAGTTAAAGGTGGGGAATAAATGGAGCTCCCCCCCCCCAAAAGCCATAGTTCATATTTAAATCGGGATTTATCATGGCTAGAACTGTTAGTAACCACGTTTGTAGGCTAATCTCATTCTACTATAATATACTGCCGGAGTAATATCTAACAAATTATTTTCTCTGCTACATACATAGTAGGTAGAGAAGGTGCTGCATTACACCAAATATATTGATATCGACATTTCACGAAAATACACGTTTAGAGTCCACTGGATACAAAAAGAGAATTTTTAGAAAACGGCCGTGTGCGTGCATGTATGTGTGTGTGTGTGTGTGGGTGGGTGTGTGTGGATGGGTGGGTGTGAATAGCATTAAGTCAAAAACGAAAAGTCAGTTAAATATCAACATTTTATTTAAGTTGAGCATCCTCCAAGGATGCAATAGGATGATTTTCATGAAAATCTCCCCATCCCAAACTACCCTTTTCATAGAAATATTTTCGAAAATTTTAATTTTCTCAAAAATGCCTATCGAATTTGATTAAAATAACAAATATTGTAGATGTTTTTATGAGAAATTAATTGCACATATTGAATTTTCTGGGAATAGCTTCTGAAGCCCACTTCATTCTGGATGAGTTCTGCTTGACTGGTAAACCGTAAGAGATAGTAAAAAATCGGAGTCGTTCCATTTACAAGACCTTCTCTACATCTCTGTAACAAATTATTGTTAATAACTTATTCTTCTACGCCAAGCTAATCGAGATAAATTGTAGAAACGGTCTTATTTCTTATTTCCTTATAGGTAGAAGACAAATAAGGAATACACTGACAGTCTAATGTTAAAAATACGGTTGCTATGGGATTGAAATCAGTTTCTTTGTGTGGCCAAGAGTTGACAATTTCCCATATGAGAGAAATTTACGTACTTTAATACTGAAACCAATAACAAGTAGTATCTCGAAAACGGTCAACCCCACGAAAAAAAATGTATATGACAAATTGTGTGTTTTAAGGAGATTTACATATTTTGTGTAGTAAGTTTTTAATCTATCTCTTACGGTTTACCAGTTATGCAAAATTCATAAAAAGTCATCCAGAATAAAGAGATTTTCAGGAGCTATCCCCAGAAAATTTAAGATATACATTTTTATATATCGTGTAAATCTTATGAGATTTTAATCAAAATCGTTAGAGCCATTTTTTAGAAAACAAAAATCTTCAATTTTTTCCCCGTAAAGGGTAACTGCGGGTGGGGGCCCTTTTTTAAAATTTTCCTGTCACATTTTTGGAGCATACTGAACTTCAATATCAAGTTTAGTACTTAATGAACTTTTCGTTTTTGAGCTATGATGTCCTCAGACATACACACACGGACATTTTTATACTTTTTTGTTCATTGGGCCCCAAAACATGTATTTCCGGTGAAATTTCGGTATTGAATTTTTGGTGCAATACAATATCTTCTCTATACACTATGTATATAGTACGAGTAGAGAAAGTTAAAACATACTGTATAAGAAATGCAGTCAAATACATATTTTGTGACGTTAATCATTTCCGAGATATTCCTTGTCATTGGATTCAATTTACCTATTGGGTATTCTTTGTGCTGGTGAAGCAATGAGAACGAAATTTCAGAGCCATCATATAACAACCAGCTCTTTAAAGATTTGACTGTTGGTTAAGCCTACTCTATTACCCTAATACGTTGTAAATAAAGTATTTCTGCAGATGTCTATCTCGATTAGCGTGAGGTATGTGGAAAAGCAAGCTTTTAACGAATAGTTCGTTAAAATCGAGTAAATAAGGTCATGTGAAAGTAACATATCATATTTGTATCAATAGAAGGTCAGAAAGACCAAAATATGTATTATTCGTATATAAACATGTACAACCTTATATGAATAAATCACGGCATATGCTTTGTAATTCTAAATCGTTATACGGAAGTAAACAAGAAAACAAATATATTCTCTTGGTTGAATAACATCAAGGTAAACGATTCGGAGCAGTGACATCAGAAGCCTACGTCATAAAGCAAAAATACAAGGCCAATTGACGGTGAATGAGAGCGAGTTTAATCGCAGATACTACGCCTCAAATAGAAATCAGTTATTATCCATTTCCAGTCAGTGGATTATACAACTTTGCTATTTACTTTCACTACTATATTCTTACAGTATGCAGAGAAAGTATTGCATTTCCAGTCAGTGGATTATCCAACTTTGCTATTTACTTTCACTACTATATTCTTACAGTATGCAGAGAAAGTATTGCATTCCACCAAAAATCTGGTGCCAAGATCATTGTAAATACAGGTTTTGAGGCTCCCTAAGAAAATAGTAATTTTTACATAAAAGGTCCGTGTGTGAGGAGGTGGTGGTGAGAGAAAGAAACAAACATAACCAAAAACAGTCCAATAAATACCAAACTTTGTATTTAAGTTCACGTTCTTGAAAATATATTCAAACCCTCAATTCCAAAACTAACCTTTACAGTGAATATTGTTTTTTTGTCTTTCTCGAAAATGGCTTTATAACGATTTTAAAAGCCATACTTAAGATTCTTGCATGACAGATAAATTGTCTATCTTGAATTTTTGGGGTCTTCTATATACAGCTTTGTATAGCGGGTAAACCATGAGATACAGAGAAATATAGACATCTTTAAAACGCAAAATGTATTTAAAAATATTTTACTTTATCTACACGTACTATATACATAGTGTATAGAGAAGGCATTGCATTCCACCCAAAAATTCGATACCAGATTTCGCCGGAAGTACATGTTTTGGGTCCCCCTGAATCCTAAAAAAGCAGCTTTAGAAAAAGGTCGAGTGTGTGTCTCTGGACAGCATAGCTCAAAAACGAAAAGACCGTTGAATACCAAACATGATATTTAAGTTTGGTATCTTCCAAGGATGTGACACGAAGATTTTCAAGAAAATGTTCCCACCCCAACTACCCTTTACATGGAACATTTTTTCGACAATTTTGATTTTCTCAAAAATGGCTAACAATTTTGATTAAAATATCGTATATTAAAGATAAATAAAATGCACATCTTGAATTATCTGGGAATAGCCTTTGAAGACTAGTTTATTCTGGATGAATTTTACGTAATGTTGCATAACTGCTAAACAGTAAGAGACGGACAAAAATTTAAAACACAAAAAATGTACACAATTTATGTTATATACATTTATCGTGGAATTGGTCGTTTTTTTAGATATTCCTTGTTATTGGTTTCAGTTTAAAAAACGTATGTTTTTCTCATACAGGAATTTGACAACTCCTGTCCATACAAACAAAGGAACTTCAGGCACATAGCAACCAGCTTTTGATTAATAAATAAACAATAATTTGTTGCAGAGATGTAGAGGAAGTCATGCGAATGGAACACATGAGGGTTTTTTTTCGTTGTTAGAAAATTTTTAGATATTTATTAATTATTATTGTTATTATTATTATTATTATTATCAAGTCCTTCCCACAATACCATGGAAAGGGTATGGAACTTCGTGGCTAGTATATCGACACTAGCTTTTGAACATTTGAGGATCAATTCAGTCTTCTCTATCCGCTTGTATTTACAAAGAGATATGCAATGTAGCTCTTTCCGCAAAGGTTTAAATATTAACCTGTAGATAGAAAAATAAGCTTTCATAAGGATACCCGGTGGATACTATATAAAAGGTGCTAGTACCTTGAGAAAGCATGTGATTTAGTATACTTCAGATTTCTCAACACTGCAAAGAATGTGCCTAAAATGCGTATATTTCTGGATGGACTGGACTCGACTGGACTGGATGATCAATTTTGTCAACATTGTTATGCATAGCACTATCGGAGAAAATAGGATGATCAGCCCAATATCTGGTTTGGCGGTGAAGAAGGAAATGCAATGTAATGATGAAAGGGACGGTAGGAAATTTTGCGGAATAAATTATTGAACCCTGCATTCGTATAGCATCCAAGGAAACCAATTTAAATTACGAAAATATTCTACCTTGTAAAATCTGATGGATGTCAAAGTTGGTTCAATTGCCGATCTAAGGTATGTAGCGAAAGAATTCAATGATGAGGTGAAGATTGACTAGGTGAGGTATATAAAAACAAGAAAAAGAATAATACGCTATGAAACTGAAAGCGACAAGGAGGTCCATTAGCAAAGAATGTATAATTATGAAGTAATACAATCACAAGAACACAGCGAAGATATTTACTGCTGTTTGAAAAAAGAAACTATATACAGTGCTTGAATCGCTTAAAGGTTGATTCCGGAATGTACAACGTAGCAAAGTCAAAACATTTAAAGGACACCTATCTGCTCACAAAGTTAGCAAAGTTCATAAACGGGAATTTGAGTGTATACGCCTTTTTGTAGCATGTGATAACTCCATGGCACGACAGCTCACAGGGAATCCTGGCATACCGCCCGGCGGCTGCGTCCCGCATCACGGTCCATGACAAGACGTCATGAATGGAATGCAGTATTGGAGGGTGAGACGTGGTCAGCCACTCGAAAGCCCCCGGGCGGTTCATGCGGTCCTCATGACCTGGGGCCGTTACTTCTCCATCAAGTAGCTCCTCAATTGGCCCCCCAGGGACCTCGCGAGGCTGAGTGCACCCTGGACCAGGACTTCCAGCGGGGAAAAATCCAAGGTCTCCCGCTTGGTATGCAGCTGCGCTACCACCGAGCTAACGAGCGACCCTGTAGCATGTAGCGTTTAAATGTGTCTCAGCAAGCGTAGCTTTTTAACAAGTCGTAGGAACCAAAGTAATGCATATATTAAACTGAAGAAACCAGTCAAGAGTGTTCTCTGCAATCTTCAAATATTAAATTAACAGTAGAGGGACATAAAAGAATGAGAAAGACTGTATATCCAATAAGTACTTTTTTAACAACATACAGTGAGAAAATGTCTTAGCTGCTTAACGCTCTTTTAATCAGCTTCCATTTGTCGGCACTTTCCTATTATCAAATGATTACACACAATGCAATTTTTGGTGCAAATGAATAGAATTTTATACGCTTATAAAATAATAGGATAAAAAGGATTAATCTGTTTACATGATCATGATCATTGCATTATGCTCAATTAAGGAATAATAATATTAATATTCTACAACTTTTAAGCATACATTGAAGTCTCATTTAGCCTTATTTTCATCCCAGCTAATGGGGTAATTAAACATTGAACTCTACAATGTATCCATATACTTATCTTTAGTTTTTCAATTTTTGGATTGGTTTGCAGCGATTGATTCTCCATTCTGTTTTCTCTGCTTTCCGTTTTAATTCGTCGTACATCTGCAGTTCATGTCGTTTTTAATTTGTTCCGTGTCTTGCTCATCCTCTGCTATTTTTGCCTTCAGTTGTACCCTCAGTTATAATTTTCAAAATATTTTGGTGACGTAACAAATGTCCAATGAATTTTATTTTACTTTTTCTTGTTTGATTCCAAATTTCTCCTTTTGCCTTTGCTCCCTCATAAACCTCTTTGGCAATTTTATAAGCCCATCCAATTTTCAGGATTTTCTTCTTCTTTCCAATTTTAGGATTCACCAAGTTTCACATCGGTATAATATTACCACTTATACAGATTTTCAACAATTATTTCCTAATTTATAAACTTCTTGGACATTTCAAGGCAAGATTTTCTTAGTTTATTCTATTATTAGTTTCATTTTTACTTCTTCCATCAGATATTTTGCTACCTAGGCATTGAAAATATTCAGCTTCATCTAATAATTTTACGTTTTATCGTTTCATTTTTTCCTACAAGCTGATACCTTTGTTTACCATTTATTAATATTTAAGTAATATTATTACTTGTGCATGTCCAATTTATTAACATACACTTCTAAACCACTTATTTTCCATTCAAATTGCAACGTCATTTGAAAATCGAAGCATGAACGTTTTAAATTCTTGCATTAATATAATACTAAGGAAGTGAATTACAAAATATTAAATTTTTCAAAAAAATTGCATAGTGTAGAACAATTTTCCAAAAGAGTAAAAGCAATAATATATATATATACATATAGTGAACTAAATAAAATATATATCAGATATACTGCACACATTCCACATTAAACTCTGACTTTGTATTAAAACTTCAAATAAATTGAACTGAAAATGTGGATTTTAGTATTGTTACAGTTAGTCATCCGTAAATAACTTCTGGAATTACTAAAATAATTAACATTAAATGATGGACGCAGAACACAAAATACGGTGTCCGAAATTTCGAATCTAAAGCTCAAAAATAGACATCTTCATAAATATTTTAATATAATCGAAATCTCTAGGGTTGTTTTCTGTATTTCAGTTAATTGTATCACTGAAAGAGGATCCCACAATCTTACTCACCCACAATTCCTAATAGGGAGACAACAGAATAAGGTTAACTTTAATTGTTACGTAAACCATGTCACACTTTATTATTAGTCGGTTTACATTGTTTATAAACGTGTCCCAACAGTAGTTTTTTTAACTTTAAATAATATATATATACATACATACACATACATACACACACACGTTCACACACAAATTATGCAAATGAAATCTACTTCAAAGACTAAAATGTAGCTCTCATTTCCTTCAACCTAACTTCAATGCTTCTCTTTCTATATATTTCATGTCGCTTTTACTAAGTGGTCATATAGCTATTAAATAAAACAATGTGTTTGTTCACTACACTGCTAATTATCATTGCCACCTGTCTGCTGAATTGTTGTCCCCCAGGTTTTCTTTTACCCGACAATCTGACATGAGGCTGTAGCTTTTAAACACACTTAAAAACCATCGATCTGTGCCGGCCTTGAAACCGCGAACTTGGGATCTGAAGAACAGCACCCAACACATTGAGCCACACAGATCGTGACATATCTGTTAGGTGCTACTTCATGGCTTAGTGTCAGCGGGCAGTTAACCTTCTAGGTCTCATTCCTGTAACGTGTCTTATTGCTTCGTCAGTGACTAGAGAAGCCTTAATGCTAGACAACTATACCTCTGTTTCCGTACGTGATGGGCAGATGGCAGCTTCGACACGTGTTCACAGGTGTCCTAGTGCTGGGTGGTGGTGCCTGTGCATCTTCACGTGTCGGGCAAATTTTGTTACGCTTTATCTGTGGATAGACGTCGGTGCATGCGCTATTACCATCTTTTAACTTCTACTACTGTTTTAGACTTAATGTGGGATTTTTCACCGTGATATTACATACCCAAACCAGTATATATTTACGGAAAAAAAAGGCATTGGTCGGCCCACGGAGTTTGAATCCAAGAGCTCCCGAATGAGACTTAGCTAAGATTTTATGTTCATCTCTGGCTGGCAGTATAGTATTTCGACGACGGGAGCTCAAATTTTCAGAAGAAAAAATGCAACTTATGTATAAAATTGACCACACAATCCTGATTTGGGAGAGAGCGAGGGCTTTGTCCAAAATTACGTTAATGTTGCATGTGGAAAATTGTGTTATCAAGCAAGAATAACTAGCAATATATCAATATTTAATTCACAATATTCCGATAAAGCTTCAAAAACACGAACTGGTATTCTTTATGGCTATTAAACACTTAGCAGAGAACCTATATTTGAAGAGAGGAAAAAATATATAGATGAACGTGACAAATAATTACCTTCAAATGGAAATTTTTCAATTTTTACTGCATGATTCTACATCCAGAAATTGTTTTTACTATTTTACTTTATTTTCATATTATTTAATACGTTATTTTCGTATTTTCTGTTGTGACACATTCAATTAATATACGTGGTAGTCATTTTCATAAATGACATTACTTTTACTTTTGAATAACCAGTTCGATTAGATTTTTTTCCCTATTTCCCTGTATCTATTATACGGAAATTGCCAATGAATTTTGGAAAATTATCGGTCTTCAAAATTGTAAGACTGCTTATAATATTACATACCTAAAAGTAAATAATTTAAATTTGACAAAAAAAAATATAATGATTTTGCACATCACGACTTTTACTTTAAAATGCTGATTAGATTAGATAGCATTCTGGAGGTTAGTTTTGACCAGCGAGCCACTGAACATAGAACTTATCAAGGCATATACATCTATACGTATGTTTATACACTGCCTACGAAATAAACGATGTAGAAAGCTCTAGTTTTAAAAGCACGGATTACAAAAACACCAGAATAGACATATTATAATCACATCATTCGGCTTTGAGGCCTGTACGTCACTGCACACTATTTAATGGGCTCCATAAAAGCATATGTGCCTCCTTATTTGCGTGCACATATACACAAAGGGTATCAAAATTACTGATAAAATGTATAAATAAATATAGTTTTATTATGTAACACTGATGAAATGTCAGATGATAGTTTTCTAATTATCGACATAATGGTTACTTCTAGTAAGTGTATAAAACTAAAATATGATTATTGTATTATGTACACTCCTAAGTGCATATATGTCACAATTTATAATATATTTATAAATATGTTACAGTATTTACAATTCAAAAAATGCACAAATTTACAATTGTGTACTAATTAAATACACAACAGTGCAAAATATCATTAGACACAGCTTTATAGATCGTGTGTTATTGCTAAATACTAAAAAATTCATTTGACACATTCGAGCATGTTTATGTATACGGCAGTACAATGCATATATAACCCACACACACACACACACACACTAATATGCGCAAACTGCAATACATTATAATACTTACAAAAAGATTAATTATTAAGTTATTATCAGACAGATTTGTCACTTAAATATTCATCTACAGAATAAGTTATAGCAATTTATTACGGCAGATACTATATTATTATTAATAATAATAATAATAACAGTAACAACAGTAACGACGACAACAATAATAATAACAATAATAAGTCTAGAGAACTCTTATGTTAACACCTTTAATCGCCACGTTTGATCAAACGGCATAGTGCTACAAAACACGCCTAAAACAATTAAAATTTTATCGCAAATGGTTGAATACTGATAGCGTAGTGAATATCCTGGCATTGGAAAAGACGTTTATAACCTACACTTCAAGATAACACTGAACTTAATTAATGCTTTATCAGTGGTTGCTGGATTTATGAAAATGTGAATAAACATTCCTCACATTTCATAATGAGTAACTAAAGCTTAGGAAACAGGAAGACAACAAAGGTTAGCGACTTGTTTGAAGCTACTCTAGCTAATTGCCCTGCTATACAGGTAGTAGATTTCCATATTGACTTCCTGCGAAGCGTTTCAAATTCCATCTAGAAGATCGGCAAAGAATCAGACCGTGAAGCTAAGGTTGACGGGAGGGCAACTTTTTCTCCGAAGGAATGAACGATGTAACATGCATTTTCACAACTTCCTTTATGTATGCGACATCCGTTACAGTACGCACTGAAACTGTTGAAAGCCAAGAATCAGTACTTATAATGTCGGGACAGGTGCTTTCGCGGAAAATTAAGTTTTCGCAACTTACTAAATATTGATACTTTCTCTGGCGAGTACACTTACTTGCATAAAATGTGGTCCATTCCCCTTGATTGTGATAGTGCTTCGTAAGGTTCCCATCTTCAGGTAACCAAACTTTTACTCTTTCCAGCCGATATCAGTTGTCAAGTGTATTGCCTGAAGAAGGGACCGAGGAACTAAACAATAAACGATGTTATTATCGTTATGAAATATAGGAGTAGGGTGCACAACTGCACACCGTCTATATGAGAGAGTTTCGCTCTGACTGGCTCACAAGAAAAGGCAACATTATACGGCATTCTAGAGGAAGGGGTGAAGAATATTCGCACGTGTCGTCAAACTGGATGATAGTTACTACACTTACCTCTATATATGAGGGATTTCATCAGCGACATGTAGAAAAACCTGAGTGTTCCATTCACACGACTTTCGGTAGCTGTTTCACAAAGAAATAATTATTACAAAAGATTATTCTTTTGTCTATATAATGCTAATCGAGATAAACATTAGCAGCATTGGTCTTATTACTTGCTTCCTTGTAAGTAGAAGGAAAATAAGGGAATACACTAGAAGAGAGCGATAGTCACTCTTTTAAAAGCTGATCACTATGTAAAACAATTGAGATTCGGTTCTCTATGTAAGACCGACAGTAAAACAAAAGGGAGATGAAAGAATATACGAATTCCTGTTTGAGAATGGTTTTGAATGCTTTAAAACTGAAACCAATAACAAAGAATATCTCGGAAACGGTTAACTCTGCAAAAATATGTCAGGTTGTGTATTTTAATGTTATTCTCCTACGGTTTACCAGATAGACAGAAGTCATGCAGAATGAAGAGGTTTTCAGAGGCTATTCCCAGAAAATTCAAGATATACCTACATTTTGTTTGTCATGAAAACATCTGCTATTTTAATAAAAATCGTTAGAGCAATTTTTGAGAAAATCAGAATTTGCGAAAAATGGTTGTGGAGGGATTTTTCTGTATACCTTTGTGTTGCATCCTTGGAGGATACTGAACTTAAATAACAAGTTTGAAATTTCACCGACTTTTCGTTCACGTGTTAAGCTGTACACACGCACGCACACACTCAGGCAGACACGGTACGGAACTTTTTTTTTTTTTTCTAAAAATGCTTTTTTATGTATTCAGGCGACCATAAAACATGTATTTCCTGTGAAATCATGGTATCGATTTTTTGGGAGAATACAATACCTTCTGTATCTACTATGTACGTTGTAGGTACTACGTGCTAGAAAAAGTAAAAATGTTAAAAGTAAAATCCGTTATCGGACGGAATATCCAAACTGATATTAAGAAAATAGTACATAAAATGTTTGAGTTGTAATGTTGCTCTTCGGCAGTTAGGCCACATTTTAGGGGAGGTAAAGTGCGCTGCTAATTCAGTGGATAGAATTATGTATTCTTTGGAGAAAAAGGTGTTCACATTTGTAGAGGGTGGGGAGAGATTTTATCAGTACCGACATAAACGCCTCCGTTACATTATGGAAAACAATTATGCACGCGAGTATGCCTAGTACGTGTAGGAAACAATGCATTTCATCTAAATTCAATATCAGGATTTTAACTGAAAATACATATTTTGAGGCCCCTGAAAGCAAAAGAATATACTTTTAGGAAAGGGTCCGTGTGTCTGTGTGTGTTTGTATAGAATAACTCAAAACCGAAACATCAGATTGGTATTAAAGTTGGTATTTATCTAAGTTCAGTATGGCTCAAATAGGTGGCACGAAGCTATGCAAGCAAATTCCTCTATCCCAAACTGTTTACGTCGAAAAATCTTCCATTTGTGATTTTCTACGGAAATGTCACCAAAGGTTCTGATAAAAATATGACACATTTAACATGTCTGCATGACAAAATATATTTGCTGAATTTTATGGGAAGACCCTGTTAAGTCCTATTCATTCAGAGTAAACTTTGTACAGTTTTGTATATAACTGGCAAAAATGTATTGCACAAAATGTCAGTATTCTTTTTAAAACATGCTATTTATTTCTAATACCTTTTGTCACATCGGCCATTTCTCAGATATCCGCTATTATTGGTTTTAATTCTTCAAAACTTCGTCATTTCAGATGCTATCCATATTAGGTTGTTTACCGTAATGTCACGGAAAGAATGCGACATTTGAAGACCCAGCATATAAACATTCACCTTAAATACTTGACTATTGTTTTGCTTTCGTCTAAATCCCTTGTACTTAGAACAAAATGTGAAATGATATTATTTGTGTGAAAACTTACCTCTATTAACATGAGGCAGATAGAAAAAAGTATGATGTGTTCCATTCATATGATTTTCTCTACATATCTGTAACAAATTATTGTTAAAAGCTTATTCTTCTATCGACTTCATGCTAATCGAGATAAACATTAGCAGATATTGTCCTTATTACTTAGTTCCTTGTATTTAGAAGGGTAAAAATCTAATGTGTTCCATTCACATGAAGTCCTCTAGCTGTTCGGTAAACAAACCGCCTATTCAAAACATAAATCTGTTATCAACATCATGCGAACCAAGATAAACATAAGCATAATTATTAGTCTTATTACTAGCTTCCTTGTAAGTAGAAGGGAAATAAGGAAATGCACAGGCTAAAGCGATCGTCTCGTCCGGTCGCTATGTGAAACAATTGAAAACTCAATCTCTTTGCTTGCCAGGAATAAAACGAGAGACGAGAAAAAAGATGTCTTCCCGTTTGAGAAAATATATCGAATATGGTTGATCTACAAAAAAAAAAAAAAAAAAAAAAAAAAAAAAAAAAAAAAAAAATGTATATGACATAAACTGTGTGTTTAATGAGATCTACATTTTGTGTAGTAAGTTTTTGTATATCCTCAAGGATTGGCAGTTATATAAAAGTTATTCAGAATGAAGAGATCTTCAGAGGCTATTCCCAGAAAATTCAAGATATACTTTTCGTTTGTAATCAAAATCGTTAGCCATTTTTGAGAAAACCAATATTTTAGAAAAATGTTACATGTAAAGGGTAGTTTTGGGTGGGGTTTTTATAGAAAATCGTGTCAAAGCCTTGGAAAAGCCAACTTAAGTACCAAGTTTGGCAATTAACGCACTTTTCGTTTTTCAGTTGTCAACACCCAAACGGACCTTTTTGTCCCAAAACATGTATTTCAGGTGAAATCTCGGTATCGAATGTTTGAGTGCATTGCAGTACCTTCTCTATACACTATGTACATAGTACGTGCAGAGAAAGAAAAAATCTGATTTGTTCCATTCACATGATTTTCTCTGCATCTCTATAACAAACTTTTTAAAAGGTGTATTTCATCTACTTCATGCTAAATGAGATAAATAGCAGAAATGTCCTTAATTACTTGCCTATTTATATGAAGAAGGGAAATAAGGGAATACACTAGATAGAAGGATAGTCAAATCTTTTAAAAGCTGGTTGTCATGTGGTTGAACTCAGCTTCTTTGCATGACCAAGAGTTTACAAATTATCGTATGAGAAAAGTTTTGAACTAAAACGAATAACAAGGAATATCTCATAAATGGTCAACTTCAGGGAAAAAAAAAAAGTTTGGGATAGTCTAAAGAGATCTACATTTTTGTGTAGAACTGCCGAAAGACTTTTGTTAATAACAGGGAGGGGATTCTTTGGTTCCTTTTAATGCTTAATTGAATATTGTCATTATGATTATCATCATCATTATTATTATTGTTATTGTTATTATTATTGTTATTTAATGTAAGACTGAAGGCTTAAAGGAACCGACCTGGACAAAAGTCTAATGTCCGATTCCTCACCTTCACGTGGTGCAGCTGTTAGTAGTCACAAGATAATTTTGTTATTAACAAAAGGGGACGCTTTAATACCTTCTAAATTTGAGGACTTAAAGAAACCGATCTGAACAAAACCATATGATGAACTCAAGGGAAGGGCTGCTCACCAATAAGCATTGGTCAGCTTGATGAGTTACTGACCGAATTAGTACTTCTTCCTCTTCTAATACCAATTCACTCTTTAAACTTTTCTATCTAGTCTCTCTTGACTGAGCTCTTGTTTTCTTCGACCCCGACGGTATTAGAGAATTCAAGGCCCAGGGGATCATTTCAACTTCTTTCCTATAAATTCTTCCTAATACTTGGGTGACATAACCGCCAAATACATGGTCCACACTACTTAACAGTTACAATTTGTTGAATACACTCCAATATGAATCCTGGAAAAAATAAATGTAAATCCGGAGGTAAAACAGTTCCACAATCGGATCTCCAGGCGGAGATCTCTTCCCAAGTATACAGACATACCAAATCAAGCTCAATCAAAATCCTTCAATGGAAGGCATGGAATGTCACAAACTAAAAAGACTGAACCAAATAAAATTGTATCGGATCCTTCAGTTGATATATTCACAATCCAAGAAGCAAATCTTACACCAAAATAATTGCAATATTATGAATTAATTAAAGAACTATACTGTTCATATACTTCCCAAAGGACGACAAATCAGTAGTGGTATTTCATTTGGAATTCAAATACATCTTATATCACCAGTCCAAAGAAATTGAAAATGTAGACAAAATTGAAATATTTAAAATTAAATTATGGAAAAACAAATCTAAGTTTAATATATACACCGTTTATACCCCTCAAACAACTCCCCTAATCTTGAACATATTACAGTACTCAACAATGCAGTAATAAAGGGGAATTTTAATGCACATTCACAACGATATGGTTACAATAAATTAAACAATGCAGGAAAAATTATAGCAGGTCTACTAAAAATACAATAACGAAGATCCCCCAACTTATATTTATTATTCTGGTTCTGGAACTAACCCTGACTTACTTTTAGTATCTGCTAATGTATATTCTCAAACATCAAAACAAATTTTAGAAGACCTTGGTTCAGGAACCAGAATGATTACTGCAAATATTCAACTTGGAAAAAATGATTTACCCTCAATGAATATTAAACCTAGATAAAACTTCAAAAAAAAACTAACTGGTAAAAGGAAACTGAAGAACTAGAAACCAAATTTGAAAAACTTCTAAACAAATTAATCCAATCAGATCAAGTAAACAAATACATATGTGAACCAATACTAATAACAGCAAAAAAAAAAACTATACTACGTAGAATAGTTAAAAATTGCAAACCTTTCTGGAACTCTAAACAAGAAAATATGAAAAGAGAAAGAGATCTATCTAGAAATAATGCCGAAATTACAAAAATGCAAAACATGTCATAATTGTAGAGAATTATTGCAAATTCAAAAAACAAATAAATAATTCCAAAAGGGAAAAATTTAACAACCTTTTTACAAAAAATGGATTATAGAAAATATTAACACAAAGTACATAGATTTATATATAATGTACAAAATAAAAAAGAACAACAGAAAACACCATTTATTCACAGAAACAAAGAAATAACAAATGCAAATGCAAAAGCAAAGAAATATAAACACGCACACGCGCACACACAACACACAACACACACCACGTACCGCGCACCACACACAGCTCTCAGAGATAAAAAGGAACAGAAATCAATGAAAGAGATGCTTAAAATTACATAAAATCAACAAACAACACAAAGGATTGCATTTTTAATAAAAACTTCACTATCAAAGCACTAAATATAACTGTTAATGATAAAAAATAAAAAAAAAATCCCAGGCCCAGATAATATACATACAGAGTTCCTCAAGCACCTTAGTAATAAAGCAAAAATCAACTACTTTCCCTGTATAATCTTTCTTGGAACACAAAAGTCCCTGATGACTGGAAGAAGGCTATCATAATACATATTTAAAAACAACAGCTTATAATTTTTCAAATTATCATACTGTATCACTGACTAGTGTAATGGCTAAGGTTGTGGGAAAAAATATTTCAAATCGTCTTAATTGGCATCTAGAAGCAAATAATTTACTCTCCTCCAATTAAGCTGGATTTAGACAATTACGTTCACCAAATCAACATGCTATACATCTAAGTCAAGATATAAAAGACAATTTCAATAAGAGAAAAGTCGGCTTAGTAATATTTGTTGATCTACAAGGAGCATATGATATATTTGGAGATTAAAATTGTTAGAGAAATGCAATTGATATGTATTCAAGGTATAATGCTTCAGTGGATCAGAAATTTTATTATTCAACGTTTCATTGCTACAAATTATGATAACCATCTTTCTAAGTATCAAAAACACACCGACGCTTACCACAAGGTTCTATTCTTAGTACCACATTATTCAATATCAATATTAATAATCTACCTAAACACACAGAAAATCCCCAAAAATTCTACTTTTTGCTGACGATATTAAAAAAAAAAACATAGCCAAATGTTAATCAATATAATTCAGCAATCACTTACTCATTTAGAAAACTGGACATCCCAAAATATAGTGAAGATAAATATACAGAAGATAAATTATCAATTATTTACCTTAAGAAAGAAACGGTCTCTTATGTCACTAAAATTAGCAGAGAAAACACTAACTGAAACACATGAAGCAAAATATTTAGGAATAACTTGATACAAAATTAACTTGGACGAAACTCTTGGAAAACATATGCAGAAAATGGAAAAAGAAAGCTATCATTATTAAAGCAATTAGCAGGGGAAAAGTGGGGCTGCAATGTACAAACGTTAAACACCCTCTAGCAGATGTACACAAAGCCTATTATTCACTATTTCCAAGAACTTCTAGTAACTACAAATGTAGAAAAGGATAATGAACTTCAAAATCAAATCCTTCGCTTGATAACAGTAGCTATTAAAATAAAACCAATCACTGCCACGCAAATTTTGACAAACAACCCAAACATAGAAACTGAAATTGAGAAAACAGCAATCATACAATGCGAGAAACTTTTAAAGTTACCTCATAGTAATTGGATTCAGCAAAAACCAGAAATCCATTTTAAAACCCAACAAAGCTTCTTAAGCATAGTACATAAATTCAAACAGAAATTACAAATCCCAAATTTAAAGGAAAGTTTACAAATAAGAAACAATCCTATAGAACTCTTTAAAATTCAATATAACCTCCATCTAACAGAAGATGTCAAGAAATCAGAAACTTCTTCAGACATCTTAAAACACATGTCACTGGAAACAAATTTAGAATATCCCTCCCCTGAATGATTGCATATTTTTACAGATGGTTCCAGTCTACCAAATGATGGAGGCACCGGTGCTGGAGCAACATGCCCACTCTTCTCATTTTATCGAATGTATTCAACAAATCTTGGTGGCGAAATCATGGCAATTCTCTGAAGTCTACAAAATCTATTTTATCACATAAAAATATGAAAAAATCTGTAATACTATCTGATTCAAAAGCAGCCATTATCGCTATAACACAAGATACAACATCCAAAAGCATTAATACTCTATAATGTCGTAAAATAATACAATTAACCCATTTCCATAAAAGAGTGGTAATCCAATGGATTCCAGCCCATTGTGTAATAACAGGCAATGAAATGGCTGATTTTTTGGACAGAAAGGAAAATAAAATTATCACCAAATCAACACCTAGTTTAATCCCTTTTTTCTCCATTAAAAGAATAATATCAAATAAGTACAAAAACAAAATCAGGGAAGAATATACAAACAAAACATCTGGAAAACAATGGAAAAATGTAGAATATTACAGTATTTCTACATTACCAAGAAAATCTGCAGTAGCAGCCTTCAGACTACTAACGGGGCATGACTGTTTACAAAAATACTTATACAGATTTGGCATAGCAGAGGCAACTATAACTCAAAAGAAGAAATGGATCGTGATCATCTTCTACATTGTCCGACTTTTACAGAAAATTGCAACCTCCCAACTAAATATTGGAGTGCAAAAAAAACGAATGTTTTCATTATCAAGCATTTTAACATTATATCCAAGCAACCAACCACATTCTTGTGTAGAAAGTTTTTGTCTCTCTCTTACGGTTCATCAGTTATGCAAAATTCAGCAAGATTGATCAAGAATAAAGAGGTCTTCAGATGCTATTTCCAGAAAATTAAAGATATAAATTTTATTTGGCATGGTAATGTCTTTAATATACGGTATTTTAATAAAATTTGTTAGAGACATTTTTGAGAAAATCAAAATGTTCAATTTTTTCCATGTAAAGGATAGTTTGGGGCGAGGGGATTTTTCTCGAAGTCTTCATATCGCATCCTTGGAATATACTTAAATACCAAGTTTGGTATTTTGCTGACTTTTCGTTTTTGAGTTATCGTGTTCACAGGGACACGGACACACGGGAACACACGGACCTTTTTCTAAAAATGATTTTTTATACGGGGGACTCAAAAACGTGTTTTTCCAGTGAGATCTCAGTATCGATTTTTTTATGGAATGCCATGCCTTCTAGATCCATGTACTATGTAGAAAAAGTAATACGCTTTCTTCAGAATAGTTCTTAGAAACTATATAAAATAAACTATAGTGGGTAGAGAAACCCATGTGAATGCAACACATAAGATATTTTGTTTTATTTATGCAACCAGTTGTTCAGCAGATTTATATGGACATAACACATAGATTTCCGGAATATACTCGAGTCCTCATTCTGAAAGACTTTTTCATCACTGTTCAACCATAAGATATAAACAAAAACTTGCCACACAAAAATATAGATCTCGCTAAAACCACCATTTATGTGATATACATTTATTTTAGAGCAAACTATTTCCGAGATAGTCTTTGTTATTGGTTTTTAGTTTAAAATACTTAAAACTTTTCTCGAACGGCAATTTGTCATACTTTTCTCTTTTGCTTTACTCCCGGCCATACAAAGAAAACAGAATTTTAATCTCATAGCAACCAGCTTTAAAAGGAATTGACTATCACTTTAACCTAGTGTATATCCTAATTTCGCCTCTACTTATTAGTAACTTAGTAATATGATATCTGCTAATGTTTATCATGATTATTATGAAGTAGATAGAAGAATAAGCGTTTTAAGAATAGTTTGTCATAGAGTAGGTAGATAAAGTTGTGCGACTGGAGCACATCAGATTTTTTAAATGCTGTTTACAAACTCAACATAAAAATCGTGGTTTTAATATCGAAATTAACATTTATTTTCTTAATTAATAATGTTAGAGAATAATATATGGTTAATCTATATAACAGCGTGCAAAAATATAGCGGATACTTTTTTATGTAGACTAAGGTGTATAGCATTAGAATTGGCCCATATAATCGCTGGAGGGCAAGGGTCCCTTGGCTGGCAATGATTTCTGGTGATCCACAGCCAGTGTGGCAAACATCTCGCACCTCCATTTCTGCTTCTAGAGATGTTTCTACTCTAATCCACTTGGTTCCAAATCGGAGTGTTAGGTCGTACGAGGTCGTATTTTAATTTGAATTTGTGGATTGTTGATAAACGCGCCAGTTAATGATAAAAGTTCTTACATGTATTTGCCACATGTTATTTATTTTAGCATCAGGATCTATTGAAAGTGCTCTGCGGTGAGTAATGGCATTGTGTGTAACAGCAAACCCAATTTTTCTTTTTTTTCACTTCGCCGGATACAAATTAAGCAGGTTAGCGAGGTATAATGCTTATCAGTGATACACTTTTCTAAAAACATGTTGTGAACAGAAAGTTGAAAGCTTGTGGAAGCCGAAGCCTCTGAAAGATTCTGCTCTCGCATTCCAAGCTTTTCGGTTATCGGCGCGTGGCTTACGTGTTTACCAAGTCTTCCAGTCCCGACCTCTCGCATGCCAAGGCGAACGCGAGAACGGCCGCAGTCGGTACTGTCTCAGTATGAATCAATAAGAGAAATAGAATGAATGTTTTTATTCTCGTAGTGCACTTCACTCTCGGAAAAAAACAAAACATAAATTACAGGTGCCAAATCAAGCGAACAGAGGGACTAGTGCACCAACTGCACGAAAAAAAAAACTATCGAATAGGTAGTGCCGAATACGTGGTAGCATGATCAAGATGCGTTCATGCTTATTTGCCTCCTTCTCAGTGCATCCCTCAAATTCTACATCACTCTCAAATAAAACCATTTATTTATACTTCATGTTGGAACAACTTGTAAAGAATCAACCAATCAAGTTCCATCATGCCAGGTTGGCGTATTTTGGACCCCTGTTAAGCTGTTTTCTTGATCAGAGAATTTCTAGTTCACCACAATGTGCATATGGTGGTCAGGGATCAACTCATGTGGCACTATAAGACAAAATGGGGAATTGCGAACGTGAAACATGACAAATTTAACCCAGGGACTGTTTTTCTTAAGGGTTCTTTTACGTGAAAATGAATAACGACTTTAATTCTCTTCCAAAGGAAGCCATGCTAAAGATCTTTACGTCCGAAGAAAATTCATCATTCTCTGCTGGACTTGAACCCGCAACCTTGGGCATTGGAAGCTAGCATGGTAACCACTACACCACAGAGGATGACCTTGCAATGAATAATGACATTACATTAAGGATATTCTGTCCACTTTCAACCATCTAAACCACTTGAATGAGCTGACGCTCGATCCAACGCGGATATTTTGTATTTAGCACACCCAGGAGGATTGGATGAGGTGAAGAAATCGCAGAAGACTAAGGCCACTGACACGCCAGCCGACAGAGACGTGTGGAAGTCCCTAACAACTCCAAGATTTTATTTTTACTTTCTCTAGCACATATGTACAATCTACTATTAAATAGAGAAGCTATTGTATTCCACCCAAAAAGTCGTTACTGAGACCACCGAAATACATGCTTTGAGATCATTGAATCCAGAAAAGCATTGTATGTGTGTGTTGTGTGTGTGTGTGTGTATGTGTGTGTGTGTGTACAGCATAGCTCAAAAACGAAAAGTCTTGGTATTTAAGTTCAGCAACTTCCAAGGATGTGACACGAAGTTTTTCAAGAAAATCCGCCCTCCCCCAACTACCCTTTACAAGGAACATTTTTCAGATGCGTTGATGTTCACAAAATGGTGCTAACACCTTTTTTATTAAAATATTTAAGATATTTTCATGACAAATGAAATGTATATCTTGAAGTTTTTGAAAATAACCTCTGAAAACCTCTTCATTCTGGATGAATTGTTCTAAGCGGTAAACCGTTAGAGATAGACAGACGCTTACTACTGAAAAAATGTAGATATCTTTAAAGCACAGTGTATATACATTGTTTATATAGAGTTAACCATTTCCGAGATATTCCTTGCTACTGATTTCACTTTTGAAACACAAACTTTTCTCAAACAGAGAATAGTCACTCGTTTTAAGCCTTTCTTGTACTCCTGACCGTGCAAAGAGAACAGAATTTTAATTGTGTCCCATACTGACCAGCTTTTAAAAGATTTTACTGTCGCTTTAGCCTAGTGTATCCCTTTATCTAACACGGAAGCAAGTAATAATACCATTTTTCTAATGCCCAACTTGATTAGTATGATTTAGATAATATTTTATTTGCAGAACAGGTAGAGAAATTCCTGTGAATGGAACACATCAGATTTTAATTACCTAATGTGACAACCTTTTCTTAAGGTATTAAAAATGTATTTTTTCAAACCTGTATACAAACATTTTACAACTCCAAACTGTTCTGACCCCATAAGGAGTTACGCGCCCTAGGTTAGGAACCCCTGATGTAGTTTCGACAAAAGATTCTTGCAGTGGTTTATGCTATCTATCTAATGTTAAGTGAGGCAAACCTTTGCCAAATTAGTTTCATTATACAGTTCATTGTAGGTACAGAGGGATAAAGAAGAGTGAATCGATAGTCAGATGATTTAAATCTGTGGGGTTATCTGTTGGACTTTTAACTACCATACTATTTCTATGATATCGAGACAAGTGAATAGCGACAGCACTTAAAAATGAAGTGTCGAAAATTTTGAACCGATAATAACGAATACCCCATAAATGGCTTATGTCATAAAAACTGTTTCAAATAAATTATATCCGTTAAGAAGCCTTTTTATATTTTTTGTAGTACCTCACATGACTTAGCAGTTATTCAAAATTATACACTATCCTTTTGAAAAAAGAGAACTTTAGGGGCTGTTTTCTGAAAATTCTAGGTATACATTTTGTGACATGTTGTCTGAAATATGCTAACTTTAATGAAAATTGTTGTCATAGTTTTAGAAAATATGAAATTTTTACATTAGAGGGCACTTTGTGGCTGGGGATTTTCTTGAAAACTGTGTCACATCTTAGGAATATGCCAAGTGCATCTTTGGAATATACCAAGTGGTTTTAGTAATTAGGATGACCACGAGCATAAATACACAGATGCACCGCTTTCTAAAAGTATTTCGCTTTTATTCAGTGAGTCTCAAAACATGTATTTCTAGTGAAATATCTACATTGATTTTTGGGTGGAACAATACCGCTTATGAATATAATAAAACAAATACCTATAACTTTTGAACTAATATAAATTTGGTGGGGAAAACACTTATTAAAAATAGTGAAAACTGAATTTTTTTTGCCTTGTGGTCCATGAATTTAAACATAGCTGCCATTAGTAGCACGGAAAATGTCCAACCGGCATTCAGTCTGTGTTATGACGCATCTGCGGACAGTAGCATAAATTCTTTGCCGTAAGACTAGAAAAGTGACATCAACCCAAACACAATTGACCATTTTTGGAAGTCTGTTTCCTACTTACGTTCGTCCAATGCTAGCACACAAAACTTTTTGCTGTGGCGCCAACATGCTAACTGCTGATCGATCAGTGGTGCCAACACATCATTATTTTTTCCGTCATTTCAATACATAAAATTGCGTCAAAATTCGGCAAAATTAGACATTTCCGTATTTTCTTTCAAAATAAAAATTAAATTTATTTGTTTCTTGGAAAAATGTTTTATTGGATCTGAAAGATGCTCAAGGAATCTAAATGCACAGTGATTAACTACAAATAATCTAAGAGCAGCTTCTGCTAGGCTGAATTGGCAATTTTGACAGTGAAGTTGAAAAGAGTTCAGCTGCTTTTAAATCTTTCCCACTTTTTCCATGAGGAAGTATATCTGACAAGCACACTTGCAAGTTGAATTGACCCACGCACTAAAAAGTTCCTCGGGCACCTCTAAAAACCATTCCTTTAAGGGTTCATTATTTAAGCATTATTTTATAAAATGCTGTACATACCGCTTAGCCTTCTGTTCAATAGGGCAATTAAAAATGAAGAAAAAACACTATAAAGTAGCTGTTAAAGATGCAACGAGACACCACAATGGAACATCGAATTAGCACTGTTCAGAATTCAAACTGATCCATAAAGTAAAGCACGTTCATTGCATGGCATCATTATATGCAATATAATGTTTAAATGCCAGAGCATATATTATGTAAATATGACACCGCTTTACAGGTACACAAAGATTTACACCCGTGAGTTGTTCTAAAGAAAGCTAATATAACATTAATTAATAACTGCTAATACTATCCGTAAAAAAATCCGTCATCCGTCAAATATAAATTTTTCCTCTCGTAAACTTGAAAATCCGTCAAGTTGGCAACCTGTGAACCATCTGATATGCATTCTTGTATGCAACGATCTGCGCAAGCGCGGATTGCAGCTTAACAAAACCAATGGATTAAAAGTTCTCAACTTCGTCTTTCATTTGGTATCAGCCTCTACACATTTGTACGCATAGTTTTGAAATTATAAACACGGTGTATTTCTACTACTTATTGTAGGTACGTTGAAGAGAAAATGAAAGGTTAGAGACAAAAAAAAAAAAAAAAAATCAATGCGTGTATCAACGCTGTGTGTATTCCTGTTGTAAATATTATTTATAACAGAAGGTCACGAGTTGAATCCATAGGTGTTGCGTCACATAGTAAATGCGCATTGGGTCTCTATTGACCTCCTGCTCTCTGCTTCCTGTCACCTTGCGCTCTTTCAGTCGTTGACTCTATTCATATTTGGAGTTCTTTGGCTGGCATCCGTACAGGAGCCACTTTGTTATTCATATTGTCGCGAGAGCCAGAGGCTATCCAAGTACAACCATTCCAACACTGAACGGTTTTAGTTTTAGGAGTATGCGAGTAAAATCTTAAATCTGCAAGCTTATAATTCAACATACCCCTAATATTACAATGCGAATGTGTACTATGTAAGAAAACATCTTATATGTTCCACTCACATGACTTAACTGTTCAGCAAACAAACTTCTCAAAAAAGACTATTCTTTTTCTATTTCAATCTAATTGAGATAAACAGCAGAACGTCGTATTATTTAATACCTTATGAGTAGGAGGAAACTAAGGGAATTAACTAGTATAAAACGACAGCCAAATATTTTAAAAGTTGTCATTAAAATTGGCTTCTTTGCATGGCCAGGAGTAAAACAAAGTAAACAGAGACGGCTTCTTGTTCGAGAGAAGTATAAGCATTTTAAAACTGAGACCAAAACTAAAGAACCTCTCCAAAGATTTTTATAAGGTTTAACGCCCGCTTTTACTACTATGGCACCGCAAACGATGACACTAACGGTACATAGAATGAAAATGGAGCACCGGTGGAATGCGATGGAGGAGGAAATCGGAGAATCCGGAGTAAACTCGCTGCATTTTCCACCACAAATAACACATGCGGTTGCCTTGGTGAGAGGCGAGTGGTCACGGCACGATCACCATCTTGCAAAGATTAGCTCCACAACAAAAATGTATAGGATATAAATTGTGTGTTTTTGGCGAGATCTACATGTTTTATGTAGCAAGAGAGAGAAATCTGCTGGTTACAAAAATTGAGAAACTACAAATTATGATAGCTGAGTATGCAAGTTCAAGAATATGATCAAGAATATCAATTTATTTGTTATTCTGTGTTAATAAAGCCTGAACACCATAGAAATTCTGTAATCAACGCAATTATACTGAATCCCTTGGTGTTAATATCAATATACAATAATCACATAAACGAAAATAAGATTATAATGAACTATTTTCTGGTTTGATGTTCTTGCTGTTATTAGGGTCTAATATAACGCAGTTCGGTTTATTATTTTTATTTTTTCAGCCATGCCGTTGCATTCCAGCAAGTATAATAGCTCTTTGTAGTTATCTAACTGTTTTATTACTCCATGTTCAATGTCAGATAGTAGATTATCAAATAATATGTGAACTCGCCGTTACTTTGTGGGACCATGAAAGCCAAAGTAGGAAACTATTTTTCTTATATTGACAATGTTGGAGCTATTGCGACACTAGTGAGAAAGATATAAATGATCATGCGAGCTTCTGTAAGCATTATATGAAATGAAATAATTTATGATGTGAAATGGGAAAACATTTTGAATCCTAAGCTAGACAGTAATTTTTGCCTTTTGTCAAAGATTATCTGTGCCAAGTTTGGTCAAAATCAGAGCCACTGTGTAGAAACCTATAAAAAACACACAGACACACACATTTAATTGTCAATTGGTAGTTTTTTCTCAATTCAATGAACCAAAATGTATGTGATTATCATAACATAACGCTCCGAGACATATTTAAAATAACTGCCTCACGAAACATTCAAAACTTCCAGTTCAAGAAACTTTCAGCTGCATACGAAAACCAAACATTGTTTGAAGCAATCCTTTAGCAGATAAAAGAGAGTATATGGAACGTCGGGTAATTAAGAGTTCAATGACCGTAGCTTCCTTCAGGTTGAAGCAAGCAAGTTTTGGCGGACAGTAAATAAGCCTAATGTGTTCCATTCATATGACTTTCCCTAGCATTTCCGCAAATCCTTACAAGATTATTCTTTTATATACGTTATGCTAATCGAGATATACATCAGCAGAAATAGTCTTACTACTTCCTTTCTTGTACGTAGAAGGGAAATAAGCGCATACACTAGGCTACGCGAGAGTCAAATCTTCTATGTGAAGCAATTGAAATTCGGTTCTCTTTGCATGGAGAGGAGTAAACCAAAATAGATGTGAAACGAAAGAGAAATTCCAGTTCGAGAAAAGTTTAAATAGTTTGAAATTGAAACCAATAACAAGGAATATCTCAGAAACTGTTAACTCTCCTAAAAATGTATATAATTATGTATTTTAATGAGATCTAGATATTTTTTTATCTCTTGAGGTTTACGAGTTATAAAAAAATCATCCAGAATTAAGAGGTCTTCAAAAGCTATTCCTAAAATATTAAAGGGATACATTTTTTTTATAAAAATACCTTAAATTATATGGCATGTTAATCAAAATCATTAAGAGTAATCTTTTTGAAAATGTTTTTTTTTTTTCGCAAAATGTTCTATATAAGGGGTATTTTCTTGAAAATCTTAGTGTCGCATTCTTGGAAGATATTGAACTTTAATACCAAGTTTGCTATTTAACAGACTTTTAGTTTTTAGTATGCTGCTCTCACCTCCTCACACACACACACACACACACACACACACACACACACACACACACACACGTTTTCTTTTGGATACAGGGTGTCTCAACTGCATCGAATTTTTGGGTGGGAAACAATACATTCTCTATCCACTATGCCCATCGTTCTTACGAACTAGAGTAAGTAATTAAAATAAGTACTGAAGGGTTGTAAACACCTTATTTGGAATTCCATAGCCGGGATTTGAACCACGGATCTCTAGGTCTCTAGCCGGTTGCACTACCACTGAGCTACCATGGCAACATACCGGCATAGCATTTAATTTCTAAACTGACTCGCATGTTTCCCAGCATGTGGTTTAGCTGGAACCATGCGAGTCAGTTGAGAAATTCAGTGCTATGTGAGCATGTTGCCATGGTAGCTCAGTGGTAGTGCAACCGGCTAGAGACCTGGAGATCCGTAGTTGAAATCCTGGCTGTGGCACTGAATTTTTCAGTCTGTCTCTACCTACCCAACTCCTGTCCTACACACGGCTTGTGTGAAAAACAATTAAATCAATACCTCATTTGGAAGTTTAATTTCGGTGTAATACCGCTGTCCAGTTTCCTCAGTGGTAGGCCCTATTCTGGTCTTTATAAAGTTACGATAGCATTTACCACATACACGGAACATTTCTGCAGAAGTGGAGAGAAATTTGGCAGCGACGCGGTTGCACCTTATTAGTTCTCGCGAAACGACAGGAGGTTTGGATCTCACTACAGTTTTCCATTATGTAGTATAGTCCGTCCAAATTCTTAATATCGCTTTCATAGACCACGGTCTGTCGACACTTTAAATTAGGGTAGCCTCCGGTGACCTGGCCTTATCTTAAGCCTGTCTAAGAAGCCTACATAACGGGTGATTCTAATGTACTCACTAATAGTGGGTAGTAGAGTGGAATGGATAAGGAAAGTCTTACTTCTTGGAAAAAAGTTTGTTAAAATTCTGGACAAACAGTACCTCAATTGGTTCTCTGGGGCGATAAGAGAACCACGGTTTTGAGCCCTTTCCCAGACAGAAATGCTACTGCAAATTCTCCCTTGCATGTATTTAGGCATTTGCCAGAGGTTATTCTTCCCTGATATGAAAGATTTTTGAAATATCATTACACTGTTTCCAAGGATAAAATCGGACAAGCAGGAGCAGTACTTTCTTCGAAGTTGCACAGAACTATTATTCACAAACTTAGTTTCTGCTGAGCAATAGAGGAAGACAAACTGATAGCGAAATTAAATTAACTTTTGTGAAGTATGATCCAATAATACCTTACTTTGTGAGAATTTTTTTTTATTTTATTACTATGTACAATGTGCATAATAGGTAGATAAGGTATTGTATTCCACCCAAAAATTCGATACCGAGATTTCCCCTGAAATATATGTTTTGAGGACCGATGAACAAAAAAAAAAAAGAAAGCATTTTTAGAGAAAGGTCTGTGCGTGTTTAGTATATTCCAAGAATGCGACAAGAAGATTGACTACCCCTTGCTATGGAGCATTTCTTGAAATTTTCGATTTTCTATCCAATGGCTCTAACGATTTTGAATTAAAATGCCATATATTAAAGATGTTTACATGGTAAATAAAATGTATATTTTGATTTGTTGGAGAATAGCCTACGAAGATGACCTTTCACTCTGGATGACCTTTATGTGACTGGTGAACCGTAAGATATAGACAAAAACTTACTAAACCAAAATATAGACCTCGTTAAAACTCGCAATTTGTCATATACAGCTTTTTTGTACAACTAACCATCTCAGAGACTTTCCTTATTATTGGTTTCAATTTTAAAATGGCTAAACTCTTCTAAAACCGGAAGTCTTCGTCCTTTTCATCTCTTTTATTTTACTCTGGACGATGGGAAAAACGCGAATTTCAATGACAATCGCATAGTGACAGCTTTAAAGAGTTGACTGCCGCTTTAGCCTAGTATAGCCCTATGTCCCTTCTACTTATAAGGAATCAAGCAATAAGTTTATCTTGATTAGCATGATGTAGAATAATCTTTTGTAAGAATAGTTTGTTTGGAGAGTAGATAGAGAAAGTCACGTGAGTGGAAAGCATCCGATCTTTTAATGGGTAAGCCGGAAATTATTTACGTAGAAGAAGTTAGGCATTATATAATGCTCTACTGGAACAATAACAAGGAAAATAAGGAGTAAAATTATGTGGAGTTTCTGATGCGTAGTAATCTAACCCAGCAAGTCTTGTGAAATATGTTCAGGAATCTCTCTCTCTCTCTCTCTCTCTCTCTCTCTCTCTCTCTCTCTCAAGTAACAAAGAAATTGAAATTATAAGTGTACGAAGAAAATATATCAAAAGCATTAAGTGTAACTATATTAGTTCACCCTCTCCATATGTCGGACTTATACCCCCAGGACTTTACACACTAATGTCGAGGTCAGAAACCTGTTAAGCAGCAGGTGAATATTGAATCAGAGAGTGAAAAACCTGGAACAGAGGATCGGCCTGTAGGTATACCAGAGTGAAAATTCCATACGATATTTAATCAGAAATAACGTTCTGAAGCAGCTGAATAAACAGGTACTTTAGCAAAGGGTTCGTGTTTGTGTGAGTGAGAGTGAAAAGCGTAACTCAAAAACATTTCAAGAAAATTTAAAGTCCCCCACCCAAATTACTCTTTACATGGGAAATGTTGAATATTGCGACTACACCCGGCGGCCGTAATCACTGTTGGTACGGCTTGCTTCGTAAGTCATAGCTGATTGTTTGCACACATTGTTACACTGTGTTAGTGGACACCTGTGTCACGGCAAGTTCTTTTGACTTCACAGCTGTGATAATTACACCTGTGCGAGTGGACACGTATTCTGTCAGAAGGTTCTTTGATGTCGAAGCCGCGCATTGTTAAGCCTATGTGAGTTTGTGGCCGCTGCGGAGGGTTTGCACGTACGACTGTTTCTCGAAGTTTCCAGTGACCTGACCAAATGGTATAAAAGGGCAACGAAGCCCTGCCCAGAGTTCATTTTCACTGGAAATGTATCGCGTGCAACAGTGAATGGAGTTCGACGGGAGTTTCGTAGGGAGCTTATCTCGACGCAACGAACGTCGAAAAGAATCTATACGGCAGATTTGTTACGAAAGACGGTTATTTGTGAGGAGATTCTGGTTGTAATAAGTTCGTAGAAGAAATAAACTATTGGAGAAAAAGAGAGTTTTTGTTACAATACTCTTGATTTTTCCAAAACTAGCTTTAATGGTTTTAATTAAAATGCCGTATCCTTAAGATATTTATATGGTAAATAAAATGCATTCCTAAATTTTCTGACAATAGCCTGTGGAGTCTACAATGTAGAAAGAATGCTTATACCTAATCTTGAATAACGGGTAAACCACAAGAGATAGACAAAAAAAAAAACTATACAAAAAACATGCATATACATTTCTTTAAAAAGCACAGTTATTTCAAATAAACTATGTTACCATCAGACATTTCAATATAAGAGTTGGTATTAATTAGAGCTTCAGTGCTGTCGCTTTCAGTAGTTCATCGCGATGCCATATAAGGAATATAGCGGGACAGCTTATAAATATCTGAATATCGATTCGGTTTCCTTGTATACATTTCGTCGTGAATACAAGGGGATAATGAAGCTACACTTGTAAACGTTTGTCACGATTAGCATGAAGTAGATAGAAAAATAAAGGAGTTCCTAATTTTCTTAAGAGAATAAACAATAATGGGTAGGGAATGCCATGTGAATGTAAGAATCAAATGTTTAAATTGGGAAGTTACATGTACAAAGTGTGTATAACAAAAAACCAAGTTTTGTGAAATAGTGCATTTTGTAATATTCCCCTCTGGTTTATACTTGTGTTAGTTTAAAATAAATACAGTAACGGTATTGATATAAGCAATGAAAGGAACTCCGTATAATACAGATGTTAATGAACTACACGGAAATAATTTGAGAGACTATAAACGAGTCTGATATAAGTAATTTCAGATGAAAAATGCATAGTCTACGGTTAAACATAATGCAGTTATAAGGTGTCAAACAAATTGATGTCAAATCAAAGTCAGATGAAAACCGGATTTGGAATGTCTTTAAAACTGATACGTAAATTTGAATAAACGCTATATTGGATAGGTAGGCTCAGACTGAAAGATTCAGTACCATAGCCGCGATCTGAACCACGAATCTCCCGTTCCCTAGCCGGTTGCTCTAACCACTGAGCTACCATGGCAATATGTCAGGACAGCATTAATTTCCCCAGCTGACTTGCATGTTTCCCGGTTAGACCAAAGGTGCTCTCAAATTATTTTGAGATGACATACCCCAATGGCGACTTACAATGTCGTAAGTAATTTAAGTCCTGAGCTTCATAGTTTAAGCAACTATTAGGAAATTAATGTTAATTGTTTTTTCACACAAGCCGTGTGTAGGATACAAGTTGGATATCTAGAGTCGGACTGAAACTGGTTCAAATCCCGTCTATGGCATTGATTTTTGCAATCTGATTCTACTTATCCAACTTGTGTCCTAAACACGCCTTGTGTGAAAACAAAACAAAAAAATCAAACAATTAAAACGCCATATGTTTGGGATATTTCCATGACTAATGAAAATTTTGTCTTGAATTTTCTGGGAATAGTCCATGAAGCTCTCATTATGAAGGACTTATATATACTGTAAAAGGTAGACAAAATCTTATTCAATAAAACTATAGATTTCGTTAAAATTAGTTTTCTGATATATTACTTGTTATTGCTTTGAAGTTTCAAGTACCTATACTTTTCTCGACTGGGAGGTCGTTATTCGGGTTTTCCTCGCCCAAGAGCTTGGCATTTCAAAGCAAACAAATAGCTACACGCTCGCTCTTACTGTCGCTTTATTTTCTGTATGCAACATCGAATTGTGTCACCTTGATTAACAAGAACTCCAAAGAATAATTAGCTTTTTAGAAAGAGTTTGAACAAAAATGAGTAGTCAGAGTCATGTGAATGCAGCACATCCTATGTATTCTCCTTTCTCAGACAAGCAAATTCAGACGCGTATCATGGAAAGTGGTCCAGTCAGTACTTGACCTAGAATGTTCTTGCTGTTGTTTTCCATGTAATGTCATTTTCCTTTGCAAGTTTATACTTCCCCAAAAGATACGCGTCGTTGGGCCACGGAGAAGACATCAACCAACCTTGATGCTTATTTTGCAGTACCGCGTAACGTTATCTTGACCTTGCTGGTTTCATTGACACACGGCGCACTGAATAGCAATGAAGCATATGACGATGATGTTGATGCCTAAACAACTAACGGTACACAAAATGGGTGCTGCTCCATTGCAAGGAATGTGCACAGGAGGTATCTGGTTGGAAAATTCACAACATTCTGAAATGGAACTCTCACGGAACTTTCTAAGTGTAGGAAATGCAAGGTTCTCATGGCCTCTTTCAATTTCTCCCAGACTAAGTGCGAAAAAAACAAACAAAAAACGCAATGCTGGTTTATAATGCCATTCTCTTCGGTATAACAGAAACTGAAATTAGGCGTTTCCGCGAAATGGCCGCAGGAGACGTGACGCGATTTTTTTGGCATTACGTAAGACCTACAACGTGCGTGATGCATTATCATAGGCAGAGCAAGATTTTGTGTTGACAATTATTTTAAAAATTCGCATTAATAATTTTAATTGGTCGTCTTTTATAGTAAAATATTCAACACAATTCACATTATTTTCGCGCTGATTTTTGGTAGCAGAAATAATGAGAATAATATAACTCAAATGCAACTTAACATTCAGACTAAAGCCAACATCAGAATTAATACAATGCATTACTTAAATCACCGATACTTGATTTAGTTACCAGCCTTGAAGGTTCAAACAAAAGATTTAAAATTGTTATTATTACAGCATAATTTTTTTTCGCATAATATAGACAAAATAATAGGGTAGAAAACTTTTACATTTTCTTCTACTGTATCTCTACATTGGGATGCATGTGTTCTGAAAGTTCACTTACTCTACTTCCAAAGTAACTAATATCTGATACTTCAGATTTGGCTTTTAGCGAGTTAATTTGCGATAAAAAAAGCACGCCTCTATGTACTGTTAGGTTTGTTTAGTGTGGAACATACTTCTTATTGTTTGGCACCTTATTCTAGTATCTTGTTATTCTGGTAACCCTGCTCGTTGAAATTCCAAACATTGTTTCACTGTTTCTAGCTTCATGGTGTGAAGACATACATTTTAAATTAAATATTTATTTCTGTAACCTGAAATAAATGCGGCGCTCGCCTCTCACCTATGTGGTCCGGGTTCCATCCCAGAGGCCCACATGATCTGTGATGGGTGAACTTACGTCTAGCGGGTTTTCTCCGGTCCTCCGGTTTTACCTGCATCTCATTCCATCAACTGCTCCATAATCCTCTTTCCAGTCATCCATTTCACCGTCCAGCGTCGCTCATACTACTAGAAGAAAACCGAAAAAGGAAATAGGTTGTCTGGTAATTGATCGGGTAATATATCTAGGAACTCCAGTTAAAATGTTGGCCGCCCTGACATACGCTTCTGCCATCTTTGTTTTGGATATTTGTAAGGCTCTGCTCCCTATATTTAATTTGATGTTAACGTTTTTGTCCACCGCCAAGGATTGTATCGACTACTGGCGTTATGGCAAGATTCTATCCAATAAGAAAGGACTGTTTGGTTGCCTCTTCGAGATCTTAATGCCTGTATTTTAAGAGCAATGAATAGATTTTTTTATGCAGTGCTTTTTTCTACTAAACTAAGTTCCATATTTTGATCACGTATTGAAACTTAATCTCACCTCCCCTTGATCTGTGCCTGCCGTTGATATCTGTGGCAGAATGGCATCCACCAGAATTATGTGAACTATTGGTTTCAGTCAAATTTGGAGAGAGAAGGCTCATCAATGTTTAACATCAAGGCAGCAACTGTTTTGGAGAGCAAGTAATGTCTTGAAGACGTCACAATTAGAAACAATGGAAATACCATTTCACGTTCACTAGATGTGATTTCAATTATTGTATTGAATGCACATTTCAGAGGAAAAAAAACTTTTCATTTTTTTATCAGATATATGTAGATAACATTTCGGAATCCATTAATAACCTCTCTCTCATCAAGGCGAAACTTGTTAGCCATCTTTCAATCTGGCCAATTTTTTTCTCACTTTTGAGAAAATTTTTGTTCTTGCATACCCCTATGCCACTAGTTGGGATCAAGAATATTGGCGCATTGAGGCACATAGCATCTTGTACACTAGCAATCTGATCTTTAGTGCGCTTAACACCTACTTGTAAAAGACAGATGGATTTATTGGAACACTACTTGTGTTTACTGGAACTTTTATGAAGCTATATTCTTTGAAAGGTAAGACTCGTTACACTTTAGAGCTTCAGTTAACTCTTAAAACGTATTGATATGTTTTATTTTCTTGTCAGGATGTATAGGTCTCTCTCTCTCTCTCTCTCTCTCTCTCTCTCTCTCTCTCTCTCTCTCTCTCATGCAGCTCCCGACTTAGCTCTGAAAGCTCTTAGAGGGCATGGACATAAGTTCCAAATTAAGAATAATAATTCAACTATATGGTTTTTTAGGTGCAACCCCGTTTTTTTTTCTCCTAAATGAGAGCTTGATGGTATTGCCAACTTTTATCCAGATCACTTATATAAAACTCAGGCAACGTAGGAGAGAAGGGTTTATAATTTCATTTTTTATTCATAAATATCAACTTACAAAATAAAGCAGCTAAAATATGGGCAATACACGACAATTGAATATTGGAGCAAATGTAGTGTAGTCAACACTTGAAAGAACCGTTATGATGAAAATTAAGCGAGATTACCAACTTAATTACTGCACCTTTTCATGGGTTAGTAACTGAATCACTGCAAATCTTTGTCAGTTAATTATGGAATAGGGTGGTATAGGCCTTAAGAAAGAAAGAAAGAAAGAAAGGAAAAACAGGTCAACCAGGTCAATAAATGTGCTGGTACGGCATACCGTTGCTTACCGCCAGAAAAAAGCATGCTTTTATGTAAAATCACGTGAGACTCAAATACTTACGAGAGCTCTATGTTTTATGAACGGCAGATACCTAGCTAAATTTGAGGTTAGGTTTCTTTGCAATTTCTGGTGGAAAGTGCAGTGAATGACATTGGTGGCCCCCGGGAAAGTGAAGAAAGGACAATGTCAGTTCCTGACGCTCTTACACGTGCTAAAGTTATGCATGTACTTGCTATTTGCCTAGCATCCTCAATGTTGTGGCGGTCCCCGCCATAGCTTCTCTGGTGCCGAAATAGGACGAACTCTACCGATCCTATCCGAACATAATTGTTCACCGAGCAATGACCCTACCTCATTCCGCGGTACTTGCAAATGATCATACTGTTATTTTCGCATCGCTTCAAATGTTTCGGCATAGCATTCTGCCTAAGTAGCGCAGAATTCAAATAGCAACCTATTGCGTCTGGTGCATGGCTAAGTATAGCTAGTGTATTTTATAATCATGGCCAAATCTATAAACTATATTCTAAAAACTATCGAAGTATAATATCATATCCATCTCTTGATGCTTAGAATGTACATTCTTCTGAGCAAAGAGGAAGCTTGACTTTGGCACTTGAAGGATATTTCACAATACCCAATAGAGGTTAAGTGACGAAGACTGTCGTGTATCCAAAATATAGTAGGAGAAAGAACGTGTAAACTGGAGGATTACAAAGCGAAGAGGGCTCATCAACGTCCATACATACATCCCGAAAACGCCAACACAGCTTATGAAAAGTTTGAATATCTCGATTTAAATGCCTGAGTAAAACATATTAAACCTCCACACCCACTTAATATATATATATATATATTTTTACTTTCTCTATACTCACTATGTACATAGTGTATAGAGAATGTATTGCACTCCACCAAAAAATTCGATACCGATGTTTTAGGTTCCCCTGTATCCAAAAAAAGTATTTTGAGAAAAAGGTTCGCGTGTATGTGTCCGTGTGTCCGTGTATCTCAAAAACGAAAAGTCGGTAAAATACCAAACTTGGTATTTAAGTTTAATATCTTCCAGGGATGCGACACGAAGATTTTGAGAAAAATCCCCCACCCCAAACTACCCTTTACATGGAACTTTTTTTGAAAAATTTGATTTTCTAAAAAATGGCTCTAACAATTTTGATTAAAATACCGTATATTAAAGTTATTTACCTGACAAATAAAATGTATATTTTGAATTTTCTGGGCATAGCCTCTGAAGATTACTTTATTCTGGATGAATTTTTCATGACTACTAAACCGTAAGAGATGGACAAAAACTTAACCCACAAAAAATATAGAGCACCTTAAAACATACAATTTATGTTATATACATTTTTTTCCTGGAGTTGATCGTTTTTAAGATATTCCTTTTTCTTGGTTTCTGCTTTGAAAAACTTATAGTTTTCTCATACAGGAATTTGTCAACTCCTGTACATACAAACAAAGGAACATCAGTCACATAGCAACCAGCTTTTGGCTTTCACTTTAACCTATGGTACTCCCTTATTTCGCTTCTACTTACAATAAAGCAAGAAATAAGATTATTTCTGCTAATTTTTTCTGATTAGCATAAAGTAAATAGAAGTACAAGCTTTCTAAGAATAATTTGTTGCAGAGCTATAGAGAAAGTCATGTGAACGGTACACATCAGATTTTTCTCTTTCAGAACAAATGGAACCTTTGGCAAGTTGACAAAATTCTCCAATAATATTCCTATAAACAACTTATCTGAACATATACGAACACCATCGAAGCGTTTCACATATTCATTAAATTCATTTTTGTGACCATTGTAAGTTCTACAACAGACAAAAATAATTGTCAATATCTGGGTGATTAAGATAACGTTCTATTGCATGCACCGTAAATCGAACTTCGTTCTCACAGCAGTAAACGAAATGCGAAGGTTTTGCAGTAAACTTTGCTGTAAGATTCCTCAAGAACTGAAAAAAGCTTGAGGTATGTTTTTAATAACGGCAACTTTTTATAGGATAATAGTCTATATCAGCTTTTATAGGTTATAGCTTGTAATCTGACATACAGGAATTTCCACCAAATACGGTACTCAAAACTTCAAAAAAACGACAAATATAAAGCAGGAATTACGAATTTTAAAATTCATAATCATAATGTATTTAATTTCAAATATTCGCTTTCAAATCATACAAATTATACTTTTTATTGCTTCACATTACCCCGAGGTATTGCTGTCAATACTTTCGAGTAGACGGTGCTAGCATCCACTATTAATTATTTACAAACTCGAATGAACATTTCATTGTCTGCTAGATGTGGCAACAGCTGTTGAAGTAGCCGTATTTTACTGTCACCACTCTAGGAAACAAAACCAGATTTTTGCTTTTTGTTAACTAATGTCGATTAATAAGTTTTACTTACTCTAGCATACACTTACATAGTCGGTAGAGACCGTCTATCGATCTGGTTATCGGCGCAAAATCTCGATACCCAGATTTCACCGGCATGTATGTTTTCAGACATTCAAATATAAATAAAAATATTTTTAAAAAAAGGTGCGCGCGCGTCTACGCGTGTGCGTGTGCGTGCGTGCGTGTGTGTGTGAACAGTATAAGGCAAAAACTAAAGTTCGTAAAAATACCAAACTTGATATTTAAGTATGTTTCAAAAATGCGACACGAACTTTTTATAACAATCAATCACCCACCCCAACTACTCTTTATACGAAAGATTTTGCAGGTGCAAACACGGCGGATGGTGATGGAATTTTTCGAGCGTAAAAATCCTTAGCATGCCTTTCATTGGAAGGGAAGTAAAGCCGTTGGTCCCGTGTCGTAGATTTAGGGATATGTAAAAGGACCTCAAACCTATAAAGAGGTCTCTGAGCAATATTAAGCGGTCTTTCACGCCCAATATAGAATGAGACGCTAAGAACCGCGGCAGATAAAGAGCGACCACAAATAAAACTCAATTCTTTAGGAAAAAATTTTAGATTTTTTTTATTTTCTCAAAAACAAGTAACAATTTTCATTAAAGTAGTATGTATTAAGGATATTTGTGTAGAAAATAAAATATGAACTTTCAATTTTCTGGGAATAGCCTGTGAGCCTTCTTTAGAAATGAATTTTGTGTGATGCTATGTACCAAGCAATGGCGAAAACGGACCACACAAAGTATGAGGTTTCTTTAAAACACACAATTATTTCCCAATAACTTTATTTACAAGAGTGAAGAAAGAAAGAAAGAAAGAGAGAGAGAGAGAGCTAATGCTTCAAAACAAGGAGTTGGAGTTTGGACTAACGTCAACCTTGCCGAGTCGTATTTTGCACTCTAAGAGAGACTGTTTTAAAGTCCTTGCGATAATCAGTTTCTCCCGTTTGGATTGAAAGAGTTTGGTATTATTTTAAGTCCAGCATATTACTTCCAGTTCTTAAAAATTTGAGTAATGCTATTCCCTGGTATGTATAACGACATGTGTAATGCACGCATTTCTTCATAAGTTTACCTCAATAAAAATGAAACAGCAAACATAGTTTGTATGGACACTAATAAGCGCTAGAGGATACAGAAAGTCGTGTGAACATAAGGTATTATATGTATGTTTTCTTCTTGATTAAATTAGATTCATAAACCTTACGCGGTAAAACTGTTCCAGCCGTTGGAAAGACATGAGCACCAAATTCCCTAACATAACTGTGAAGCTTAGTTTTGGATTGTTTGCCGAATTTAATCAAAGTAACTTAATGATATGGCGGTGCCGGGGCCGACAGGTAAAACCGCTCGCCTCTCACCTATGTGGTCCGGGTTCAATCCCAGGGAACATCATGTGCGAGTTGTATCCCTTACTTATGAAAGGTGTCATCACAATTTTTAATAAATCCACATTTTTGTGGAAATGGAATTTTAGTGCTTCCACAAATTGTGTGTGCAACTTCTCTCCTTCCATTGCTCCAACACTGTCATTAGACCTTATGAAAAATGCATTTATTTAAAAAGGACTTCCTGTTTCAGCTTCTGAAGTAAGAAAGAAAGAAAAAGGGGAGTTCGTTGCTCTATCAGTGTACTACGAATTTATCTTTGAAAAGAAAACGAGAAGTCTCAGCCTCTGATTTCATTGATGGAACCCTAAGGAAAACGTTCCAGCTAATTTCCTGCAAATCGGATTTGGTCAGTTTATCAACATAAAGAGCGTAGGGGGAAAACTCCCAATCCGTGAGAAAAAAAAGATTAATGACTTAAAAATGTGTTGCATTACGTACCAAGTGAACACAGCTGGTTTTACAATGAGTTATTACGGTGGCCGACTAATATGAAGGACTGAGTGACACTTTAAGAAACACAAGTAGTTTACTTTTACCTTTGTAGTTGTAACATAGATTTTTAGGCATACTAACAGTCTCGTTTGTTTTAGTTCAGAAACAGAAAACTGAAGATTCAGAGACAATAAATAAAAAACAAAAACAAGGTGTTGCTATTTTGACTGATAAAAATATGTGTATATATACACATGTATTCCAAAGTATAGTTAGTTTCAATAAAATAGTGTAAATAAAACATGTTCCTTTTTTTTTTAACTTAAATTACCAATTTAATTTGAGAAAATCAACTTTACTATATTTTCTCACCTTTGTTTAGGAAGTGCCTCAAGCCAGAAACTTTCAAAACATGGAGGGAAAAAAAAGGTTCAAATTTTAAGACAAGTTTAAAGAAAAACAGAGTTCGGATGATACCTATAATCGTAGTAAAAATTGAAATTTCATTCTTTTAAAGAGGTTTAAGGAATAAACAGTGTTCTTTGTTTACCGAAAAATTAGATTTTGTGACAAATAGCCCTTCAAATATAACTGGCTTCTCCAGTTTCCCCCACCGTTCAACTCACAATTGTTACACCATCACCTTTTCTGTCAGCAATTTTCGCTTTCATTTCATATCTACGTCTTCACTCTCATATGGACCGATTCCTCATCCGGGTTCTTTATAGGGTAACCGACTAAGTTAGGTTTAAGTAAATGATGTCTGCTTTCATATTGGCGGACCATGTCCATTCATCGAAATGTTTTTCTTATAATAAATACCTCCTGGTACTGGGGAACCTATTTTCAAAGAGAAATGTTGAAGCTTTAGCAGATAGCAAACAGGGTTGCAATACTTTACTGAGAGTCGGATGACGAGTCAAAATCTACAGGAATCAGATAGTACACATTGTACACAAATATTATCGGCAATAGTATTTTCTTCTTCCACTCTGGCACGCGCTTTTACTCCTCACTTGGTTCAGACTAAGAAAACACTACCTTCTTCCAACTGCTACACCCCTACCTGCCTGGAAAGGCTAAAACACCTCCGAACAGACAATACATTTTTTTCGTGTTGATTGTACAACCATCCTTCTCATGTTCTGATATAACCCACGAATGCACTACTTTTGTCATTCGAAAATGTAATGTGTAGAGCATAGTAATGTCGGTACTTCCATCGGTTTAAATAACTTTTTCAAGTATTTTAATATGTTCTCTGAATATATTTTGAGTAATGAAGGAGAAAGAGTACCTTGTCTCAAACCTTCTCATCCAGTTTTACTTTCTCTACACATACTATATACATAGTGTATAGAGAAGGTATTGTAATGCACCCAAAAAATTCGATACCAGATTTTGCCGGAAATACATGTTTTGTGACCCCATGAATCCAAAAACAAGCATTTTTAGAAAAAGGTCCATGTGTGTGTCTGTGGACAGCATAGCTCAAAAACGACAAGACCCTTATATACCAAACTTGGTATTTAAGTTCGGTGTCTTCCAAGGATGCGACACGAAGGTTTGCAAGAAAATCCCCCCACCCCAAACTACCCTTTACAAGGAACTTTTTTCGAAAATTGTTATTTTCTCAAAATGGCTAACGATTTTGATAAAAATTACTTATGCATAAGATATTTTTATTACAAACGAATTGTATATCTTGAATTTTCTGGAAATAGCCTCTGAAGACCTCTTCATTCTGGATGCCTTTTATATAACTGCCAAACTGTAAGTAATATACAAAAATTTACTACACAAAAAATGTAGATCTCATCAAAACACACAATTTATGTCATACATTTTTTGTATAGTTAACCGTTTTCGAGATATTCCGGATTATTGCTTTCAATTTTAAGCCAATTAAAATTTTCTCAAAAGAGAAGAAATAATTTTTCTCGTTTCTCGTTTTACTTCTGGCAAGCAAAGACATTGAAATTAGAATTGTTTCATATACTGACCGGCTTTTAAAGGATGAGACTAATGCTTTAGCCTGTGCATTTTCTTATTTCCCTTCTACCTACAAGCTAGTAAAAAGACTAATTCTGCTTATGTTTATCTTGATTAGCATGGTGTACATAGCAGATTAATGCTTTGAATAAAAGGCTTGTTTACCCAACAGCTAGAGGACATCATGTGAGTGGAACACATTCGATTTTTTTTTCCCCTTCTACTTACAAGGAACCAATTAATAAGGGCAATGTCTACTAATGTTTATCTCGATTATCATAAAGTAGATAGAAGAATACACTTTTTAGCAATAATTTGCTACAGTAATGTAGAGAAAGTCATGTGAATGGAACACATAATTTCTTTTAGACAGCATGGCATAAAAGTAGTATTTTAACATAGTGCACACGAACTAAAGGCTGTTTATACCACACACCACTACATTGTGACCTACTTTAGTTTCCAGTCCAATCACATGGTAATTACGATTTGTATTTGCACATGTTTAACAATTTGACTTGGTTTTATTAGGTTTTAATTTTCATTATGTCTTTATACATGGTTAATTTCTCATGGTGCTCACATTATTTGTTCACAATCGAGATCGTCATACTTAAATTTATCGCAGTTCGTTGTAGAGTTAAACTACACGTTACATTGGCAGGCTTCTGCTTTCTTTGATCTAAAACGTTATTCTTTTATCTAGAATAACTTACATGAAGATTAAATTGCGGAAAACATAAATTCAGAAGAAAATTGAGTGGAACAACCAAGTAGAATTATACAAGTCGCAGAAAGTATAACACTAGAACTACTACCCAAAGAATCTAAAAAGAAATATGAAATAGCATTTAATCGCGTTACTGTCTGGTGTAAGGCAAACAATGTTTAAAATAATTTCACTGAAAATGTACTCTTGGCTTACTGCGAAGAGAAAAACAAGACAGTGGAAGTCCTCATCACTGGGGGTCAACTATTCAATGATACTATATCTAAACGCCAAGATCAATCAACTACCATAAGCTTATACATAACATTCTTAACTTAGCTGGGTAATGTATATGTTAAAGCCGAGTGGTTAGGCCGCTCGCCTCCCACATACGCGGCCCGGGTTCGATCCCAAGTGCCCGCATGTGTGACTTGTCTCGGCGGATTTTCTACGGGTCCTCCGGTTCCACCAATTGCTCCATCATCAACTTTCCTATAATCCACTTCCTCACGTTCATGCGTGGCTATGGTATTGTTATAGTTTCTCCATTCTTTGGTTTCGTGCCGTTGGCCCCCCGACAGGCTTCTGATCCCTAGGCATCTGCTTGTAAGTCCTAGGGGGAGGTGTCAGTCCTAAATAAGGGGACGGTAAGCCGATTATGAAAACATGTTTATGTTCCGTGCACTGCTGCGAATCAACATTACAGGAAAACATCTTACATCTCGTTGCACACGTGAGATTATCTTGTTCTGAACGAGTTTTCTCTTTCTTTCAGGAATCAACCTATTATTGATTGTTTACAAATTCGAGCTCTCTCAAAAAATAGTTTTCACGACTATGGCGCACGCATTAAAAGGTTTTATTGAGCTTCTAGCTCCTGTTCGCAAAATAAAACACTACCTTTAACAGTTGTATCATAATCTAGTGTTATTTATTTTTAATATACGAGGTCATTCCCTTGTATAGTTGTTTGATTTCTCTCTTAAGGTGATGCATCTCTGAAATTTGGAAAATCCACAGTATGTAAGATATCATATTGAAATTTATGCCAGTTATTATACACAATAGCAGTGATATTTTTGCCATGTATTAAAATTCTAACTTGAATGGTTATTTAAATAATCTGTATTGTCTAAGTTCATTGTTCTAATACAAATGAGCCACTTGATGCATTTTTAAAAATATTCACATACAAAATTACACTTTTACATTAAATGAATTTACAAATAGACGTGACATATTATATTATTTGTATTGGTTCTAATAAGTGGAGAAAAAGTAATAATTTTCCTAGTTTCCGAAACTCCGATTTTTCAGAATGTAATAATTTATTTACCAAAACTGGAGCATTATTTCTAAAAAGTAATTAATATGACCAATTTATTTAATTTGTTTTTGAGAGGCAGTATCAAATGTTGAAACAAATTAGTGAAAAATTGCATCGTGTGGAACTTTTTGAATATGAAATACTGCTGGGAAAAAGTTTACAAAAAAATAAGGTTTAAAGTTCAAAGTGACTATTTATAGTTCCATTTAATTGGTAGTTAAAGTGCGCGAAGTTTCAAAAAGATATATTTTCTCAAATTTTAAAATGCATATTATTTTTATAATGAAACAATTTTTAAATTTTTTCAACATTTTTCGTCAAATTTCACAGATAAGCTTGGTTACGAATTGCTTCATTATTTGACATTTCCAACCAAGCATTAATATATTGTAAAGAAAAACTAAAATCTCTGTTAAATCTCACATAAACCACTGGTTGTATTAATAATATAAATTTAGGGTACCTAATATAATATTTGTATGGTCTAATATAAGGTACTATATATGTGAAATACGGTCAAAAATTTGAGAAATTAAAAAAGTATATATTTTTGAGTGATTACATAATACGAATTCTAAAATTTAAGAAAATATATAGTTTTTTTCCCCTTTGTACATTTGACTAACCAACTAACTCACGCTACAAATGAACAAACGCATGCTTATAAATAGGAATGCCCAACTTTAGAACTCCTTTTCGCGCAAAGTTTTTAAGAATTTTTCCATACTCAAAATGCCACATGATATGCAATATTTTATTAAATTGTTTTAAAAATTGTATTGCCTCTTCAAAATACATTTAAAGAAAATGAACTCATAATTTTTCAAAGTAATGCTCTTCTTTTGAGAATTTATTTTTAGCCTTAGAAAAATCAAATATTTTGGGGAGTACAAAAGGTAATATTTTTTTCTACAATAATTAGGAGTTGTGTAATAAAATATGATATGACAAATCCATTTTAAACTAATTTACTTAAAATTTGATATTGTGAATATTTTGTAAATGTGCATCGTTTTAAGCACTTTTATTAAAATAAGGAATTTAAACAGTAAAAACCATTGTTTGATTAACCACGCTAGCTGAAATTTTGAAACGAAGCAAAGCTATGCCTTATCTCCTGTAATAATTGATACAAATTTCAGCAACATATTCCACAATGAAGAAATTCCAAATTTCATAGATACCTTACTTTAATTTTTACATTCTGTGCACGTACTATGTACATTGTGTATAGAGGAGATATTGTATTCCACCCAGAAATTCTATGTCGAGATTTCGCTGGAAATATGTTTTCAGGTCCCCGATTCCAAAAAACATTTTAAGAAAAAGGTACGCACATGTGTGTGTGGACAGCAAAGCTAAAAAAACTATAAGGGTCATTAAATTTCAAAGTTGGTATTTATGTTTAGTATCTTACAAGGGTGCGGCATGAAAATTTTCAAGAAAATTCCCCCAACCCAAACTGCCCTTTACTCAGAAAATGTTGTGAAAATGTTGTCTTTCTCAAAAATAGCTCTAATGATTTTGATTAAAATACCGTATATTAAAATGTTTACAACACAAATAAAATGTATACCACTCGACTTTTCTGGAAAAAGCTTCTGAGCACCTGTTCTGAATGAATTTTGTTGCATTTTGCGTAAAGTGGTAAACCTACAAATGGACAAAAGCTTACTATACAAAATATGTAGATGTCATTAAAGCACACGATATATGTAGATGGTATACACTCTTACTGTACAATTGACCGTTTCTAAGATATTCCTTGTTATTGGTTTCAATTTGAAGCTACGTAACTTATCTCAAACGGGGCCACCATGCGTTTCATCTCCTTTTTGTTTTACAGGCAATGCAAAGCAAACCGAATTTCCAATTGTTCACATGTCGACCGGCTGTTAAAAGATTTGACTATCGCTTTAGCCTAATGTATTCCCTTATTTCCCTTCTGCTAATGCTTTCTTCTGCATTAGCGCGATATGGATATCATCAAGGCGGCCCGGGTCGATACCAAGGAACAGCATGTGGGATTTGTGGTGGACAAATCGGTGCAGGGGCGGGTTTTCTCTGGGTTCACCGGTTTCCACTGCCATCGCATTCCACCGGTGCGCCATCTTCATTCCATGTATCATCAGTGTCATTGCCTGCAGTTCTATATGTAGTAAAAGCGGGCGTTAAATACTATAAAATCACGATATGGATAAAAGAATAATGTTTCGCAAGAATATTTTGTTTGCAGAACAGGTAGAGAAACTCAAGTATATACAGGATGGACAGTCAGATTGAAAAACTCAATGCCAATGCAGAGATTTCAACCACGGATCTAGCCGGCTGCTCTACCGCTGAGCTCTATGGCAACATACCGGCACGGTATTAAGTTTTTCAACTGACTCGCATGTTTCCCGGTAAATCACAATGGGATCTCATTATTTTGAGATGGCTAATCATGTCAAAAGTACTTTAATTTCGGAATTCATAGCTTAGCCAACTATTAGGACATTAGTGTTAAATTAATTGTTTTTTCACACAAGCCGTGTGTAGGACAGGAACTGGATAGGTAGAGTGAGCTTGAATATATATTGATTATATTTCTTTAATATCTTTTTCGCGAAAAGTTGCACCTTTAATGTGATAATTTCAAAATGAAATCCGAACTCTAATCTCCAGCAACTGCCCAATTTGCCATGCAGCAGATTCCCTTCCACATCGATTGCTGGAATGTTCCTGTACAGCAGAGATATGGACTTGGGTTTTTGGAAAATATCGCACCTGGGTACCTGGTGGTGGGAAGCCTTACCAATCGACATTTTACATCTGAATCTACCGAGGCTGAGCCCCCCATTACATAATTCCCTCATTTGGTTGATAATGAGTACCTTTAAATGGTTACAGACGTTGAACAATCCCGCTGATTGTATGCTGCCCAAATTAAGGCAATTTTTCTTTCTCTACACGTACTATGTACATAGTGTATAGAGAAGGTATTGCACTCCACCCAAAAATTCGATACCGAGATTTCACCGGAAATATATGTTTTAGAGTCCCATGTAACCAAAAAAAAAAAAAATTCAGAAAAAGATCCGTGTGTGAGTGTGTGTGTGTGTGTGTGTGTGTGTTCGTGCGTCTGTGAACATGATAACTTAAAAACGAAAAGTCGGTAAAGTAACAAACTTGGTATTTAAGTTCAATATCTTCCAGGGATGCGACTCGAAGGTTTTGAGGAAAATCCTCCTCCCCAAGCTACCCTTTACATGGAACTTTTTCGAACATTTTGATTTTCTCAAAAATGGCTCTAACGATTTTCATTAAAATATCGTATATTAAATATATTTACCTGACAAATAAAATGTGCATCTTGAATTTTCTGGGAATAGCCTCTGAGGACTACTTTATTCTGGATGAATTTTACGGAATTTTGCATAGCTGCTAAACCGCAACAGATGGACAAAAGCTTACCAAACAAAAAATGTAGAGACGTTAAAACACACAATTTATGTTGTATAGATTTTTGTCATGGAGTTGATCGTTTTTGAGATATTCTTTGTTTTTAGTTTCAGCTTTGAAAAACTTATTCTTTTCTCATACAGGAATTTGTCAACTCCAGTCCATTCAAAGGAACTTGTCACATAGCAACCAGCTTTTGACTATCACTTTAACCTATGGTACTCCCTTATTTCGCTTATACTTTCAAGAAAACAACTAATAAGACTATTTCTGATAATGTTTTCTTCATTAGAATGAAGTAAATAGAAGCATAAGCGTTTTAACAATAATTTGTTGCAGAGATGTAGAGAAAGTAATGTGAATGAAACACATCAGATTTTTATACAATGAGAGATGGAAACTGATCCAGAAACGCAAGACTGTGCCATTCCAACCATGACTGCTACACATAATACACACTTCAAATTTTCCTGCATCGAATCCTTCCTTACCTATAAAATAATGACTTAAAAAAATCAAGCAGTTAAAGAAACATACATAATAAGTAAAATTAATAATAAAAAAGAAAAAGAAAAAAGGGAGTTTTGTAGACACAAATCAAACATCAAATTCATGCTATTAGACGAGTCCTTCCCCCCCCCCCCCAAAAAAAACAGATGAGATAGGACAACACGATATTTGAAAAGTATAAGAGTTTAAACAAATATATTTTCTTTGTAGCCTTCTAAATTTATAATTTGAAATGTACTATGTCGTTATACGCACAATATTTAAAATATGTATCAATAAACGAGCCCCTGAACATTATACTACAAATAGTACATGCTGCGCTCGCAATGCGTACCACTTTCATTGAAAGATATTCGCGTGTTCATTGCTTACAGCACAATACGTCACACCTGTGGACGTTTCGAAACAGAACTTAAAGAAAGAAAAAAAGTGATCCGTTATACGTACGTAGGCTGGATATAGGCATCTGCAAATAGTAAAGTTTCGCCAGTAGAAGTAGGGCAAGAACAGCCCACATTAGCACGTAACTTGACCTTCTTAGGTCTCACGTGTACGTGCATACCTACGCTACAAGCAATAACAAACCGCAATCATGGGAATTCTTGCAGAAAAATTGCGGCATTTTATTCAGGTCAACCAAAGGATTGCCCGTTAGACTTGTGGTCGTAATCTGCTCGGATTTTCTGTAGAGGTCATTGTAAATTGGTCATTGTTGTGCACATAAAAAGGCGGTTGTATGGCTTAGTAACCATTACCTGCCCGCCAAAACATTTCCTATCGTTAACTTCAGAAATCATTTGAACTAAAGTATGTAATCGACAAATGAAGGTATATAACAGGGCGCGGAGAAACAACATGCAGAAAAGTGTAGAGTAGAACAGCAGTGCCAAAATAAGCAGGATTTGGTTACGGTAAGGGACACTGGAAATGAAACTTTGACTACAATCGGACAAAAAAATCAAAAATAGTTGGTTTTTTATAGCAAATAGTTTTTGAAACCCTTAGATATCCACAAGGAATCAACATTTAGCTGCCCTCCACTTAATTCGATCTTTATAATTATTTAAATATCCTACAATAAATCTGTTTCCTAGTATACTAGGGTTCCTCAAAACTACATTTTCACACTTTCAAACTGCTCCACGCGTCGCAGTTTTTGTTTAAATACAACTTTCCAGAATGTGCAGAAATATTTATTGTAATATTAGAAGTAACAAAACTATCCTCACACCAGTAATATTTTTTTCAAAAAGTATATTTACGAAAACAGTGATTAATTTTACAGCTTAGAAGTTCTAACAATTTCAAAATTATCACAATTCAGTAATCATAGTTATTGAAATATAACCATCGAAAGATTTTTGGATGGTTCAAAGCTCCAAATCAGGTAACGCCAATCAATTTTTCCAAATTTTGAGGCGAGTGAACATTTTCATTGTACTACAGATACTCGTACTTTCAGAATAAAGTGTATGAAATAGTTAATATCTTACAAAACAATTATCCAATTTTAAAGAAATTTGGTATTCATATTAACATGACAATGCAATTACAGTAAAATTTTCAGAAATACCTACATAGAAATTTGAAATTTTACTCCAACTGTTACTGAAGTTGCCATATTATATCATATGTTATGAATAAATACGAGTGTGTACGGGTTTCTTTTGTATAAACAAGCGTATTCTTGCGTTAGTAGCTTACTTTTTTATCGTCTGTGTGTTTTACTCTAAGGCTTACGAGTAAAATAAGAAAAATCCTACTATGGCTTAAGGTGACACCAAAGTGCTACAAACCATTTTATAAATTATTGGGTTTAGAGCTTTGATTGTTTGCTCAGACATTACTAGGAACAAAAGAAGTAGGTATACCAAGTTTTAGCTCAATATGCAGCATTATTCTGGAGCGATTAATTTACATCAATTTTATTAGCAAAATTCAAAATATATCCTTCCCGGTAGATATCGTACGCAAAGTATCATTCTTTAAAATTATATAACTTTATAACAAAATGTTTGATAGAAATTTTCCATATTTTACACTTATTTCTTTCTTTTCTTTTAATTTTTTACACTATAAAGTGAAAAAATTCTTTATGTTCCATTCTCCTGACTTTCTCTACATCTATGTAACAAATCATTGTTAAAAATCTTATTCTTCTATCTACTTCATGATAATCGAGATAAACATTAGCAGAAATTGTCCTTATTACTTGGTTCCTTGTAAGTAGAAAGGCAAACATCTAATGTGTTCCATTCACATGATGTCCTCTAGGTGTTGGGTAAACAAACCTTTTATTCAAAACATCAATCTGTCATTTACATCATGCTAATCAAGATAAACATAAGCAGAATTAGTCTATTACTAGCTTCCTTGTAAGTAGAACGGAAGTAAGAAATTTGCACAGGCTAAAGCGATAGTCTTGTCCTTTAAAAGCCGGTCGCTATGTGACATTCTAATCTCTTTGGTTGCCAGGAGTAGCAAACGAGAAACGAGCAGAAAGATGTATTCCCGGTTGAGCAAAGTTTTTTAGTGACTAAAATTGAAACTAATAATCCGGAATATCTCGAAAACGGTTAACTCTTAAAAAAAAGAAAAAAAAATTCTGCTGTGTTGCACTCACATGACCTTCTCTGCATCTCTGTAATACATTATTGTTAAAACGTTTATTTTTCTACCTACTTTATCCTAAAATTATGGTCATATTAGTTGCTTCCTTGTAAGTAGAAGGGAAATAAAGGAATGCACTAGGCTATAGTGATAGTCAAATATTTTAAAGGCTGGTTGCTAAGTGATCGAACATTAGTTTCTTTGTATGGCCAGATGTTGACAAATTCCCGTTTGAGAAAAATATAAGCATTTTAAATCTGATATCAATAACAAGAAATCTCTCAGAGATGCCATCTCAACAAAAAGAGAAGCATATGACAAATTATGTCTTTTATGTGTAATAAAATTTTACTTAACGCTTACGATTTACCAGTTATGCAAAATGTAGCAAAATTCATACAGAATAAAGAGATCTTCGGAGGCTGTTCTCGGAAAATTCAATACATATATACACATTTTATTTGACATGTAAATATCTTTAATATACGATATTTTAATCAAAATCGTTAGAGGCATTTTTGAGAAAAATCAACATTTTTGAAATTGTTTCCATGTAAAGGGTAGTTTGGGTTTGGGGGAATTTTCTTGAACATCTTCATGTCTAATCCTTGGAAGATACTAAACTTAAACACCAAGTTAGGTATTTAACGGAGCTTTCGTGTTTGAGTTATGCTGTTCACAGACACACACTGGTCGTTTTCTTAAAATGTTTTTGTTTGATTTAGGGGTTCTCAAAACCTGTATTTCCAGTGAATCGTCGGTATCGAATTTTGGGTGGAATAAAATACCTTCTCTATACGCTATATAGATAGCAGGTGTAGAGGAAGTAAAAACTGAGAAAAAGCAGAGTATGTTTATGTTAATTATTCTTTAAAACTAAATTGTGGCCAGTATAAAAAGCCCAATATATCATTTTATTGCACACTTCTGAAATATGCTGGGGAATTTTTTCAGAACTGTAGCAGCATTTTGTGGGAGAATATAGATTTTGAATATGGGAAAATAATGAAAAAAAAAAAATAATTTGAGAAAAATCAGCTCAGCGCTCTAAAATTGCTTCCAAAGCGTGCCTCATTCGTTCTATGAGAATTAAAAATTGCAAATATATTGTAAAGCATGGTGTATTTTTTGCACCAAAAATTCCAAAATTGTCATTTTTGACCAAACTTGCTAAAACAGCACTTCTGTGTCCCTTAAAGTGTACTAGAGTAACGTAAGGTTTGAACACAGCATCCATTTAAACTGGAAAAGTAGCCTTCATCCTTGTGTTTGTATTTTTGCAGGAAAACCTTCTTACGCCTATCAGTATACACAATCTGCAAGACACCTAAGGAATACTTCGTTAATGTTACAATATTTAGACGGGTATAGTATAGTTTCATCTATATAAGGGCGTATTGAGGGGGCAGAGGGGCCCTGCACCCGAATTTTATTTCCATGTAAAATATCAGTAAAATAATTATAAAGGAGATTAATTAAAGGAGACGCAATGCAAACATTTTGACTAAAATCACCAAGTGAAGTAGCACCGGGGTTAAGTGTGCGACTCGCAATTGGGAGGTCCCAGGTTCTATCCCTGGTGACCACTGACTCTGGTTTTTCGTGGTTTTCCAGGTCAGTAGGCGAGTGCTGGGTTGGTATCTCATAGACCATGATTTCTTTTCCGTAATTTCATTTTAGTTTCCTTCCCTTCACATTTTTCAGATTGCTTATAGATTCCTGGCTTATGACGGTGACGGACAGATGGTGAAAATGGACGCTCAAAGGGGAAAATAATTCCCTAGTTTCATCTCTTCTTCCTGGGGTTGCAGCCACAATATATTTTCCTCTCCGTTGTCTAAATATTTCCGCAGAAAGACAATTATAGGTGGGAAACACATCTCAATCACGGTTAACTTACTTACCTTGCTTAAAGTTCACTGTGATATTCATGTGTATGTTGATGATGAAAATAAGTTCCCTATTGTTCCAAGAATACTAGATTTATCATGAACATGGTTTTACTGTCAAATTGTTTCTAAAAGAATGAATAATTCAAATCCTAACTCCTATATCTATAATTGTATTAGCAATTTCCTTTATCAAAATGTTAAATGGAAAATATGTAATAGTTAATTAAATTAATGTTATAAGGAATCGGTACGCTTAGACACACCACAGAGGAAGTGGGAATTTCTGCCTCAGAACCCAAAAATTGTATTTGTATTAAATGATACTTCTTGACAGAGAATCATTCAGCGACGATTTAGCTAGGGGGTGGGGTGCCTCATTTCTCAGATAAAGCTTTAGCTTGTGGAGTGTTACAAAGTATGCTGAAATCGTGCGCGCGCCTCAGACTAAGAAAAGTACCTCCCTCCACTAGCCAAACCCCTACCTACTTGAAGTGTGCCCCTACTTCCTAGCTAAACCGTCGTCGAACAGTGATCATATACAGAGTGCGCTTCAATTTATTAGTGCTCCAAATTTTTTAATTTGTGTAAGTTAGTTACTTTTGGTCCCCAAAAAACAAAATTCCAGTATTCCCTTTAAAATATTCCCTTTAAAATAATCCAGCCCATGATCACAAGATGGCGAGTATCTTGATCTGAGTTAACATTGTTCTGTTTTTCCTGTTCTGTTTGTCACACATACATATCGTAAATAGAAAATCTAACTTCATTTAATACAAGAATGCCTCCGTGGTCGAGTGGTCAACGAGCTAACTTCTCGTCCAGAAGTCCCGGGGCGGGGAATTTTTCTTTAACCAGAATTATTCCCTATCCCCCACAACGTCTGGAAGTATGAAGTCTGTTTAATGATATAAAATGATTAACCTACAGTAGTACGAGTTGTTTCACAAGTCAAAGCCCCCGATATGACCTTTCAAGTTAAATCAGGCTATATAAATGAAACAATTAAAAAAGAATGATTAGCATGACCAAAGCATTTAATGCAAAACTTACGGTGTTTGAATTCGCTAGTGAGAGCTTTACCAAATAAATACCTCAAAGGTCAGCTAAAGAAAGATTTGGTTCACATTTGTCAAAATATGATTGTTTATTCTTTTGTATTAGAACACACTAGGCGCCTTATTATAAGCAGGTACACAAAGTCTTAAAACGGTATGCCATTACAACTGACCCAGTCATACCATGTGTAAGTTTGCACTTACCTTACTATAGCACTTACTATACATACCTTAATTTCCACTGTTTTACACATTTTAAAATGCAATGGTGGGTACAAAATAGAAGTTAGAAAGCTGAAACTTTTGTTGAGGTTTTTTAAAGCCGTGGATAAATTCAGCATGGAATTCGTGATTAAATGTGTATTTTCTTAAATGAATACTAAAATGTTAGTGGAGACATAATTCTTGAATATTGCACATGGGATTTATGAAAAATCTGATGCATTACACTCACATGACTTTCTCTAGCTACTCTACCAAAAAACTTCTTACAAAAGATAATTCTTCTTTCAACACCATGGTAATCAAGCTTAACATTAGCAGAATTTTATTACTTAGTTCCTTATAAGTAGAATGGGACTAAGGAAATGCACCAGGGTAAAGTGATAGTCAAATATTTTAAAAGCTGTCGTTGTGCGATTGTCATTGCAAATCGCTTATTTGCTTGGCCAGGAGTAGAACAAAAGAAAAACGGACACTTCCGTCTGAGAAAAGTATAAGTATTTCACAATTGAAACAAATATCAAGGAATACCTCGAAAACGGTAAGCTCCAAGAAAAAAAGTTATATGACATAACTTGTGTATTTTAACAATATCTACATTTTTTGTAAAGTAAGTTATTGTCTACCTCTTACGTTTTACTACTTATACCAAATTAAGCAAAATTCAACCAGAATAAACAGGTTTTTAGAAGCTTTTCCCATAAAATTCAAGATATACACATTATTTGTGATAGATATGGCTTAAATATGTGGTATTTTAATCAAAATCGTTAAGAGCCATTTTAAGAAAAACAAAGTTCTCGAACATTTTTCCATGTAAAGCTTAGTTAGGGGTGGGGGATTTTCCTGAAAATCTTCGTGTCGAATCCTTGGAAGATACCAAACTTAAAGAAAAAGTTTGGCATTTAACCGACTTTTCGTTTTTGAGCTATGCTGTCCCAGGACACACACACGGACCTGTTTTTGAAAAATGTTTTTTTTTAATTCAGGGGGCCCTAAAACATGTATTTCGGTGAAATCTCGACATCGAATTTAGGGTGGAATACAATTTCCCTATGTACATTGTACATACGGGGCTAGAGAAAGTAAACATATTTCCCCATTTGTTGTCCAGAGATAACAAATTCAAAGGACAGTTTTTCTAAAAGTTGCTGACCTAATAAAAACCGCAGGCCATAATGGTTAAACCCCTAAAAATATAAAGGTTAATCACTAAAAACTTAAAGCCTAATGAAAATTGAGCTCTGCTACGTTGTTACGCCTTAAAAAAAAAAAAAGATAAGGTCTATAGCTTTAGAGGTAGTATAGAAATTCCAATCCTCACACAGGTAGAGCCTTGAAAGTAAGGTATGTGGCGCAATTAATTTGCATATTTAGTACATATTTGCAGTAATGCAAAATTATTTTTTTTTTTCGTACAGCTTTTAGGACGCTTTCTTAAAGGGAACAGAATAGATGAAAATAAAGCTTGCAATTTAAGTTAAACGAACCTCTTTCTTTATTATTTATTTATTTTGCGTCAAGCTAAATGGATCAGACAAGCTTAAGATATAAGCTTCGTCATTCCTTTTTCATAACAATTTAAGTGTCCAAGTCCTTGAAGTTAACACGAGGAATTTTTTCCTTACATGGTTCATTACAAAACATGTGATCAGCACTAGAAACATTACGCCGCTTCAAATTCTTGCAGTGTTTCTCTAAAGCTATATTTCTATTTTTCAGTTTTTCTCCACGTTTATATGTTTGTTTTTATTTTATTTACCTATTTATTTTTTGTGTGCAGATCGATAAAACTCCTACAGACCGTCCTTAATACTATTTTCAACAAAATCAGAACTGAATGGCATAAATAGCCAGTTAAGGTACGGACTCATGAATGGAAGGTTTGCATTTCAAATCCCACCAGGATCATCCCCTCTGTCAAGGTATCTTTATTCTTTCTTTATTTCTTTCTTCAGATTTTTCTTATTCCTCGTTAGCAAGCGCGGGGGTGATAACTTAAACGTAGGCCTATAAAATGCCCTTCCCAAATGTTTTCTCCAATTACCATTTCATGTATCATCACTGCTCACCAACTGTGGTACCGTAACGGGCGTTGAACACTACAAAAGGAGTAATAAGATCTTGGGCTCTAATGCTAATTTAAGGCCATATAAATATATCTTTTTACCCCACACAGTAGACTAAGGTTGCCCCATCATATGAGCTAGTTTGGCTGTGTTACGTGAGTAAATAGTGTAGCCTAAATTTACAAAAAATGTTGTTTTATGTATTTAAATAAAGAATTGAATGTTCCTTCAATATATGTTTTACTCTAGACTCTACCCAATAAGTTACTAATATTTCAGACTAAAAATAATAGTTACAAGCTGTTACATCCTTGCATAAATAATTGTTTTTACCTATCCTACTTTAGTGAAATACACATTAAAATTCCTTTAAGCAAATAAAGCTCATAATACCGCTTGAATTCCACTGAAGCACTACACAGAAGCTTAAGGGGTTTATCTTCCTGGATCATTGTATCCGTTCGTGCAGTGGCGGTGTACGGGCCCGCGTTTCTCCCAAGTAATGCTAAAAATGCGAAAAATTATGAATACGCTATCGTATCTTTCGTTAGAGAATGTGTATACATCTATATAATCCTGGCATCTGTGAAATTTGAAAAAAAAATGTGAAAAACTAAAAGCTTGTTTTGTTTTATAATAAAATGATATGTATTGTAAGCTTTAAGAAAATATAATAGTTTTTCACACTTGGCGCATTTTATTTACCAATTAACGAAGCTATAGACAAGTAGGGGCATTCTTATTTAATAGGTACTCCCAACTCAACTCTATTTTCTGGCAAACTTTTTTCCAAAATGTTCCCTTTTAAAATGCTCCACTCGATGCAATTTTGCAATAATGTATTTCAAACGTGTTATGCTGTCTCTCAAAATATCACTGAAGAAAATAGTCACATTTTTTTAAATAATGTTACAATTTAAGAATAATTGTTTCAATTTTGAAAAATCAAGAGTTTTTGGAGAGTAAGAAATGTAATAATTTTTGTACACCAATTAGGGAAAATATAAAAAATATAACAAGACTGATCTGTTTGGAAACTCATTTACTGTAAAACTAGATTTTATGTGAATATTTTTAAAAATGCAACACGTGGCTCATTTTAATTAGAAGAATGAATTTAGAAGTAAACAATTATTTAAATAACCATGCAAGCTAGAATTTTGATACGATGCAAAAATATTATGGTATTGTAAACAATAGCTCTTATTAATTTCAACAGGATATTTTGCATACTGTGAATTTTCAAAATTTCACATTGTAGAACCCTCGATGAATTTCTGCAGCCGAAATTGTTGTAAACTCACCCGTATGGGTGTACGCATAATATGCATCGTTTCATAGATAACCATATGGATATAGATCTTGAATTAGTAGACCATTCAAGTATTCCGTAATAAAACACGTAATATTCTTCAACCTCTTTATATGAATGTCTAATTATTTTAACTTAGAATTGTTGGCTGTCTGTGTTTCATTTTGTGTATTTTTTGGTAGTGTTTAGCGCCCGCTTTTACTGCTCTGGCACCGCAGGCGAATTTTGTGTATGACGGGCCAAATCTTATTTTCTAACAACCTATAAATTGTACATTTGTTAGTAATGGCGACATCAGATAATTTTGTTACAATTTAAGTTGACAGTCCACATGTGACTCCACTCAAGCAAACCTAACTCAATATACCTCCCCGTAGTTTACACCATAGACAGTAAACACATTTGGCTCTGTATGATGTTGTTTCCAACATTATCATGTAAAACTGTGTTAGATGACATTTAAATAGAGCAGACACGTGAGCTATGATACCGCAAAGTGAGGTCATACAACCCGATATCTCTACGAGTCAGGCCCAGTGACTGCCAATTGCGGCATTCAAGACAAATGGTACTTGCTATATGGCATTTACTAAAGAGATGTAGAGTAATAAACTGAATCTGCAGCTCTAACACTTACTGACTCCTTCCGTAACATCGGCTTCCTTTGAACTGTTTCAGGGGCAGGAGGCAACTCAAAACCTGACAGCCAAAGCTACCATCCGTCCAGAAGACCATAACGACATGAAGAGAAGACAGGCAAGACCTCTTACAGGAAAACATGTTCGCCCAGGCACAGGAGCTAGTCCAGCCACGCTTCTTTCTCTTAGACGCAAAATACAAGCGCGTCAACAGCAACACGAAGCCAAATAGTGAACACCCTGTGTTATGAAGGAAACCTGGTGCTATAATTTATTTCATATCATAACCAACTGATGAACATCAGACTGTGTGTTTATTTATGTTATAATTTACTTTTGAGTATTAAGTGCTGATGCAAATATCTGAGTGCAGAAAACTCTTGCGAATGTATAGCAATTATTATTTTTTACTAGACCAAATGTGGAATAAATAAGAATAATGAATTTCAGCACCTTATGATAGGCCATGTACTCACTTTTCAGTACACCTTAGGGTATACATTATACCTTTCTATTTATTTTTATAGAACAGTTTAAGGGTGTCGATAGGTGAAATGTCTCTATGAACACTTAAAAAAAGTAATATATATTGCAAAAAATAATGCATATACAAATATTCATCGTAATAACCCCAATAGTTTAGACATTGTTTTACTAAACAAAAGCTGCCACATAAGAAAACTAAATATGTGACTAAATGCTTTTGGATGCATAAGAACATTACAGGGGAATGTAGAAAAATTAAATTTGTTTCTCTTAGCTTCTCAGGAAAAATGCTATTAAGTTTATACAAACGTTTTAAAATTTAGAACTATTGACTATGACAATTAAATCATAAATATGAAAGTTAAAGAAAATAGTTTGTTTTGAGATCTTTCTTTGTAATTCTATTTCTCTTAAAACTGTAAATGCGTGGAAAATTTCGGAAGTCCATAAACTTAGAAAAAAGAGAAAGCTATAAAAAAGTATTTTAATTCATAGAGACGTGCTGCGTCTCATAATTTTGATTTGTTCACCTATATGTCACTTAACCTACGATGATTCATGGTAGTTCATGTATTCCATCTGTATTTGGCACATATTCGGTATAGTTACAATTTGTATTGTGGTATATATCACGTAACTAAATACAGTTTTCCACTGTTTTATTATTTTAACGTTTTAGACACTATAAGTTATTTTTTTGCCAAAACAGTTTATTATATATTCCAAAAACTGTTTACAATTGTAGATAATATGAAGTATGGAACTGTGGATTGATTTTGGTCTATTTAAGAAAATAAGATTGAAAATATTTTATTTCAAAATTGAAGATTAAAATAATGCTATAGTTACACCTGAAAACAATTCACATCATACTTCTGGATAAATTAAGCTAGAAAAATATTAATCGCCATTTTGATTTTGAGGAAACAATTAGCTCTTGGTAAACAATGGTTTTTATCAATAATTTTTATAGTCTATTTCGTTTATGACACGTGATGGTAGGAAGTGGTAGATAAATCCGGTACATTCCAATCATTCCTGACCTCATTATCTCTGCATTTTAATAGTTTTTTTTTTTATCACAGACATGTGCAACTGTTTTTCTAAATTTATCGCACCCACGTGCATTTGTTTTCTCTCTGATTATCAGTGTGCAGTGATATCCCCGTACATAATGACGGAAGTTCCGATACACATATTAATTGCAATCATGCTTGACTAAGCCAAAGTAATAGAATGTGGCAATACAAAGAAATCTGAAATTTATGATATGGACATCAAGTTGCAGTGATTTCGGTACAAATATACGTCAAGACAAATGGGAGTTTGGGCATATTATTCTTCGTGTCCATATAGGCTAATCGTTGTTATTTTATTCACGAAATAGTCTTATTAAATACAACTCGAGCTACAACCTTTCTCTAGATAAATTCACTCTCAACAAGTTGCTCGCGAATTTATCGATAAAAGTTGGAGCTATCGATATATTCGTATGATAATTATTAGTGCTGAATGAAATTTGGCAGGCGTGTAATGTAACACATTTATTATACAGAGCGTTACATAATTTAACCGATAAGCTTTCAAGGGTGTCAGAGATGTGCTAGGCAACCACTTTGATACAGGACGCTTATGATCTAGTTCTTAGTTGTTTACAATAGATAAAAATAATCAACGAGTCAGTATGTCACGGATAATACATATATACTTCCCTGAGTTCCTGCTTCTTGAAGAAAATTGTGGCCATGATATGTTCAAACATTTCAAACCTTTTTAACATGAACTTAAACTTTGAAACTAACATAATATTTCTCCGTGTGAATGAAAGTGGAGGTATTAATGATGCACTGGCCTTGTTAGCGAGCATTTTCTTTTTCAGAAAAAGGAAAGCTCAAAACTTTGAAAATACAGCAATGGTAGTTAACTTCTCCCTTGTGGAAAGGAAACTAAGCATTAAGGTGGAACTCATACCACATTTGTATTAAATATTTATTTATTTGCAATTATAAGTACGAATATTCAAATACAAAATCGCTAGATAACTTCAAAGTTTGCCGTTACAGACCATGGGATCTAGTATACCATTCCTCTGTAACCCCTGAAAGATTATCGGTTTGATTCTGCAACACTCAGTATAAGGTAAATATTATTAAGTTATAATAATAGATGTGCAAATTGGACTTTTCACCTATTCACACCCTTAAACACCTTTGATACGTGGCAATAATTTACAATGTATAAAAGATTGATGGAGCTGTGGTGATATACACAATTGCTTGAGGAAACACTGAATATAAGCAATAGTTTCTCTTACCAAGACCAAATATCAAACAAATAAAAATAATGTACCTCAGCACCTTATGACGGGCTATGCATTCATGCAATTATTACTTTTCTAAACCCCTTAGAGTAGATTTTGTACCATCTATTTATTGTTTTGTAAGAGTTTCTTAAACACTTTTGTGAATTGTCAATAATCTCTGTTAAATAAAAGATTGGCAGAGTTTTGTAACAAACTTTTTGAAGAATCCCTGGTCCTTTACCTGCCCCATCAGTGACGACCGCTGTTAACATTTCTTGCATTTATAACGGTTTAACTGTAGATACATTGAACTCAATTGCTTAAGAATTCGTATATCTGTTTATCACTATGAGACTCGGTACCCTCATATTAATCAAGTGAGCCAGATTTTATTATTGTTCGAGTCTCAGATCAGGAAATATATCAGATCTTGTCGTTGCTGGGAACAAACACCTTTAACTTCAGAACCGAAGAATGTCTTCTTTTATTAAAAAGTGAAGCTTATGAATAAAGAGCTGATGGTTTTGTGTTTTGCTTCTAGTTAGGATCCATAGACTGTCCCATTGCCGTTTGTGTAGCTGATATATTCACCTCGTAACTAAACATCAACAAATAATTATACTCGCATCATGAGAATCCCATTGTAAGCCGTCAAATATGACAGCAGTTTTTGCCTGCAGCGAAGGACATATGGACAATTATAAGGAAATAAGGACATCAATCTTGAAAATATTTTCCAGGAAAAAAATTTAAAATCAGCAGTAACCGAGTCCAATATTGCGTATTTTTTTCTTATGCCAAATCAATAACGCAATAAATATCTTTAGTGGCGAAAAACTTAAACCTTCATAATTATATTGTTGAAACCTAAGAAGTTTACTTAAAAAAGAATGAAGGTTAATATATACTTTTATAATATTAGACAATTTTTTACTTTCTGCATATCTATGTACAACGTACATCGTAGGCAGATATTTCACCGAAAATACGTGTTTTGAGGACCCTGAATCCAAAAAGGGCATTTTTAGTAACAGGTTAGTGTGTGTAGCTGTGGACAGCATAACTCAAAAATAAAAAGCCTGTTAAATACCAAACTTGGTACTTAAGTTCAGTATTTTTCATAAATATGATACAAATATTTTCAGGAAAATAACTCACCCCAAACTACCCCTTACATTGAACGGTTTTCGAAATTTTTGATTGTTTAAAAAATGACTAACGATTTTTATTGCAAATGACATATTCAAGATCTTAGCTGGCTAATAAATTGTATATCCTGAATAACTTGAGAATAGCCTTTGAAGTACTCTCCATGACTTGCATAACTGGTAAACCGTAAGAAATAGACAAAAACTTACTACATATATATGTAGCTGTCGTTAAAACACTCAATTTATGTCATATAAAGTTTTTTTTTTTTTGGGAGGGCAGAGCTATTCCGGAGATATTCCCTGTTATTGGCTTCAGTTTTAAAACACTTAAATGTTTGTCAAATGGGAAGTTCTCGTCTTTTTCATGTCTCTCTTGATTTACTGCTGGTCATGGAAAGAGAAGCGAATTTCAATGACAACTGCATATCGATAGTCTTTAAAATATTTTACTGTATTTTAGCCTAGTGTATTCCCTTAACTCCCTTCTGCTTATAAGGAGCCAAGCAACAAGACCACTTCTGACAATATTTACCTTGAGTAACGTTATGAAGATAAAAGAATAACATTTTATAAGAATATTTGCTATAGGATAGGTAGAGAAAGTCGTATGATTGAAAGACATCATTTTTTCATCTTGGTCATGTAAAGAGAATTGAATTTCGAATCCATCACAAAGCGACCGCTTTTAAAACATTTTACTATCGTTTTAGTCTTGTGTATTCCCTTATTTCCTTTCTGCTTACAAGGAACTAAGCAACTACAACCATTTCTGCTAACTTTCATCTCGATTAGTACAAAGTAGAGAGAAGAATAAACTTTTGTAAGGAAAATAATTTGTCGCAGAATAGGCAGAAAAAGTCATGTGGTTGGAACATAGAGCTTTAGACAATTTTTCAAATTAACCTACAATTAGTAAATTTCAGGTTACCTAATTTATACAATTGTTGTTTTAGCATATAACTAGGACAGAAATAAAACGTATTTACCCCTAAATATTCATTTCATAATACAACGTTTCAGAATAATAAATTAAAAAATATAAAATGGTGTTACACAGATTACATCAGTAATTATTAATTAAGTAATAAATGTTGATGCATAACGGTACCTATTACAGAATGAAGACCTGCTTGATAAAATACAGGTGGTTTACATTTTCGATAGTTTTGAGAACCACGATTTCAGATCCTTCACATCTATCTCTCAGGCACGTGCGGTTCCACACGCAAATCCTGACGAGTACGAAAAGGCAAGAAAACACCTTCCTAGTATTGTAGAGGTAGTGCAGAAAACTACCTGCGACATATGTTCTTTAGAAGGTAATGAAGTTAATATTCTTTGCAGAACTGCAGAGACTATGACTTTGATTCTAGATAATATTGAAGATGTTCCTTTAACTACAACTGGAGCAGGCTGGCATCCTGAAAACAACAGGAGAGAATTCCCAATGGTTGTTCTTCAGTATTGAATACCGCATTTCATTTAGATCATGCGTCATCACCTCGCTTGATTTTATCTAAAGCAAACAAACAGGCTTGCTCCGTGCCTGTTAATATTCACTGCCATGTGAAACCTTATTCACTTTCTCTAGCATGCAGTGCAATGTACATAGCAGGTAGCGAAGGTATTTATTCCTCCCAATAATGCGATGCCGAATTTTTACCGGAAAGATATGCTTTAAGATCCTGTAAATAAAAGAAGAGCAGTTTTAGAAAAAGGTTAAGGTGTGCGCGTGCGTGTCTGTGGATACCATAACTCAAAAACGAAAAGTCCGTCAAATACCAAACTTATTATTTAAGTTAAGAATCTTCCAAGGATACGACAAGAAAATTTTCTGGAAAATTCCCCCTACACGAAATGCACTTTACATGAGACATGTTTCAAAGATGATTATTTTCTCAAAATGGATCTAATGATTCTGATTAAAATGTTATATGTTTAAGACAAACGAAATGTATATCATGAATGTTCTGGGAATAACATCTGATATCCTCATTCTGGATGACTTTTGGATAACTAGTAAACCTTAAGAGGTAGACAAAAACTTAATACACAAAATATGAGAGCTCGTTAAATCACACAATTTGTGTCATACATTTTTGTAAGCTTAACCGTTCCATCATATTCTTTATTATTGGTTTCAATTTTAAATTGCTTAAACTTTTCTCAAATGGGAAGTGCTCTTTCATTTCATGGCTCTTTTGGCTTACTGCTGCCCATGCAAAGAAAATCAAATTTTAATTTTGTCACATACCGACCAGGTTTTGAAAGATTTGATGTATTCCCTAATTAGCTTTCCACTTATAAGGAGCTAAGTAATGATACCATTTCTGGCAATGTTTATCCTGATTAGATAAAAGAATAATCTTTTGTAAGAAAAGTTTGTTAGCAGAACAGATAGAGAAAGTCATATGAATGGAACACATCAGATTTTTCGAATTATGTTAGACAGCAGTTAAATATCAAGCGTTTTTTATATTCACTGCTATAAGTATGAAAAGTTTTTATTGAATTATGTTAGATACAAATTAATTACCAAGAAGCCCGTTCATACTCACTATTATAAATGTGAAAGTTTTTCGTTACAAATTAATTCTGATACTGGTAGCGTTATAATGCGTTTACAAGAATTGAACAAGTTTAGGAGCTGCTAGTATTATATGCTAATACTATAATAGTCCTTTTTGCAAACCTATGAATATATGTATATAATCATATAAGACATATCAGTGGCCCTCAAAATATGTATTTCCGGTGAAATCTGGATATCAATACCTTCTCTACCTTCTATGTACATACACAGTACTTGGTGGAGACCACCAAACCTATGAATATAAGTATATAGTCATATAAGAAATCTCAGTAACAATGTAAGAGATACCGGGTCTACAGATGTATTCGGTCTTTAGCGCCAGTGCGTTTAAATGCATGACGTCATTATTAGTTCAGCGAGTCCCTTATCTCAAATGAGAGGTACAGAATTGAGCCTCGGACTGCTGCATTGTCGATTTCGTAAACAGCTTGGTGTACTGGGCGGTGCAGAATTTTTTTTTTTCATCAGATTATTTTGTGCGTTCTTTGCACGCGAGATAGAAGATCACAGAATTTACATGGTTGCTACTTCTGAACTGGAAAAATACGTCACCTATCAGCATACATGTTGCGATTCCGAGTTTATGAGACTCAAGCGCATATTCAAAGTGTAAACTTTGGAAAGTTACGATACAAGTCCCATTTCATTACGGCGACCTCAAAACTGCTTACATTCATCCCTTCTACTCCTCGATCTCTAGCCCTCTGCAAGAGGTAATGTATGATAAACTCGTTATAGTATTAATACCGTGCTCGGACAAACGACTAGTGTTAAAGGCGAATAGATATAGGGTCCTAGTTATCCAAAAGTCATCCAGAATGAAGATATCAGATGTTATTCCCAGAACATTCAAGATATACATTTCGTTTGTCTTAAACATATAACATTTTAATCAGAATCATTAGATCCATTTTGAGAAAATAATCATCTTTGAAAAATGTCTCATGTAAAGTGCATTTCGTGTTGAGGGAATTTTCCAGAAAATCTTCTTGTCGTATCCTTGGAAGATTCTTAACTTAAATAATAAGTTTGGTATTTGACGGACTTTTCGTTTTTGAGTTATGGTATCCACAGACACGCACGCGCACACCTTAACCTTTTTCTAAAACTGCTCTTCTTTTATTTACAGGATCTTAAAGCATATATTTCCGGTAAAAATTCGGCATCGCATTATTGGGAGGAATAAATACCTTCGCTACCTGCTATGTACATTGCACTGCATGCTAGAGAAAGTGAATAAGGTTTCACATGGCAGTGAATATTAACAGGCATCTCGGTAAGTAAATAGCATTCTTTCAAGCAAACTACAAACCTATTTAATAGCTGAAGCATTAAACATGCGGAAATTCAATCACTGTAGACCACTTTCTATAAATAAGAAAAGATTCCTCTAATGCAGGGATGGCTTGCTTGTTGTGTTGTGTTGCGTTGCTTTGTGTTCCCGACACGGAGTGCACGGAGCGAGCCTGTTTGTTAGATAAAATCAAGCGAGGTGATGACGCATGATCTAAATGAAATGCGGTATTCAATACTGAAGAACAACCATTGGGAATTCTCTCCTGTTGTTTTCAGGATGCCATCCTGCTCCAGTTGTAGTTAAAGGAACATCTTCAATATTATCTAGAATCAAAATCGTAGTCTCTGCAGTTCAGCAAAGAATATTAACTCCATTACCTTCTAAAGAACATATGTCGCAGGTAGTTTTCTGCACTACCTCTACAATACTAGGAAGGTGTTTTCTTGCCTTTTCGTACTCGTCAGGATTTGCGTGTGGAACCGCACGTGCCTGAGAGATAGATGTGAAGGATCTGAAATCGTGGTTCTCAAAACTATCGAAAATGTAAACCACCTGTATTTTATCAAGCAGGTCTTCATTCTGTAATAGGTACCGTTATGCATCAACATTTATTACTTAATTAATAATTACTGATGTAATCTGTGTAACACCATTTTATATTTTTTAATTTATTATTCTGAAACGTTGTATTATGAAATGAATATTTAGGGGTAAATACGTTTTATTTCTGTCCTAGTTATATACTAAAACAACAATTGTATAAATTAGGTAACCTGAAATTTACTAATTGTAGGTTAATTTGAAAAATTGTCTAAAGCTCTATGTTCCAACCACATGACTTTTTCTGCCTATTCTGCGACAAATTATTTTCCTTACAAAAGTTTATTCTTCTCTCTACTTTGTACTAATCGAGATGAAAGTTAGCAGAAATGGTTGTAGTTGCTTAGTTCCTTGTAAGCAGAAAGGAAATAAGGGAATACACAAGACTAAAACGATAGTAAAATGTTTTAAAAGCGGTCGCTTTGTGATGGATTCGAAATTCAATTCTCTTTACATGACCAAGATGAAAAAATGATGTCTTTCAATCATACGACTTTCTCTACCTATCCTATAGCAAATATTCTTATAAAATGTTATTCTTTTATCTTCATAACGTTACTCAAGGTAAATATTGTCAGAAGTGGTCTTGTTGCTTGGCTCCTTATAAGCAGAAGGGAGTTAAGGGAATACACTAGGCTAAAATGACAGTAAAATATTTTAAAGACTATCGATATGCAGTTGTCATTGAAATTCGCTTCTCTTTCCATGGCCAGCAGTAAATCAAGAGAGACATGAAAAAGACGAGAACTTCCCATTTGACAAAAATTTAAAAACTGAAGCCAATAACAGGGAATATCTCCGAAATAGCTCTGCCCCCCCCCCCAAAAAAAACTTTATATGACATAAATTGAGTGTTTTAACGACAACTACATATATATGTAGTAAGTTTTTGTCTATTTCTTACGGTTTACCAGTTATGCAAGTCATAAAGAGTACTTCAAAGGCTATTCTCAAGTAATTCAGGATATACAATTTATTAGCCAGCTAAGCATTTTGAATATGTCATTTGCAATAAAAATCGTTAGTCATTTTTTAAACAATCAAAAATTTCGAAAACCGTTCAATGAAAGGGGTAGTTTGGGGTGAGTTATTTTCCTGAAAATATTCGTGTCATATTTATGAAAAATACTGAACTTAAGTACCAAGTTTGGTATTTAACAGGTTTTTTATTTTTGAGTTTTGCTGTCCACAGCTACACACACTAACCTGTTACTAAAAATGCCCTTTTTGGATTCAGGGTCCTCAAAACACGTATTTTCGGTGAAATATCTGCCTACGATGTACGTTGTACATAGAGATGCAGAAAGTAAAAAATTGTCTAATATTATAAAAGTATATATTAACCTTCATTCTTTTTTAAGTAAACTTCTTAGGTTTCAACAATATAATTATGAATGTTTAAGTTTTTCGCCACTAAAGATATTTATTGCGTTATTGATTTGGCATAAGAAAAAAATACGCAATATTGGACTCGGTTACTGCTGATTTTAAATTTCTTTCCTGGAAAATATTTTCAAGATTGGTGTCCTTATTTCCTTATAATTGTCCATATGTCCTTCGCTGCAGGCAAAATCTGCTGTCATATTTGACGGCTTACAATGGGATTCTCATGATGCGAGTATAATTATTTGTTGATGTTTAGTTACGAGGTGAATATATCAGCTACACAAACGGCAATGGGTCAGTCTATGGATCCTAACTAGAAGCAAAACACAAAACCATCAGCTCTTTATTCATAAGCTTCACTTCTTAATAAAAGAAGATATAATTTTATAAACACACAAACACACACATTACATATACACGGAATGTTTACTCTCACATTACACAGAGGAACGGAACATTTGAAGAAATATACTAATTTTTGGATTGACAATCAACACCATGAACACTATAATCTAAAAAACAGCGCAGTTCCCCAATTTTGGACCTCCCTGTTATATGAGAGTAATAATGTGTTATATTTCATATTTGAATAGTAAAAAATTAAAAGTATAGTTCCAAAATATAGTTTTCATTTTATTGTGCATCCAATATGAAATACAACACTTTTTTTTTTTTAGCTTAATGTCCTTTAACCTAGTTGGTCAAATCGGACGATGAATAAAATTGGTGAAATGATGCTGAAATGATCTCGGGGTCCATGGAGCTTAAAGTTACTCGACATTCGTCTTCTCAGGATAAGGGGAAAACCCCGAAAAAAACATTACCCGAGCAACTCACCCTAAGCGAGATTCGAACTCACCACCTTTTGAATGCGAAGTAGACTCATTACCACCACACTACCCAGGCGGGCAACAACACATTATTACTCTCATATAGTAGCCAAATTGAGGAAATGCAATATTTTTAGATTATGGCGTTCATGGTGTTGCTCATAGAGGAGAGTAAGCAGGTGGAGAAGAAGAAGAAGAAGTAAATGCAGGAGAATGGAATTTCGTAATTTTTCTAATTCAACTCCTTACCTGTAATAAGTAAAGGAAGTATTGCATTTCACCCAACATTTGACATCCGAATTCAGCGTAAATACGTGTTTTGAGACTCCTTGAATACAAAAAAGACATTGTAACAAAACAGTTCCGCACGCATGTGTATCTTTGTTGCTCGCGCACAGACACTACCTCTCCAGCCGGACTTCGAGGACTTCTTTTGTGGTAAAACGTATTTTAACCTAGTTGGTCATATCGGATGATGAATGAAATAGGTGCATTGATACTCAAATCATCTTGGGACCCATGGTGCTTAAAGTTACTCGACATTCGTCTTCTCAGGATAAAGAAAAACCCAAAAAAACGTAACTCACCATAAGCGAGATTCGAACACTGTCTCATGCAATTAGATTTGGAACAGGCTGCTTTACCTGGAACATTTTTTGATAATTTTGATTTCCCCAAAATGACACTTACGATTATTATTAACATGCCATATATTAAAGATAATTACATGGTAAAATGTATATTTTCTGGGAATAGCCTGTGAAGTCCTCTTAATTCGCATGGATTTTTATATAATTTAAATAACCGGTGTACATTACGCCACAAATGAAAGTGTACTAAACCTAAAATGTAAATCTTAAAAACGATTTATTTCAAATAACATTATTCTTGCATAAGCCATTTCTGAGATTACTGTCATTAGTGGTTCGATTTGTTGAACATTTGACACATTTTTAAACTCCTGCGATTTTCGGTTGTTTTTTGCGATGTCATGGAATGAGTATGGAATTTTAAGGCAAGCACATAGCGTCCAGTTCTTAGACATTTGACTATCACTACTCCCTTTGAATTTAACGAAATGAGCAATGTAGCTATTTTTGAAAAGAGTTATCTTGATTAAAATGAAGAAGATGGTAAAATAAACAATCGTAAGAATGGCTTATATGTCCACTAATAAACGATAGAGGGCACAGAAAGTAATGTAAACAAGACACATTAGATTTGTTGGAATAACAATTATGTATTTTGTTGCAAATTGACAGGCAATTCCTTAAATTGAACGTACTGTGTATATTTTGTAGAACGACTGTAAAAGTTACTATTTTGCCTCATACGGTAAAATTAATCTAAATGGTACACATGTGTGTTACTATGCTTAGGTATATATGGGATTTGAAGTATTTAACTTTTAGCGATTCAAACGCTGGATTGTTGGTTTAGGAAAGCAACAAAATAATATGCGCAATACACTAAGTAATTAATGAATCTGTCCGACAGAACGGCACGCTTCAGTTTAAGAAGTGTAATAACGGATATTAGATTAGATTGCGTTCTGTAGGTTCATGATGGCCAAGTGGCACTTGAACATAGATCATGTCAAAGCATACAAAATTAAATACACCAAGTATACAACATTTAAAGTTCTCGCATTACAATTAATAGTAAACATCTTAAACTTTCAAGTGCATTAAAACTTAAGACATTTATTAAGCATTAAAAATGATATTACTGGTTTTTACAGCCTATGTCACTACACAGTGCCTCCATCCTTATATACAGAGACGTCAAATTTAATGTTAAGGTCTGTATTCTGAAAATATTAAATATGTATATAAAATTTTGTTAATGTAATTTCTAAACTGTTAGTTACTACTCTCGAAACTACATATACAAAGTATATATTTCAAATTATAAGACTAAAATACATATATGCAGTAAATATTAATTTTCTAGTCCATATAATATAACAATTACTAAGCATAAAAAACTGCACTTGAATTTTAATCTGCGTCATATCAATTTTGTGTTTACATTCTTAATGTGTACGCAATGTCAAAATGTTGTATTACAACATACATTTTTAGATTAAAACGTAGGTACATTGATTTACATCCTTACTTGTATGCAAAGAGTGTAAATTTGATATTAAGATACACGTAGCCCGCCTGGGTTGTGTGGTGGTAGCGTATCTGCTTCAAAAGGTCGTGAGTTCGAATCTCGCTTAGGGTGAGTTGCTCGGATAAGGTTTTTTTCGGGGTTTTCCCTTATCCTGATAAGACAAATGTCAAGTAACTTTAAGCTCCATGGACTCCGAGTTCATTTGAGCATCATATCACCAATGTCATTCATCGTCCGATATGACCAACCAGGTTAAAGGACATTAAGCTAAAAAAAAAAAAAAAAGAAAAAAAAAGATACACGTATGTTCCAAAAATATTAAGTATGTACATTAAACATCAAATAACTTTATTTTCCATTAATAGCCTGAGTAACTTCAGTTAATGGTGACATTAGAAAGACAAGAAAAGAATTAGGCTGACTATTGATTTAAGTATTCTTCTATAGAACAAAATGACTTATCACAAAGGTACTGTTTAAGAGAAGATTTAAAAATATTGTAATTGCTAACTTTTTCCTTGAGATTACTGAGGAGATCATCAAATTACCTTTCATTGTTTCAAGAGAGTTTTGCATCAGAACGATGGATGTTTTCCTTTTGCCTGGAGTTAAAATGATGTATTTCTATGTTTGTTATAAAGCTAAGTCGGTTATTGGCATTGCAATCATAAGTTTGACATTTACGTTAGACTGCCTTTTACAGATTTCTTTGAAACTCTGAGTATAATAAAATTCCGCGCAAAAAATCCCCGAGTCATTCAAAAAATTGCAATGATATACTTCTACAAAGGCTTATCCCGATTAACGTGAAGTAAATATAAAATAAGATTTCGTAAGAATGGTTTATAGAAGCTGTATAAAATAAATAATAGCAAGTAGGAAAGACATATAAATGTAATACATCATCAGGGGTTTTTTAATTCACTACGTATTAATAAAGACGCCCCAAAGCACTGGTGTCAGCTCAAGAGTGCTAGGGCGTATTTTCAATATTTACAACTTACAAATATCAAGGGAAAGATTACAAATGCGAGTAAACTCTGTTTCACAATAAAAGTTTATTACTTGTAAAGCTTGATGAATTTTAATCACCCAGTATACAACTTACAAATGTAAACATTATGCGCATGCTGTCATATTCCAATTTCAAAGCGTCGCCAACCATACGTTTCAAAAATGACTAAAGAGATAAGTTATGTCTTCATCAGTCTAGCACATTTAAAAGTTTTACGGGTGTATTTACTCTGAAATGTACTATATAAAGCTACTTAATCATATTTGAAGGTTCAAAGATATCAAATATGAACAAAGTCTCACATGTTAGTAATATTGGCTGCGCTGATGACCTGTGATTTGATTGATGGTGTGCAAAATGTGAATTATTACGCCATACTTTGCGTAGATTCACGAGATACTCTATGCACACTTCTGCATACTGAATTGGAAAACCATGCACAACTGCAGCTGCATTAAATTGACGTCAGTTCCCATATAGTGCAAAGCAACACACAGCTGTTGTTTTGAGGTTAGGGCTCCACTTTTTCTCTTGTGTGCTGAATGTGATGCTCCTATATCTTGCAATAACAATTCGGAGCCATCCAAAACCTCTCATTATATTCATATAGAGATGTAAAGCTATTATTAAATCTGGGTCTATGTCCTCTACCTTGTACCAACTTAGTAATCACTGGAACTGCTACTAAAAATTTATATTGCTTGTACTTATTCGTATATTGCTTATCCTTTTGGGGGGGGGGGGGCTCACAAATATTAAACTATAGGTTACTCTGCAAGCCTTAAGCCATTGTAGCACACAGACTGCTTACTTTACAAACACAAATTACAAATGTGTGGAATAACTATTTGATTGTTGACTCTATGCAACACAATTTTTAACAAAACATTTGCAAACTCGATAAAATTTCACTTATAAATATTTATTTTGTTTGTAATGTTCAACTTCACAAATTTCCATTGTGAAATATATTTTTACAAATTACAAACAAAGTTTACAATTGAAGCTTGCAAACGTAGCAAAACAGACCCCTGGTGTGGTATCTCAAACACAGGCGTGTAATTGTTAGGGAATTTAAAGAGATGTTTAGGCTGATGGAAATTCTAGAAAATTTGTCGCCTTTCACTCTCAAAACCAACATGATTTAAATAAGAAAGTTTTGGTATTTACTTGACTTGTTTTTGCGTAATAGGGTTCACAAACCGGCGACACAAACATAAAGGTATACTGAAATACACATTTCCAGTAAATTCTTTAGTTGATTGGTGTTATCTACATTCTACTGACAAAAAAACCCAAGTTACTCTAATTCTACGGCCCTTTCCGAGGAAATGTTGATTCACTTCTCCAACTTCTACCTTTCATTATCAGTTTCAAGAAAAAACAGAGACACTTTCGCCCTCTAGATTTAAAAAAAAATGGTTGTACCTCCCCGTGCTGACGGAGGTCATTGACGTAACGTGGCCACACCTAATGTATTCAAATAAACCAGACTTGAAAATCTTGTCTCGCCCACTCATTACTTCTGCGATAATATAAATAATAAAACTGAATAATTTCGAAGATAGGTTTTCTTTTGCACACGTATTCTGTTGATAATAGGTACCCCAAAGCTGCACCAATCCCAACATAAGAGAGTTTCAATTATTTACAAATGTTGAAAACGCTGGTTTCTGTACTCGCTTTAATTTCAAAGCAGAAGTAAGCAAATCATAATGTTTGTATGTTTGTCGAGCACATGGCAGCACCACGTGGGCATATGACAGGGAGACTAGATACCCACGTGTATGCCTCATTCCCAAAGTTTGCCTTTATGTTGTAAACATACTAATACTAAAAGCTTACACATAGTGGCAGTTGAATAGTTCAGCAGCTCTACCCATCTTCCATTGCCCCTGTGATTAAAGATACCGGATTAAGCTGCTCCTTAACTTTAGGTTTAGAAACCATTCATTTAATAACTAATACCAGAATACCGCTTTAGCTTTAAAATTTTTTGAGCCTACAAATTAAGAAAATGATGAGACACAGTAGATTAAAATTACAACAAAAACACGAACAACAGCTCAAGCAACACTAACAACTGAGCTCAGTTATTGCTAAATAACAGCTAACCACATTCACGTCATCTAAAGGCGGGTTCTTATCACAGAATTTGTTAAAAATAAATCACGCAATTATCCATTCTTTTTGCGTTTGTGTTTCTCCACAGTGGCGGACAAGTAATAGTCATGACAATCTTGTAAGTAATATTCTTTCAACTCTTACATGAAGTACACTGACCACTTAGAAATATACTTAAACTTTGTACAACATATTAAAGTTTTTGGTTATTAGGAATCTCAATTTGAATTACAAAGTATATAGTGCTAATACTTTTTTTCAGGCTTAAATTGCAATGATGCTTGAACAGATAATTGCATTCTATAATTTTGGCATGCTCTATGTCATGTACATATGATCTACAGAACCAACAAACTGAAATTATACGGAAACTAACTATAGCGCCTGCGCATGCCACATAAACATTCAACAATAACGATTCAGTTATATGCGAATCTGAACGAAAACAATTTCATTGATTAAATTGTTGCAATAATGATTGTTTTACACTTTTATGCACAAGAATAACCACAAAATGTTACTATCTGAAACAAACTGTTTTGTATCGAGGAAGAGACAACATATCCAATAAACGAAAAAAGTTGAAGTTTCGCCCACCAACCAATGAGGCGCTACCATGTCACGTGGTTTTATTTGCACCTCCTTTGAACATAAATTGAAGCCACTTTTGGCTAGTATATGCTCCAATTGCAGTTTTTCTAATAAAGTAGAGCTTTGCCAGATTTAAGAAAATGCCAATAGATGGTAGCTGAGTTTGTTAAACAGCTGACTATCTATGGCATGTTGTCCGAGAGATGTGATCCACAGTCTTTTTATTCTATGGAGAATAACAAAAAGGTAAATGTTACAGGACACAAAACTAAACGGAGAGAAATATATGCGTAATACAGGCGTAGTATTGATAAAGTTATGAAATATAAAATAACCAAATGCCCTGTGCTGTGTAGTATGATATAACAGAACATTTTGTAAATATATATTTAATGTCATTTTGTCCGTATTAGAAATATCTGCATTGCAACAACCAAACTTCGTGATGATTTTAGAATAGTATAATTATTAAGAACATGTTGAAAATAGGCAGTTCTTGATATACAAAATACTCTTAAAATTACCTTAACTCCAGTGTTACGTCAGACGTGTCTTTTTCTCCATCATACTATCTCTTTACCTAGCAGTCAAAAACTGAATTCGGATACGCTCCCGATTCTTGGAAGCACTGGAAAACAGATGCATACAATTAAATAATTTGTTTATGTGATGTGTACTAAGCTCTGTACACTATTTTTATGGCTTGAAGCTAATCTAGGTTCTATCCCAGGCCATGCAAAATAACATATAACCCTACTTTCAACACCTAGCACCATACCAAAATATCCCGTTTCTAGCACGCTACATGTATTTTGATGGACAGTAAAACGAAACAGGAGAAAGAAAAGTTCCAAAAATACATTTTAGAAAGTGGCATAGTTTTAAGAATACATTTATATACTGAATTAAGAGCGCTAGACTTTGAGTTAGTATATTTCAGTATTTTCCTGCTATAGAAATCTGAAAGTATAACACTGAGATAGTGGAATAGCTTAACAGTTACCACGTTCACGGGGAATTGAAATCGATTTGAGTCCAATTCCATCTCAATGCCATCCCCGTTTCACATGTTAAATTCAATTCGATTTGAGATCATTTTCAATACGCAAGCTTCGAGAATAGGTTTATTCAACGTTTTATGTTGGTCGATTTGGAATTGCGTTGGCGAACCTGTTGTTATCTGAGTTTTATAAGAAGATTTTGAAGCTAAATAATTATATTTGAGAACACATAGCAAATTATAGAAACCATAAAAGTGGTTCTCTTATAATCTGCCACAGAGCAATAAATAAAAAGCATAAATATGTGACTACCGTGTGCAACGAATATAGCAGAAGAAGAGTTTCTTTACCGTATTCAAAACGATTTGAATACGGAGGTGTTTCCGTGCAACACATTTCGATCCAATCTCATTCTGATTCCACTTTCTAAGAGGATCAGATCCAACACTCAATACGATTTGAATCCGCGTTTCCATGCGGTATTCAATGCGGTAAGTGTACTCAAATTTATTTCAATTCGCCATCCAAACGTGGTAATTGAAAGATCTGCGTCTATTTAGTATAACTTTGTTCTTTAATACATTAATAGCAGATTCATAAGCATTATCTGCGTTGTCTCTACTGTGAGCCCTGTTTTTGTAGCTTCATGACCGATTTTGGCAATAAAGATTCAATATACTTTATTTAATGTGAATATAAATTAACAATTGCCAGTTTTAATTACAGAAATTCCTAATTCTTATGTCTCTGCAGTGGCAGTTGCTGTTTAAGGGTATAAGAGCACGTAAATACCCTAACTTTTAGCACTTTATTGATTTTATTTCTCTCTTTATATTCTACCAAACGCAACGTATATGCGTTAATTTAAAATCTATGGCGTTTAAATCTGCTGCGCTACTCTTCTAAACTCTACGAAACGTGGTAACATCGCCCCAAGACATCTTGGATTGAGCACGTTTTAAGAGCTTTTGCACATGTGCCACTGGCATAACGTAATTGCCTTTTATTTGAAATAGAGACGAATCGTGCATAGCTGAAGAAGTGCTCATCTTTATCATGCATCTCTCAACTACAGTTCACGTCAAATGTCACTAGATGAAAACACTCTGTGGCAGAAGTTTCATTTGTGTGAGCTGCAAGGATGTGGAAAATTGGAATTCCTCTTGGTTTGCATTTTGGTATAAATCCCCCAGATAAATTAAATTAATTCAGTTTTATTAATGGATGCTGTTTAGCTGTTGTGATTCTCAGCGTCTCAATCTATATTGGGCATGAAAGAAGTTTAATTTTTTTCAGAGGCTTCTTTATCAAACTGGAGGTTATTTTACGTGCCGTAAATCTACGATACGGGACCCAGGGCTTTACTTCCCTTCCTAAGGAACCCATGCTAGGGATTATTACGTCCGCAAAAAATACATCGCTTTCTACCGGGTTTGAACCCGCGACCTTGGGAACCAGAGGCAAGTATGTGACCCTAGACCACGGAGTACTACATACCCTAAATGATACCATACTGAGCAGTTATACCAATTCACTTACTGTATCCTACAGCGAAATTTAGATCTGACGTTAGTACATGTTATGGTCGTATACATATAGAAAAACCTTAGTGTATTATGTTAGCATTTCATCATACAGTATTCGGGTTCCTATTTCTAATAGCTACACCTGCTTAGCGGATCTTCTCTTTACTAGATGTAGCCAAGTGGAAAGCAGTATTTGATATCAACCACTTCCATAAAGGCAGTTTGATGGTAATTGTTTACGTGCGTGGGTATACTCGCGGTACGTAGTAGTGACCCGGTATCCAAGTGCGATGTCAACATGAATTCCGTTAAAATTATTTAAGCTCCAACAGAAGACTAAAGTATTAAAATAAATTAGCCGCAAAGGAACTAAGGCCTCCGAAACCAAGAGTGGCGAAATGTAATAAGCACGACTAAAAGTGAACATTCAACAAATGAGTACAATAAGCATAACTGAGTGTGTGGCAGCAATGTAAGAAATGCATTGTATTGTTTTCCATGTTTGTTTTTCAGCCCAGAAATTAGTTCGTGGACTAATTCGGGTGTTACGGATCTCGTACATTAGTTTGAAAATATAAAAACGCACGGAAACTACCACTCCCACAAAACTGCGAACTTTGAACTTTCAAAGCTTGATAAAGTTAACATCAGTATTCGGCTTGACAGTGCACACAGAGAGTCTGTGAGGAAGCACAACGAACAAGTGAATAGGAATAGACACGTCCACTCCAGGCTAATAGACTGCATACAATTTTGCGGGGAGTTTGGGTTAGCCTTACGTGGTCATAATTAAAGTAAAGATTCAGAAAACCCGGGAGTATTTCGTGGCCTTGTAAACTTTGTTAGTGCTATTGACAGCTAAATGAAGGAACATTCAGAGGCTGCAACTGTATTTAAAGATACATCCAAAATAGTTCAAAATAAACTCCTGGACTGCATACTCAGTGTATGAAGAGAAATAATAACACAAGAAATTCTAATTGTGTATAGTTTTGCTATAATATTGGACGCAACTACAGATGTATCTACATGTAACAATTGGCGATTGAGATACGAACTTCCCGGCTCTGTTTTTTTTTTTTTTTTTTTTTTTTTTTTTTTTTTTTTTTTTTTTTTTTGTAGTTCAACGTCCTTTATCCTGGCTGATCATATCGGACGATGAATGAAATTGGTGAAATGATGCTCAAATGATCTCTACATTCGTCTTCTCAGGATAAAGGAAAACCCCGAAAAACCCCTTATCCGGGTAACTCACTCTAAGCGAGATTCGAACTCATGACCTTTTGAATGTGAGGCAGACACGCTACCACCACACTACCCAGGCGTGGAGAGATTTTAGGACTTCTTTAATCCAGACACACAGGTAGCCATGACAGTGCTGCCGTTATGAGCGGAGGCATTAGCGGGTTCACGCAAGGATTAAACAGACATCCAAGGGCTTATTGTATCCATCAGTGCTCATCAGTTTAAAATAAAAGCGGCATCAATTAACAAATCTGCTGGGAGTATTTCAATAGTCCTTCTGGTTTCCAGCATTTTTCTTCAAGTCATCAAACAGAACAAATGTACTAGACAGAGTTGTAGAAACTGGACTACCACGAATAACATCTACAAGGTGGGTGTTTAAAATTCGGACGGTCAACACAGTTGAAGAGAAGAAGGAGAGTGTGATCGAGCGTTTAGAAGAAATTTTCCTCTCTGTTTGTGCAGATGACAAAACCAGACGAGAAAGTTGTAGCCTCCTCTCCAATTTAAAAATCATGATTTCTTATTCTGGCTAGAATTTTTTTCTCATAAGATCATGCCAAAACAAACTCCTCAGGGAACTGCAATAAGGGAATCTTGAAGCAACAAACGCATGGCAATATTTATTGGAGTTTGAAGGTATAATTAGAAGAATAGGAAATGCTTTCATTGACGGAATTTCGTCATCATGTAAAGAACAAAAACAGAAGGAAAGAAAAACAGGAAACAAAGTAGCAGATGCAAAGGAAGTTTGTGATGCAATAATAAGTTGTACAAATGAAATATTTTCAATCACAAATCACGTTTTGGCATCAAAATTATTGTAGATATGAGCTCATTTCCTATATTTTTGACGAATTTTCCTGCAAGAGAAATTGACATAACTGTGAAGCTTACTCATGGCTATTGAAGACAGAGCTAGAAATACTCTACAGCAAAGAAGACTTTCAATGTGCAGGGGTCCCTGTTACTATGTTGCAGTTCTACTAGATAACAATTTGAATTCAGACACATTTCTGCAGTTAAAGGAACTGATGAGAATAATAATTACCCCTCTTTCAACAGTTGAAGCTAAATGTTTTTTCTCAACAATGAAAAGGATAAAATCCTTTCTTTGAAACACAATGACACAGAATAAGCTTTCAGCAATGGCAATACTAACTATTGAGAAAAAGTTGTGATTGACACTAAAGACTTCAATCATTGAGTAATGGATACATTTATGTGATTGAAAAACCGACACATGGATTCTCTTTATAAATAAACCATTAGTCATGGTGCAGTATAGTCTTTCCTATTTAATATGTATCTACAGTGCAGTGAGCAGTGGCGGCTCGTAGCCAAATTATCTGATGGGGCACAATTTTAAGATTGACTAAAATTAAATTCAATGTTATTTATGGATGCTCTTTAACTGTTACGGTTCTAAGCGTCCCATTCTATTTTGAGCGCGAAAGACCCGTTAATATTGCTCAGAGGCCTCTTTATCAGGCTTGAGGGTTTTTTTACGTGCCGTAAATCTACACGGTATCGGCGACTTCCCTTATGAAGAAAGGGCTTTTTACGCCTGAAAAAAATCAGCCGGATTGAACCCGCGACCTTGAGAACCAGAGGCTAGCATGTTACCCCTTGATCACGGATGACGACAGACTAAAATTAGTGGATACTAAACGCTATCAGTAGAAATGAAATGCTAACCTTTCTGTTTGTAGATGAAGTCCATCCTTCGATCGATCCTTTGCTTGAAAAATACTTCTATAACTCTTTGATTTAAGTGAGAAACTGAACACGACATGTTCCGATAAATTTGAACACGAACCGTCACCTTCACTGTTTACCATACGTCAACAACATTACCAGAGAGCTGATCCTGCTGCAAATTGATGCACAGCTCGTCTTAACAGCTGATGCACTTGAGTTTAAGATTCCAGTCTTCAATACTACCTTACACAACTTTAATAGCTTATGTATGTCAATTACAATGTTCACGATGTTTCTTTTCACAACGAAGCTCGCTTTTCTCTCAGAAAATTATGGAAACTACTCTTAAATTAATGTAGATCGCGATCCTGATATGAATGTCTTAAGCATTTTCTTTATAAGCAGTTGTACACCTCACAAACCACCGCCTTTCTTTCGTAACAGTGTTTAGGATTGTCCCTCATAAAGCGAGTTTTAACACTTCCGTTTCTTTGAACGCTAACAAGTAGCAACTGATAAATCGGCATATTATTCTGCAGTTGATTTCACCAAATTATTTTCTAGAGTATTCGGATTATGTTTCATTAACACGTGAAATACATTGAAGGCAATGTTTCACACTTATCATTTATTCTTAAGGTGTATATTGTAACTCAGCACTCATTCTCAAAATCACCTCTCGCAAGTTAGGTCCATTTTACTGTTTGTTCATGTCCATAATTTCAATAACTATTGGTTATTTTGCCTTTTCCTGTTTTCAAGTGAAGTTTCAAATGTATCGCTAATCTATTTCCTAGTAAATTTAGGGTAATTACACAACACACTGCTTGTACGCCTTGAGCTTTGGCGTGCGAGCGTACCTTGTCGTCTGCTTAGCAGGGAGGAGAGAATACCAAGTACCAACATTGTACATTTTCACCACTTAAGCTTCTTTTTGTATATTTCGTTCGGGAGGTTTATAGATAAACTTTGTTTTCAAATAAGACATCCAAACTTAAGAAATGCTTCTTATTATTTACTCTTACATGCGAAGCAATCTTTGGCTAAATATTTTTGTCAGGAATTGGACTCAAACTTTAATTTTTGCTTATTGCCGGTTCTTATTTTCTCTTTGCGCATGCGCAGCAAATGATCACAGTTACTTTCGTGTCCTAAGAGAACCTTTCCCTCTCGGTCCCTTGAACCCCGCACCCACAAATTAACTGCATCTGAAAGCATTGAATTCTTCTGCGCGTGCGCATAGGATGACCACAAAATTGCTTGTGTCCGAAAAATGCAGCCAGTTACTATTTCCGACAGCCATCTTCACTACAGCTGTCCAGTGTGCTTAGTAGGTTTAAATTTATACAAAATGCGTTAAAGGTTATAGCATTTTACCTAATAACATAATGGAGAAATTATTGTCTGAAATTGTTGTAGGGAGGGCCTGTGCACCAAAAGGCCGGCCACCACTGACAGTGAGCATGTATTTATATTGATGAAGCAGCGTATGTGAAGGAGCAGGACATTCCATAAGAAATTATGTAGTTTTCCTGTTTCAGAAAATGAGATTTGGTGAGTATTAATAAATTAGCAATATTAATTGGTTGATGAAAGCATGCAAATGGAGAGTAGCAAAAGCTTACACTTCTTGCCCTAATCTGTACTTAATTATTTACAGAAACAAACCTTTCATTCATCAGGCAAGTTTATGCAACAGCAGTAGCACCACTGCTGCTGAGGCCTATGCCACTATCATTGTTGTTGCTGTTGTTGAGAGAAACTGTAGTCATATCAATTCATTCTTCATAATCATAGCTGTTTTGCATTGTATCTATTTCACATTTTCAGGGCTATCAGAATCTAAAATTTTGTGAGCACTCAAAATGTATACTCACGAGCCACTACTATGCTTCTGTGTTTTCACCAATTGATATGTTTTTAAATAACATTACAAACTCTGACTTATGATCTATTTTAGTGATGGACACTATCGAATAAAACTTATTGAATTATTCAGTAATCACTTAACTAGTGGTCATTCAATTGTTACCTAAGTATTTATTTTCACTCGGTTTTAAAATATCACTATTAGTTGCTTGGTAGTTATTAATCCCCAATCACTTTTAAAGTTGCATTTATCAATGAGCAAATACAGATATGATGCTAACCCCATTCCAAAGAGTATAAAGTATCTACTGTTTTTTTTTTTTTTTTTTTTTTTTTTTTTTTTTTTTTTTTTTTTTTTTTTTTTTTTTTTTTACAGTTTTGGCTATAAGTGATATACATTACACTATAGAATGCTACATACCAAATATACGTGGGGCACACTGAAAGTCATGAGCAACACTGTTTTACAATCTTAATATTTATTTTTAAGCCAAACTAAATACATCATCATAATCTTCAGACTTTCTTTCACTTGTCGACATAGTCTCCATTGTTTTGCACACATTTTTCCCATCGTTCTACAAGTTTGAAAATGCCCTTGTGATAGAACTCCGTTCCAGCTGCCCGCAGACCCTGACGCACTGCTTTCTGAATATCCTCCAGCGTCTCGTAGCGTTGGCCACGCATCTGCTCCTTCACAGAACCGAAAAAATGGTAGTCGGAGTGTGCCAAGTCGGGACTGTAGGGAGGATGTGGAAGAGTTTCCCACCCTAATGGCCTGATCTTCTCCATAGTGGCACGGGCAGTATGCGGACGCGCATTATCCTGTTGAAGGATGATCCTCTTTCCAGGGCGTTTATCACGCAAAGCCCGACGGAGCTTCAGAAGTGTCTTGATGTAGCGGGCAGAATTTATGGTTTGCCCGGGTTTAAGAAAGTCAACCAGAATGCAACCTTGTGCATCCCAAAAGACACTTCCCATAATTTTTCCTACAGACTGCAATGTCTTCGCTTTCTTCTTCGATGGTGAGTTAAAGTGGTGCCATTCCATACTCTGACGTTTCGTTTCTGGCTCATAGTGATGGAACCAGCTCTCATCTCCAGTCACAATACACGTCAAAAGTTCATCACCTTCATTATGAAATCTCTGAAGAAGGTTTTGTGCAATGGTTCTTCTCTGAAGTTTGTGGTCTTCAGTCAATAAACGGGGGACCCAACGGGCACAGACCTTTCGATAACCCAAGCTGTGGATCATTTCTTGCACTGCACTATGTCCTATTCCAAGTTGCGCAGCAATTTCATTCACAGTGAAACGCCTATCTCCTGTAATGAGCTCATCAACTCTTTCCTTGTTGCGTTCTGTAGAGGCAGTTCGAGGACGTAAATATGCAGGTGGTCTACTACCTAAGGCATAACATTTTAAACATGTATTAATATTGCTAATGCTTTCAGAGAGGTGGCCAATTTGTGGCAGTTGTACAGTTACCCAGCGGTGGGAGGTGGTGATGATACAATATATAACATAAACTAAAATTACTGAACCATAATCACACATAATTCTGAGAAAGTTAGATAATATTAATAAGCAAAATATATTTCCATAGTATCTTTATCTTAACAATACAGTTCCTTTTCAGAGTTATATTTGCTAGTCTGATTCAAAAATGGTATGCTTTCAGAATCCAATATTCATGAAATTAATTTTCGCTAAGTCTTTTTGTATTACTCAAGGGCTAGAATGCATATTACATCACAATTTTAAATCTGAAAGAAAACTGGTTGCTTTAGTGATTTACCCATGCTACTACTTAACACGCTTTATGAAAATAAACTATTTTTAATGTGAATGAAGAACCAAATCATTTGATTGTTACTTCTCACTACTGCAATGCATTTGATTGTTGAAAATATTAAATAATGCCCATCATTAATCTGTTTTGTTATTTTTGTACATCACTGAATTGGACAGTCTGCCAACTGTCATCATTTGTAGTATTTTCTTTGTGCTGGCACCTAGCGATGCTTTTAATAAAGTGGAAAACTAACTGAATTAGAAAAACTGCTGCTCCAGTTTACCTCAGTGCTGTAACTTATTGTTGCTATTGTTAAATTACAGGCCAACCAGTGTTGCACTCAAGTAATTTTATGCCAATCATAGGAATTATTTTTTTTTTTTTTTGGTAGTGTTTAACGCCCGCTTTAACTACTAATGGCACCGCAGGCGGTCCATCATAGGAATTAGGAATTATTATATATTAAGGTCAATGTGATGAAATGGCAGACCAAAAGTTCAACCTCAGCACCTGTAAAAGGGATGTGTGGAGCCCAGCCCAGTGAACAATTTGAAGTGTTAGTATTAATGGTCTTAAATATGCTTACTACACGCATCCTTCAGTATGCTCTCTGCACATGTCCTGCAAGTTGCCTTGAGGTATAATTTGAGTATTCGAGATTGGCAAGGTTTACCTGAATATTTGAATCAAAAGAGAACCTAGCCACAGATGATATCTGGCCAAAGTGTTCAATAAATTAAAAAAGTAGCATTTAAGTCTAAAGCATGACAAATAGTCCTCCTTCCTGAATTCATAAATACACAGCATTATTTCATCTCTGAGCAGCATGAAAAAACAATGGGGAACCACTCTGAGAGGAGGCAGCACCTCTGAGTCAAAATGACTTGCAAGTCGCCCATTTTACATTCTGTCCCATGCTCATAGTTTTGCTTGCCTTAGGTTTACACAATAGCTTGCACCCTTCTTCCGAGGAGAAATGATACGGCTCCTGTGGTAATAAAATTCCTGATGATATTCAGACTTCCATACACAATCATATTAAGTTCTTCCTGCTTAGGGCTTCTCATTATGCCCACAGAGAAATACATTATTTGGATGCCTGCCTTGCTGGAAAACCAAAGTGTGATCTATGTTACAAGTATCCTGATTCAACAGTAAATTACAATTATTCCCAGGAATATTTAGTCAAAATTACAACTACAGATTTGGAAAGCTGTTCACTGTGTAAAGAATTAAATGCAAAAATGAAAAGTCTCACATTATAGAAAATGTCCAACATGTGGCAAAGGATGAGCTGGAGATGCATTTATGAAGAAGCAGAAAATTCTAGAAGTCACTAAAAGAACACAGCATAGTTAGTTAGAGCAAGCATGTAGTAGGATTTTATGCAGAACCTCCTAATACCAAACATTCCAGTGCATGAGAGATACTACTTATGTGAGCTATGGTTGAAGGTTTTCAATATATAGGATTTATGATGTGGGAAATTTGTAGTCTATATAGTATATACATGACTAATTGTACGACCTTGACCTTCATCACCAAACTTGAAGTACAAGGCAAAACAAGTGCTAAGGAAGTTTCCTCCTTTCTGTATCTGTATGTGCAGCACTACATTTCACAGAGTATCAAGGTGCTGAACATTTTTTATAGCTGTCCTGGTCAGAACAAAACCATACTATGGGTAGTATAGAACTGAATAGAAATTTATTCATCTATTTGATCATAGTACATGATGTAGGATACTTCAAAAATTTATAACTAGGATTCACATTGATGGATATAGATATACAACAAGATTAGAAGCTAGAAAAATTATGTACAAACTATTTTTCAAAACTGTTACAAAATTCACATATATACACAAAATTGTTAAGAATGCATTTTGTTTTACAGGTTGATTTATTTATATTTGTCACTTTAATAAAAAAATCCTCTAGGCTGTAGAAACAACATTCAAACAGGAACTTTTTGACAGCAAGTTTAAATTTATGTGGTGCAGATGTGCTTTTTAAGTGTTCTGGTATGCCATTATAAAGGCATAAAACCTGTACCAAATAAGCTTGTATCATGGGGAATTATACTTATTTACTCCTAGTATCATGGGCATACATTTATGAATTTGTTGTGTATAAATGGAAGTTTAACAAAGGTATCTGATTCATATATATATATATATATATATATACAAGCAAGGTAGAGACAATACATTTAATTCTTTGAAAAGTGCTCTGCAACTAGTCCTTTTGTTAACCTTTAATATTGTGTGAATAGCTTTTTTTGTAACCTGAGTATAATACTGATAGCATTATACCATATGATATGATGCAGTGAAAGTATGCATAATACAGAGATATAAAGCACTTTTTTATTCATGACTTTTGATAGTATGAAAAGAGGAAAACACAGCTCGCCTGCTGGTAAGATTCTGCATCACATTAAAAGCTACAAAAAGTCTCAAAACCATAACACCTGAACTTAGATTTTATTTCCTGATTTGTGTCAGGAATTTTGGTGTTTTTAAGAAAAAACTTAACAAGACTGACAGAGTTATAAACTCAGAGAGTATGTGGAACTTATTCCAAACTGCAAGAAAGATGTTGAAGTTCACATTGTAGAGCAAGATGAATGGCTGGTGGCCTAAAGTATTAGAAAAAAAAAACCAAAAAACTGACTATTATGTTGAATGAAAGAACAAGCAGGCTTTCATTCCAACTTCTTTTAAAGAGTTTAAATATTTTAGTGATAGCTAGGGATATTTCAAACTGCATTTTTCATAAGTTCTTCAATAAAGCATTCTTTTGATATTGGAAAGCCTCAGTGGATACATACCTGTAGAATGCCTCAAGAAAGAGCATATTATGTAATATGACAGAACAGTTGCTATCAGTTCTATAAAGTACCAGGATATTCAAAGGTTAGTAAAGTATATGGAAAATTATGCATTGAGTTTTTATGGGAACATTTTTAAATTACCTACTTGTGATAATGTTACTATATAAGAAAATTCAGGTGCCAGTGAAAACTAAATGTAACACACTATATTTCAAAATTCCCAATTTTTCTTACATTCATTTTTATGATTCTAATCACATGTAAAACCAGTATGTTATTTTCCAAGGATGTTATATTAAATTCCATTTTAAAGACATGATTTGCAATGCATTTTGTTGGCAAAGGCATTTTGTCAATTTTATAAACAATTAACAGTATTAAAAACTAAGCAAGTCTAAATAATTTTCAGCATACAAGGGTGTTAGGGATATAAGTGTGCATATTTCACATGCTGGGAGATCCAAATGTGATGAATAATAAATTCCAATAACAATTTTATCTATCTTGAAAGGTAACAGAGATAACTGAACATTATTGAATACATTATCTGCACAATCTGGTAACAGAATAGGACTTAAGAGCCAAATGTCTTGTTTTGGTTTGCAGTCAGGTCTTTTTTTTTTTTTTTTGTAGCTTAACATCCTTTAACCTGGTTGGTAATATTGGACAATGAATGAAATTGGTGAAATGATGCCCAAATGATCTCGGGGTCCATGGAGCTTAAAGTTACTTGACATTCGTCTTCTCAGGATAAGGGAAAACCCCGAAAAAAACCTTATCCTGGTAACTCACCCTAAGCGAGATTCGAACTTATGACCTGTTGAATGTGAGGCAGACACGCTACCACCACACTACCCAGGTGGGCTGTTTTGTTTTGATTTGTGCTTGAAATCTGATAAGCCACGTGCCTGCATGTTTATTATCAGCTACTGCCACTAATGAGGGGTGGGGTGGGGTGGTGGTTTCCTTTCAAGCTGTCCCATTGTATTCATGGGACCTAAGCTATGCAAGAGGCTCCGCATAAGATTTAGTCTGATAATCAAATATACAGCAAATTAAAATGTGAATTATGAAATACCTCATTTAGGTATATCATGGAATAATTAAATCAAAGCCACATCTTTGCTAAACAGGAAATTTATTAATGCTCAATAACTACAGCATCAACAATATATGTTCATTTACAATAGGTGTTCAAAATGTCTCTGTTAGAAGCTCTGCAGGCATTGCCTCCTCTTAGCCAATTTTGCCCTGCCCTCATTAGAGCTTCTGCTGCACTCTGCCCAATTTCTAGGGCTGCTTAAAACACATGTATGTACACATCATCAATGGTAGCAACCTCATCATGTTACACTTTACTCTTAAAATGTCCCCCAGAAATAATGAGCTAAAAGATTGAGCTTTGCCATAAGCAAGAAACATATTCTAGGTACTCTTGATTTGTAAAGACTGCCATGGTTCTGAATGCACTTAACTCACCTGAAGCACTGACCCAAGCTGCTGTGCAAGGTGTTGAGGCACAACATTACTGTCAACATTCCTGACCTTCTGCTCTATAGCATGTGGTATAGTTACCAAGCATAACATCACAATTTTATTCCAGTAGACAAATTGGAAGCCAATTCTTTAATATCATTTTATGGCTAAATGATTTATTTTAGTAACAAATGGTAAAAACACAAATAACTCATCTTTTGTAACTCTACCTCACTATACTAATTGCAGAAGTAAACGTTAAAGGAGTGGTGACATATTTGCAATCAAACATTTGAATAATTTTATTTTTTATTCATGCTATTGTGAACTTTAGAGGAAAATGGTACAAGAACTTATGTTTCAGTTTAATGTCAGGAAGTTGCCATTGAAGTCTGTGTACTCATACCTCTAACACCTTGTATAATGTGTAATATTTTTTGTACTTTATATAACGGAATGCACCTCTAATTTTTTAAATATCCCACTTCAATTTAAGTTTTTTCTTTCTTCTGAAAATTTGTAAAAACTGACAAAATACCTGTTAGCTCTGATTGATTCAATTGTGGTAGCACAATATATTATAAAATTTGAAAAGTTTTACATAATAATTGCAAGACTTAGGAACTCTATCTTTGAGCATGCTTAATTCACATGAACATCCTGCCATTGTTTCAGACATCATAGAAAGCAGAAGATATTCAGCTTGAGTCCTCCATAGTATTAAATATATCTCTTGATTCAACTTTCCAATTTACTGTAACTGCACTACTAGTGAGAAACAACAATTTATTATAGTCCTGATATATGGTGGACTTTGAGACAGTGATGTGTTTTAACAATTAAAATTTAGTTGAGTCGATTTTGTAACACTACATCACTTACTTTTTTATTTCAGAAAACATGTTTCAGAAGCCATGTGCTTCCATTGTCAATTCCTTTTGTCGACTGCCGGCATTGCTTGCTGTGGTGGTTGTCTCTGTCCCTGGTGGTGGTTTGATGAACTTCTGGATGAGTAGTTCACCTGGTGGGATTTCAAAATTGAAAACGTGGTTCTTGTTTTTCCAAATATATATGTTTTCCCAAACTTTTAATTCTGTCTTCCTTGTGATGTTTTTGAGGATTTTTGGGCTTCTATTTATAGTGTGTTTCTCTTTCCAAAAATGCCAAGCTACTGCAGATTTTTCTTCTTGTTTGAGTTTAATATTTCTGTGGTGTTCTTTTGCCCTGGTTTTTATATTTCTTTTTGTTTGGCCGATGTAGATTTTTTCACAGTCATTACAGCTGAACTGATATATTCCTGATTTGTTTTCTTGTGGGATATCATCTTTTAATTTAGAATTTAAAATGTTTTTTATAGAGTAATTGTTTTTAGGGGCTAGAATGATGTTATGTCGTTTGAAGATCCTCTGGAATTTGTAGAAAGTTGTAGGGTGGTATGTAAACTTCTTGTAGATCTTGTTTTCTTTCTGGTTTTGAGTGAGTGTGCTGACTTCTTTAATTCTCTTTCTATTTTTGGCTTTATTAACTTTTTTGTACACCAGTTCTGCCCGAAATCCATTCTCTGTAGCTATGTCCAATATTTTAGTAAGTTCACATTGGTATTCTGTTTTTCCCATTGGTACATTTACCAATCTGTGTGTAAGGCTGTTGAGTAAAGCATGCTGATGGGGAATGGGATTGTAACTCTTTAGTTTTATATAGCTGTTGGTGTGGGTAGGTTTTCTGTAGATGCCAAATGTAAGGTGATTATTAGTTTTGATGATTTTTAGGTCAAGGAATGGTAGTTGTCCATCACATTCCTTCTCCATTGTGAATTTTATAGACTTTTCTTGCATATTTAGGAGTTTTAGTGCATCTTCTAGGTGTCTTTCTGGGACTATTGCAAAGATGTCGTCTACATAGCGGTACCATATTTTGAACATCCAGGGGAATGCCTTTTTAATCCTAGTTTCCATAATGCTCATGAAGAGATCTGCTAATATTGGTGACAGCGGGCTGCCCATAGCTGAACCAGATGTTTGTTTGTAATATTTCCCGTTAAATGTGAAAAAATTTTGATTTATGCACAGATTCGTTAATATGATGTATTCTCGCACTTCTTCTGTTGTTTTTCCTATTGCAAGTAACCAGTTTTTGATGTGGGATTGTATGCTTTCTGTAGGTATGCTTGGAAACAGAGCAGTAACATCAAAGGAAACTAACATATCGGTTTTTTCCAACTTTATGTCTTTAATTTTATCGATCAGATCTATAGAGTTTTTTATACTTGCTGTATCAAATTTAGGGAAGGAAGAGAATCTGTTTGTTAACCATTTTGCTAGATTATATGTAGGTGCACTTATATTGTTTATAATTGGTCTCATTGCATTTACCGGCTTGTGTATTTTTGGAAGGCCAAAAATTCTGGGCAGAACTGGATTATCAACTTTAATTTTGCATTTTTCTTTTTTGTCTATTAGTTTACATTCTTGAATACTGGCATTTAATTTAACTATACATTGGTTTAGAGGGTTCTTTTGTACTGTAGAGTACTCTTCTTTTTCTAAAAGTGTTTCCATTCTTTCTACATATTCAGTTTTGTCCATAATTACTATTGTGTTTCCTTTGTCTGCTTTGCTATAAATTACCGGTTTGCTTTTTAATGCTCTTATTACATTTTTTGGGGCGTTAGTTTTCTTTTTGCTTTCTATTGTTTCGATAATTTGGCAACATTCACTTTTTATTATGTTTTTATCAATATCATTTATGTGCTGGGTGTCTATTTGTACGTCCGCAATGTAATCGTCAATTTTATCTGAAAAATCAATGCAAGTTTTCATCCCTTTGTTTAAGAAATCCAGTTCTGATTTGGTGAAAGTTTGGTCCGATAGGTTTTTGACGTTCATTTGTGGTGTGGATTTTCGAATTGGTTTTATTTTCCCCTGTTCTTTGCACAGCTTTTCAAGTTTACGTTTTTTCGTTAAAATTTTGTTTCTCATTTTGATGCTTAAATTAGCCAAAAGATTGTTTTCTAAATTTTCCCAAATGATGCTTCCTAATTTTTTGGTTAGTTTCAAGTGTAATTCATATAGCTGTAATTCTACTTCACTTCTACTTTTGTAATGTTTGTTCTTCTCCATTTCCAAGACTTTTTTGACGACTGCTTTTTCTAGTTTACTATTGTTATCATTTTTTATTATTTTTCTGACAAATTTTGGCGTGGCCTTTTTAATTCTACATAAATTTAGAAACCGGATATCCGCGGCTAATTTGCGTTTCTTTTCTTGTAGTTTTTCGAATAACTTTATATCCTTTTTGTGGTTGGTTTCGTTAAAAGCCTCGTAAATGAATATTGAATTTGATCCTACCTTTGTAGCGTCCATCTTCTGTTCCTTTCACCATGTGTTGTGTATGTTTACGGCAGTCTACGTCCACAAGGTTTGTATTCCGTGAATTATCCTGATATATGGTGGACTTTGTGACAGTGATGTGTTTTAACAATTAAAATTTAGTTGAGTCGATTTTGTTACACTACATCACTTACTTTTTTATTTCGGAAAACATGTTTCAGAAGCCATGTGCTTCCATTGTCAATTCCTTTTGTCGACTGCCGGCATTGCTTGCTGTGGTGGTTGTCTCTGTCCCTGGTGGTGGTTTGATGAACTTCTGGATGAGTAGATCGCCAGAAGTTCATCAAACCACCACCAGGGACAGAGACAACCACCACAGCAAGCAATGCCGGCAGTCGACAAAAGGAATTGACAATGGAAGCACATGGCTTCTGAAACATGTTTTCCGAAATAAAAAAGTAAGTGATGTAGTGTAACAAAATCGACTCAACTAAATTTTAATTGTTAAAACACATCACTGTCACAAAGTCCACCATATATCAGGATAATTCACGGAATACAAACCTTGTGGACGTAGACTGCCGTAAACATACACAACACATGGTGAAAGGAACAGAAGATGGACGCTACAAAGGTAGGATCAAATTCAATATTCATTTACGAGGCTTTTAACGAAACCAACCACAAAAAGGATATAAAGTTATTCGAAAAACTACAAGAAAAGAAACGCAAATTAGCCGCGGATATCCGGTTTCTAAATTTATGTAGAATTAAAAAGGCCACGCCAAAATTTGTCAGAAAAATAATAAAAAATGATAACAATAGTAAACTAGAAAAAGCAGTCGTCAAAAAAGTCTTGGAAATGGAGAAGAACAAACATTACAAAAGTAGAAGTGAAGTAGAATTACAGCTATATGAATTACACTTGAAACTAACCAAAAAATTAGGAAGCATCATTTGGGAAAATTTAGAAAACAATCTTTTGGCTAATTTAAGCATCAAAATGAGAAACAAAATTTTAACGAAAAAACGTAAACTTGAAAAGCTGTGCAAAGAACAGGGGAAAATAAAACCAATTCGAAAATCCACACCACAAATGAACGTCAAAAACCTATCGGACCAAACTTTCACCAAATCAGAACTGGATTTCTTAAACAAAGGGATGAAAACTTGCATTGATTTTTCAGATAAAATTGACGATTACATTGCGGACGTACAAATAGACACCCAGCACATGAATGATATTGATAAAAGCATAATAAAAAGTGAATGTTGCCAAATTATCGAAACAATAGAAAGCAAAAAGAAAAATAACCCCCCCAAAAATGTAATAAGAGCATTAAAAAGCAAACCGGTAATTTATAGAAAAGCAGACAAAGGAAACACAATAGTAATTATGGACAAAACTGAATATGTAGAAAGAATGGAAACACTTTTAGAAAAAGAAGAATACTCTACAGTACAAAAGAACCCTCTAAACCAATGTATAGTTAAATTAAATGCCAGTATTCAAGAATGTAAACTAATAGACAAAAAAGAAAAATGCAAAATTAAAGTTGATAATCCAGTTCTGCCAAGAATTTATGGCCTTCCAAAAATACACAAGCCGGGAAATGCAATGAGACCAATTATAAACAATATAAGTGCACCTACATATAATCTAGCAAAATGGTTAACAAACAGATTCTCTTCCTTCCCTAAATTTGATACAGCAAGTATAAAAAACTCTATAGATCTGATCGATAAAATTAAAGACATAAAGTTGGAAAAAACCGATATGTTAGTTTCCTTTGATGTTACTGCTCTGTTTCCAAGCATACCTACAGAAAGCATACAATCCCACATCAAAAACTGGTTACTTGCAATAGGAAAAACAACAGAAGAAGTGCGAGAATACATCATATTAACGAATCTGTGCATAAATCAAAATTTTTTCACATTTAACGGGAAATATTACAAACAAACATCTGGTTTAGCTATGGGCAGCCCGCTGTCACCAATATTAGCAGATCTCTTCATGAGCACTATGGAAACTAGGATTAAAAAGGCATTCCCCTGGATGTTCAAAATATGGTACCGCTATGTAGACGACATCTTTGCAATAGTCCCAGAAAGACACCTAGAAGATGCACTAAAACTCCTAAATATGCAAGAAAAGTCTATAAAATTCACAATGGAGAAGGAATGTGATGGACAACTACCATTCCTTGACATAAAAATCATCAAAACTAATAATCACCTTACATTTGGCATCTACAGAAAACCTACCCACACCAACAGCTATATAAAACAAAAGAGTTACAATCCCATTCCCCATCAGCATGCTTTACTCAACAGCCTTACACACAGATTGGTAAATGTACCAATGGGAAAAACAGAATACCAATGTGAACTTACTAAAATATTGGACATAGCTACAGAGAATGGATTTCGGGCAGAACTGGTGTACAAAAAAGTTAATAAAGCCAAAAATAGAAAGAGAATTAAAGAAGTCAGCACACTCACTCAAAACCAGAAAGAAAACAAGATCTACAAGAAGTTTACATACCACCCTACAACTTTCTACAAATTCCAGAGGATCTTCAAACGACATAACATCATTCTAGCCCCTAAAAACAATTACTCTATAAAAAACATTTTAAATTCTAAATTAAAAGATGATATCCCACAAGAAAACAAATCAAGAATATATCAGTTCAGCTGTAATGGCTGTGAAAAAATCTACATCGGCCAAACAAAGAGAAATATAAAAACCAGGGCAAAAGAACACCACAGAAATATTAAACTCAAACAAGAAGAAAAATCTGCAGTAGCTTGGCATTTTTGGAAAGAGAAACACACTATAAATAGAAGCCCAAAAATCCTCAAAAACATCACAAGTAAGACAGAATTAAAAATTTTTGGAAAACATATACATTTGGAAAAACAAGAACCGGGTTTTCAATTTTGAAATCCCACCAGGCGATCTACTCATCCAGAAGTTCATCAAACCACCACCAGGGACAGAGACAACCACCACAGCAAGCAATGCCGGCAGTCGACAAAAGGAATTGACAATGGAAGCACATGGCTTCTGAAACATGTTTTCCGAAATAAAAAAGTAGGTGATGTAGTGTTACAAAATCGACTCAACTAAATTTTAATTTATTATAGACCAAACAGTTTCAGATAGTTAATTTATACAAGGGCGTGCTGTAAAGTAATGCCTCCAAATTTTTTATTCTGTTTGCAATTCGTCATCCTTCACACTTCACTAACACAAGTTACAACCCTCTGGCACTAGAGGGCTCTGATTTGTAGCATAAAACATGGCGGTGTGCAATGCAACTATGTGGGTACATCAGAAACAGCGTGCTATAGTCAAGTTTCTAACTGCAGAAAACGTGCCTCCAATTGAAATGCATAGAAGAATGTAAGCTGTGTATGGTGATGAGTGCATCGACATCATTAATGTGCATCACTACAACAGCTGCAAGAATCGAACGCCTTGGGTTCACTGTTATTGATCATCCTCCGTATAGTCCCAACTCGGCCACATCTGATTTCTTCTGTTTCCAAGACTTAAAGAACACCTTTCAGAGATGAGGATATGGCTCTGTCAACGAGATCAAACATTCCACAGTGACGGTATACACAAACTGGTCTTTTGTTGGGAGAAATGTGTTCGCCGCCAGGGTGATTATGTTGAGAAATAAATATGCAGACATGAAGAATAAAGATGAAGAATGGTAATGCAGTTTGTTTTATTCCAAACATTTTAAGGGTGTTACGAGAAAAAAATCGGAGGCATTACTTGCCAGTATGCCCCCTTAGGTTCAAACACTGTGTAATGTGCAGAGGCAAAGCATCAGGGGAGACATGGTAAACAGCCTTGGGCATGTGCAGGGGAAAGACCAGAGGGACCTTGGTCCTTCCATTAATTAAACAATTATTATTCTTTTCAATAAAATTAACTAAAAATAGGATAATTGCAACAAAAAAAAAAAAAAAAAAAAAAAATGGTTAAAACAAATTTTTAAATTTTACATACATGCAAGGTGTGCATATCATTTGGGATGTTTGGAATGAGATGCTTAGAAAATTGTCATCATTATTGTAACTTATTGGTGTTTGGACAAGATACTGTGACTAAGATCTAAGTAATCGCCAAACATGTGTGAATGGCTTGCTTCATTAGTCATAGCTGATTGTTGGCAGCCATCGTTGCACCTGCACTAGTGGACACATGTGCCAACAGCAAGTTCTTTTGACATTAAAGCTGGGATTGTCGTGCCTGTGCAAGTGGATACATGTTTGCACTTAGGAGCGTATATAATACAGTAATCATATTTTAGTTTTATATAATTACTATAGTAATTATTATCAACAAGACTTGGTGTGAAGTGATTTATACAGTGAAACTTTTAATGTGTTACGTAACTAATTTGAGTAAAATATGGACACTCTAGTTTCTCTTACTTAGTTTTTTCCAGATGCATTTCAAAGATGTTCATCTTCATTGTTGGCAGGTGTTAGACTGGCTTCAGAGGAAATTACGAATGTAACCTCCCTTTCTGAAGCCAGTCAAACACCCACCGATGAACATCTTTGAAATGCATTTGGGAAAAAACTAAGTAAGTGCAACTATAGTGTCCATATTTGACTCAAATTAGTTATGTAATAAAAGTAATTATTATGTTAATAATTAGCAACCTATCATCTGACATTTCATCAGTGTTACATAATGAAATGATATTTATTTATACATTTTAACAGTAGTTTTTGATACTCTTTGTTTATATGTGCATGTGAATAAGGAAGTACAAATGCTTTTATGGAGCACATCAAGTATAGTGCAGTGATGCATAGGCATCACAAGAGAAATGATTATATATCTATTCTGTTATTTTTGTAACCTGGGCTTTTAGCACTAGAGCTTTATGCATTGCTTTTTTCCGTAGTATATAAACATATGTATACATGTAAATGCCTTAACAAGTTCTATGTTCAGTGACTTGCTGAGCAAAACGAACCTACAGAATGCGATCTAATCACATATGCTGTCGGAAGGTTCTTTGACATCAAAGCTAGGCATTGTTTCACCTGAATGAGTCTGTGAACCTACAGAGATTTGCAATTTGACTGTTTCTGGAAATTTCCTGCCAACTGATTGACAGGTATAAAAAACGAATGAAGAAGCCCTGCACAGGGTTCAGTTTCAAGTGGGAGTGCATAGTCAGCAGCAGTAGTCGCCACTGCAGCAAACATCGTTAGGAATCTATACAGCAGATTTGTTGTGAAAGGATCAAAGAAAGACATTTATTACAAGCAGATTATGATTATAATCAAATTGTGGAAGAAATAAAGTGTTGTTTGTGGAGAAATAAAACAGTGTTTTTGTTAGAATACTATGAGCACACTGCCCCAATTCTGAGTACTCCCTCCTACTGGCAGATGTGAATGTCTTACAGATATTTTTAGGAAAATTTTCTAAGATTCCAGTTACTAGCTGTTCTTGTAAGAGATGATTCTCTATGCTTCATATTTACAATTTAAACTGAGATCTACTGTGAAACAAGAATGGCAAGAGAATTTTTACTACCATTCATGGAAGAGAAGCTTGCAATAAATTTCAGTTCAGATACATTATTGAAGAACACCCTTTTAAGAGAAGAACGCCACTTTAACAGCCAGGTGTAGATAGTTACCAAGTCTTTGTGTCTGGTTTTCTTCAACTTTTGATTAGTAAAACCTGTAAATATTGCTTTAGTTTAAACGAAACCTTAAACACAATGCTTAAATAAATTAAATTAATTAAGCATTATTTTTTAAAGCTACCTTTAATGTATTGATCTAGAAAACTTGGAGTTTCATGTTCTGAAAAAGAGAAATTTTGATCCCAATTAAAGCTTAAAATACAATTTTCAGAGGTTTATATTTGAAAATGTATTTTGGGGAGGACCCTTGGCTCCTTCCCCTTTGCTCTCCCAGGCATATTCCATACCCCCCAGCTCCCCACAATAGTTCCTTCATCTCTTTGAATACTAATGTGGAACAGCATTTACCCAAGATACCCTGAGAATGAAATGTTACTTATTTCTATTGTGTTTCTGCTTCATTTTATTACATTCCCCACTTAGAAAGTATTCAACTAACTTTGAGTATTTGCATGCCCCATGTATGAACATAGAAGTGTGGAACTGCTGTAGCAGATCTTCGCTCACCTTTCTCTTTTGCCTGGGTATGAATGAGGGAGACAGATACATCTCTGCAGTGCAATAAACCCTTGTCTTCCGTAAGACTAAATTTCTTTGGCCAGCAGACATATCACATTTCCATGGGGAATTGAAATTGCTTCGAGTCCCATTTCATTTCAATACAATTCCTGTTTCACATGATAAATTTGATATGAATTGAGATCGTTTTGAATGCTCAAGCTTCGAGAATAATTTTATTTGTCCATTTATTTTGGTCAACTTGGAATTGCATTGGCAAACCTGTTAAACATAATATATGTTTTTATTTGTGTTTTACAAGCAGGTTTTGAAGTTAAATAATTATATCTGACACTACATTGCAAACAATAATCATACAAACCATAAAAGTGATTCTGTTATAGCCTACCGTAGAGCAATAAAAAAAAATGCATTAACATAAGATTAGCAGCAACTAGTATAGCAAAAGAATAATTTACCATATTCAAAACGATTTGCATAAGGAGATGTTTCCATGCAATATATTTCAATCCAATCTCATTCTGATCCTACTTTTTAAGGGGACTGGCCTGCCTCTCCTTGTCTTGTGATTAGCTGTGGAACTTGACTTAATTCTGCTTGAGCCAGGCATGTATAAGGTCATCAGACACCCAAAAAATCCCCGACTTATGCTACATTTTTACCTTCTGTTCAATGTTTAGGAGAATATTTTAAAATGTTAGAATATCTCTAACTTGAAATTGATTTATATCTCGAGAATGAGTAGAAAAATATTTGTTGACAATATGGAATAACTTTGCTATTCCTGCACACAACACTACTGTTGAGAGGATTTTTATACTGACATCAGCAGAGTAGACACATGAAAAGACAAGCCTTTGATTGACTCAGTTAGTGTTCTATTGAAATATAACTTGAAACATTCAAGTTTTTGGAATGTTGTTTTTATACATCAAAGCTGCATACTTTGTATAGTGTTTTTCATGCAAGTATAATTATTAAGGTTCTATGACAGCTGGTGTTTCTCTTTTTATTATATGATTACTTAAATTATAACGCCTATGTATATATGTCTTAGTTGTAATTCAGGTTTGAAGTTCAATTTTCCTAAATTTCACACTAAAAATGTATATATAAAATAATTTATTCAATTAATAAAAATAAAGATTTGTAACAGTGAAGTTTCTTTTCATTTATAATTGATTATTAATCAAGCTTGGCTTAAATTATTTATTCAATATTTTACATTTAATTAAAAAAACATCTGTTGACCCTACCCAATTGGCTTTTATCAATTAATTTGAGCCAATTGATTAAATATAAAGCACTTTAGTCGCCCTCCGTGGTGTAATGGCTACCATGCTAACTTCATATACCCAAGGTCGCGGGTTCAAACCTGGTGGAAGACAATGCATTTTTTGGGTGTAAAAATCCTTAGCATGGCTTCCTTTGGAAGGGACGTAAAGCCATGGGTCCTATGTAATAGATTTATGGCACGTAAAAAAGCCTCAAGCCTGATAGAGAGGCCTCCGAGCAAAATTAAGCGATCTTTCATTCCCAGTATAGAGTGGGATGCTGAGAACCACAGCAGTTAAAGAGCATCCATAAATAAAAATGCCATTTCATTTAAAGCACTTTAGTCTCTATAATAACTACAGCCCAGATATTTAAGCATTTATAACAATCAAAATAGGCAGACAATAAAATAGCAAAACAGAAGAAAAGGCACAGTAAGTTTAAAAAGCTAAAATAAAAATGTATTATATGTATATTTGGTCATAGAGTAAAACCCTGGCTAACCGAACTTGGGTCTACCAAAACTCAGGTAATCCAAAATGCCCCCAAAATTGGAAATCAAAAAAATAATACTGTACTGCATGGAAATAATTCAAGAGTGAGCATGTGCTGGGCTATAACTAGTGGGGAGAGTTGAACATGCAACCTTGAGTTGCTAACATCTCATCTGTCTCTGACCCACTGGTCGAAGTGTAGCTACATTGCCAACCCTTCATCTCCTCCTAAGACAATTACATCTGCATCTGTCAACACGCAAGTGCGATCTGTAATACAATATTGCATTCAAGTGTTTTTTTATCTTTGTTGCATGTGTGTGAGTAGACAGAAGTGTGTTGTGATTACATTTGCTGATACATTTTCTGCTACCAAAGAAGTTGAAAAAGGAAGTTTATTGAAAACTGTTGTAGCTAATTGTTGAGTTGGTGTTTCTACCATTTCAGAATAGGAAAAAGTCTAAATCTAAATCTCTAGAGCAAGATGTAAAAAATCCTCTATATACTGCATATTGATGTACTACAATCCTAAAAATGTAATTTTGATTCTAACAAAGAACCCGTGCTTAGCCTAAAAAAAGATGTTTTGAATTTGTTTGATCTTTAAAACCTTTTGCCACCAATCTTTGAAACAAAAGAAAATTTGTGCTTCATTGTTAACATGTGTTGATTGATAAAGTTCTTTATTTTTTATGATTAACCGTCTTTTCGCACATAAAACTGTAATAAGCGAATATATACACCATAAAACTGAGTCAACAGTTGAAAACACATGTGCACTTGATTCACAAACATAATTTTCGTATCATTTACTTTTCAATGTTGACTGAATTTAAGCATTATAGCTAAATTATGTTGTCTGCTTTTACATTGCAGTAACTCAACATCGCTATTTGTCAATATGTTTTCCTTACATTGCTTCCTGATATTGCATAACCCATTTTAAAGAGAAGCACTGAACCCTTAGAAGATAGTAAATACAACACAAATAATGGTCATATTCTGATGTAAAAGATGCCAAGTTGCAAAAGACAACCTAAGGGTTCCCTAAATGAAGCAGAAAACAATTTATTTAAAAAAACGCATAAATTGACAATTATAATTGAAATAGACAGCTAGAACTTAAAAAGCAAACTAAAAATAGGTTCATTATTTCCAAATACTTCAAAACATAATTATATCTACATAAATTTTGATTTAGTATCACCCATTAAGAGAGACATTTTGCCTACCATCTGATTTACAATAATAAGTGAACACAAAAAATTGAATGTATCTAATATAGTTGAAATAATAATTTGGCAAAAAAGTGTAGCACTTCTGGTTCCATTAAATATGTGAAACATTCTTAACATTGATTATTACAGATGGTATAAATTTTTTTTTCTTCAGATTGTGTCCTGTGAACCTAATGTTAATTTATGATTTTAGAACACCTAATGCATCTATTATTCAGTAAAACCTACCTAACAAGGGTAAATATTCCATTGTATTTATTTATTTGTTCTTTTCCCACATCTTGTATTTAACCAAGTTAACCTTTACATGTGCTCTTAAACACAGAAACATATTCAGAAAGTAATTTAGAATTGAAGCCAATGTTTTAATAAAAAATATTATTCCATCCATTTAGCATGCTTAAAATATGTTCTTTAAATTCACTGTCACAAAATTTTTGTTAAGAGTAAACTGACCTTTTTTTAATTATTGATAAATCTGCAAGTAGAACACAAACATATTTATCTAGAGAAAATCTAACCCTAGGTTGGATTTGGTTGACTTTCTTACATTTCAACAAAGGTATATAAGGATTACAACAGATACATAAAATATTAACTTACTAAATTAACTGACTGAATTACTCCCATAAACTGTTTCAGTTTTTCTTTGTGTTGTTTGGTATCATGTTTAGGTGAAGCTAACTTTGAATATCTATTTGGAAAACCAATGATAAATCAGTGATCACAAACAAAGTAATAGTGCTATGGCAGTGATAAAAACAGACAAATGCTAGGGAAGTGATAAACATTGGAATAAGCAGCCATGATTGGTTGAAACACATTCCATAATGTCTTATTGGTCACAATTAGTATGGCCTACTAAGAGTGGGATAATCAAAATGTAATTCTCTTCAAGCTTTCTTTTATCTTAATGTAATATTTGAGAATATTATGAATTAACTATTATGGGTAAATTCTATTTGATAACCTTAATTTTCGTAGTTTTAAATAGTTGTTTTAAAAGAATATGTGTGATTTTTAACAAAATAACTTACAAAATTAGAACGGACCTTGCAGTTACTCGACTTGCTTATACCCATTGAAACTGTGAGTGAATTGATGACACTCAGAATATATCTGAACATGTTCATCTCCAATACCTTCTGTTTGTTCACTTGCACTGTTTAGTACAGAACTTCACTGTGTGATATACTGGCGAAATTTCAAAACTCATTCCCTTCTGTGCATTTTGGAATGTAGCTTTTCCCATATTGCAATATTACATCATTAAATTAGAATAAGAATCTTTTTCCAACTACAAAAGATGGTGGTACACAACAAAAATAGATATTACATTGTGCTATAAGATTCACCCTTATGGCAGTTTCTAGGAGAAGAGCTAGTTGTTTTTGCTTCATTCACCCATCATCACTAGATTAGATTAGATTAGAAAGCATTCTGTAGGTTCGTTTAGGCCAGGAAGCCACTAAACATAAACTTGTCAAGGCAATATACATGTATATATATGTTTATATACTATGAAAAAAAAAAAAATTATAAAGCTCTAGTGCTAAAAAATGGGTTACAAAAACAATAGAATAGACATATAATCACATCATTTGCTTTTGAGGCCCGTACGCCACTGCACTAACCTGGAAGTTATCTTCATAAAATTATTGGTCAGGGAGATGATTCGCTCTGTAGCAGATAATGATGATCATGATAATCTATTTTCACCTATAGACAGTGTATACATGTTTCAGGCTTCGTCATACATTACATACACAACATTATGAACAAAAATGACCAGTGCTATTTCCACAGTGGTATAAATCTGCTGAGAAACCAAAGATCAGCAAATCTGAATGCAAGGCTAAAAGCAAGATGTGAATGTGAGCTGGCCAGCAGCTTTAGGTACTGTCAAATGTGATAACTTGAGACATGTGTCTAACCTGAGACAAAATTCCAAGGTATTTTTATATGCATGGTGTGCCTACACTGCTAAAAGTGTGCATATCCTGCAGAGCTAATTTGCTTCCATGTGACTATAGGATATTACATGAAAAAGTTTGTTCATCCTTTTATAATGGAAGTATATTTTATACTATTATGAATTCACTAGTAATGTTAACAAAGAAAATCATGTGTTACAGCTTTATTGCCCACAGATTAATGCAAAACAGTCACTTAATTGTATTGGGATAACATAACCTTATTTCATAGTGGCCATGTGCTAGTAATAAAATTTCAGGTTATCCAATTAGTAAAAGTGAAATTGAAAAAAAACCTATACACATAGCTCACTGGGGTAACTTAAGTCATAGAGTATTGAGTCTCAAATGACCCTGCACTAGGAAATCATTGTTCTAAATTGATTTCTTTTGAAAATAATTTCAGGCGATGGGAAGGAATCAACCAAGGAAAGTTGGTACACAAAACTACCACAACTACAGTAATTTATTACTCCAGCATGCACTGGAAGCAACAAGAAAGGAATTAACATTGTGAAAAGCAGCAGAGGAGTTTGGAATACCTTGATCAACTTTGAATAAACATATTAGGGGCAAAAATACAAATAAATATGACAGGCATATGTTTTCAATGAGGCAGATGAAGATGTCTTAGTTCAATGTCTAAGCCTTACTGGTGACTGGGGATTTCCTTTAACATGTTATGATATAAGCTTCCTTGGCAAGTGATTGTACGGCACAAATGTAGAGTTCCAGAAACCATAATTGATTCCTCAAAAAGCAGTGTTTCTGTTATGCTCACAGTGGCTGATGGTGCACACTTATTACCATCGTATATGTAAATTTTTGAGGATTGATTCCAAACCAGTGTGTTGCCTTACTATGCCAAATTTGAATTTTAGAAACCTAAGGTGCTTTTGGGGTTAAATTCAACAAGTCATGTTTCTCCCTGGGTCACAAATAATATGTTTGTGTTATTGCCTCCAAACACCACTACTTTATGCCAACATCTATGTAACTTTCTTTAAGCCATTTAAAACAAAATGGGCTGCATGCTAAGTGAATGGAAGACAGTGCATCAAGATACCATTCCCAGGCTGTTGAAAAATTGTATCCAATACACAAGCAGGATTTAAAGGCAGTGGTCTGATCCCATTTAGTTGAGATCAAGTCCTGAAGCAATTGCCAAACATAGAAAAAGTAGTGACACAGAAAACAAAGTGCTCAATGCGTTGCTTCTTTTGAAAAGTATTTGGAAGCAACTCGAGCTTAGCAACTTGAACCACGAAAAATGAAAAAGAAACTGAAATTGCCTGCTGGCTGAAGTTGGCAAATGAACTAAGGGCTGCGTCATCTTTATCAATACCTAAAAAAAAGATAAGAAAACTACACCAAAGAAAGATTATCAGTAAGAGAGAAAGTGAGCCAGAGTTTTGTATACAGTATTCAGAATCTGATGATCTTAAGGTCAGTGGTTATGGTTTAATAGAGACTGTTGCACCAGACAGTATGTTACAGAATGGTTTCAGAGACAATTAAACCATTGGATCAATTGTTGTTTGTAAATTGCTATGTAATGGAAATACAAAAAAAAGGAGAAATGAATGAAATCATTGAGCCAACGACAGTCAAATTTTTTAGAAAATCCACTAAGGCAACAAATGTTTATACAGTTCCTAAAGTTGAGGATATACAGCAAGTTAGCAAGCAGCAAATAGTGACAGTGATAGAACTTGTGAATATCATTAGTGGAATATATTTGTTTCCCTATGAATTTGATGCTTAACTCATGCTGTGTATGGTTTCAAGTTCTTTTAAGTTGAAAAAGGTCCATTACTTTTACTTATCTATCTCACTAGTCAACATTATTGTATATGTAATCTTATATTGTTGCAGAATAAACTTAAGTTGTCTTCAGTTAAACTGTTATTCCTTAACTTGAGACATACTCAACAACAACACAAGCTATCCCAAAACAGTTGATTAACTTGAGACACACATTTAAATATTTTTGTAATAAACAGCATTTGGTAACTCTAACAAGGTTTCAAAGTACAAGCAGGGACTAATATTTTATAGCCTCTAAAGAATAAAATAATGAACTCCTTAATCTCTAAAATCATAAATAAATTTGAAAAATGTCTCAAGTTATCCCATTTGATCCTATTGGTGCCAAGTTACCATGTTTGTGATGAATCATAAATATTCTGGATATTTTATACATAGATGCTGTTTTCATAAAAGCAGATTATATGTTATATTATAAAGTGCACACTTGCCAACTTCCTTAAACTGAATAACTTTTTTTCAAGCAGCAAAGTATATAAGATGTCTGATAGGAAGTCTAGACTATGTAATATGTTCCGAGTAATAAATGTATAAGAATTAGATGTAATATAAGCCACAAAACTGAAATAAGAATAAAACATATTCACAAACCTTTCTCAGGCAAAAGACAACTTGTACATATACACACTGCAGAATGTGGAGATCAAATATGACAGGAGAGCAATGTTCACACATCATCCAATATGACCTACTAGGTTAAAGAACATTTAGCTTACAAACAAAATATATTCACAGAACTACATTATTAATCTGGAGGTATTATTTACCATTATTATGCTATATCATGGCCCATAGTGCTAATTTAAGAGCGACATTTAAGGCAATGCCTATGTGAAAATGAATTGCTTCAAACTTTCTAGCCATATACTATAACATAACACACTCGGACTATAAGTTCCACCAATTTGCTTAAGAAGTATTGAAAACTATCAGCTTCTCATTCACAGCATATGCAGACATACAAAATCAAAATTTCACACAGAACTAAGAGGTTCAACAATAAAAGATTCTCATCAACTTCACACGATTTTCAATCTTTAACTAAATATTTTGAGTCCATACGTCAACCATACTACACTACAAGAGTCCCAATGGCAAAAGATTTTCCATAATCATACGAAACCGTCCTTACTCCATATCTGATGCAAAAATATTGAATGCATTACAGGAATTGCACTACCCTGTGCATAATGTAGCATGACTCCTGGGGAAAAAACAAACAACCCATGCCACTCTGTGCAGTAGAACTTGAAGATAGCGATGAAGGGAAATCAATCCCAAATTTAACACGTTTTCTTTAAAGTACTATCAAAGTTGAGTGAAGCAGAAGGTCCAAAAATATACCACAGTGTACTCGCTGTCAAAACTTCGGACATGCTAAGAACTATTGCCAACTTGAACTGCAATGTGTACGCTGTCTCGGAACTCATCATTTTTCAGAATGTCATACACCAAAAACCACTCCTCCAAAGTCGTGAACTGCAACAAAGTACATCCAGCCAATTACAGGGGATGTGAATTTTACTTACAAATAAAGGAGCGGATGTCAAAAAATCCTTCGACAGGACGTCGACAGGGAACAGCAACCACTGCTGCTACTGTTGTTGCGACTCCTCCTCCACCTGGTCTCAACTCCTTTCCTAGTCTATAGCAACAAGAGCAGAAGCAGCAAAGTACACAGCAACAATCAACGTTTACCGGAAAGTCAAGATGATACCAAAACACCTACTCACATGCAATTCGTCAAGGACAAAACCAACGTCTGAATCAACCTACTTCAGAATCCACAACTTCTCTTCTCACTAATCTTCTGCAAACATTTATCTCTCACATCATCACCTTCCTAACCACATATCTACCAACTATTCAAGAATTTCTAACCTCTCTTCTTTCATCAGCTTTTCAAAATGGCAGCACATAATACAGTCTCTATTCATCAGTTAACAACTTTAAACAAGAATGCAAATGGACTCCGAATGAACAGATCTTCTTTAATTTCATTTTTATCAATTTGTAATATAGACATTGTCTGAATAACAGAGACACATTTTTTAAGAAATTTGTCTTTCTCTCTTCCTGGTTACAAAATCTATAGAAAAGACAGAATAACTAACAATATAGCTGGTGGTGTAGCAACATTCATTAAATGCACTATTACTCATAATACAATTCTTTTACCTGACACGAGAGATCTGGAACTAGTAGGAGTTAAAATTAAATGTCATGATAAAAACGACTGTTTTATACTGTGCTTATAAGCCACCAACCTACCCACTTAATGTCGGGCTTCTTTCATTACTATTTCCAGTCAATAGTTCAACTCTCCTCGTAGAAGACTTAAATTGTAAGCACACATCATGAGGTTGCAGAACAACCAATCCTAATGGTCAGCATCTCCTTAATTGTAGTGTTACTCATGGTCTTCATATTTTAGCCCCAACTGAACCAACTTATTATTCATACAATTCAGCTGTGCTTCCCGACATTCTTGATATTGGAGTACAGAAAAACATGCATCTTCCAATGTATGTTACATCAATTACAGCACTAGACTCAGACTATTGTCCAGTCTTAATCACTTTCCAATTAAAACCTAACACAGCACTTCAAAAACCTTGTCTAATAAACGGTACTGTAAATTGGGAAACATTTCAGTCAACCCTGACGTCAGCATATAGTTTGTTAACACCATCTGACATCGACAATTCAGTTCAGTAATTTACAGAAAGTTTGCTTTTGTGTTAGAGAAGCAACAATTCTTTCATATAGACCTAAATCCGGTTACAACCTACCAACACACATTCTGGAGCTTATACAAGAAAAACACAGAATTCGCAGACAGTGGCAATGTGAGAGGCAACCATGGCAACAAAGAAAAGTCAACGATCTTATACAAAAGTTAAACATGAATTAGACCAGCATTGTTTAAACACTTATCAGATTTTTTTATCAACCATTTCAGCGAATGACAACACGTGGCAACCAACAAAGCAAATCTCACAAGAACAAAAAAAACTTTGATGTAGTATGAAAGTACAAGTTAAAGTATAATGAAACTGCAATAAACAAAACAATTTAACCAATGGATTGCCTTAAGGCTGTGGCAATAAATGCAGATCCTTTTAGGTCCCTATGCAATAAAGACTTAGTACTAACCTAATGTGGCATAAGCGCAAGAGAAGACCAAAATGCAGCCTTAGATGCAATGGAAGAAATGGCTCTGGCTACTAGATCTGTAAATTACACATGGAAATCTGAGCATAGAGGGAGTTTCAAATTGAAATATAACCTATAATTTCCTTTAGGTAATCTTTCTAAATAAATAGCAATAGAAAGTTATATCAATCAAACATTGGACCAGCATCTGGTGTCTATATGATTATGCAGCAGATGGTTAAAATATCAAAATGCAAACATGTGAGATTCAGAAGCTGGCAATGTACGGAGAAAGAAATGCAGAACAGTTTATGTACACAATGCAATGTAAGATTTGGAGTTTTCAAACTGTTGCATTACGTAGCACGTTCCATGACTACATGAGTGTTTACATAAAATGACATGAGTGTGAAGAGTTGCACTTATGCTGTGCATGCACTTACTTGTCACTCTGAATGGGGCTTTAGGCTTTGTGTTGTAGCTTTACTGTAAGGTGTTAAATAGGTATTTATAGAATCAGGGTTTTCTTCTACAATATACAAAGTGTTACAGAATTCAAACGACAAGCCTTCAGGGTTGCAGAGGAGTGTTAGGTGAACATTTTGATATAGCACACTTATGGTCTTTGAGGTCACAGCCAGTTGTAATAGATCAATATCAACAATGAGCTGGTATGGCACTGATAAAACTTCTCTGAATTGCTGCTAACTGCAGGTAATTATGGCCAAACAAAGTGAAGGACAAGTAAGTCAAGTGGTAAAAATTACAGATACCACAGTGTCATTCACATAGTTGATAGCTCAGAGGTTCAAAACGCAACAGGATTGTGTGTTTTTATTCATATTTTGATTGATGTAACATGTGACACCAAATACAATCCATTTCATGTGCTGACCAAGGCTGTTAAATTTAACATAGGAAATAATTTTAAAGAGCAATGCATACCAACACATGCAAAAGGGTGATACGAGAAGACACCATTAATGTCGTGTTCTCAGATGAAACATTACACATAAATAAGTTACTCATTAATATAAAGGAAATGTGTATGTAGATACGAGAGAAAAGAAGAAAACTAATAAGAAAAGTGTTTCCATTATCTGCACATTCCATGTAAAAATTCAAGAGCAATAAGGAAATTGATTTTTCTATTCACTCCCCTAATTTGGGGAGATACAAACAAAAAGGAAGAAGAAAAATAAATGAGAAAAACCAAACTTGTTCACACCTCAGAATGTTCGGAATGGAAGAAACTTTGATTTAACAAAGGAGAAACTAAATTTAGAGCTATAATTCATGCTACAAGTTAAGGATATTCCTGATTCACACAAAAGAATAAAGAAAAGCTTCTTATTTGTGCCTCAAATTGGAGGATATACAATAATAATATTATTAATAATAATAAATAATGATTAATAATAATCATAATAATAATGATGATGATGATGATACTCAAATTAAGAAAGTAGGGAATAACATAACAAAGATAACAAAAGCAACATGTGGCTCCTATTTTTAAGCAAAGGTGACCTAAAGAAATTGTTCAAAGTGACATCCTCCAACATCCATGCAGAGTCTACTTCTTTGAATAACTTTCTCGTATCCTTTCAGAGATGCCCAGTGTGTTATAAATTACTTCATATGCAGCCAATATCCTTGTCAGCAAATCCTCATCAGAGTTGACGGGAGTCACACATGAGGCTATCTATCCCCACAGAAAAAAATCAGGAGGTGAGAGATCAAGGGAATGTGGTGACCAAGTAATATCAGTGTTACACCCAACCCAATGTCCTGGAAACTGTTATTTAACACTTTGGAGCCCAAGCCCGAGTATAGCTTGGGCAGGTATTTCTAACGCTTTTAATTCAATTCCATGACCTTAACTCGGTCTTGGGCTATGCAGCAAAGAACAAACATCCTTGCTTTAGTCAACTATTAGGAATTTTAGGAGATTTAGTAATATTGGCTGCTCTTGGATAGTCGCGCCATTTTCTTTGAAGGTGGTGGTGATCTGTTTGTTACGTTGTGGTCTTAAATGTTAAAATGCTGCATCTTCCTCGATTTCTGTGAACTGAAGCTGAAATTCAGGATACAAATGAAGCTGTGGAAAATTCTGATTCCGAGGGAGAGTTTTTCAAACTTTGAATAAATGGAGTGTAAGCAGCTTTACGCAGTTTTTTTTCAAAACTTGTAAATTTAAAATAAAATATTAATACAGAAGTTATGACTATTTTCTTACTTGTTGAGAAATCCTTGAATGCCATACTTTTAGATTGTCCCAATACTTTTTGGCAGATTTAATTGATGTACTATAAATAATAACTCAAAGTAGGTGTAAAAACCCGGGGTTTCTTGGCACTTCAACTACCGAAACGCCTGGGCTTCAATGTGTTAAATAGCCTCTGACAGCCCTGTCGAAGTGAGCAGGAGCTCTGTTATGCTGGAACCACACCCAGCATTGTACATCAAGACAGACATCTTCCAGAAACCCACATAGCACTTACCTAGGAATTGGTGGTACACATTCCCATTTAACTGCAATGGAAGAAGGTACAGGCCAATTATGTAATTTGAAACTATGTTCAGCCCATATGTTGGGTCCAAATGTGTATTGATAATTAATTTCCTTCAACAATTGCATGTGAATTTATGTGATCCAGCCACTATTTTTTTGGTTTAATGCAATTCCTTCCCTTGTGAAACAACATTCGTCAGTAAGAGCACTTGGGAAAAGAAGTCAGCCGCTTAGAGACCCAGTTATAAAAACTGCACCTGGGGAACATAGCTGATGTCAAGGCCTGTTTGACCTTAAGAAGATGGAAGGGATGGAGTCTATCCTGTACCACTTGCCTACACTGACATGATTTGTGCCCATAGCAAGTGCAATAGCATGGGTACTAGTTGAATGACTTGTGAATCCTTTTGAGCACCTCTTCCTTGAAACCTGGTGTGCAATGGGTTCATCTAGCACCAACATTAGGCCTATGTATAGCTGAGATCCAGTCTCACACAGGCACTGGTGAATCTGGAAGGTAGAATGATGCTTGTTGGTGCTGTGGGTATCAGACTGCATAGAGCTATGCTGCTTCATGCGAGTTTCCTTCTGCCTTCCCATAAACAAAATGAACAGCATCTATAGGTTATGTATTAGCTTGAGGACAAATACCTTTTTGAGGAGCTACAGTAATTAGATCAGTTAACTCTGAAAAAGATCACAACATGGCAATGTGAATAACTCAGCTCCAGTAGCAGATAGAGCAGTAATGCAACACATGTGCTTATTAACTCATGCTACAATGCATGCACAAGTAAAATGCAGTAATGTATCACATGTAAAACTTGTTCAAATGCACCATGAGAGTATCTTCATAAAATTTATTTACATTTTGAGAAAAATACCATAAATGAAAATTGAGTTCACCCCAAGCTTATACCACATATCCTAATTTGGGCAAAAAAAAAAAGTGAGAGCTTGAAGATGGTTTGAACTCTGCACCATCTAATTGAAAGCAAACATGCTATCGACTGCTTCACTGCAGACAAATAATCTACTTTGAGTAACAGTAACAGAAGTAGTGATACATATATACTATTAGTCTGAAAGTATCTTTCAAGTACACATTTACATCCATAAAAACTAATACTGGCAAACCATGTTACAAACCATGCAAAGGAAGAATAGAAAGATTTTTCCTTTTTCCTGTGCAATATGTTAGAACGTAGAATGTGAGGAGTACCTCTGTAAAATCAGTTTAAAAGTTTTAATGAAAACTACGAATAAAATTGGGTTCACTCCAAATGTATGGCATGCATGTGCTTGGAAAAAACACAATAGACTATGACTTTGAGCAAGGTTTGAACCAAGCCTACCCAGGACTATCACACTGAGCTGAGCTCTCTTCTGACTGCCCTATTGCTGTGATAAAGAAACGTCCTCTAATTGGTACAGTTTACCAAAATGCAAAACTGGAGCTCAGATGTGCACTGGCTCACTGATGTAGCTCATAACTTCACAAGTACCACACCTACAGTAGAACCTCTATTATCCAAACACTTTTAACCAAAATAACGCTTAACCGAAATGTTAATTGTTTGGTATAGGTAGCTATTTCTGTGCTTGGGGGGGCAGAAGATAACTACTCCTGAACAGAAAGAATTGTATTCAGCCTTTATGTATGTGTAATTATCAGTGCGAATATTCCAGAGCAAAACAATTACAACCGCAAAGTTTGTTGTCACAGACCATAGGTGCCCTATCTCAGTATGATCTTAAACTATTCGCTCTATAACTCCTGGTTTGTTGGTTGAATTCTGTAACACTCTGTACATTGAAAAGCAATTAACATTTTTAAGGTTCAAATCACAAACATTTAAAGAAAAAAAAAAAAATTGAATAGCTTTACTTGAAGAGCTTAGAGATAGCCTTTAACCATATAAAGCAATAGAAATGACCTGTTGCATCCAAATTAAACACAAGTGGCATAAATTATTGAGCAACACATTCACAATTTCCAGCTGGTTAATGAGCTTATTTTTGGTCTAGATGTAATACTTAACAAATATGTACTTCTTTGTCTAAAATTTTCTGAAAGTGCATTACCCACTTATTTTACTCATTCAGCTTTAGAACAAGTATATAATGTAAATATCTAAAGAGATATTTTTAGTGAAGGGATGATACCAGTATTTCTGGATACTGATACTGATCTTTCAGCATTGATATTCAATACTTTACAAAAAAAACCTGATGTGTTCCATTCACATGACTTTCTCTACATTTCTGTAATAAATTATTGTTAAAAAGATTATTCTTCTATTTACTTCATACTAATCAAGAAAATTAGCAGAAATGGTCTTATTACTTGCTTCCTTGTAATTAAAAGGGAAATAAGAGAGTACTATTGGCTAAAGGAATAATCAAATCTTTTAAAAGCTGGCTGCTATGTGACTGAAGTTTGTTTGTATGGCCAGGAGTTGACAAATTCTTGTACAAGAAAAGTATAAGTATTTTAAAACTGAAACCAACAAAGAATATCTCAAAAGCAATCAACTCCATGTAAAAACAGTATAAACCATAAATTGTGTTTTAATAAGCTCTACACTTTTTGTTAAGTTAAGTATCTCTTACAGTTTACCAGTTATGCAAAATTCATTCAGAATAAAGATGTCTTCAGAGGCTATTCCCAGAAAATTCAAAACATACACTTTATTTTTCATGTAAATGTCTTTAATATATGGTATTTTAATCAAAATTGTTAGAGCCATCTTCGAGAAAAACAAAATTTTCGAAAATTTTTCCATGTAAAGGGTAGTTGGGGGTTGGGGATTTTCTTGAGAATCTTCATGTCACATCCTTGGAAGGTACTGAACTTAAATACCAAGTTTGGTACTAAACAGACATTTCATTTTTGAGCTATGCTGCCATTTGACACAGACACTCACACACGGCCATTTTTCTAAAACATTTTTTTTTGATTCAGGGGGTCCCAAAACATATACTTCTGGTGAAATCTCGGTATCAAATTCTTAGGTGCAATGCAATATATTTTCTATACACTATGTACATAGTAAGTGTAGAGAAAGTAAAAATTGTAAAGCTTGTTTACTGAATTATATTTTTATTAGTAGTTTTCTGTGTACAATCACATGTAACTATTCTTATATTTTATGATTATTTTTAAAATTGTTCCTGCTAGTCATTCAATTGGCAGCAATTTTCACTTCTTCTACTACTTATGGGAAGCACTGTATTCCACTCAAAAGTTTCCGTAGAAATTCCCCAAAAAACACTTTTAGTAAAAGATGTGTGGGTGTGTGTGTATGTATGTGCATGCATGTGTGTGAACAACATAATTAAAAAATGAGCAAGTTGGTTAAATACCAAACTTGATATTTAAATTCAGCATCTTCCATGGATGTGAACTGGAGACTTCCAAAGAAATTCCCCAACCTCAAACTACCCTACCCTACTATGAAACAAATTTTGAAAATTTAAATTTTTTTCAAAAATAGTTCTAATGATTGATTAAAATACCATACGTTTAAGATATGTTCATGATAAATGAAATGCATATCTTGAATTTTCTGAGAATATCCTCTGAAGTTCTCTTCATTTTGAGTGACACTTGCATAACAGGTAAACCATAAGAGATTAACAAAATCTTATTAAACAAAAAATGTAAATCTCATTACAGCACCTAATCTATGTAAAACAATTTTTTTGTGGATTAACCATTTCTGAGATGTTTCATTTTACTGGTTTAAATTTTCAAACACTCATACCTTTTACAAAGGGAGTGGTTATCTTTGTCCTGGTGATGCAAAGAGAATGGAATTTCAAAGCCATTACGTAACGACCCACATTTAAAATATTTCACTACTGCTCTTATTACCCTTGTGTTTACAAGGAAATATGTAATCAAAGCACTTCTACTAATGTTTATCTCGATTAGCATGAAGTAGAGAGAAGAATAAGCTTTTGTAAAAAATAGTTGGTCAAGGAATAGGTAGAAAAAGTATTGTGAATGTAGCACACATTTTTTTTTATTTTGATAAAGGTACATTCTTCTATTGTTAATCTAGGCTAGAAAATATTATCCCACGTTTTTAAGTTCCCAGTTGTTTTTGATAGTTTCATGGATTTTGGTCATCTGAGTATGTATGTGTATGGCTGAGAGTGAGCCACCAAGCCATGCTAAATTTTGCAGAAATGTAATTTATTCTAACAGCTAAATCAACTTTATTCAAAACTCAATTAATGCAACATGTTACATGAGTATTTAAACTCCTTTCCCATTGTTTTTCATGTTTTGATTTAGACACAAGAGTCTATGGAATTTTGAATTCATTCACCCACAGGAAACTCGGACAAGATCAATCAAGAACTATAGTCCAGCAACTCTTTAGGAACACCTATAAAGCAATAAGGTGAAATGTTGGCTCTTTTCATTCCTTTATCTAGCACACAGTTAAACACAATAACTTTTAATAAATCAAAACTTAAAAATTCAAAAGTATCAAAGGTTTGTTTCAAGGATTAGACATACTTGGAAACCACCAAGTATAGAGAGTATCAGTATCGAGGTCCCATCCCTAATATTTTTCCATCAAGGTTTGTAAATACTGAATCATATTTGAAAAACTTAAGACCATAGCAGGAACCTGAACCACAAATTGTTGGCTTACCTGCCCAATACACTGCTACTGTTGACACCATGACATCCAAAAATGCCTGAAGTTCTCACATCTGATTCATGCTTACCCTGATGGTGCTCCAAGATCACTTTGGTTACTACACTTACACCTTAGTTTTCAAATATGTCCAACCTTTAAACTACTCATGGTCTGGGTGAAAGAACAACTGTTAGATGTTTTTCCTTCAAATAAGTCTTTTATTTCTTGCAACATAAATGCTAAGTTAAACATTTCTGATAGTTGAAAGTGTAATCACCGACATATACAATTCTAAATAATTTTGGTCATCCATATAAAAACTAAACCCATGTTTACAATCACATTAAAATTTGACAAAACAGTATTTAACATTTTAGATTTACATTCATTGCTGCTACCACTTTAAGTGTTCATTTCAAAGTCAACAGCTTATTCCATCACAATACAGATCCTTTCAACCTTATGTAAATGACAACAGAGTTGACATAATTCAGCTGATTCAATATTTTCTCCAATATCTTTCAGCCATCTTTCTTGAATATCTTGGTTTTGCTTCCAGCATCTTAATGAAATTTTTCAAAACCAACATAAATTCCGATATGATCAATTACAGTTACACAATACCAATTATGTGCATTTATAAGTATAAAAAGCACAATATTTTTGATTTTAGAGCAAGTTTTACACTTTATTAAATCAGGCCCAAAACTAATTCTACACATAAAGGATTACGATGGTCGTCTCCTTAGCGCGGTGGTAGCATTGCTACTTACCAAGTGGGAGACCTGGGTTCGATCCCCAGTACCGGCGTGGGGATTTTTCCCCTGCTGGGAGACCTGGCCCGGGGTGCACTCAGCCTCGTAAGGTCCCTGACTGCATTAACCGGCCAGGGGGGATTCAAGGCGCTGACCACATCTCACCCTCCAATACTGCACCCCATCCATGAACGTCTGTAGTGGACCGAGATGGGGGACGCGCCAGCTGGGCGGTAGGCCAAGGTTCCCCGTGAGCTGTCGTGCCATGGAGTTAAAGGATTAAGATTCCATGTTAATACTCAGCAATATTTCCAGATATTTAGTTTAAAGTATAAAAGCAATATGCTCAATATGAACATGTCATTCTACATGTCATAAAAGGAGGAAAAAAAATAATATGTAGAAAAATATATATGATGCATTCCAGGTAAAAAAAGGCCATCTCAACAAGGGTCAAGTCACAGTGGCTAGAGCCCAACATGTTTCTCTAAAAATGATAAGAACAGCTATGATATTTTCAGTTGTTCTTCAAAACATAAAAAATGACACATCCAAAATGATGAACATTTTCATGAAGCACAAACTCACAATATGGTGATACATGCACACTAAAATGTGAGCCAGAACAATAATCAAATGGTGATCGTTTGAAAATAGCCTGATACCCGAGTCTAGTTCAGGCTTGGGTTTTCAATATGTTAATCTTAAGTGGGGAAGAATTAGACAAGATCTGTGATTAATGCTGAAATTCCTTCACATGTCTAGACCTTTCTTTCCTTGATTGCTCTTCTTCTTTGTCACAGTTTGGTTTCAATATTTGAAATCTAGAATCTGTTCTTGCGTATGCCTTTGAAGAAAAGGCATACACAAGAAAAACACTGCGATTTCAACTGAATAACTGCAATAACATGGCCACTGATTGATATAGGTAGAATAAAAAACTTAATATTTTTGATGTAATGTTGAGATTGATTGGACTGCATCATATATTTCTTCAGCAATAGCACAAGTGTAGAACACTAATATATTTGAAAATTACATTGTATATTACAGAATTTTTTTTAACTGGGTAATTTGTTGAAGAAAAACTGCTGGATATATAAGCATATCAACAAATTAAGTTGTACTAGCAAAAAAATTAGTTAGAAAGAATCTGTTTACAATTCAACCACCTGGACTGAGTTTTACATAATGTAAGTGTAGTGTGATAAATTGTGTTATTAGTTCCTACCTAAGGTTGGGTTTACAATGAAGACACTATGTACTGCACAAAAGGATGTAAAGATATTACTGGTGGTGGATGCCTGCTCTACATTAAGTCAGTTGTGATGTCTTTGTTGTAAACTCAACCCAAATGTCAGAAATTTCTCTCTTTATGAATTACTTTTGTTGGTACATCATTTTAATCTAGCTTTTATGCTGGCATTAAACATGGAATGTTTCAGAAGGATGATCACAGAATCATGGTTGCACAGAAAATTTATTCTTTACATGCAGGTTTAGAGAAACAATGTGGATCCCAGAATTTTGTTGTTTTTTCAGTAAGAAAGGGACGGTGAAGTTGAAAAGAATACCAGAGCATTATAAAGGCTCAGTGAACCTTTATAACACAAATGTAAAAGGTGTTCAAACATGATGAAGGGAATGAATGAAATGAAGGCATATTTCCAAACTTAAAAGTTGCCTACTTTTCGTTGGAGGCAACTTGTTCCAAATGGGTACTGAACCTTATAAAATCTAGAGAACATACTAACACACTGTCAGTACAGCTGCAAGGCTGAACTTATATTAGAACATTTTATTATAACGGTAGGCATTTATTCTGACAGAGAAAGTAGCAGTCAAACAAAAGAGCTACATTGGTCTCAATTCCAAAACTTTTTGGGAAAACTAGAAACAATATTTCCTCTGCATTACATGACTCAAAAGTATCCAGGATATCTGCTAAAAAAAATATTTTTTTTGTTTATTTCATTTGTATAGCCCCATTTAACTGCTATGCTATCAGAGGCTTTTAACTTGTGAAACAACTCTATATTAAATGAGGTCATTAGGTTAATCATTTTATATCATTAAACACACACACATCCATACTCTGTGGAAGGATAGGCAATAATTGCGGTTAAAGAAAAATACCCTGCCCCAGCCAGGAATCGAAATCGTGACCTCTGGGTGAGAAGTCAGCTCACTGACCACTTGACCATGCTGAAGCACAGTTATCGCTAATATATAGTTTTCTTTTTTTAATCTTTAATAAGCATGTATGCACCCGGCAGCAAGAATCTCATATAAATGCACTTTTTGAAAACAGTACAGTGGTAGGATTACTTGTATAAGCCACTATAGTGAATAGAATCAATATATAACAGTGATATGTATAATCACAATACTCAAAATAAAGGACTAATGCAAATTTTGTATGATAAATAAATTTATAAAAACATATAACAGAAAAGGGATATATTATATCAACTAAAATCTATAAAGTACTATCTTTAACAGCAATACTAATTATTGGGTCATTTGGGTCCCATTTTTGTCTTAAGGCCTGTGCTAGAAAGGCTGGTCCCAATACATCACAAAGGTAACCAGGATGGGAGTAATAAGAAAAGGAAGTTAAAATGTTGTTTTTGAAATGTGAGCATTCATAATTAACAGAAATTTTACTATAAGGGCTTTATCCTGGGTTCAAAACTTAATAATTTTATTTTAATTAGCTTGCAAGTTTTACTATACATTCAGAATATAACAAATATACTATGGTGGTCAAAATTGACAAAAGAACTCTACTTTAGAATTAATATTCAAGATGTGTACCAGAATGTGTAAAAGGCTAAATTTAAGTGTAAAACATACTTAATTTGCACATTAATACCAGCCAGCTGGCCACATAGCTCAGTCGGTAGAGCACCTGCCTGCTGGGCATGGGGTCCATGGTTCAATTCCCAGATGAGGGATTAGGATGAGTTTGAAGGGAATTTGGTAGCAAGCTGTATCGTTGCTGGAGTGAACATTAAAAACAAACTATACAACAGAATTGTAATGAAAGATAATTATTTATGGGCAGATGCTGATTGTAAGCAGTTTCTGGAAGAAATAAAAAGTTGTTACAGAAAAAGAGACTTTTTGTTATTATATCAAAGAATTAAGTATCCAGGTAATATTAACATAGTTATACCAAACATTGGGCAATTTTATTATTATACTGATCATGTTGTTACATTAATGCTACCAAGGGTATGCATTCTACTGTGATTTGTGATTAATTAAAAATTATAGATTTTCTAGCTGAAAACAAAATTCAATTTTTTTATTGCACAATGCATTCAATATGATATAACACAGGAATGATTAATATTTTCATTTTCACAATTACAATAAAACAAAAGTAGTTACTTTATTCAAAAATCTTTAAATTGGAATAGTGTAATATAAAAACTGCAATGTAAAAGTGGAAACTAATTTCCTTAATTTTTTCCCTTAAAATAAACACAATTTGTACTCCATTATTATGATGATTAATCTTTGCCAAATACCAGGATGCCACTCTTTCCCATATTCCCTTCTACATATACAGGTGTCCCAGAACACAAATTGGGAGGATTGTAGTAAAGGGGTCCTAGATAAATACTTGAAGATAGGGAACCTATTGCCCCTTCTGACAAATGTCAAAGTCAGTACATGTTTGCTGGATTGCATAGCAGTGGCCATGATGCAAAACAATGTGGATACGTGTGTGTGTCTTATTTTCATTTAGAATGCTTCATTTGTATGTCAGCAGTTGAAGGAATGTAGTATTGGTGCACAATCAATACAATATTTAGAATTATATACTAGCAATTTTGGCAAATTGCCTGTACTTTGAGGGTGTACATGGCACTGATAACCATTCAGTTGATTTCAGATCATATGTAGTTAGCTAGAGCATCAGAGCGAGTCAATAAAGTGCTTGTCATCATATTTCCACAATAGTAAGATCACACTGCTCTTTCCATCATTTAGCTTTTTAATTGTATTTTTTCTCAGAAAGGTAGACAATTTGACCAGCACTAATATGCTTAGTTTACATTTTTGAAGTCAAGGCAATAAACCCTTCAGGACAAATTACTTTCAAAAGACTGAATGAAATCTATGTAGCATTCAGTATTAAATTCAGAAATGGTGTGTCAAGGAATCTGCATAGATTAATGTAATACAACAATTTGATTTGTTGAAAACATTGTATGTAATGTGTATTTTGAAACCTAGTATCTAAACTACGATTTTAGCGGTGGAATAAAAAAAAAGAAAACCTCTGCTGTTGCTAGGATTTGAATGGAACTTTGGTTTTGGCTATGTAGGTATTATGTTGTTCTAACTATTTGAGCTACTGTGGACCTATGGTGTTGTGCTTCGTGGGTGCAATCTCTGCAGGGAGGTTGCAGGTTTTCTCATTGAGCAGTTCCTCTGGTAACCTGTCGTATTTTGTGCTTCGGATATTGTATTATTTCTCAGTCTTGTTTTATTTGCCTTTCATGTAGGGATGAAAAGGTAAAATGCAATTTCCTTTCTAGTACATATTTCTTAACTAGTTTTATGTAGGTATTTGTTTCACTATGGAAATTGTTGTTCATTTTGTATTTCATTTGAAGTTCATTAAACACAATGATGATATTGTTATGTAAATTGTGAATTGTTTCTTCAATTGTAATGTGTATGTACATAACATGTCAATGTGTGATACACTATATAATAGAAACTCTTTTGAGAGATATGGAGAAGTGTACTCCTTTAGTGCTTAGTACAAATGTTATTGAGACATTCTCGGTTGCATTTACATGCTAATCACACATTCATTACATTTGTCAGTATGAAAAAATCATATTGGGTAATGCAGCAAAATATGAATGGCTCATTATAAAATTCAAACAAAGGGGACAACATAAAAATAAAGACATCTATGGAGGCTTGAACCTCAAAACTCCCGAATATCTTAACCTGATACCCACATGCTAACCATAACGTCAAATAATGCCACTACATCTACTCTCTTTGAAATTTGAGTGTTCAGGTTTACGGCCCATGGGGTTTGATCAGTGGCATACTAACCCTTAATACATTGTATGCTATAGGAAACCATAGCCCATAGGTTCCCTATCTCTTAGCTATTTTTATCTGCCAAATTGTGTGGCTGAGTTCTGGAACACTCTGTATGTGGTTCAAGGAGAGATCTAAGGTTTAACTTTTACCATATTGCACAAATGTAACAAGATGATAAACCCTGTTTGGCAGATATTGGCTGCAATTCTCCAGATACTTTTGATCATATAAAGTAATAAATTTTATCAAAGAAAATGAATGTTTTTTCCTGGAAAGTTGGTGCTAAACTCAGATCCAAGTGTCCTTATACATTGCTGCTACATTAACTAATTCAATCTCTTCTCATATGTATTTCTGAATCTTTATGACAAACGCCATTTATGTTCTATTGCATTTATTCTTATATTAGTTTAACTTGAGGTGCCACTGCATAAATAGGTTCACTCAAAGTGATTTTTAAAAACACAAAGCTACTCCATTGTTCTGTTCTCTGTGCTTAGAGCCCAAAAGGGCTAACAATCCAATAATAAAATAATAAAGATTATTAAACAATTATACGAATGATAGATCTCTTATACAGCATAAAACTTTCATCATGAAAATACATAAATAAATGTAAAGCATAAATCTGTATATTATGCATATGGCTCGTTTACAATAAAATGCAGCATCCTAAGTGTATAATAATGTAGCATTCATTATTTCCCCCATATTTCACTCTCACTATTTATGCGATGACTCTTTCTCAATAGCAAACAAATTTTGTAATCTGATCTGTCACTCACCCAGTGATTTTTGCAACCATTTACTGAGGACAGAAAATAATGCTTCAAATTTAAAAACTAAAATCATTTAAGCTTTGCTTTTATGTCAACAAAAATATTGTTGAAAATGGCAATGAAAAAATTCTTCACATTCGAAGAGCATTTTTTGTTTGACTTTCCCATTCACTCACACACTTATGAAATAAATTTTAATCATTTCTGCTGTTTCAGTCTTCTACCACCATCCCAAATTTGTGTCTGTTGAGCTAGCGTCTATCTCTGTAACGCCGTTCTCTGTCTCTATCTCTGTCTCTATCCCTATCCCGATCTCGTCGCTCTGTTGTTCGGCGAAGAAATTCTTCAACCGAACGATCATACTGCAACAAAACAAAGAAAGAAAATACAGTAGCTTTTATATACTCTATTTAGTTTTAATACATAAACAGTATTAACTATTTCACATAATGCAATGCTTATTTTTACACTTAAGCAGAAGCAGTACACTTAGCTGCTCACATCACACCTCAGATATAATGCTAAGAGTAAATTTACCATCATATTAAGAGATAGTTGCACATAATAGAATCAGTCCAAGAGGCAGCAATTTGAAATGGGAGTACTTAGTAATAGAGCTGGGTAAAGAAAAGTTTGAACGACAGTGTTATCAGAAGTCAACTGCCATTAGCACCAGCATCACCTAAGGAGTATTCAAGTCTTGTTTGCCATGACCAGCATGAAAAATCCCAACCATTGAGCACCTGCAACTTAACCACTTTAAGGCCTAAACACATGTCCAGTCAAAGCTTAGTACAGGTTGAGGTATAGGCAAAGAATCAATTTTTGCTTGTGTATTTCCTTGGAAATCCATTTAAACTGCAAGTGCCGTGTGTGCATTGTTATTTAGATCATTGAAATGCAAGCTGAAAAAGTTATTCTACAACAGAAAATATTTATGTATGTCAAAACATATTTATGTCAAAACAGATTCAAGGTATGTGAACAATCTATTACGATTACCTGGTATTCAACCTGCAAATAGAGGTACAGTTAGAAATCTTGTCAACAGATTTAAAGAAATGGGATTGCTGAACTGTAAACTTTGCAGACTCAAGTGTAGGGTTCTAAGAAATGAGACATCGCTTGAATGTTTTCTCAACAAGTCTTTAAATCATGTGGCAGAAGAAAGGCACTTCAAAAACTTCAGCTCATATAGCTTACTTTTGAAGGTGAATGTAAACTTCATCAAAAAATGTTGAGAATGTGTGAAATACCAAAGGACACCATTTTGAGCCATACTGTAACAGGTTACTGAAATAAGGTAATTGTGTGCATACTGTATATTAATGACAGTTTATGAATAGAATACTTCGGAAATCATGACACTAGAATGTCCTTTTTGTCATGTGCTCAACCAGCTTTCTCAGATGCTTACACTCTGTACATAATGTAGTTATGGCATTTGATCATGTTATAGTTCACACATTTGCTCTTGAACAATGACTTTGGTCTAGCAAGCAGCAAGCCAGGATCTATCCTTCTCTCTCCTGTATTGAGTAAACTTGATGCACTACACAGTGAATCACCCCTGAGTATAGTTAAATGTACAGCATTGTCATTGTATGGACGTTAGTGTTCTCTTACATATGTTACTTTATAACAATGCCTCCTTTAATTTCAAAGTTAGAAGAAGAAAATACTTTGTATCATACTTGTGAAGTGATTACCTATATATTCTACTAGGCTTTGGAAGAAATCCAACTACAAGAAAGAGTTGCTGCAGCCACTAGCCATCTTGCAGTTATGTTTACAGAATTCTGCAACAAAAGCCAAAACATGAAAGGAAGGATCATCTTTTTGGACTCCTAGAAAAAAGCATAATGTTCTGACAAGAGGTACATAAATTGACAAAATATAGGAGAAAAGGAGTCTTATGCAAGATATAATTTAAGAGTTATAATTGAAGACATTGAGATGGAAAGCAGTGAAGAGGATGAAAAGGTGGCCTGATGGAAGAAATAATTGTAAGAGTTATAATTGAAAATGATGGGATGGAAAGCAGTGACAAATATGAAATTGACAGTGATTCTATAGAAGACGAAGATATGTCATAAAAAAATGTAAAAGTGATGAAAGAAGAAACCATTGTTTTGTTCAGTACCAAGTGACGTGTGGAACTAAAATTGTTACTAGACATATGGTATTTAATTTGGTAGCGACAGTATGGTTTCTCTGTATATACATGTGAAATAAACATTCCAGTGATACTTAGAGTGGGTAATTTCATCACAATGAAATATTGCTGCTAGTAATCAGGTAAGTGACTCACATCCAAGCTTTCATTTAAAAATTTCAGAGTTCAAGAATAATTGTGCAAGGTATATTACTGTTTATAGAATTTCTGGCTTTTGGTTGATGCTGCATCATTGTTTTTTTTATACCAATGTTTTGGTCTCTGTTGGAGATGTCTTCAGGGATACTAAATGATGTATTCTCCTAGTTATACCCTTTTTTATATTAGAAGATCCAAGGGATTCCTTATTGTGACTTGTCCACCTGATATCACCAATTGGAGGTAAGGAAACGGCCAGTATTTTATGTTTTCTTGCAGATCCATGCCATGGAGTTGAGCAGCCTTCCTGGCACATTACTCTTGGTTGCTGATTGGTTTCCAGTACTGGCTGTGTTGCCACAAGTAGTAAAAGTGTCAAAATCTGAGCCTCGTCAATAGTGCATGTATCTGTAACATCTGGTGCAACTTTACAAGAAGTGAGGAAAGCACAACATGTGGATGGACACGAGAGAACCAGTAGTGCACAGCTCCCTCATTGACAAATACTGGAAACCAATCAGCAACCAAAAGTAATGTACCAGGAAGGCTACCAAACTCCATGACACAGACCCGCGAGAAAACATCCCTCAGATCTTCTAATATAAAAAGGGTGGCAACTAGGAGAAAACAATGGCAAACTTCCATGAAATCAGAACAGCATTGGCTATGATGATAGTATTTTCATATTAGCAACATAATTTGAACATAAATCACTTATGGTAGGACACAAGCATTAGAGCACTATGTTTATGCTACCAAAAACTTCTATTGTATAGTGTAATTTATTGTAAATATTGTAGTAACAACTTACGGAACGTTTGTCAGCAGTTCGATTGGATCGTATTGTGGACGGATACTCTGGTAGTGGGGGTCCCTCATAGTATCTTGGTGGCGGTGGTAGCGTGTCCACGAAAGGAGGCTGAAACACCAACTTCAGTTCTAAAAGTAGATTCCACATTAATTACAATACCTCCCATATGTTGTAATACATGGGAGTATTATACAGAGTGAGCCATTAGTCACTATAAAAGCTAATTATTAACCATGGTGAGCTTTGCTAACATTGATATGAACTAACACCACAAAAAATGTTGAGTCAATCTTTTACCACACTATACTATTTACTTGTAATTTATGAAAAACATACTTCAGGAGATAATTGCTCCCATCAATACATGATTTTCATAAACTGGAAGCAAGTGGTGTAGTGCTGCAAACAACTCTCAAAGTTCTTTATCGTATTAGTGACATTTGATTGAGAATTTTGAAATTGTGCTTCTTATACAAAGATAGGTAGACATAGAACCAGAGACTGGCTGCTCATTGCAAGAAATAATGAATGTATTTATTTGGAAAAAATCAGGGTTGGAGCACTAGAAGTAACATTATATCACAGTCTAATATATAGTGTCATAAACTCTGTATGCAGAGAAAATGTATTAGTTTGATACTAGTACTAGTACGCTAATTACTAGGATCATTTCAGCAGATGGCAAGATATACTTTCATTATTGTGTTCTTTTGGAAAAATAAATATCTTCCTCCCTTAATTAAACATTAGAGAGCATATATAATAATTCAATGACATATAATAAATTCCACCATATATGAGTCACTTCATGTCAAATCACATTTCAGAAAAATTTCACTTTCATGTCTCTGACTCATTGATTCACCTGTTGATTTAACTTATATATTCTATACAGCAGAAAATGATACACCTGCATTCTCTTTAGTTTTATTATTGTTTTTGTTTTATTAGATTCCGTTTTAATTATTTTGGTAAATATGAAACACAATTTTCTGATACTTTGTGTGCAATATTCTACATTAAGTATGAATATTTCTGGTATTATGTCAGAAAAGTATTATCTTTAGCTCATTTTGTTTATTAAAATACATACTTCATTTACATGTCATACAAAATGTAAGCTCATATAGTCCTAGGATTAAAAAAAAAGGAAAACAAATTGGAATTCCAAATAATCAGAGAAATTAAATGAGTCAACAATTCATGCGGCCATCTAGCACTAGCATTGCAATACTCTTGTCCATACAAGGTTAAAAGACATGTCAGCTGATTGCTATTGACCATGTGTGCCAGTCATCAATAGTCCATCACTTTCATCATATGACACAAAGTCAACATTTCACAGTTTCAAATTCCAATCATAGATGTAAACAAAAGCAGTCACTACATTTTGTGCTACACTAAGTTTTAAATTAAAAACATCAGTCAACTTGTTTTTAAATATCCACTACTCTCCCCTCCCTTTGTATTTGGAGATTGCAGACAAGTAGTCCTAATAATTAGAATAGAATTTTAATTTGTAGTGAGATGAGAAATATTGATACCATCAATCATTAATTTAACATTTTCTTGAGCATAAATGCGAACTGAATGGGTATCATTGGTTCTGGAGAGTACACATTTCCTTTAGATGTAATTGAGAACATTTTGAAACTCCTCTTTTGGCATCTGGACACATATTTTTAAAATTTAGGAGTTTCTTTAAGTCTGTCAAGTATCAGTATTTTCCACTTCTGAATTCTCTTGCCAATTTATTTCATAGAAGTTATAATTTTTTACCAAGTATAACCCTACTTCAATGACCAGAATTATACAATTCAGAAGCCTTTTGTAATGTAGTAAGTCAAGACGATTTCTAAATTTGGAATCTGAAGTTGCTAAAATTCCTTTTTCTTTCACCACCTGTTTAGATATTCATATCATGTGTAGTGAGGCATCAAAATGTGTATTTTATTGTAAGACCAGGTGTCAAAAATCGTAAATAGTTATAAATTAATAAGTTCCATCAGCTTTTTCATGGAAAGAATCCAATATTTTTTGTACTATTTCAGAATTATTTGAATTTTCATTTGAAGTGTAGCCTCCAATATGAAATATTTTATCATTCATTATGTGCTTTATATTCTTCAACTGCTCTTGAAGATAACGTTTATGCAACAATTTTCTTTTCTTTACTGATGAATCTCCTATCACTACCACTGCTAAACTCTTTAGTCAATTTCCCAATGTCTGTTGTGTCCATACTGTGTTACTGGAGGATGAGGATATCTGAATTTTTGTGTTCTATTGAACTTGCACTAAGAATATATAACTTACTCGTAATCTGTTTCTTTGAAAGGTTGACATTTTATATGTATATATATATATTTTTTTCTTTTCTTCTCATGTGGCAATTATTACACTCTTTCAAATCATGAGACGTTTATGCTTTCCCATTTTAGTTTTACAATCATTGCAGAGGTTACTGGTCTTAAATCTTAAATATATACATTCACATTGGTAAACAATAAACAGTATTGGAACTGTATTAAATAAGCCATGATAAAACGTGTCCACACACTAGTCAGAACTCAGCTAAAGTCAACTGGTTATATAAAACACGGTTGATGTTTATTTGCTGCAGGCTTAAATGCATCCAAATGGTAAATACTGGATATGAAGTGATATCTTGCATGTTCATAGCAATCTTCTCACTCGATCCAAGGGACTCACTTTGATACACCATTAGTAAAATGTTTATAAGATTACACCTTATTTGAATCCTACTGTAAAACCAGTTTAGTTCAGTGCACATTATTTCAAAAGATTATTATGTTTTTTCCATTTTTTAAAGTGAATGTTTGCTAATTAAAACCTATTTTAAAAAGACTGTTAACTAAAAATGGCCCATTTCATGTTTTTACTGAACCTCTAAAAGTAGAAAGTAAAACTGAAATGTTTGTGCTCCAAAATATCACAAAAAGAAAAATTCTACTACTCATATAATCTTAAGTATAATGATTTCTATATAATAAGTATAGAGTAGTTAAATTATATTCAAATCCACTCGCAGCCTCTTTCTATTACACGAGACGGTCAGCAGTCGCTAGGGAAATTAACCCAGCACAGGCAGACTAAAATTCTTACCTTGTAATAGATGCAAAAATTCTCGCTCACCCTCCGAAGCTCAGCAGCAGAAGTTCTTGTGATTTCATGCGCATTGTTTTCACTAAGTTCCATACTGTGTAAGGATTGGAACGATACAACTTGTGTTTTAAAGAACCCCATAAATAAAGATCACAACTCAAAGTGCTTTTGCAGAATCTTACTGAAACCAACCATATGATTTCTCTTCTTCTATCAAGCGATTGAAAAATGGCCTCAGAATTAACCTCTGATATCGCTCTGCATTTATTGTTTCATCAAAGAATATGGGCCCTATTATTCTTCTAGCATCTATCGCAAACCATAGTCCAATTTTCTGACAATAATGAGGCATTTCATCCAGTAGCACAGGTTTTTCTGAGTCCCAGTATCGACTGTTGTGAGTGTGCACACATCCAGTTAGATGAAACCAAAATTCACCAGGGAAAAACAAAAGCTTTGAGTCAATGAAACCCCTTTCTACGGATTGGAAAAACAATAACTCACACATTTAGCAGGATCATTTGGCTTTAACGCTTGCACTCCTATGTAGCGATAGGGCTTCAGTTTCAACAGACGTGTAGCATTTCTTTGCAGAGAAAGTTAGGAGAGCAGGAAAGTTCCGGCAGCCGAAATGGAAGTAGCGAAGGAGAGAGAGGCTGCAAATGGGTTTGAATATAATTTAACTATCCTTTTTATGAATATACAAAAAACATCATATGTAATGAATGACAAAATAATCACTTCCGATAATTAGAGGTGTTAGAGTTGGCATGGAATGAGATACATGAAGACACCAGAAATAATCCCAATTTTAGATGTGTAGGCATAACAACATGTTGTTTTGATTCATAATTATGTCTTCTACAACCGAGTTCATTAATACTTATATTTTTACACATAAACATAGACAGAATGTCTCATAAACTCTCTTGATGGATTGTTCTGAAATAAAAAATAGGGTAAATCTAGCCTCTTTTCTTTACTGTTAATACAATTTGTGACACCACAAATATCTCCTCCTGTCTCACATTATTATTAATGAGCATTTCACAACAACCTTTGTGGCTGATTCATTACAGACTGATTATATTTTCAACCAGATACATTTGTAACCCTTCATGTGGTTCCAAACTGAGGTGCACTGTAAATGGATACTGTGAACACCAAATTTAACTGAGTTAACTAAACATAATCATGATATGTAAAAATATCTGCATGCAATAATCATTAATTACTTGATATTGAAATGCTAATTTCTAAGACAATTATGGCCCATGGCATATTTATAGGTATAGAGAAACATAACATGTTATTACAATTGTACATGATTAACCTGCTGTCAGGTAAAATGTATCCAAGATCATAATATGCTCTTTCAGTACAAAAGTTTCTGTGCTTTCTATGACAGTTCATTGAAACATAGGGGAGGAACTGCAGTGAAATGAAAAGGCTGTGATGATGGACTGGAATATTGCCAGCATACTCAAATGTGAGAGGACATTCCTGTTCTGAATACAAGGGTCACTATGAAAGATTTGAGATACACAAAAACTAAACTGAATAAAATGACTTGAACTACTTTTCAAAGTATTCACACTGCATGCACTTTTACATTCTCTCAAACCACTTTTGAAAGCATTCCTGCCACTCATTTTCATGTGGGTGTGAAAGTTCACTTTTGAATGCTGCAAAAGCTTCTTCAGGGCTCAAAAACCTTGTTCCACATAGCGATTTTTCACTGTGGGGAACAAAAAAAAGTCACATGGAGCCAAAACTGGACTGTAGGGAAGATGAGTCATCAACTTCATCTCCATAGACTCCATAAACTGGATCGTTGCATTGGCTGTGTGTGTAGATGCATTGTTGTGGTGGAGCAGGATTCCTCGCAGTCCTGTTCTTGGCCACAATTCTCAAAGCTTCTCAAAAACTTGTGGTAAGTAAACTTTTGTGTACCAGTGCGCAGTAACTGTCTTTTGTTCCACAAGTGAAATGGTAGCCACACAAGATTTAAAAAAAGTGGCCACTATTTTCTTCCCGATGCTGCACGGCCACTTCACTTTCACCAGAAGATTGTCATCCGGAAAGATCCACACAGCTGATTGATGCTTAGTCTCAGGGTTAAAATGGCAAATCCAAGTTTCATCACCAGTGACAATGTCAGAAACCCGCCAAGAATTGCCTCCATCGAATCTGCCAGCATCTCTTCACACCACTCAACACGGGTATCCTTTCGCAGATCAGTTAAATTGTGGGGCACCCAACAGGATGACACCTTCCTCATACAAAGATAGTCATGCAATATCTTTAAAATTGCTGGCGATCCATTCTGCATACTTGCCTCAATTCCCTTAAATGTCACACAATTATTTTCGCGGACCATTCTTTCCACAGCAACTACGTTTTCATCAGTTACTGCCTTAGATGGAAGACCACTCCTAATATTGCCCTTTACTGAAGTTCAGCCTCTTTTAAATTCTTGAAACCACTGAACAACTGTGGCATGGGACAGAGCAAGGTCCCCAAAAGCCTGTTGTAAGCGCTCAAGATGTTTGATCTCATTTAAACCATTTTTAAAAATCATACAAAATCATTGCACAAAAGTGCTTTTTCCACCAACATGCCGGTAAGCAACTGATGGCACATAGAGGTTGTTAACCTTGTGCTGTAGACTGCAAGAGGAGAGGCAGGATGCAAACTGATACATGTTTACACTTGCAAAGGGTGTGGCTATCCAATGGTGAAATCCATTTAAATTGATCAACCTTGTACGTGTATCTCAAAACTTTCATAGTGACCCTCATAAGAGAAAACAAGAGGTGTCAATAATGATGGAAAAGCAGGACAGCTAATTTACAGTGTAAAATGAATAGAACAGGGGGTCACTCTCTCTTCAGTTAAAAGATAGAAACAAAAAGTAAATTTGATGAATTTTTAATGCAAAAAGCCTCCAATGCAGGGTAGCTTCTTTAAATAAATTTTAGGATTCACAGTCAATAACTGATTAGCTAGGTACTTTTACTTTTGTATCACTGAACATATGATATCCCTGAAATATATGTGATAGAAGTGGTATAAATGTCATACTATAAACCAGAGATGGATCTCAATTGGTACATTGAAAACTTTTATGGGCACTTATCTGAAAATCTTTGGAATATTTTTAGACACTCTGGAAAGAGGAGTTCTTTATCAACCATGTGCTTCACCTTGCAGCTGAATATGTTGAAGGGAAAGGTCACATTTGCATAATTTGCAAAATCCTGAAATTGAAATCCATTAACTTTCTTTCACCCAGAAAATCATAGCAATTTGGCAATAGCATAACATTTAGTATGTATAAAATACTCAATACAGTAAAATATAGAAATTACATGTAAAGTAAATGGGAATTCCATTTTATAAGAATCTTTGCAGACCTGTGATAATGCTTCTTTCTCATATATGCTGAAATTCTTCCTTGTATCACAGAAAAAACACATATTTGGTAGCAAGAACAACATTTCCTAGGCGATGTGTAAATTTTCAGTCTGTATTTTATGTTTCAAACCCTGAACTATAACCAAATTCTAGAACTTACATCTGCAGACATATAATGTGAATAAGATAAGTAATTTACATGAGGGAGTTGACTTTAGAATTCATTGCATTCATTATGGAATATTCAAACACATTTATTGTTCACTAACTAGTTGATACTATTGATTATCATTAAAGGTCACTTAGTCATGGAAACTGATTTGAAATCTCACAAAACAAAAGTATGCAAACATTGCATTTTGTGAAAGGGGAGCGTATGAAGGATTCCTGCAGAGATAAGCTCCGACCTCTAGAGCACTGTATATTATTAGAATGTATGTTATTTTAGTCTGCTGGCAACTTTAGAAAACAGTATTTACCCTCTTGCTTGCATGTAATGTTATGATGAATGACTCAGGGTGAATGTGGAAAGGGGTTTAACTCCAGGAATCTGGTCACTTGGCAAAGCAGTGGTGGCTCTTTTATCCTACTGTGCATATTCATCTTCTTCCTATTCCTTGCTTTCTGAGTCTAAGTAATCACAAATTGTTCCAGAACTTCATATACCAAGTCATATTTCTCCCAATAATACTTTTCCACTTTCTTTGCATGCTCACAAGCATATAACCAATTTTCTACAGTGACTTTTAACATAACATTATGAAATAAATGTTTAACATTAGATGATTTGAAAGTAATGTATTTTGCAATTTCTCCTTTAATTTATATCCATATTAGCTCAATGTCATTAAAGTCACAATGATACTGTGGCACCTGCCTTTAGCTTTACCTATTGCATCCATTTCATAGATCTTAACATTAATGTAATTCAGCTTTATCAATTCATAGTGCACTGGTTATGTTGAACGAGGATCATACTTAATATCTTTTTCTCATAACCATTCCTACATATTTCATTTTTGGATGATAATATTGCTACTTTATTTAGTCTCCTTGAATGATAGGACGTGTTTTCTTATAAAATATTAGGAAGAAGTTGCTGGGTAAAACACTTTCCACTCATTTATGGAAGCTCACATGGATTTGGACTTGAAATATTTAAGTGCCCTAAAAATAAATGCATCTTAAGATCCAGCATGAACAATGATGAATCGCTGTCCTTTACCAAAATAAATTCTGCGGATTCTAATCCCTCACACATCTATATCTTAGACTGGTGTGATTTATTTTAACCCATGCGTCATCTAAATAAATTATAGAATTACTAGTGGAACATAAATAATTTAGCTTCCTAAGAAAATTAAATTTCTTAAATACACCACCTGTCAATTAAGCACTTGTAACTTTTATTACCAGACTAAGCTCAATTTAAAGTGTTCTTTAGTATTTGGTGCAAAGATCACTTACTTCTTTGAAAGATATATGCATTCATTAATGAATCCCTTACATCATTTAAACTGGATATGAAGTGCCCCTTAATGACAGAATATATTATTCTTCTTATGGCTGCAGATGTAAACAAATCTACCACTGTGTCCCAGGGTATTCTGGTATGTCATTTCTTTCCAGGAGTTCACAAGACTGTTCTGCCTTTTCTAGCTAATGATTCTATGAATTGTGCAAATACACAAACCAGTTGCTGCAGCAGTTATTTCTACAATATCACAGATGGATATATTAGAATTTCCAATTTTTAAAGCCCTAAATTCTTCTGCAAAAATGTGTGTACATTGCAAACAGTTTCTTTTGTGCATGCTGTAAAAGTTTGTCTCATTTACCAACATCAGCTAAAAAACATAATAAATACTTTCAAGAATACAGCACAAATAAAAGTGTACCACATTTTAAAATATTACCATCATCTCAATCCTAATGTGATTATTTTGAACAGGGATGTTTAGATTATGCTGTACTTGTAAGAAACACACTGTCAAATGCCACCACTGAGAACTAGTTTATACCAAATGAGAGAAGTATTGTTGAAGAGAACTGAAAACAAGGAAAAGGTTTTGACCAGAATAACCATCCCTGTATGAGGGGTTTTGCATTGTAGGAAAGGAGGTGGCTTCCTCTGCCCCCCCTGCTCTCTCTCTCTCTTAACAACTTAAACAAACTGAATAATATTCAGTATATTTAGGCTGTTATCTTAAGTTAGCCAGAAGCTTTACATTACTATCATAAAAAAATTAAAACCATTAACATTTAGCAAGTATTCTTTTGTCTCCTTACAGGAGCTGTGGTGGGATTCTGAAGTGACTGGACCTGCTTGACAGGCACAATATTAACTTTTGTTAGTACTTTTCAAGTCCACATATTTACAGCAAATTAATAGAAACTAAAACTGAAGTGCCCAGAAAATGATCTCTGATCATTATTCAGCAGTATGCAGAGTGACTAAGAAGCTCCTTATTGAATTACAAACGCCTTATTCAGTAGAAAATGGTTTTAGTCTGGTTGTGCAATTTCTATTAAAGCTAAAAAATAGGCTCCAAATAACTCAGCATGGAAATTTACGGCTATTAACTGAAATTACACTAGATCTTGAAAAGGTGATTTTTCTTCATCACATTAAGGTAGAATGTCAATTAAGAAAATTAAGCTGTTTTATCAAATTCCATCAAGAAGTTGCTGTTCAGTTTGAATATGCATTATCAAATTTAAAATAGATGTTGATTTCTCTTCTTAAAATTGTTATTTGTAATACTTGTACTGTGATTAACTTTTTTGTATATATATTTTTTTTTTAATAGAGCAACAAGATATGAATTAAAGGGGCACTTAGGAAGACTACATTCAGCCAAGTGAGGTGATGAGTCACCAAAGCTGGAGTGTGCATCCTTCCCATCTTCAGGATGCTGAATAAATTGGTAGGACAATTGGCCAATAGTTTTACTACACACTGTGGTAGCTAGCATGGACCTGGCCAGTTTTTGACAAAGTCCATCCCAGTGAACCACCTCACATTTTCTACCAGGTCCGCGCTAGCCACTACAGTATGCAGTATAAGTATTGGCCATTCACCCTATCAAGTTATTCAGCATTATGAAGATGGGAGAGATGTATACTCCCAAAATATTATGACTATCATCACCTCACCTGGTTTGAAGCCCAAGAAGTCTAGAATAAAGAGTTCATTCTTTAAGTTTTACTGAAACAAATAAAAGGAAAATGGGTACTTTATTTCACAATTTATAAGTTCACATCAAATTCCAAAATTATTTTATTTAAAAATTTAAGAGAGACCAAAATGTAACATATCTTTTATTTGAATCTAAAATAAGAGAAAACAAATATATGACATATGGTACTTTATTACAAAACTTGGTCGTTAGGTGCACAGTCTGTATGACCTTCACTGCATTTCCCTACACGCATATCCTACATCCATTCTGTTGTCACATATGTGTCAGTCTTACTTCGTTCTAGACCACTTCACATGTGAATAACATTATGAATGTTTAGAAGTGTTTAGTTTCACTTGAAGTGATTTTAAAATGCAGTATACGTTACCACTAAGAGTGTTTATATATGATACATATGTCCTTACATCATCTTTAGGGAAGTTTTAGGTCAATTTGAAATTAAATTTCCTGGCATGCGTGTTCCGAGTAGAGAGGCCATTTTTTGCTTGTAAATAAATTCACGGAGATGGGATCAATTTGTGATAGGAAAAGAAAGGTGAACAGGTGGAACAGAAATTTGATGAAATTGGAGAAAGATTAGAACAGTCACCTTGAAAATCTCATATGTGCTTTGCACAAGAAATGGCATTTCAAAAGCTTCAGCATGGAAAGCTATAAAACTTTTAAAACTCAAACCATACAAGGTTACAGTTGTCCAGGAATTGCTACCATGGATTACCAGAGTCAGGCAAATTTCTGTAACTGGATTTTGAGGAATGATGATGATGGAACAGGTGATCCATGATTAATATTGTTTAGTGAAGAAGCATGGTTTCATTTACATGGTCATGTGTCATCCACAAAACAACCAAAATTATTCTACAGACAAACCCAATTTTGTTCATGAAACTCCCTTGCATAATCAAAAAATCGGGGTATGAAGTACAATTAATGGATACAGAAATATAGGGGCTAATTTTTGTGAGTGTAGCATAAATGCAGAAAGATACAGAAATAATATACTGGCACCATGTTTTGAACAGCTGATGGACATTGAATGTTGGTCTAGATATTTCCAGCAGGATCCTGCCACCGTGCATATAGCTGACGAATCATTACAGTTTATTGAGGAAATTTTTCAGGATAGAATCATTAGAAGGGTTTATGGCCGCTCAGTCCCCTGATATTACGGCATGTGACTTTATTTATGGGGCAACTTGAAAAATAAAATATACAAAACTAATCCCCACACATTAGAGGAATTAAAACAAAATATCAGGAAGAAATTAATTATATTTTGGAAGCTGAGCTAATGCATGTGAATGAAAATTTCCTCAGAATATGCCATAGATGTATTGATGTAAATGGACGGCATTTCCAACATCTGTGATAAAGTATGTTTTGTGTTTATTCTGACAATTGTTAATGTGATTTGAGATTTTATTTGATGTCCACGTATGTGCGACTGGGTGACAGGCCATGCGACTGCCAGCCAAGTGTACAGTATATGACCGGGAGATTGGCCATGTGCCTGATGACCAAATTTTGTAGTCTATTTACTGTATCTACAATGCCTTCTGCAGGATACGCTATCATAAGTGTCTAAATTGAGTGAAAGTGAAGGAGCACAAGAGTTGAGCACATGGTTTAATATGTTAACTCTTGTGAAAATTAATGTGTACAAAACAAATACTACGGTCGTCTCCTTAGCACGGTGGTAGCGTTGCTGCTTACCATGCGGGAGACCTGGGTTCGATCCCCAGTACCGGCGTGGGGATTTTTCCCCCGCTGGGAGACCTGGCCCGGGGTGCACTCAGCCTCGTAAGGTCCCTGGGGGGCCAATTGAGGAGCTACTTGATGGAAAAGTAGCGCTCCAGGTCATGAGGACCGCATTAACCGGCCGGGAGGGACTCGAGGCGCTGACCACGTCTCACCCTCCAATACTGCACCCCATCCATGACGTCTGTAGTGGACCGAGATGGGGGACGCAGCGGCCGGGCGGTAGGCCAAGGTTCCCCGTGAGCTGTCGTGCCATGGAGTTAAAACAAATACTATAAACTGTGGGGAAATAAAACACTTCAGGAATACAGCGAAGTTTAAAAGCTTTCTTACTTTAATTGAACTCCACATAAACATGTGAAGAACTTATTTTTTACATTGAAATAACAGTTCATAGACTCAAATGGCATTATAATTTTTCGCCCATCTCTGTATGTAGAATAATCTCCTAAGGAGATATTCATATCCCTTAAAACGAGCACCATATTGCTCATGTATCTATAACCATTAAGCATTTGTTACTGTTAGCCAACTTCTCATGGACTGCATGACACAGAAATATGAAGTATTCAATATAAGAAGGACAAAATTTAAGTGCATGTATTGCAATGAGAGCATTGATAATGGGAAGTCCAGGAACAAGAAAGAAGATGGTTCAGTTTTATCTTTTTCATTCCTTTGGAATCACATATTGGATCCATATATATTAAGACTCATCACTGAGAAATTATTCAGGGCATCCATGATGTGAAATAGGCACTAGAGCTCTTAGTAATCACTAGCTGGGAGAATGAAATCAAAATAGATTCTGGTGTATGTGCATCCTTAAATATTTGAGTTCATTGAACATTGACTTTTCTAGTCTACATGTCACTTACAGTATGTTTATACATAACTCATTATTGGATATTGTCTTAAAAAATTAAGAAAAAATCATAAGCTATAGAAATCAATACAGAATAAACAAACAAAAAAAACAAAAAAAAAAAACAACCTTTTTAATATGATGCATGGAAAGACTTCACTATAACAATAAGAAATATTGATGGCTCTGCATTGTGAATATGTTTACCCTACAAATTTTGATGCTCACTAATCTGCATTTTGCTGACTAGTCTACATACTTCAAACAAAAAGCATTAATATGCAAAATCAACTTTCCACTTTGCTATTGATATGGTTGTAAATGTATACTTCTGTTCTCATTCCTGGTGTATTGTTAATTAAAATGTTGCACACTATTATGTAACTAATTTGAGACAAATATGGACTCTATAGTTTCACTTACTAATTTGACTCATTAGTTACGTAATACTTTAAAAGTTTCACTGCATAAATCACTTCATATACATTACTTGTTGTATACTATTTCTTCCTCCTGTTCCAGTTTCCATTCTGGTTACCCTACATGGGTAATTGTGAACCAGCCTTAAATTAGTTGTTTCCTTTATAGTTGTGGATAATCAAAATTGAAAGAGATAAGCACTTATCACTTCACTATGTAAACTATACTGATCATATTTTCCAAAATAAGTAATGCAGAAATATGATTCCTCTTCTTCCTGCTACTCCTTTCAACTATTACACCCTATGGCCTATTTTGATCTTACAGTTGAATTTTCAATCCATTTCTTTGGACAGCCTCAAAAATGAATAAGTAAAATAATCACAAAAAGAAAGTATATAAAAGGATTTTCAGATTTAGCAGCATTGCTTGTAAGCCGTGGTCCACTGGGCTTCTCCTTCACCATATGGTTATTTACAATGTATATAAAAATAACAATAGTGCCAAAATTGTACTTACTGGTGGTGGATATGGCATGGTAGTGAGTGGCGGTGCACCTCGTGAATGCAACTCACGCATGAAGTCTGTGTAATTTTGTACTCCGTTGAAGCCTCTGTTTTCCCGAGGAACTGTAAATCTAACTGGCGAGCGCTCTCTCCTGCCTTCCTTGAACAGATTTGTCATATACATCCCAGGACCTAAAATTACACATTTTATAACAGAAAATGTATGGCAGTGAAAAACTTGTTTCCACCAGCCATAACATTTGTTTTGATCTAAAGATAAAATAAAATGAAGAACAATACATTCTATATTTGAGTAACATTTTTTGTGAATTCCTGATATGCGTTAACAGCTGTCATTCATTTTGCACTTTTTCTGCAGCATGAATGTGCGTTTGCTTTCAACAAATTTGCAAAGTGTAAGTCCATATTTCATTTTTCTTAGACTTAAGTACTGTTAAAAATGGTTCATGCCTCATAATTTCTATTAAACTTCTTTAAATTTTAAGCTTCAGATATAGTGCAGTAATGAACATTTTAAAATCATACAACTGGTTTGGAGTGAATACTTCTTTAACTTCACACTCATAAAATGGGACAATGTTTTACATGAATGTAAAATACTTCTATTTCCTCTTTTTCTAATATACTGATCATGATTTCATAGATTTTTCTAAAAGAAATAGACCAGAAAGTAACTAAACAATGTCAACCTATTTTAGAACAAGTACATTCATAAATACAAAGAAGAACTCTGCACTGGAAAATTATAAAATCTTTAATTTTGAAACCAGTGGTATAAGCAGAATTAGATAAAGGCGACCAAATAATAGTTCTAGATCAAGAAGACTATAACCAAAGAGTAGAAACCTTGATAAGCAACCTGGAATATGAAGAAATAGCCAATCCACTGAATAAAGACAGTACAAGAAACTTGAACAGATTGTAAGACTATCACAGGAAAACAAAAATCCAAATTAAAGCTAAATCTACCAACCCTGCCCAGATTGTATGCCCTACCCAAAATACACAAACCCAGTAACAAAATGAGACCCATTATAGATAATATCCATGCACTCAAATATATATTCTCCAAATGTCTCACACAGAAACTTCCCAAAGTTCAATAATAAAAATGTATGAAATTCGTTGGACCTGATTAACCATTTGAAAGACTTAATCATCTCGCCTAAAGATAAAATTGTATCCTTTGATGTCATCTCCCTATTTCCCATAGACAAACTCCAAAAACTTCTAAAACCTGGCTACAAAGTATAAACTTACTGGCAGAGGAAGTAGAAGATCTTGTATGGCAAACCAATCTTTGTATCAAACAAAATTACTATACCTTCAAAAGGTAAATGCTACAAACAAACAGGGCTAGCAATGGGGAATCCTCTGTCAGCTTTTCTAGCCAACTTATTCATGAGCAATTTTGAAATACAAATCACTGAAGCATTCCTGCATCTATACAAATAGTGATACTGATATGTAAATGATATCATCGCCATAATTCCAGAAAAACTCATAGATGACACACTCAAACTCCTCAACACATGAGACAAATCAATTCAGTTCACTATAGAAACTGAACAGATTGCCTACCATTTCTGTACATCAAAATAAACAGCAAAACCTAACATTTGGAACACACAGAAAACCCACAAATACTGCATGAAGTATAATACTGCAATCCTACAGCACCATATGCAATCCTGAATAGTCCAACATATAGATTAGTACACATCCCCATGGAAAATAGTGAATAACAACAGATATTTCAAATAGCTACCAACAATGGCTTCCACAAAAGTGCAATACCCAAGAGAATACACAAACACAAAAAATTGAACCACATAGCACACACAACCCCCTACAGAACCACCATGACCAACCTCAGTTCAGAAGATTCACCTCTAATGCTTGGACATACAACAAATTTCAGGAGATCTTCAAGAATTATAACATCACCTTAACTCCAAAAATACAACTACAGCATTTAGAAACTGCTATGCAAAAAATTAAAAGGATCCTATCCCAGATAACAAAACCCAGGAATTTATACAAATAAATGCTCAGACTTTAATTTAGTATACATAGGAAGGACAAAAAGATGTCTGAAAACCAGATTAAGACAGCATATATGAAACCTAAAACTCAAACAAACGAGACTATAAACACACAAAATTGAATGTCTGGGAGAAGATCTACATCATGAAGAAAAATAATTAAACAATGAAAATTTCAATTTATCACCATACAGCAGCCTTTCAATTTATCACCATACAGCAGCCTTTGGACCATTCTCAGGTAATTGTGAACCAGGTTTTAACCAAATGTAGCTGAACTGCTAACTTAGAAACAACATACTATGTAAGTAATAATATTGAAGTTGCTGTTGGCATTCATAGATCCGGCACCAGATGCCTCCAAAAGTGATGCACCTCCATCCTCATTGTTGATGCCAACAAAGCGAGATTCATTTGGAATTAAGGGTTGAAAATGGGAACAAGTGTTCCCAAAACCAGTCCCAATAGCTACCAGTGATGTTTTGTGTTACAAAAACTAACTCAAATTCTTTCCATTTAAAATCTCCATGTTTCAATTTAGCCTTTTAATGTCAAAATATAACTTTTAATATAGGGGACATGTGGAGAATTTGAACTACTAACAGTACTATATGTAATATACAGGCAAAACAACTTATTAAAATTGTGCTGCAATTTCCTATTAATATTCATGATGCCATTTTGAAATTATTTGCTATTTCTGAGATATTTTCTTGAGAAAGTAGTTATCATTAACATGATACTTATTCCTTTTTGTTACACTTTTACCAAATCTACATCACTCCAAAATTAAGGGAAGCTTACCACTATTCTCAGATCAGCAGTCAAACTTCACTTTAAATACAGGGTCAATTTAGGTAAGTGTCCAAAGCATTTCAGAGGCTACTAAATAAATAGCAGCTGGGCTGACATGAAAATTTATTCAGAAATTTAACTTATGAATGATACTGGAAGTTGTCCCCACCCTGTTCATACAGCATGTAGATTAGTCAACCAATGGCCAGTCTGCTCTTTCAACCTCAGCCATTGTGACTTATCCATGTGGAGATTTGAGTCTACAGATGAAACCCACACATTAAAAATGGAAACAAAATATTCTCCATTGAAAAAGTAGAACGAGACTAATAACTGGGGTCTGAAGTATGGATCTTCAGCTTCCCATGTAGTTGCTATAACCAACTGAGCTCCATGGCAAAATAATATTAGAATATTAAATTCCCCCTCTGACTAGCACTTGTCCTCATAAATCATATGAGATTCTCAAATTCACTTCCAGATAATATATCCCAATGGAGACTTACAATCTCATACGCACTTTAAGTTCCATGCTTCATAATTAACTGCATTTAGGTCAATCAATGGCAACTTATTTTCAATTATACCCCACCTTTAACTACAATGGTCACATTGGTAGCCTTCTACATTTGGAAGAGAAAAAAAATATAAAACTGCATGCACACACACGAACACAGATATATTCAATCTTATTCATACTTTCACACTCTAAGGACAATAGGAAATAACCTAGAGAAAATTTCAGAACCCGAAAGCTGGGAATTGAATTTAGGGTCCCTTGCACAGTAGGTGCTCTACTGACTCGAGCTATGGGGCTAGCTATATAATTAATTGTTCTTTCACAAACTCCCTGTGTAGCCTTATAGCTGGACAGGTAAAATCAAGACTGAAGAATTCAATACCAAAGCTGGGATTTGGCCTGTGTGTCATTGATCTAACGAACTGAGCTACAATAAATGACATTAAACTCAACTGAATTGAATTTTCCCAGGTAAAGAGATAGTAAGTCATCACTGGTGTATGTTAGCTCAAAATAAATCTGAGAATGTCTTGTGATTTGACGCATGTTGCTATTATAGCTCAGTTAGAGAGTAACATCACAGAGAGTGGTTCAAATCTCAACTATGGCATTGAAACTCTTGTCTGATTCTACCTTTTCAACTTGACAAACAGGGCATGTGTATAAGAATAATTATCAATTTCCTTCTGAATTCAATTCATTTCTAAACATGAAATGTATTGAGTAAATGGAAATTTTATTCACAGATGACAGTAGTGCATACAAGCTAAGGAACAACTGCACCTTTAAGAGATAATTATTGCCCACTTCACAAAATGCTTTCTTTCATATCTGCCCACCCACTCAAAGTTGTTAACGCTTGGCGAGCAGCAGTGCTACTGCTAGTTAGCAATCTCTAAAATACTTGAGGCACTTGTCAGATTTGACCCTGTGCAATGCATCAGAGGTTATGTAAATGTCAATATTTCTGCAAGAACATACCTCGACTTCTTTTGGTGCGTGGTTCATAGTCATCATCCATGTAACGTCGCCGCCTTCCCCTGCTGTGAGATGATCAAATTATACATTAGTTTACAATTAAATCTGACGATTCCACAGAATGTTATAGGCCAATTCTCCACATTCATTCCAATTCTTGCTGAACATTATGAATGGTAACAGAGAATAAATAAACAAATATTATAAACAAATACAAACAGGATCTTTGTTTTGAAGCACAAAACAGAGTACCAATATCCAACTACAAGTGCTTTCTATATAATAATTTTTCTCACTAAAATGCTTCCTTCTTAAATGTTTACTCCCTTCCTTCAAGCATGGAACCTGGGTAAGCCAAATACCATATGCTAAACAGATTCTAAAAGCAATTACTTTGTGCAAAAGTAACAGTGGTGCAAAACCAAAAGCAGGATATGGTGCCCACATCTTGAGACAGTGCCCTTAACCCAGTTTTAGGATACTTTATTATACTTAGATCTTGAAAACTAAAAAAGATAAGTAAAAATGGTTACTTCTGGCATTAATATTTCAAATAAATCCTAAATCTAGAAAATAAAATTTAAAAGCTTGATTTACACTCAGATGAGTGCAAATACTATGTTAAAAAATAAGCATGCTACCAAGGAGACAGTTTATATTATCTCCTTAAAAATAAACAAAATAGCCTAAGCAGCTTTCATGATCTTATTTCAGAAATTAGCTGAATTTATCAGCTTTCTACTTATAAAAAAATTGCGAACTGCATGCACATGCAAAAATTGTTAAAATTAATGCTTTAAATTTCTGTAAAATTTGTGATAAATATCATGCATGTAATTTAAAGCTCTAATTTTAGTTAAAATAAATTCCAAATGCTATTGCTGCTATTATTACTCAAAGCCTTTACTTTGCACACTTGTTAACACAAAATTACTTTCCACCTCAAGTATATTAATTGTGCAATGTCAAAACTCATTTACTTTACATGACATTTTTCTTAAAACTTCCACCAGTGCAGCGTGAAAACTTGTAGAGACAAATGTTGTCAATTTGGAAAATTTTTATGCTTTCATTCAAACTTCTACTTTATAGTTCTGCAGACTCAGAAACCCATTATATTTATGCTATATGCATATAAATATCTCCCCTTGATTGTGACTCATGCTCATCTGTCAGATACCAGCTAAAGATGAACAAGCATAAGCATGCATGCGCAGCCATACACACACCCACCCCGACACCCACACATTTAGAGTTTCATGATGACTGGAATGGAACAATCACATTTCATATATTATTCACAAAATACCTATAAATGATAAAAGTGAAGATATTACTGGACTTTGATGAATATGACATGACATCAGACATATCAATGACACTGTTGGTTTTGACGAATGTGATGGCATTTAAACACAGCCATGCCAGTGAAAAGATTAATACTAATGTCACTAAAACTACCCACTTTAACTCTTTTTTAACCATTTTCTAATGAGGTAAATGCTGTAAAACAAATATCAGAAACAAGGTGCATGCATGCCAGAGAAACAATGTTTACTCAAGAGGTGCTTTTGTCCCTGGTAAAAAAATAAATTTGAGTTTTTGAGTTTTCAGTTGTGTTTAAGAGAAACAAGTTATTGAGCAGTATGTTCTACAGAACACTTCTTGGAGCATTTTAACATGTTTGAAAGCAGCTAGATATACCTAAGATCTTAATGCATGCCTTAAATTGTCAATTTTATCAACTACACAGATAATTAAAAAATCTAATGCTACTGAGCAACTATATTGTTAGCAGATATACCTGAAATAAATAGATTTACAGATGCAAATTGAATCTTTAATTATGAGGGAGATTCAGAAAATGAAGAAGAATTTGGCATAACTAAATAACAATGAAACATTTCAAGCTTCCTCTGTGGTTTGTGTTTTTTATTTGGACCTACTGTATGGCAAGATAATTTTCATATATGGCATCAAAATTTAATACACTGTGTTTATTTCTATGATTACATAGTTTTTCCCATAATGGAGAGTCTCAACTATTTTGAAGAACTTATGTTGTGCTATTTAAACCCTGTGTTTACGTTCCTCCTAGCCTTCCTTACAAATATGTTTCAGCAATCTTTACATTAAATTTCACAGCCTTAAAAATAACCCTAGATCCAATCAAGCATAGCTCAAAAAACATTTTTAGGACCAACAGAGGACAAAATTCCAGCAGAAAAAGAACTTCAGGTACCTATTTATGAAACTGGATGTAAAGATCGTGAGAAAATATACATTGGGAAGACACAAAAGAGCTTGGACACAAAATGAAAATGATTTCATTGCACAGTACATCCAACCATCATCTGCAAGCCACAGGAGGAAGCATGTCAGTGAGACTGAGCTGATGATAGAGACAATTCCATCTAAATTTTGGTGTAGAAATTGTAGCTAGAGTAAAGCTAAAGATTCAATTTGCGTATATAAATATTAAAATAAGCATCATTGTTTTTCCAAAACAGAATAACACAATTACAAAACTGCTACTGTATCTCTGGCTCTGACATTTTGCATGACCAAGAGAGGCAGTGTTATCAGCTCTTGCCACTACTGCGTATACATGTGCACTCTCTTAGTAAAGTGCAAACAATGAAAAGCTGTAATGTTAGCTATAACAATAACCACTACTATAAATGAAAACTACAAAAAAAACCATTATAACGAGGACACTGCAGTTAATGGCACACACACAAAAAACCAACTTCACCTGGACTAAAGCAAACATTATTGATGACATGTGCTTCACTTACATGAGAATTGGCAACATAGTCGTAAGTGCAGTGCAGTGCAGGCACATGGAGAGGAAGAATATAAATGAACCTAGCAGACTACTTCCATCTTTTGTTGTGTGTCTTAACCAGCAGTGCAAACTTTGCCTGATTTTGATATCTTTTCTTTCATTATGTGTTTGGCACATAGCAAAGTTCTAAGCAAAACAATAAATTGTATTTATTAAAACATTATAAAAAATCAAATTAGAGAGCCAACGCATCTGTTGAAATGAACCGCAATAACTTCCTTTACTGTAGAAATTCACAGCATTAGTAGTGCTACAGATGGTCATTCTGATATATACATATCCTTTTCTTTACCCTCACAAAATTTCAGGGCCAGATATACAGTGGCAGTACAATAGTATTACTCATTAGTGATTACATGCCTCAAATTATCACCAGTTATCAATGTTTCTAATTCAATATGGTTTGTACATAAATTTCCTTTCTTAGAATGAAGCATAAAAAACAATGCACTTTCTATCCTCAATGAGGCCCAATTCTCAATGTGCATATTATTACAAACTTCAGTCAATTTCCTCATTCTCTTTATGAGAGTAGGTATTGATGCATTTCATTGCATAGGCCTTAAACACCCCATAAATACTCCATCTTAGCACCCCTTTTGCTTCTGCAGTTATTTAGGTGGAAAACTGAAGAGCATTTTGTTGTCAGTGATGTGCTCAGTTTTCCTGAAGGCTGCTAAAAGTAACATGGAGAAACTATTTATTTTGCCAACTTCCTGAAATTAAAACCCATAAAATTTAACCTCATCCAGCAGTGTGTGTATTTACTTTGTAATGTTATGAATTTAGAATGTGCAAAATGTTAAGTGCAGTAAATGTACAAAAATTATGTGTAAAATAAATGGGGGTAGTTAGAGGCAGTCAAAACCGGTGCCACTCTAGCTCGTTACTTGTAAGCCATGCTACTTCTCGAGAGTGTGGCAATGAGAATCTCAGTATCGAGAACTAATGCTCACGAGTGAGGCAACTCGAGTATTCTGGTAACTACAGAAGTAGGTTCACATATGATCCATAGTATAAACTGGTTAAGTAATAACTAGGGCCAGGATTTTTAGGTTTTAACCTATTTTTCCCCTTATAAGTTAGAAAGTTTCGAAGTATTTTTATATTTCAAGCCATTTGTTTGCTAGTGTGTGAATCTTATTCAACTTAAAAAAAAGCTAAATGAGACATTAAAATTCGCTCAACTTAAGTTTTATTTTATTCTATTACTCAGTTTAAAATGTATCAATTTTTTCAATTCATTTGAATTACAATTTTTGTTTAACAATTCGTTTAGTTTTGGTTGAGTGTACATGTAGGGTTAACCAGGAAAGAATTTATCACAGTTTTTATCTTGGTATAGAAATTGCATATATGAGAAATACGCCAGCGACATCTTGCGATGTTGAAAGATCTTTTTCTGCCTATAGAAATACATTAAAAACAACAGAAAATTTGCAAATGTGGCTACTTGTGTACAGCAAAACTACTGAAGTGTGAAGTTTGTTTTAAATGAATGTTGTATATTAAAAATACATGCTAAACTTTTAGCTAAAGTGTTGAGCACAAGTATACTGTGTAATTAAATTACATTTAATTACAGTACATATTAATAACATATTTCCCAGAAGTAAAATAGTTCTCATATTTTTATCTATATTATTTTATAAAAGGCATTTATCGTAAACTTCCTTAAATAGGTAGGAAAAGTTTTTAAAACACTAACAGAAAAAGAAAAGGGAAAACATTGTTAGAAGGCTAAGAAAATTGTTTAAAAACCTAGAGTGTTAATAAAAGGCTGAAATTGCATTTATAAAAAGCTAAAAATCCGGGCCCTAATAATAACACAAGATTATCCATCATTTAACAGTACATATAACTCAAATGCATTCACAGTAAACAGTTTGAATCAGCGTTATTAATCATTAATGACATACCTATAATTTGTGTTACTAAGTATAAATATGTTCAGATTACAGCCGAAAATAGAATTACTTCTTGCAACATAAAAGTCGTAGGAGTAATAATATGTATATACATTTATTTTAATAAAAGTGGAAACAACGTACACATATCTGCAGATTCTGTGATACCACATTTCGTTTTTAACCCTTTCCCTAGTGTGGGTTATTTAAATATCATCTTTATCCTGGTAGGCTATTTAAATCTTAATAATTCAAAAAGATGAAATAATACAACTTGCAAGACTGATTATGGAAGTTTCCACGCATTACACCGTAGTCTTGCGAGAATCAAGACTCTTGAGACTCCCGTATGCTCGCTGGTTACCCTCTCTCATACCAGCTATGCCCAGGCTTGTTTAGTTTTCAAATGACAGCATTTTAAACAAGACAACTTTAGATTTTTCACGAAAATGGGGGATTTGGATAAATGAACAGTGAAAGGCTTAATGCCTAAAGAAATCAAGGAGGAAATGGACAATACATTGAAAGACACTGCCCCTTAATATTCAATGATTAAAAGGTGGGTTGCAGAGTTTAAAATGGAATATACGAGCACTAGTGATGAGTCTCACTCTGGACGCCCTGTAGAAGTGACAACTCCAGAGATCATTGAAAAAATTTGTTTAGTACTAGAAGGCTACAGATATCAAAAGAATGTGGAGGTAATATTTTTAAGTAATGTTTTGAGTTTTCACAGGGTCTGTGCAAGATGGGTGCTGCGTTTGTTGACACTTGATCAAAAATTGCAAAGAAAAACTATTTCTGTTAAAAATGTGGAGCTCTACCGTAAAAAACCCAGTGAATTTTTGAGACAGCTTATTACTATGGATGAAGCTTGGTTACATCACTACACTCCAGAAAGTAAATCACAGTCAAAACAGTGGATTGGACCAGGTGAACCAACTCCAAAAAAGGCAAAGTCAATTTTGTCAGCTAACATGGTTATGGATGAAGATATCACAGCAACAAGGTCATTGATGCAGTAAACAGTTATTTTGAGGACCTTGAAAAATCGCTCTACAGAGATGGTTTAATTAAATTAAAACACAGATATGACAAATGTATTAGCCTTTCTGGAGATTATGTCGAGAAATGAAGCAAAAAAAAATTTAAATGCTGTTTTCATTGAGAGGCCGACCCTCATATATATATTTAAGCAACCATCACCACCACTCTGCAGGCTATACACAGATTTCTAGTCCATTTTTTATGCTTCATAACAAACTATGTACATAAGTGACACAAAATATGGGAAATTGATGCACAGCAGCCAAAGAATGCAAATATGATAATTTACATGAGGGAGTTGACTTAACAATTATCATCATCTACTACTGCTGTTTCTAGAAAACATAGAGGTGCATTTAGATTTTAAATCTACATGCTATGCATTTTGCAACCCAGTGAAGTGGAACAATGATTGTGATTAAGGATAGACACACAGATAAGCTCTGGCCTGTTATAGTACTATATAGCAATTAGCATGGTACATTCAGTCTGCAATTTAAGTTGTAATACAATGCAATAGAATTTAATGTTTTGTCATATCCATGGTGAAATACTTTGAATTTGCCCACTAAGGTATAACAATGCCTCCTTTGCATAGCCATACAAAGGCGTCCATTCCCATAAATTTTACAGGCAAACCATGGAAGTTGACAAGTAAGCAATAGCTTTGAAATTAAAACCTAAAAGGAATAGGGTTAAGATGAAATAGGTAATGACTTGGCTACTAAGCAAGATATCCTTTCACACATTAATTGAATGAAAAGAGTTAAGAATGTTTATAATGATACATTTGTATAGATTTTCTCATACATTCTCAGAGTGATGTTCTCCACATCTTGCACATAACTGTGCAGTAAGACATTTGTTAAAACTAAAACTGAACAACTGCTGCAGCTTATTGACAATCATGCTGTATGCGCATACTTGAATTCCTTCAAACCTAGCAAAGATGGCATGGTGATGAAAGTTCTAGTAGACATTCCATTTTGCCTGACATTCAGAACCCTACAAGCAAAATGGAAGCTAAGATAGATCATCTATAGTGCCCTTAATGTGCATGGATATTTAACTCTTTTTTTTTTTGTTTTTTGTTTCTTTTTGTCCCAGAGGTCTAGAAAAATCAAAGGGTGATAGCAACAACATTATTGCAACCTTCTCACACATTCCTAAAGCTCAGGAGCATATGAGACACAGAGAAAGTTAGTTCTGTTCATGCAGCGATTGAAAGAATATTGCATTTAAGATGGAAAATATAAATAAAACGGTTTAGCTATAGACAGCCAACACTATCATCAGACCTTTTCATGAACAATTTAGAAAAAAAAAGAGTCAAAAAGGCACTCCCCTGGATATTCAAAATATGGTACCACGTTGTAGACAACATTTTTGCAATAGTCCCAGAAAAACACTTGGAATATGCATTAAAACTACTAAACCTGCAAGAAAAATCTATAAAATTCAAGATGGGGATAAAATATAATGAACAGTTACTCTTCCTTGACCTCTTCAAATAAGAAAACTACCAAACATTTGGCATCTACAGGAACACCTACATACACCAACACTTATATAAACAAAACAGTTATTACCTTGTTCTCCACCAGCATGCAGTATTGAACAGTCTTGCACACAGATTGCTTAATGTCCCCATGTGCAAAGAAAAATATGATTGTGAACTAAGCAACATAATTGACATAGCTACAGAAAATGGATTACAATCGAAACGGTACACAAGAAAATAAACAGAGAAACAAATAGAAATAGTCATTTAATATCATTTTGACTCCAAAAAGGAGTTACTACATAAAAAATAACTTACTTTTGAAATTAAAAGATGACATCCCACAAGGAAACAAGCCAGGAAAATGCCAGTTCACATGCAATGACTGAAAAAATTTACATTCAAAAAGCTAAAAGAAATATCTACATCAGGAAGAATAGGAACAGTGTTTTCAATTTTGAAATCCACCAAGTGACCTACTAATGCAGAGGTTAATCCAAGCACTACCAGAAATAAGGACAACTACCAAGATGTATGATGAAAGCAGTCAAACACGAACTGCCGTTAGAAACACACAGTTTCAGAAACAAGCTTTCTATTTGAATAACAGTAAGTGATGTAGTGTTACCAAAATTGACTAATCAATCTTGAAATATTAATGATTAATACTAGTAATAATAATTTAATATAAATAATAATGGTGTTTATGGCACTGAACTTCTTCCAAGAGATCATTCATTCTTCATTAGAAACCTAGAATATTTAAGTAATGTGTGTCTTGGAAGGAATTTAAACTTTAGGTTGAGATATGCCGATTACAAAAACCCATTCTGGATATTGCACTACTGCCACAAGTTATTAGAACCATGCAACATTCAAGTATTCATTAAATTTGTTCCTCATATCAGAGACAATGTACCCAGCATAACAGCTCCTTCACCACATCATTACCCTTTCAGTATTATCATAATTTAGATGTTTTCATAACAGAGATAGTAGAATTGCAAAATGATGACTTAGAAAATTTATAAGGGTAAACGTAGTTCTAAAAGAAGCAAAGCAATTTTGCTGAATTTAATTACAGAGCTTAATGATGTAGAATAAAATGAAACTATGTATATACAAGGAATGATGAGAAGCTAAAGTTACAAGGATAATATTCTTGGTGTTTCATCTTTCACAGTGAACCTAGTGGTGTGTGGCATTTCTAATACAGGCTGTTGGCAGAATTTCAGCCAACTGCCACCTAAAGCGCTATGGCAAGGTAAACACAAATGGCGACTCATTTAGAAAGCTGGTTTTGCGAAGAAATCTGCTGTTACTAGATTTCTGTGCGTGAAAAATATAACCATGGCTGACATTCACCAGCAGCTGGTAGCAGTTTATGGAGAGACCTTGATGTCTCACTAACGTGTCACAGAAGATGTCAAAAATTTGTGGCCACTAGAGAAAATGTCACCGAGGATCCCAGTGGCTGACCCAACACGACATCCACAGATTTGAACACAGCTCATATAGAAGAGCCGATTCAGGACAACAGGAGGATCATATTACCACATATGGCAGTAGAACTCAGAATATCTTTTGGAAGCATTTGTCACATTGTGCATGATATTCTTTGGTACCAGAAATTTTGTTCTTGATGGGTTCCACGAAATCTGTCCAACCAACACAAGAAGTAGTGCATGGGGGCAAGTCTGCAACAGTTCTCCACAGAAAGGAACAGTTTTCTTCACTGCATTGTCATGGATGACAGAACATTGTCCCACCACTAAATCCCCAGCAGTAAGCGGTCAACAATGGAGTGGAAACACCCCTCTTCTCCAAAGACAAAGATTAAGGTGGTGCCATCTGTTGGGAAGGTGATGGCCAGTGTTTTGGGACAGCGTGGGTGTCACACTCATGGAGTTTTTGGAAAGAGGGCACGCAGTGATCGCTGAGCGATACTGCAAGATCATAACACAATTGTGCGAAGCAATCAGGTTGAAGCAGTCAGGACTCCTCACTGAGAGGGTCATCATCTTTTATGACAACATACAACCTTGTACAGCCCAGAAGACTACCATGCTCACTAAGGGTGTCATCTTCCTTCACGACAATGTGCAACCTCATATAGCCCAGATCACTGCACTGTTGAAGCAGTTTCACTGGAATAGTATTGACCACCGTCCCTAGAGCCTGCACCTCACTCCAAGTGACTTGCACCTTTTTCCTCAATTGAAGGAACACCTAGGATGTCAACAATTTGCTTCCGATGAGAAGGTGCAACACTTCATGTCAACGCGACTGAACATGCAAGGACAGGATTTTTACCAAACTCATCCCATGAAGCAACAAGTACCTCAACCAATATGGAGACTACGTGGAAAAATACCCTAATGTATATACTATCAGATGGTTGTATAAAGTAAAATAAACTTGTTTCACTGCAGCCTTTATAACCCTAGGTTTTTGATCATCCTGCTTAGTTTCAGTAACATTACCATACAATTTTAATGTCCATTGAGGTTGAGGTGTTTTATTTTGACATAAGCTTAATTGTCAATGCATATCAGTGCCTCACTGTGTTCCCCATGACATGTATTACAGAATAGCCATGAAATATGTAAAATTATTTTAAAAAAAAGAACACATGCACACACAAATTTCAATAAAACAGATACACAAAGACTAACCACAAAATAAATACCAATCCTCAATAAAACAAATACAAAAAGAATAACTACAAACTAAATCCAAACATGTTTAGGAATCAAACCAGATCCATTACACAATTCACAAGCACCTTCTGATCAACAACAATGAATACAGACTAAAAAAGTTATATATTTTCAATGGATGATGATCAAATGAATAACAGCAGTCAAACTTGCTATTTTTTTTAATGATAGTTTGAAATCCCTTATAGCATCAAGCTGTAGAGATGATGATGTGTTCAAAATATATGAATTATCCTAGGCTCCATGAGATGCCCAACATTTGTATATTCAGCATAAAGGAAAACACCATAAGGACCTTATTCATATAGCTCTGTTCAATCAAATTTCAAATTCGGACCATCCAAATTATGGAGATGCACTTCATTAATACCTGTACATGTCAATCTTGAATTCATTGCCATATAACTTAAGTACTATGTTTGTGTCAAATATTCATTAAATTGATGCAGAATGTAATGTTAATTTACAAACTGTTAGAGGCCTTTAGGTCAAATTTTCATGTTACTAATAAATATTTTAAGGAAGCAATAGCTGTGTCATTTTTGAAATGCTAAACTATATATGCATTTATAGAACATATGCGCATGAATGAATCAACAAATCTACTCTTGTAAACCCGTCCTCTGCAAACTTCTTAATTTCATATTCATGTAGAATATTAACCTCAAATAGAATATGTACACTTACGACCGAAGTTTAATAAATACCTGAGTTGCAAAATAGATACTGTTGCTATGGCAAGTTGTGTTACCAACATGTACTGTCATTTTTTACATGTTCACTAAAACAAATTTGGTGTGTGTCAACAGGAATGGCTTTCACATTTTGCACAAGTTGAAGATATGAAAATTGTTGGCTCGATAGGTATTGCAATTGCTCAGTGAAATACAAGGGGTAAAGCATTCATCTACAAAGCTGTGTTTAGAACTATTTAAAGAGAAATCCAAAGGACTTTTTAGGACAAGTTGATACTGTTGACAAGTCCTGGATTCATTGCTATATTCTGGAAACCAAGCAACAATGAAATCAATGGGTTGCTACTAATGAATCTGCTCCAAAAAAGACAGACAGTCCCATTGACTGGAAAAATGACGGCAACAATTTTTTGGGATGCAAAGGGTGTTATACCCATTGACTGCTCAGAAAAAGGAAAAAGAATTACTGGCCAACATTAAAGTGAGATACTGGCCGTATTAGATAAGAAGTTGGAGACATGGATCTTTTGCTGAAGAAAGTGCTGTTTCACTACGACAGGGCACCAACATATTTATTTGGAGTTGTTGCCACCAAACTATATAAACTTCATTGTAAATTGCTACTGCAGCCCCCATATTCACCCAACCTAACTCCCTGCAATTCTTCTTGTTCTCAAACATGAAGAAATTGCTTGGGGAAACAAAATTTAAATCAACTAAGGAGTTCACCAACAACACAGAGGTGTATTTTGCAGAGCATGACAATTCTTATTTTTTAGAGGAGTTAAAAAATGGCAGGAATTTTGGGAGAAGTATATATGCTTAAGGAAATACATAGTTCCTTAAGCATATAAAATTTGACCAAAAATTGAGAAAAATAAAAAAAAAAAAAAAACCTTTTTTTTCTTTCATAATATAACAATTTGAATTCTAAAATTTAAGAAACTGTAGTTTATACCAAGAAAATATACAGTTTTCTCACTTGGTGCACATTAACTCCCAAATAACTAAAGCTAAAAATGGATATGCACACGCTTATCAGTACACTCTCCCAATAAAATAATCTTTATTTTATCTCAAACATTTTTCCCTATTCAAAATGCTCCACACAATGCAATTTTTGTATTAATTTGTTTGAAAAATGTTTACTGGCTCTCAAAAGTAACTAAAGAAAATAGTCATATACTTTTATAAAATAATGCTCAAATTTTGAGAAATAAATTGTTCAATTTTGAAAAATCAAGAGCTTTGGAGAACATGAAAAATAATAAATTTTTTACAATAATTAGCACTATATTAAAAATAAAAAAAAAAAAAAAAAAAGCTATTTGACAGACATACTTCTAAATTCATTTATTATTAAACAGGATTTTTTAATGTGAATATTACTAAAAATGCACCACATGCCTTATTTTTATTAGAACAATGATTTTATACAGTAAAACATTAACTAAATAACGATGTAAGCAGAATTTTGATTCCTGACAAAAATATCACTATTATTCTGCATAACTGGTATAACTTTTACTAAGATTCTATTGTGGATATTCCAAATTTTACGAACGCACCACCTTGCGTTTAAAAAATATCATCTTCATTCTTAATACAGGCACTTACTGAACTGCCCTCATAGTTGCTCATATATACAGAGTCAAGTGGATGATATAGGACACCCAAATCTATAAGCAACTTTGTTTTCAACATGTACTTGTGATTTTTAAAATGAAAACCTCGTAATTTTTTATACAACTGATAAAATGGAAACTAACATTAAGAATTGCATATAATGTGTCCCTACCAATAGAATTGAGAATTTAAATGTTAAGTTTATGCTTCAAATAAGCCTAATTGTATAAATAAGATTATACTGCTACATAAGTACAAAGAATGGATGGTTGTATGAGGGCCACTGTGAAAGCTGAGAGATATATGAAGACTAAACTGGATGTATCAGTCTGACTGGTGGAGTTTTTCAAAACAGTCACCACCACACTTTATGCACTTTCTCATTCTTTTAAACCACCTTTGAAAGCACCCCTACCACTCATTTTTATGTAGGTGTAAAAGCTACTTTCTTACAATGCAACATCTTCTTCAAGGCTCAAAAACTCTTCCCATGCATACAATTTTTTCACTGTGGGGAACAAAAACAAGTCACTTGGAGCCAAATCAGGTCTGTAGGGGGAAGAGTAATCAGCTTCACCTCTAAGGACTCCAGAAACTGGATCATGGCTTTGGCTGTGTGGAGCAGAATTCCTTGCAGTCCTATCCTTGGCTGCAATTCATGAAGCTTCTCAAAAACTTATGGTAAGCAAACTGTTTTGTACCAGTGCACTGTAAGTGACCCTTGTTCCACAAGAGGAATGGTAGCCACATGACAGGATTTAGAGAAGAAAGTGGCCAGCATTTTCTTCCCGATGCTGCACAGACATTTCACTTTCTTTGAAAGCATCATTCAGAAAGATCCACACAGCCGACTGACACTTAGTCTTGCAGTTAAACTGGCAAATCCAAATTTCATCACCAGTGACAATATCAGAAATCTGCTGAAAATTGCTTCCATCAAACCTGGCAAGCTTTCTTCACACCATTCATCATGGGTGTGCTTTTGCAGATCAGTTAAATTGTGAAGCACCCGATGGGAAGACACCTTCCTTGCATGTAGTCATGCAATATTTTGGAAACTGCTGGCAATTCAATTTGCATAGTTGCCTCAATTTCCTCAAATGTTATTTCCACAGCAGCTATGTTTTCTTCAGTCACTGCTATAGGCAGACGACCACTCCTAACCCAGTCCTTTAATGAATTTTGGCCTCTCTTAAAATCTTCAAACCAGCCAAGAACTGTGACGTAGGAAGGAGTAATGTCTCCAAAAGCCTGTTGCAAGCACTCAAAACTATGGGTCTCATTTAAACCAATTTTAAAATCATACCATGAAAGTGCGTTCTTTCCATCTCCATTCTGGAAACCAGCTGCCACCATGCTAGAGTTGCTAACCTTATGCTGTAGACTGTGAAGATGGGAAAAGAATGCAACTGATTCACCTTTGTACTTGCAAAACTGTGGCTATCCAATGGTGCAATCCATTTAAACTGACCAACCATAGTTTACACATATCTCAAAACTTTTGAGTGATCCTTGTATTATGGGAAATTGATTGCCCTTCACTGCATGTTTCTAACATATCATGTTTCCCTCCTCATCATGTGCCAGCCAACAGCTGATGCAAAGTCTTTGCATAGAGGTTGATATGTTCTGAAACCATACGTTTAAGTGTTACAGTGTGTTAGTACTTTATAATGCTAAACTCTGTATACTGTATTCAAAATTTTTCTGTACAATTCCTATGCCACAAGAAACTCTTATAAAGAAAGAGTCAATTCCTGCAATAGGCTGTTGGAAGTAATCAAAGTTAATGTACACTCTATGGACTGTATCTAATTTGTTTTTGCAGATGAAGCATGGTTTACCTTATATGACCTTGAGGAATTAATGTGAATTAATGCAAATTAAAAGTGATGTGGCTGCACAACAGCATCATTTGCTGTGTGTTCAATGATGAAGGCATGTGATTGTTGTAGTGCTAATTTGTGTGAGAAATATGTGCATGAATTATGGGGCTATCAATATACGAACCCACTGGCAAACAGTTTGCTTCCCAGTGGCAAGAAAATAATAATAAGAAGAAGAATAACAATAATAATATAATTGGGCCAGTGATGTGTCCAAACAAAGTCTGTATTGAAATGATTTAGAAGAAAAGCAAGCCCAGAAATGGTGTGCCTCTACAGTGGGAGTCATTTGTATTTGCCTACTATTTCTTTCCCTTACACTTATAATAAATGTTATCCTGAAAACTAAAGGTTAGAATAATATTTTGCAGCTCACACAGAACTTGGCAGAATGGTTACATACATAAAGGTAAAATGACTGAAGTTAAGAATTTGTCAGTGATAAAAAAGTTATGAGAATTTGTAAATCATATGCATGTCTTTGACTAAATTCCCAAAGAGGTTAATTTATTTAAAAATGAGTAACAGTGAATTATTATTTCATTATTTAATCTCCATTTCATCCATCCTACTGTAAAGCTTTAAGAAATCCTGTAAGTTGTCTTGGTGTAAGACCATTTTTACTTTATCTAGCATGCATGCATAATTTACATAGTAGATAAAGAAGGTATTGTAAGTCACTCAAAAATTTGATACTAAGATTTCACCAGAAATACATGTTTTAAGGCCTCCTGAATGAAAAAAAAAAATAAATAAAAAAAATGCATGTGTGTATGCTTTATGCAGGATAGCTCAAAAACTAAAGTTCCACTAAATACCAAACTTTGGTATTAAGGTCAGTCTCTTCAAAGGATATGACAGCAAGATTTCCAAGAAAATCCTCTTCCCCCCCCCCCACCCAACTACCCTTTACATGGAACATTTTCGAAAGGTTAATTTTTCTCAAAATGGCTCAAACACTTTTGATTAAAATACCACATGTTTAAGATACTTTCATGACATACAAAATATATATTTTGAATTTTCTGGGAATAGCCTCTGAAGACCTCTTCATTCTGGATGACTTTTGGGTCACTGGTAAACCACAAGAGATAAACAAAAAATTAAAATCCACAATTTATGTTATATACACATTTTTTGTAGAGTTAACTATTTCCAACATATTTCCTATTTTTTAACTGCTTAACCTTTTCTCAAACAGGAAGTCTTCTTTCATTTTATGCCTCTTTTATTTTACTCTTAGCCACCAAAGAAAACTGAATTTCAATTGTTTCGCATGATGATAGCTTTTAAAAGCTTTGACTATTGTGTTAGCCTAGTGTATTCCCTTATTTCCCTTCTGCTTACATGGAAGCAAGCAATCAGCCAATTTCTGCTAAGGTTTTTCGATTAGCATGATGCAGGTAAATGAATAAACTTCTGTATTCAAAGTTTGTTTGCAGAACTGGTAGAGAGAGTTATGTGAATGGAACACATCAGATTTTTAGTAGGACTCTCTACAATGCAAGAGTGTGCCTCAATCAAACATCATACATAAAATGTACACAATCCTATTCTTATAACTTTTTCCCTTATTACTCCATTCAATACATCTGTGTCTTGTACTTCTTTCCATTCCATACACACCCTCCAGTCAGTTTTCTCTTGTATTACTTCCTTTTGGTTCCTATTCCATCACTTCATTTCCATCCTTATTACGTGGCTATACCTTGTAATTTTGATTTGTTGATTCATTCTATTGCCAAAGCAATAAAAGCAAAATTATCAAAACAAACATGTTGGATACTCTTGGTGCATTTGAAAAGAACAGCTTTATTAAGGATCGTTTCAATGTATTATCCACAGATATTGAAACTCTTCTTCCTTTTTCACATAATTGAGTGTCATTACACTGTTTATACATTTAAATAATAATATCTGAAGAGTATAGCTCATACAAGAGCTGAAGTAGAAAGAAAAAGGCTTTTATGTTTATAACTGATGCTCATAAACATACAAATAAATGCAATCTGCAAATTAACAGGAAAAGCAAATATACAGGTGAAAAACACTGCAAATGCTCAGTAGCGATGAGAGTTCATTACTCAGTGGTATCAAAGTATCCCCTATACTTTTGAGACAAACCTTTAATACTTTTAATATTTCAAGTTTTGGATTACTGAAAGTTGTTATATTTAACTGTATGCTGGATAAGGAATGAAAGAGTCGAGACTGCATGTTATTGCCTCACCTGTGTCTCCAAGACTAGGACTATACCCATAGTTCTTGATTGTTGTGTCCAAATTAAAACAATGAGCGAAGGAGTAGATAATGGCAAAACCTGAATGACCTCTTGAGATCCTGCACTCTTAGAATTGTCTATGCCTCATGAACTGGTATTCACTGAAGTCCAATGGTTTCAATAAATTGGACCATGTCCCTCAAATTTACCCCTTTTATTTCCCCAAGATCCAAAAGGGAGCAACTCTGGATTACATATATGTAAATAATGAATGCCTTGAATTCACTGAAAATATGCCAGGAGGTTTTGAAGTTCATCCCATATTTCCTAGATAAGGGATCCTCATTAAGAGCCATTATGTACAAGTGTCTTCTAAGAGTGTTGTACCCAGTATGATACCAACAGCCGCTTTGAGCCTTGTTATAGTTAGGTTCAAAAGAACCTTTCTTGGTTTGCTGCTGGTCAAGAAATACATTCATGGGCCTGTCTGGCAGTAATTTACCATTTTCAATTCTCAAGATGAGCCCTTGTAATAAGCTGGGATATCTCTTACTTGCCACTTTTGAGAGACACTCCGCAAAAGGCTTGGGTCCCACAAATACAATACACGTTTCCTGCTTAGCTAACCTGTCTGCCATCTCATTATCTCTGATGTCTATATGCTCCAAAATCCATACAACAGTAACCTGACCACCGGACAAAGTTTATGCAACATCCTTTGGCACTCCCAGTCCAATATGATTGTCATTTTCACTGCCATAAAAGCTTTCAAAGCTGTCTATCTGATCAGATATGAAAGTCTGCTCGTCTGCCTGGCATGTTGTTTAAAATTGCAAAGGAGTAGAGATAACTCATGTACCATGCTAGATTAGCTGAGTTGTGAATGAAGCTACTTAATCACATTTCTGTAACAGCCTGGCTTGGCGATTCACTCTCAGCCATTATTTACCTAATCTAGTGATGAAAATCTGTGAATCCAGCAGAAAAAGAAAAGAAAATACAGCACTTGGAGATATTTGTTCTAGTCTTGACTAACAATAAGAAAAATGAAATAACCTCTGACATTAGCAGGATAAAAAGATTGTGCCAATTGGAGAATGCCAAACAGAAAATATTTTGGATTTTGCATACATTATTTATACACAGAAAATTACTAATAAGAACATAATTCCATAACAAGCTATCACTTTTACACTTTTTTATAAAGTGAGTCTCAAGTACAGGTGCTAAAATTGAATACCAGTATCAAGTATTGAGAAATAGTGGTATTGCCCCATAGAAGAACAGAAACACAATAAGTTAGAACAGAAGGGAAAGATTTGCTTGTATTTTAGTGGTAACTATGAAGTTTGAAAGCAAAATAATAAGCCTTCACTTATATTTATGTGCATTTAGAAAAAAGAAGAAAAATACAAAAATGCTTTACAATTCCATTATCTTTAATGTTACTGCTTAAGCAAACCAAGTTTTTTTACTGCTTAAGCAAACCAAGTTTTATTGCACAACAACCAATGTCTTATGTTTCATACACTGCTTTTGGAGAATTTTTTAACTCATCACAAAATAGGGACTTCATACATTTTACACCTACTGTAATTCGCAAACAGGACATTTAACGTTCATAATCAGCATTTTATGAATGCTGAGTTACTATATTTATTTGGAAATTACAACTTAATTTGAAATAATGACATCAGCAGGCCCATCTAAGACTCGATCTAGTGATCAACGCATATCCTACCTGATCATTACATAGCAGATGTTAATGAATAGGCCACAAAAGAGCTAGTCAGAGGGGCCTTCCAGCAGTCAGACAAAACTAATGTCTACGTCCATGTGGATGTTAAAAAAATGCTATGGTTCACAGATTTGATATTTGATGAGACCATGTGCATGCAAACTGCCAATTTTATTGCAGTGGAATGAAGTGCATGACTGCATATTGTATTTTCATGATTGAAAGCTTTTTTCGATCTGGTACTCCCAATTATTCAAGAAACTTGGCTTTACTTGAATTTCAGTAGTTTTTGTGACACCTGTTGTATGCATAGTGGCATCATTTGTAGAATAACTCACGTTCAGCCCACGAGAGATACTGCTCAACCATTGGTAGCACATATATGTAACTCACATTCAGAATATAAAAGGTGCTGATATATTCATAATAATGCATAGAAGTAACTTATGTTCAGACTACCAAAAGCACTGATATGTTCATACTGGTCTCTCCTGCTCTCTACTGCCACATTCAGCAGGTCCTCAGAACTATTCAGGCTGCTTTTTGCTTTATAACAGCGAGGTCAAAATTCAAATTCTGTTGCATTAAATGCAGAATAAATTTGATCACTCAGTATTTGCAAACGTACTTCTTGCAAACAGCACCACATACACTGAGGAAACATGAAACGAAATGATAATTGGTAAAGAAAATGTTCCAGGTCTGCCTAAGTTTTTGAGTACCTCATTTTGCTGGTTATAAAGACTATGGAAAGTCTGGCAAAAAAAATCTTAAAGTCAGTCAGGATGTCCTGTTAGAATTTGAATGGCTGACTCCCATTCATGAGTCCCTGTCTCAATGATTTTAGTTACCCATAAGGGATGTGCATATGCACATTTCCATGCAGTCAGAAGTGTAGTTATACATTTTTTGCAGCAAGCTGTGGTATAATTGATAGCATTTTACCAATTTAACATTGAAAATAAAATGTGTCAAGTGCAGTCAAGCAGTTCTTAAATCATCATTCTCTATGGCAAAACATTTTTCATATACTGAACTTTGTGAGAAGGAGTGCTACGAATGCAAACACTGCTGCTAACATCATAGCTCAACAGAGAAAAATTTCTTTTAACATACTATTTTCATACACTATTAAATGTTATCATGTCCAGAGTAAGGAGACAAAAAACATAAGACCATTACAAACAAAACGTGAATGGAACTTTTAATAGCAGAAACTATTTGCAGGAAATAGTAAACAGTACAACTTGGTAACAGTATCACTATGGATCAGTTGTAAATAAACAGTTACCACTATTAAAGTTTCAATCCTATAGCATAAAACAAATATGCGACTTCCTTGGTGTGTAGGCAGCATCTCTGATTCCAGCTGAAAGAACAGAACTTCATATTTTGTTTCTTCTTCTGAGGTTTTCCTTATCCTCACACTACAAATGTTAGGTAGCTCTCAAATCTCATGGAACCTGGCTCCATTGGTGCACCTTTCACCATTCCATTCACTGTCTCTAAACACATAGTTGTTAAACTTAAAACCTAATTATCTATCACATTTTCTGAAAATTACAGCCATTTGAACTTGAAAACAAAGATTATTTAATTACAGAATTTAGAAACATTTCAAAGAATAAATCACACGCATACTATTCTGGTTCCAAAAATTCTCACCCTGACACAGAGATGGTGCTGTATTATCAAATAGTAAGGACAGATTATGTACAATTCCTTACTGACACAACCTGTAATTGCATAATGCACTTTCATTTCTTAGGTTGTTTTAATGCTGCAAAATAAACAAGTTTATTCCAAAAGCAGATAAAACAGAATATTGTGCAGTATTTACACAATAATTAGTATTAAAAGTTTTAATGTCTACCAAAGTGAAAAGATTCTTCAAAACTTTATATGGGAAAGTAACTGGTAGCAGAATTCTAATATGGTAATTCTGTTTATGACACTAAACATTTAGGACATTCAGTTACAAATGGAGTAAAGAAAACACAATAAACTCGTAATAAAATCACAATCAAACATAATAAAAACTAATTATGCTATCTTAAATGATAGAGAATCAAGTTACTCAAGCTTGCTAGTACAGCCAAGATTTCACTAGATCATGACCGGAACATTTTGCACGAGTTTTTGCACACAAGAAAGTTGACAACATGTTGGTTGCTGCGTTTTTAACTGTAAATCAGAAGCATATCTGAATGAGCATCTCAAAGCAATTCTTGCACATGTTCATATTCAATTTGACCAATTTTTGCAGCACATGACGGAGCTAAAGCAGCAGTCCAAACAAAGAGAGTAAGTGAAAGTGCTTCAAAGAACGGCAACTGAATGACCAGCTATGATGGTAGATAACCTAGAAATGGGTCAAACCATCAGCAGTGTACCAGACACTATGCTAAAGGAGCTAAAGGGTGTTCTTAAGGCCAAACGTCCACATTGAAGAAATTTCTTTTCCACCAAAACAATACCAGTCCACATTTCATTTCCAATATCTAAGTTGCATGACTTATAGGTTGAACCACTGACACATGACCATATTCATTTGGCTTCCACAGATTTTTTCCTCATCCCAAATCTGAGAAAACTGCTGACTGTACATAGGGATATATCTCAAATGCGGAGATGTCACATATACCTTTTTTTATATATATCATTGGTCAAATGTATAGAGTTGAAAGATGACTATGTTGAAAAATAAAAACCAATTAATCTTAGCAAACTTGTGTTTTCTTTCTCAAGCCAAGATATTTTCAAATCACCTTTGTATATATTCAGAACCAAGAAATGCCTCAAAGCCCTGAGCAAAGAGAAAAAGATACAGATAGAGTAATTTGTCTTAATGGAGCAAATTCAGTTTCATTAATTTATCACAATATTTAGTTCCTTCAGCAATTTGCTCATACTGCTTATACAGGACCTTCATTTTGATCGATGACCTTGTCATGGGCAATTGCTTGCCTGCACCCACTGTATCAAACTGGTTCTGCTCCATCTCTGCTTTTCCTCTTCTCCATATGATGACTAATCAGCTGATGCAAAACTGTGCTCTACAGAGACCACATGTTTCAGTACTATGCTTTGTTAGTGCTGTTATAATGCCAAAAATTCAGCATACTTTAGTGCACACAATCATCATGAATAATAATTAGCAGATGATGCCAAACTTCTGTAGAAAAGTGAGATGGCAATTTTTGAACAGATTCCTTGCTGTCTGTGTGTCTCACAGAGAAAGGTTTTGTAATCTTGTGAACAGATTTAGAATGGGATGTATTCCTGTTAAGAAACCAAAATTAAATTGCTATGTTCTTACAAAGGAAAAATTCCACATCAGTGAAAACTTCTCAGGAAAGTTTTTTAGATACCTTGCACGGGAATTAGGAGTGTTAAGGAAAATTTTCTTAACTGCTTGAGCGATGGCCATTTAAACACTGCACGGCCGGTAATGGATACCCAATAGACAATTCAAGGCATTTAAATTCTTAAATGTAAGTAAATATGCTTCGTACATAAACATTCATATCTTTGGTATTTATAAAAATATTTTAATGAAACAAAAACTGGCTTAAAGCTCATTAAAGACACTATACTTCTATTGTAGAAACAAAAGAGATACTATATTAACAAATGTTTAAATATCACGAACTTTTTCTGTGTAGTAAAAGTCATTCTGTATGTTGAACGCACCTAATTTGCGAGTCAGACTTGTGCTTTGCACGTACAAATGTATATACGTAGAGCTAGCTAAGCACAATGTTCTCGGCTTCAAGGTTTTATTGTTCTGTTTATTGCTATGACGAAATTATGCGTGTGTGTTTGTGAGGAACACCCAAGCTACAAAGAAATCAAAACTCTCTGTTAGCGTTTCTATTTACGCCTTAGAATAAATACACAGCGGGGATTGTGGCAGAGCCATGTAGCTATGGGGTTCACAGTTTTGTGTTTTAGCTATCAGAAAAGCACATATGAAAATGTTATATCTCAGTTCTAACCATGGCTTCGACTAGCAATGTAACTAACAAATTAGCTCTTGTAGGCAGTGTACAGACTTCAGAAATAACTTCAGATAATGTAAGGGACTATTTGCTGTATGACAGTGACTTTGATATTGACGGCGAGTTTTCAGATTTTGAGGGGGGCGTCGAGGATATAGGTAGCAGTGAGTAAGAAAGGGACTCTCTTCCTTCAGGTGTTCGTGAAGAAGCAACATTATGGGGTAGTCAAAATTACTCCAAAACAAAAAGATATATCTTCACAAGCACAGCCTCTGGTGTAGAACTGCAAGCTCAGCTGACTTCTGACAGCCAACCAATTGACATTTTCAAACATTTTTTACTGCTTAGTGTCTCTCATTGTTACAGAAACAAATGCATATGCGAGTAAGGTGAAGGAAGACCTGAATTCTAAAGGCAATTTAGGGCCTAAGAGTAGAATTCAGAAGTGGACAGAATGAGATTTACAGGCTAATTGGTCTAATTATGCTCATAGGTGTTATTCGTAAATCAACTTTAGACATGTACTGGTCTACAGATGACATGCTAGCTACTCCATTTTCGCATGTCAAATAACAGGTTTACTTCCATTTTACGGTTCCTTCATTTAACTGACACAGAAAATGTAAACAATAAACTACACAAAATTAGGTCAGTTTTGGAATATATTATTTCAAAATTCAAAGAAAATTACGTGCCTATGATAAGGTCACTGTAGATGAAAGCTTGATGCTTTGGAAGGGCCGCTTAGGCTGGAAGCAATACATCAAAACAAAGAGGACCAGATTTGGCATAAAGAGTTTTGATCTTTGTGAAAGTAAAATGGGATATCTTTACAATAGCTGCATTTACACTGTCAAGGAACTGATAATACTGGAGACAAAGATTTGGGGTTATCTGGCTCCATAGTAATGCACCTGATGGACCGTATACTTGACCAGGGTAGGACTGTATATTTAGATAATTGGTACAGCTCCCCTAAATTATACATGGCCTTAAACAAAAGGAACACAAATGCAATTGGAACAGTACGCTCAAATCATATTGGTTTGCTGAAGAATGTGAATACAAAGACTCTAAGGAGAGGAGAAGTGCAGGTGCGTCAGCTACCACCCTTGACCTACATTACTTGGCAAGATAGGAGGGTGGTTACGACATTGTCCATTGATGATTGACACTGGAAAAATAGATGCCCACACCAAAATGTCAATTTTCAAGCCTGATGTTATCCAGGAATACAATATGTATATGGGTGGTGTGGATCTAGTAGATCAGGTATTGCAATCATATCCTTCTTTACAAAAAAACAGTTAAATGGTATAAAAAGGTATTTTTGCACCAGCTGGATATCACCATATACAATTGTTTAGTAATTTGGAGAACTCGAAACCCACGAAAGACTATGACCTTCCTGGACTTCCGCATATCAATAGCTTGTAGCCCATTTGAGCACTATAGCATTCAGAGGCCTCTTCATACAGGGGGTAAGAAATCTACAACCCCTGCACCCCTCAGACTTTATTTATTCTAGAAGTTATTTAAAATTTATTATAAAAGATAGAAATTAAAATTATTAGGGTTAAATAAGCATTAAATGCATGCATGCACAGGATGTCATATGACGTCCATATCAGTTCTCCTGCATTTTAAAATTGACGTCATATGGCGTCCATATCCGTGAAAAGGTTAAAAGGTGTGAGAGAGGTGTGGTTGTACAAGAACATCATTTCCAATATCTTTTATGATGAAGGTACATGGTTATTGTAGTACCTGCATGAGAAATATTTGTGCTGAAGTTTAATGCTATGAATATCCGAGTCTACTGACAAACTTTGCTTTCCAGTGCCAAGAAAATTTCCATTAGTTCAGCCACACACTCAAATGAAGACAATGTACATGATGGAAAATAACTTAAGCATTACTTATGTGATATGGCAAAATATCTTCTTTTCAAGAGGGGACCCCTTATCCAGGAATGTACTGTTTAGGCACTAAATCAAAGTATAGTCAACTTAGTTTTAACTTTTATAATGTGATTGCATTCTCAATTTGAGCAACTGCATGGATTGATGTGATAAGATCTTGTATATTATAGGTTTAATAATAACCTAAACAAAATGGCTGGAAAGTGTTACTATGAAAATTATTGTACAGAAAAATCTCAGGAGTAGTTTAGACCATCCAACTTGCTCTGAAGGCAAACGAATTGTGTAAGCATTAGCTTGCCCAAAAATGATTTGAAAATGCTCAGGATACCCTACAGGATTTCCAGTAATCAGCTCCCTCTTGAAAAATGATCAACTTCCCAACTGACAACTTACAAGCTTATTGCTATTACATCAATCACCCTGTACAATAAGCTCAGCTCCTAACCAAACCCCCCCACCAAATAATATTTATCTGAAGGGAACCATTTTCTTGTAGAAGTTTTAGGAGAGCTGAAGCACAATCACAAAAATAGAAGTCAGTTATTTACAATCTCAGTTGTATATATGCAAGTATTTGTTTACATGCAGAAAACTACTAACAAAAAAAACAGAACAAAGCCCCTGCCTAAAAGAAGCTATTTTTCTGCCATGGCTATAGTTGCACATTCTAAGTAACACCTGCTCTTTCTGCATATGGCACCACAGGCAGTAGAAACTACTGATGATACATGAAATGAAATGCCCATTGGGAGAGAAAACCTTCCAGATCCAAATTTTGGGTGCCTCCCCAGCCAATTACTAGGACTGAGGAAAGCCTAAAGAATCCTCAGTCAGGGAGGACAGTCCTTGCAGGAATTGAACTGCAGACTTCCTGTTGAGGATCAGCACCTTATTGACCTTGGTTGCCTGTATCAGTTTGTGTAAAATTAGCACTCATGATGAGAATGTTGGCATAATGGGTATGTTTGTAGATATGGCATCTAAAAGATTAGAAATGGGACAGAAGGATCTTAAATGCATTTTAACTCCTATCAAGGAAAAATGCTACACCCTCAAATATTCTTATTGAGCATACATTTTCCCGAGACTATTTTCCTTCACTTTCTCAGTGATTTCTTTATCTTTTTATGTTATTACATTGTTTAATACTGACATAGTTTGCCAAAAGATGTGCCAGCACACACATGCACACAAACTTGTTACTATGCAATGAATCATATATTAATCTATGTCAACGTATTTGAAATTGTGGTAATACATCACATCACTGATCAACACATGTACAAGAACTGAATCCATGCACCATTGAGTCACATTCATAAGTGATTAATGAAAGTTATTTCTCTTTATAGGTATGTGTCAACATACCAATAGATATTGCTGCTAGAATTATGGTATTGGCTGCATCTTAGGGTTGCCAGATTGTCACATTTAAAATAAGAGATACACTTATCATTATTTGAGAAACTAAAGCAGGTGATTTACAGGCAGTGGAATCCCATACAAGATTATATCTTTTAATTGAAACCAGATTACTTGTGAAAAACTTGTATTACATACTTCTTGCCAATTATGCATACTTTTGCACACATGAATTGAAACTGATCAATGTTCATATGGACCAATATTTCTAGCTATATAAAAGCATTATTACAGACAATGTCATCTAACATTCTCTGCATGATTTGTTGCAATTGAAATAAGTCAACAACTGAATTTTACTATGTCCACAGAACTCCTAGATTCTACCAGAAATAAAAGCATACGTTAAACCATAGGAAATTCATATCAATTCACCAATGGGTTTGTGGCTCATGATAAATGGTGAAGAACCGACACAAGAATTTTCATACGACAAGCAGTATTTCCCAACTAACTTTTGTTAATATATTCATTGTGCATCCCCTCCAAAGAAAACAGTGCACATTCATTAACTAAAACAACAAAATCAAGGAATATTTACCATACTCTACCTATATTATAGCATATGCAGTACTAACATATGCTACACTGTGCTTTAAATAAGCGAACATCTAGCAACCTTAGTACAACTTAGGTAACTCCAGGTTTACATTTCTGATTGTCAAGGAGATGGTTTACTTCCAAATGGTACCTTTAATGGTTGCTATGATACCTTTATACGGTATGCCTCTGACAAAAGATAATTACATGACTGACAAATTTGAATCCATAAATATGATTTTGGCAAAAATATCTTTAGGCACAAGTGAAACATATTTAAACAGATGTTAACCACAATGCAATGTGCTCCTCACCAAGTGCTGTCTTTTATTTATGTATATTCCAAGAATTAAAGATTAATTGTGCCACAACAGTTACTCAAATTAGTTACTTATGATGTACAGACTAGGGGAACCTTTTTGAGTAGGCACACAGATGGCAATTTCCACTTCATTGTATGGTTCTAACACTAGGGGTAAATTGATGCTCAATGACAGCTGTGAGGTGCAGTCTTGGCAGCCAACAGAGTGCATTATCAGCATTGCCCAATGCTTTTTGACAAAGGGAGGGAGATAACACATTGTGGTAAAATATTGACCACAGAGGAGCATAAAAGAGTCCCTTCATGTGGAGCTGGAAATCTAAAGAGGGCTGGTACTATAGCTGCCTTACAGCACAGTACATGTCCAGCTTGAAAACTAAGTCACTTATACCTGACTTATTTTGAATGATGTAAATGTGACTATTGGCTCTTGACTGAGGTATGTGCACAATCTAGTAACACAGTTGCAAAGTTCAATATGTAGAGAATATACTTGGGTTTCTCAGTTTAGTAGCATCCTGATGGGTAGCTACTAGAATCATCTCAGCAGAAGTTAACATATACTTTTGCTATCATGTTTTTTTGGAAAAAGAATACCTTCCTCCCAATACTTAAATATTAAAGAGCATACTCAATTTTGCTTTTTAATAAGTATAATCAATTTCAGTATAAACACAAAGATATGAAAATTAATAGCAATAAGCATGACTTTCAAATGTGTAGGTATAATTACATTTGCTGTAACAATGAAAATGCTCATTCTCATTTATAAACTGGTAACCACAACTGAGTCATTAATACCTATATTTTTACATTGATATGCAAGTAGAATGTTTTATGAACTTGCCTGAGGCCATTAATTTCAACTACTACATCTCTTAAGGGACCTTTCGAAAATTAAAGATAAATCTGGCTTCTTATTTTCTTACTGTTAGTAGAACTTGTAGCACTACAAAGACAACCTCCTTGTCCCATATTATTCTTAGCAAGTATTCTACAAAACAACAGTATTTTTCTAATAAATTCACACAGTTGATTGGTTAAAACTATTTTAGTAGCTAGTCACTAAAAGCACTGTAATTGAACCAGCTGCAAAAGTAGATCTTCAAGCTTCATGACTGTGGTATCAGGTTAAATGGCCTTACTCTGCAGAAGCCTAGCTCATGCACTATAGAGGATTACAGCATTTGAAGTTCAGTCTGTTGTCTGGCATTGTATATAGTGGAATTGTGTTATATGAAGCTGCTTATTGATTGTGTTTACTATGCAGTTAGCATTATGTGTATTACGCACAAGAAAGTGTTTACTGTGTTAAGTTTGGTTCAAAAGGACTCTCTGCTTGTACCTTATAGAATTTTCCTGGTGCAAAAATTTCTTAAAAATGCATAATATATAAAAGGGCTTAACACAAAAAATAATCACTGTGAAAAAAACATGGACATGAAAGATTAGATGAGATGGGGCTATCAGGAAAGAAATCCACTGAAGTTGCTGCCTCATTTAGAATTTCCAATCAGATGCCACCTTCATCTCCCCATATAGCTATTTGGAATCCCTATGGTCACTTTATTTAGTATAATGTGACTAAACACAGTAGCTCAGTTTAAAGAACCATTAAATGATTTTGAAGGAAAAACAGACTATCCTGCTTGTCCTAAAGATGAAAATTCATGTGGTCATTGCCCATGAGAAATGCTTAAAAATGAAATTTAAGCTACAATTCCCCCACATTCTTGAATTAGAATACAGCATCTAGCATGTTTTTTCCTATACTCTGAGTGCAGAATAGCATTCATTTCAAACACCTTTTATAATTATTCATATTGTTTGCATCATAAGCAGTAACACCTCGTGAGCTCATAAATTGGGCTGTTGCAGTGGAAATACGCAACAATTTTGCTTTAAAACTGGAAATTATTAACTGTATCCCAAAAATATGCTAAATATACCTGTACAACACTCCCCTCAATCTATACTAGGTTCCTTAACATCAATGAGCATAGTTAGCTCTTCCTTGGTTCTCCCTACATTGCAATAAAATTAAAAGGAAGGAAAAATAATTATTAATTCCTTCAAGAATTATGTTAAAAATAATTGGAATCTGCTTCTGTACTGAAGTTGTACATACTATGTGTGCAACTTTTCTTGGTATTCATTCAGTAAGTTTCACAATATTTCAGAAACAGAGAAGAGCAACAACATTGAGGCATTAAGTATGCTATACACCCTGATATCTAGTGCTAAGGTTTCATTTTGTATGCAGATCCCAGATGTCATATATAAACCAAAATGTATATGCCTACAATTTAGAGGAGTTAAAGTTAGAATGGTGTTCTAAAGCTTGGGATTAGTTAAATGGGATTTTTCTCTGATACTATCCTTAAAACAAAGTTAGGAGAGTTAATGAAGTTTAGATTGGTATTTTCAAACAGTTGAGCAGAAATGGATTGATTTCCATGAATAGATGGCTATTTCCTTAATTATGCTCAAGAGATGCAGAAGTATCTACAAAGATATTTCAATCCTTCATGGTGGTTAGATGATTTTAATATCCTCAGTATAGTATGTATTTTTGTAATAAGGAATAATCAACTCATAGATTTAATTTCTGTTTTTGTCAGTCTCTTCCGGTTGAACTTTGGGTGACTCAAACCGGATGTTGGATCTACATCAGCCTATCTTTGTTCCAGTTTGAATACTAAGGTGTCAAAATGATAACAGCTTCCACTATACTAAACCAGACTTTTGTCAAGTGTTTTGTGTCCACTTTTCTGTAGCACTGTATAAATAGCACTTTTTGTTAAATAGTGTCTAATGTCAACTCCTATTACATCCAGTACCACAGGCAGACACTGGTGATACATGAAATGAAAATAAAATTGGAAAAAAGATGTTCCAGGCATAGTTTTGGGTACCTCTACAGCATTTGGCATTTATGAAGGCTGTGGAAGAAACTTGTCAGAGAAGGCAGGTTCAATTTGAACCACAGACCTTCCATTCTAAAGTCTGTGTCGCAGTGACTTTGGCTGCCCATGTCGGTGTAGTAGCACTAATAGACTTGTTCTTGTGGTGCTAGGAGTTACAGAAAAATGTTATTAACTAGACATCATCCCAAGACATGTGCAAAGGTTTCAGTCTCACGATGACGTCATCCACAGTGGTTTGTCTTGGGACAAATGTGGTACACCATAAACAGGAGGGTCAGCACTGTGGCCATGTGGTTAGACTAATCACCTCGCACATAGATGGCCTGGGTTCAATCCCAAGTGACCACATGTGAGATTTGTGGTGGACAAAGCAGCGCAGGGGTGGGTTTTTCCGAGTTCTCCGGTTTCCCCTGCCATCGCATTCCACCGGTGCTCCATCTTCATTTCATATATAACCAGTGTCATCGCCTGCAGTGCCACTAGTAGTAAAAGCAGGCATTAAACACTACAAAAAAAAAAAATAAATAAAATAAATAAATAAATACAGCCCTTCTACAGTGGTCTTTTCCATTTGGTATAAAGTTTGTTTTTAAGCTCAATGTTCTTTTCAAAGGTGTGTTCAGTTTTAAGTTTCATCTAAACAGGCAGAATGAGGGGCAATATTCCTCTCATGACATTAAGATGTAGCTTCTGTCAAAGAAGAACATTATTGTATATTTGTTGTAAGGAATATATAGGCTCTCAACAAAAGAATTGGATGCCTTCACTATGTGACAAAAAATATAAAGTTCATCTGCTTAGGGGACAAATATTTTGAGCATAGATGAATAGAATTTTAATATAATTTTGGGCTTTAAGCATATATTTCGGTTGGAGGGATGTGAAAGAAGACAGAATCTGCATAATTCCAAAAACTAATATGGGGAAAACATATTTCATCCAAGCCATAAAGTAGGCGTCATGGAGATCATGAAGTACACAGCATTCTGAAAGTTCAAAACCAAAATTTCAACTAGTAAAAGCATGATTCTGACCATCTCCCCATATCAATTGGATAATTGCCCACTACTTCTGTGCATATTATTATTATTATTATCATCATCGTCATCACCATCATTATTGCTGCCTGTAAAACATTAATTAGCCATTTCTCTTCACTGTTTTCTTTAAATGCTGCATTTTGCCAACTAGCATTCACACAAATCAAAATTCCCATTTGCATTAATATGATGCAACCACATCTGGAAACTACATACTGCTTGGATATTTGTGATACTATGCTCTGGAAAAGCGATAATGGTTACCAGAAGGAACCAGCATTGTGCTGCACCAATTACAGATTTTTGTGATTAATATTAACTCTTGCTAGTAATATTTGATCTCTAAGATAGCTATTTTATACATTGCAGAAGAAAGGTACTTAATTGAAACATGCTGGTTTAATATGGAGTGAAAGTATGAAAGAAAACAGAACTTTACTTAAAAAACACATATAATAAGGTCTAGCTGCATTACTGCTGTAGTCAGAAAGAAATGTGTAGCTAGCCTTATAAGATAAGTATTTTAGGATTATGATTTGGAAGTGTGATATTTAAATATAGTTTGAATTATTATTTTAATATATATTTTATTTATAAGAATATTAATATGTGTAATTTTTCTTGGTTCTGATTTAAATTCTTTTATATTTTATTTGAAACTGATTTTAATTGCTTTCTAATCTCCTCATGCCATTCTTACCACTTAGCTCTGCGATAGGCAGATGGGGTTAGAGGTGCCATATAGTCTACTGCTTGCACCAACCCCCCCCCCCCAATTCCTCTCTTTCAGAAGGTGGATGTGACTAAGCTAAATGTAACCTTAATCAATGTAAAGAAAACTAAAAGAAAAATAAAATTGAGGAAATTTTTCTCTCAATTGTAAGACCAGCTTTTCCCATGTGGCTTAACTTTCTATCATTTCTGAAGAACTTCATGCTTCAAATTTAGAGAAACTTTCCTTTGTTGTACCCTCAAGTACACGATCATGCTTCAGCAAACAGAATGAACAAGCAAAAAATAAATTATGCAATTTACTTTCGGGTGTATCCAGTAGATTTTTACCTACAAAGAATAGTGCATTCAATCAAGATGAACCCTGTCAACTAATCATGGCCAAGTCAATTTTGGTGAGCACTGGTTCATTACTGTGTGATGATTATGTCGGTCAAAATTTTACCACAGTAAGGTGAATGTCCCTGACAGGTTTAATACAATGGTGCACACGGTCATGATTGTTATTCACTGACAATTGATGATGTGCAAGCTTTCTGTATATTTTATGTAAATCCTTCATATTGACAGGATCTGCAGGTAAGGTAAATTTAAGCTCAAACTTCAAAGGAGGAAACCTTTATGGTTTGACAAGAAAAAAAATCATGTTTACACATTTTTAATGTCTGTTTAGAAAGAAATATATTTCTTGCTACTAATACAATAAATTAAGAAGTTCCTATCTGACTTTAAGGATTTAAGTGTTAACAGTGTAGGGAAAACCCCAAAGTGAAATTAAACAGCTGGAAAGTTGTTATTCTAATAGTGAACCTGGCATCACAGTATCAAGCTCTGACAGGGAAGGATTTGCATCTCTAGTGAGCACTTTGTATCTGGTAGTTAAATATTATTTACTAATTCTTTATATTTCCATGCTTCTGATGCTTCATTTGTATGAGTCATGTTATAATTCAACTGTGGCTATGTTGTCTGTTGTTCCAATTATCTCCGTGAGTTAGGAAATGTGTACCTTATGTAGAGCTTGCACTCTCGCTCATTTCTCACTGCTGTTTAGCACGCCTCTTGCAGCCTGTAGATGCAGCTGAATGCATAGCTGCCAGAGAATGGCTGACCAACAAACATACGGGAGTCTTGATTCATGCAAGATTCATTAGTCTCGCTAATAGAAAGACTGCTGTGTAATGCACAAAAACCTGAATAATCAGTCCTGCAAGTTATATTATTTCACCGGTTTAAATGATTTAAGATTTAAATAGCCTAGCAGAATAAAGATGATATTTAAATAACCCACACTAGGCAAAAGGTTAAAAATGAAATGTGGTATCAGAAAACCTGCAGATATATGTACGTAGCTTTTTTTTTTTTTTTTTTTTTTTTCTTTCTTCTATTGCAAATAAGCGTGTATATATTTTATTACTCGTAAGAAGTTTATGTTGCAAAAACTAACTCTTATTTTTGGTTGTAATCTGAACATGTTTATAATAGTAACAAAGTATAGGTATGTCATTAACGATTAATATTGCTGGATCAAACTGTTTATTGTGAACGCATTTGGGATATATGTACTGTTATTCATATGTATATGAATCATCTTGTGTTTTTACTACGGCACAGATTTTTATAAATGCAGTTTTAGCCTTTTATTAACCTCTTAAGGTTTTTAAACAATTTTCCTAGCTTGCTAACAATGTTCCTAGCCTCTTGTTTTGTGAGTGTTTTAAACAATTTTCCTACTTATTTAAGGAAGTTGACAAGAAACGTCTCATAATATTGACAAAATATGAAATCTTTTTCTTCACAGAAACGTGCTATTAATATGCATTAATTTAAGGTAATTTATTACACAGTATACTCGTGCTTGAACATTTTAATTAAAAGTTTAGCATGTATTTTTAATATAAAGCACTCATTTAAAACAAACTTCACATTACAGTAGTTTTGCTGTACACTACTAGCCATGTTTGCAAATTCTCTGTTGTTTTTAAATTCCAATAGGCAGAAAAAAATCTTTCAACATCCCAAAATGTTATTTGCGTATATTTCATACCAAGATAAAAATTGTGATAAATTCTTTTGCTGGCTAACCCCACATGCACACTCAAAGCAAAACTAAATGAATTGTTAAATAAAAACTGTAATTCAAATGATCTGAAAACTTAAGTTTAGCAAGTTTTCAGTCTTAATGTCCCATTTAGCTTTTTTTTTTTTTTTTCTTTCTTTTTTTTTTTTTTTTTTCTTTTTAAAGGATGAATAAGATTCACATATTAGCATCCAAACGACTTGAAATACATAATTAATTTGAAACTTTCTAACTTATTTATACATAAGGGAAAACATATTAAAACATAAAAATCTGGGCCCTAGTTGTTACATAACCAGTTTACACTATGGATAATACATGAACCTACTTCGCCTATAGTTACGAGAATACTCGAGTCGCCTGGCACGTGAGCACAAGTTCTCGATACACGAGATTCTCGTTGTCACACTCTCGAGAAGTGGCATGCCTTACAAGTAACAGGCAAGAGTGGCATGGGTTTTGACCACCTCTAACCTTATGGTTTGAATATCTTTAGCCAGTCCTGGGGATACAAAGTAACATAATATATTTTTAAATGTAGAGTAAGCTTAGGGGAAACATGATTTAGGTCATAAAACATGATTTGATTACTACAGGTATAGATATAGAAAAGTATGCTCTGTTACAACTTACCAGAACAAACTTGTTGTAACCAGCAGTTGTATATAGGCCTGTTTGGATATGGGGTTAAAAATGTTTAATTGTTTTTGCTCTCAACTAAACACACAACTTTTTAATGGGGCTTAATACATATTACTTGCATATGTTTTCTTGAGCTATCTGATAATGTTGTAACCACAGATGGAAACAGGTCTTTTATAGTCATACCCTAAATTGTATCATAGAAGACAGTGAGATCAATTTTCACCATTGGTGCTTTGGTTAACCACTGATTGAATTAAGGCCATTGTGAGGTTAAGTTTGAAAAAATTAACAAGCTGACCGTTATGACAATGGTTTATTTTTGGACAAATTAAACAGCATAGTGCAATGCTCGTGGTCTTGGATCTGCTTCATTTGGAAGTTAAAAATTACTGTTTGAAGAATTGGTTAAGTACACAATAAACCAAATTAGTGTAATATGATACAGTTAATGCCAAGGGGTTATACTGGAACATGTTAACGATATTCAGACGTTCCATTGGCAAAGCATATGCCTTCTTGACTTGAACTGTTTGTAGTTCTAGAGAGCAGGGCTCAACAAAATCAGCATGAGTAGCACATACATCTGTATGTACTAGGGATATTCACAAATGATTGGCACTACATTTTTATTGTGTCCACAGGAACCATTTACTGAACAAAAGAATACAGATTATATTGCAGGTATTCCTCACCAACGTATATGCCCTTTTGCCATCATTCTGACAGCTTACATATTTGCATAGCAATCCATTCTTTGGGGGGTATCCTGGGCGCCACTTAATACAACTGTATTAAGTTTGTTATTAGTAGTGAAGTTCTTATACATGACCTCTTTCAGTGCATTGAAAGGGCAGACTCATAGCAGCTAGATCTGGCAAATATACAGGATGTGTCAGCACATTAAACCCTAGTTCATGCTTAGTGGCAATGGTTTGGTGACTGACATGTGGGCATGCATTGTCATGTTGGAGAGGAATGCAATGCCCCATTTTTCGTGGCAGCGTTGGAGTTGGTGTAGTGAAACTGAAGTAACCAATCACTGCTAATAGCTATAGTGGGAGGTAGCCAATCTACCAGTAGTATCCCTCCCTGATCCCAGAACACAGTTACCATTTGTTTCTGCAAGAATAGTCCTAGCTGTATCTTCTTGGGATGAAAGCTCCCAGAATGGTACCACTGGCACTTCTTTTCTGGAGTCCAGTAGAAGAACTATGACTCATTGACAGTGACCAGATGCTCCAAGTACTCCTCTGGATCTGACTGTACTGTTGACCCAACTGTTGGCATATCTCAGTTTCTATACAATGGTGAGATTATGGGGCACCCATTGTGTACAGACACTCTAATCTTCAAATCCTCATGTATGATATTGTGGAGGATTGTTTTCCCTAGTTCATTCAAATGTTCTCCATTATCAAGTCATTGACATGCTGGGCACTGTTTACTTTAAATGCAGTTGCTGGATGCCCAGTGCTTCTGGGTTTTTAGCACAGTACCTAACATCTTTGAACTCTGATATCCAACGAAAACAGATCTGTGACTTGGTGCTGTCTCCAAACGTATGTGGATGTCTGAAGTAGCCATTCCTTCCCTCCAAAGAAACCACACTATCTACCACTGTCCATGCTAGTCTACTTTCACATTGTCTTTGTCGTGATATCCACAAGTGTACTCACCAGCCAGAACAATTGCTACTGCAATACTCTACCAATGGGAAGCAGCAATATAATCTGGTGGCAGTGGACAGTACTATAATCTATCTTTCTATATGGACACACATTTCAAATTGATATTTACAGGAATTAAAAGAGGGCAGCACCAATCAATATTGAATGATGCTCGCACTCATTAACTACCCAGCTGGCAACAAAGCAATCGGAATGACTTGAAACCTGGCCATAAACCCATCTATAAAAGATTAGGAGGGTCTTCCCAACAGTAACCATGAGTACTGGTCCTATCAATAATGCTCATTCTGCCCTTTGTATGCTTTTCTTCTTCCTCAAGATGTTTATGGTGGGTGTGTTAAGATGGGGGAGAAAATGGCTGCCTACTGTATAAAGGCTCCTGATTCAGTAGGCAATGCACATATTTTCTCAGTATATGTGTGCAATGCACATATTTTCTCAGTATATGTGTGTAACATGTAGTATTTATCCGAATACAAGACAAGGTTTTTTTCTACAATATTAATGTTGTGAATTGCAAAATATATTTCTGAACAGAATGCTGGAAAAAAACAAATTTCAAATTTTGCAGATGCGGCAGTTTTCTGCATTTTAATTTGCACCATAAGTTTAGCTGTTAATGGACTAGAATTGTAAGCATTCCTGACGGAAAAAATATTTTTCATCGAGACAAAAAAAAAAAAAAGGGATTCCCCCCTTCACATTGGTGGTTGCACCTGATGTTGCTTTGGGAGCTAAAGGTGAAACAGAAAAAAAGGTTTAGTTGTGCAGTTGAAGCAGTTCTCCCCTTTCCCTTCCATCCATTACACCAATTTTCATGCAAATGTTGAATAACAAAACGTTTTACTATGTTGTGTTGTATTAAGTAGGTTGTCTAAATAAAAAAGCTTAGTCATTATCATCTTGCAGTGTGCTGCCATCATCACCATCACCTATTGTACGCAAAGCAATACATTTCTGTTCTCCCCTCTCGACCGAATATAAGAATCCTTGCGCAAATTCAAATTAGGTATAATAGTTTACAACAGTGTGTTATGTTAGGCAATATCTATTCATCATTGTAACTGAAGCTCCGATGCCATTGCTCCAACCCCCCCAATTGTTCTTCTGACCATTATGTGAATTTCTGCACAAAAAAGAAAAGAACAAAGGGACTTCATCAGCCTAAGTATCCCTTAGTTTGACCAAAACATATGTTCAAAATTAAGTAATCATGTGTTCTTTTTATATATATGATATGCTAAAATTCAAAGTTAAGTTCTGAAAAAAGGGGGTCGTCGTGTATTCGGATAAATCCAGTATGCACGCATTCATACATACACCTGTAGATTACTATTCATTAATATATTTCAACTTATTTAGTGGCTTTGAACTTCATACCAATATAAAATATTTGTCTTGTGCAAAACTAAGCAGACTGCCTTGTCCTTTGCCTCTGTAGCTTTAGTTCAACTTCAAAACCAGAAAAATTGTATGAAATTCAAAACTCTCTCATTCCTCTGTGTATACATTTGGATTTATGCATAATTTTCTGTAACTCACAATTATAGCCAATTTTCCACAGTGATCTCTTGGAACTGAACTGACTATGGGAAGGGAGGAGTCTTTGGATACACATGCACTGGATCCTCAGCTACAGGACCAGATGATGACTACAGCATTTGTGCTAACATAACCTACTCTTCATACATTTTCCCAAATATAATATTTCTTTTTCATTACTGCAACTGAACTGCATGATGGAAAATATAAAGCAATTTTAAACTAATCTCATATCTTATTGATTGTCACCTCAACAGTAGCACTACTTTCACAATGAATGTAGTATAGTGCAAAAAGTCCCACTGCACATGCATGCACAAAGGCAAGTGGGAAGAAGGCCTTATGAAGCCAAACCATTAACAGTAGCCGAGAAAAATCCATGTTTTAGAAGGGATGAGAAATTCAAAGCATTACAGTTAAGCAAAACTACAAATTCATATTCACATCTTAATGAGAAATTCTGAATTACAGCACTACAATAATACCAAATGTTTTGTTTCTGCATTACCTTGTGTTTTGTGGAACAGATCAGTGAATCAACACCAACATATACTTGTATAATGCTTATCATATGCTAATGTGATACAGCTACTAGCAAGATGAAAGTTCATAAAATGTAACTCATTTTATAAAAGTCTTTTAAGTTCTGTAATGCACATTTTAAATTGTGTGAATGATTTTTTTCATTAATCATTATTATATGCATTTGAAATACACTATTTTCTTCCTATCACTTTGCGTTAATCAGTTAAGAGAGGTTGTACTGTATTCAAGTGACATATTTTGATAATGCAGGATTTGATTTTTGTGGACCTTCACTCTCAGTTGTTCATATAAACATTCCAAGGTTTTCATGGTATTAACGTATTTCCATTCTTTTTGTTTATCATTAATGTATTACTTATTTTCTTTAGTTTCTTGAAAAACTAATGAAATGAGATGTCATTCTAACTCCAACGGCAAACCACACTAATATGTGGGAAAATTACTGCAAGATAGCATCAAAGTTTCACTTATTTTTTAAAAACATATCCATAGTTAGTTTGGCGTGCATGTGTGTGCTCTTGTGCGCATGTGCATTTAAAAGCTTCAATCAAAGGCTTCATTTCAATTATCTTACAGAACAAGCTTAAGCATTAGATTTCAGCACCCTAAAAATGGATAAGTTCACTGCTTTATTTGCTGTTTTTTTTATTTTCCAGGATCTTAAAAAAGCTGTGGAACTATTGGATCCTACGAACTTCAAGAAAAAGAAAGAATACATATTTGAAGAAAGTTTTGTTTTTCCTATGCACTTTTAGTAGTCCCTTACAGTTAGGTGCTTTAATAGTTATTTTCATGTAATGAAACCATGCCCTCAGGTGAAGGTGAACATTATTTTATGAAAATCATGTGATTGTTATTTTTATACTACTTTTTCAAAAACCAAATTTAAGATAAATAAAATTACTGTGGAAGTCAATACTGGAAGAAGTGCATATTACATACCTTATCTACTAAAAATATTCCCAAGATACTTACCTTCTTGAGGATTTACTTCCTTTTGTGAAGGTGCAATCAATCATTTTCATACAAATTAAGCACAAACATTTATGCAATAAATAAAACTTCTTAGTTTCAGCTTACCAATACTTTAGGCAGTTTGTAATGCTAACAACATACTATACTTTTGTATGTCTGTTCACTTCATTGCATTTATACAGGATGTTACAGAAATCAACCAACAAACCCGTATGAGTTACACAGAAATAGTTTAGGATCACATTGAGATAGTACACCTATGATCTGTGACAAAAAACTGTGCGGTTAAGTAATGAATGACTGCACTGAAATATTTGCACTGATGGAACATACATTAAAACTGAATACTCATGCAGTGCTGTTTTCCATTCAAAAGTAGTTATCTTCTGCCCCCAAGTGCACACCCTCTTTGGTATTTTAGAAGTTTTACTATTCTGAAGAAAATACTTCGTCAGCAAGGGCTAGTGCACCACTGAACTAGTTTCACATTGTGGAGAACTGTATGAATCAGAGAGGGGCATTTCTTTATTTTACAGCAATAGAGCAGCCAGAGTATGATAGTCCTGGGTAGGCCTGGGGTCAAACCTGGTTCAAAGTCAAACTATTTTTTTTTCCAATTGGGTTCACTCCAAGCATATGCTTGGAGTGAACCCAATTTTCATTCTTAGTGTTTCTTTAAAGCTTTAAGTGATTTTACGGAGGTTACTTTCATGATATGTTTTAGCATATTGCATTGGAAAAAGGAAAAATTTTTCCATTCTTCCCATGCATGGTTTGTAACATGGTTTGCTGGTTTCGTGTTTGTAGATGTGAATGTGTACTTTACTGGTAAATGGTTGTGACTCCATGGTTCAATGGTGTTCCACCCAATCAGTATCCATGATATTGCACATACTATAGGCACAAATCATATCAGCATGTGGAGTGAGATACAGGAAGATAAGACTCCATTTCTTCCATCTTCTTAAGGTACAGGCCTGACACCAGCTGATGTTCCCCAAGTGAAGTTCTGCAACTAGGTCTCTGAGCAGCATGCTCTATAGCAGGACTTCTTTTCACTAGTGCTGTTTACTGACAAGTGTTGTTTCACATGGCATTAAATCAAAGAGACAGCCACATCTGGAATCATGTAAATCTATATGCAATCATTGAAAGAAATTATCAATGCATGTTCCGAGACAAATACGAGCTGGCATAGTTTCAAATTACATAATTGGCCCTTACCTTCTTCTACCGCAGTTTAATGGGAACATTACTGCCAGTTCCTAGTCAATGTGCTACCTGGGTTTCTGGATGTACAATGCCAGATGTGGTTCCAGCATGATGGAGCTCCTGTTCACTTCAACAGGGATGTCGAAAGCCACTTAAATAACATGCTTCCAGGACACTGGATTGGATGCAGCGCTAATGTTAGTTGGCCACTATGTTTCCCTGATCGTTCACCTTCTGATTACTTTCTGTGGGGACACAAGAGCCTCGTACTGCCTGCGGTGCCATAAGTAGTTAAAGCGGGCGTTAAACACTACCCAAAAAAAAAAAAAGAGCCTCGTGTACAAGACTCCCGTCAACTCCGATGAGGATTTGCTGGCGAGGATATTGGCTGCATGTGATGCAATTCTTAACACTCCAGGCATGTTTGAAAGGACACGAGATGCATTTATTCAAAGATGCAGACTCTGTGTGGATGTTGGAGGATGTCACTTTGAAAATTTCTTTAGTTCACCTTTGCTCAAAATTAGGAGCTACAAGTTTGCTTTTGTTATTTTCGTGCATATTATTCCCAACTTCCTTAATTTGGGGATTTTGATGATGATGCTGGTTACATAATAGCAACAACAATAATAATAATAATAATAATAATAATAATAATAATAATAATAATAATAATAATAATAATAATAGCATGTCCTCCAATTTGAGGCATGAATAAGAAGCTTGGTTCCCTTTATTCTTTTGTGTGAATCAGGCAAGAATATCCTTAACTTGCAGTGTGAATAATGGTTCTAAATTTTGTTTCTCCTTTGTTGTGCCAGTTTCTTCCATTCTGAGTATTCTGAGGTGTGAACAACAAGTTTGATTTTCTCTCATTTGTTTTTCTTCTTTCTGATTGTCTGCATTCCCCCCAAATTAGGGGAGTGAATAGAAGAATCAATTTGCTTATTGCGCCTGAATTTTTAAATGGAATTTGGAGATAATGGAAACACTTTAGTTATTAGCCATTTATCTCTCTCATATCTATGTACATATGTACATATTTTCTTTTTATTAATGAGTAACACATTTATTTCTGTGTAATGTTCTTTCATATTTCCTCCATCCTGAAGTGAATGAGAACACAACTTTAATGTTGCCTTTCTTTCTCTAGTATCACCCTTTTGTAACCATAAACAAAGATTGTGGAGTTCATTGCTCTATAAAATTATTTCCTCTGTTAAATTTAACAGCAGTGGTTAACACATGAAGTGGATCATATCCGCATGATACATTAATCGAAATACAGATAAAAAATAAGTAATCCTATTACAATTAGAACATCTGAGCTATCAACTATATGAAGGACACAATGGTCATTTTACCATTTGGCTATCTTGCCCTTTACTTTGCATGGCTATATTTACCTGTAGTTAGCAGCAACTCAGTAAAGTGCATACTGGCCTGTTATTGATCTATTGCAACCGACAGTGACCCCAAAGATATAAGTATCCTATTTCAAAATGTTCACCTAACACTCTGCAATCCCTGAAGGTTTGTCAGCTTCATTTCAGTTGCATTCCATAACACTATGTATACAATGAATGGGGTTTCTTTCAGCTATTTAAAATTGGCAAAAATATGCATTTCAACCAAACTTAAATAAGCTTATGTGTATATACACATAACTTTGTTTAATATACAGGAGGGCATCACTACTAACTTTTATAAGTATTATTTTGCAAATATTAAGAACAGACTCTACAAAAAAAATAACGCTTATTAACCTACCGGCAGAAGGAAGGCACGTAAATAAAACCAGTTCTGGTAAAACACTAAGTGATATCACTCTTCAAACATCCATACACGAAATCGTATCGTTCACTGCAACTGCACTATAATGTGGGAGCACGCAATCAACAGGCAGGCAGGCTTGGAATAAGCTCACACCCAACCAAGCCTAGTGAAATTATAGCTAGTTCTTTTTAACTTTTCCTTAATATCAAGAAATCAGACCCTTTAATGTTCAAACATTGACTCAAAATATATATTATATAAAAGTGTTCCAAAAGCTTAAGACTGGGGAGCAGCCTCATTGAATAAGCATTGGGAAGCACTTGCTTTTAATTCATTCCCTTGGTGCCCACGTTAACCTGATGATTGCTGCACTAAGCATGCCAGTTGGCACAATATGCCCCAATTTCCGGTCTAAACTGTGATCACATGTCCCATTTTATGCAAAGTTCCAGTAACGAAAAAAGGAGAGCGGTCTTCCGTAACCTGAGACAGTTCCAAGAGGAGTAGGGAGGAAGATTTATTGACACTTTAACTTGTTGTTGAGCAACTAATGACACTTGAACGATTCTTGTCTTCATGTTTTCTTGGCTGCTGAAACTAGGGAAATGTCCTATATTTTAGCTATTGTATGCATGTACGGATGGAAGAGCAAGCGCGCAGGCAGGCACAAGAGATGAGGGACAGTGAAGAGTGTGTATTATAAACCATCACTACGCCATGCCACTCACTGCTGCACTCAGCATGACGAGACGAAAAATGTTTGATATGAGACCACCAATTTCAAGCATCAAACGATTGCTCATCAGTCCCAAACAACTACTACAGAGTCCTGTGTACCTCCCAGTCATGTGGCCATGGTTGATACCAGCTCGTCCTGGTGTTCCAAATGATCGTGGAGGTTGGCGAGTATGTGCTGGCACCTGGGAATCTCTTCGACGAACCGAGCGGGATGAGCGAGGTCGCACTAGTCTTGCTGCCTCCTTTGATTTCCGAAGAATAGGGGTCATGTCGATACCTTCATCCATTGGAAACAGTCTACATAGTTCCTCAGCAACATGAGGCTCTATTTCCTAAAGGAAGGACAGTAAATTTATTAGAAGTTTACCTTAAATATTTTTTCTCTAAATGCAGACAAACTACATAATTTAACCCTTTTAGTGCCAGCCTGGGGAGTTACTACCATGGGAGAAGTGTCAAGCAATTATGGAGCAAAATGTGATAATCAAGCGACTGAGGTTTTGTAAATACCTACTCTCTGCTGTTGCATTATGTACATTACATGGATGAGAAGTATCTTCAATATTCAGAAAAACAAATAAATTTAAGATACTAAAACCCATAAATAATCAATGCTTAAGAAGTAACAACCTTAAACGTCAGAAATTTCAGAGCAATGAAATTAAAATATACACAGTTTGTCACTAAAACAGCAGAATGTTTTGGACTCGTGTGCTTTTTAAAAAAACTTACTTAATTCAACCTGTAAACTGGAGAGGAAAAAAACAAAATAAATAGAAATCAAAAGCACACATATACATTAAACAAGTAATAATGAAAGTAAGTATAAACTAAAGACGTACAATTCAGTACTTGTATTGTTTGACATATATATGATGCAGTCCTTTTTTACAACCAACACATTGCTCCTTTGCATTGCTTTGTATTTTTTTGGGAGCACACTCTCCAATAGTTCCTTTCTTCTTTTCATCGCTTGAGCAAGAAGATAGATCTTCCTATCTTACCTCGATGTCAAAAGCACTGTCATTCAGATCTGAAAACTCGTTCCTTGTTGCTTTCCCCTAACACATCCTGATCTGCAGCTCTTATTTTAGCTTCAGTTCATAATCTTTTACTCAACAATGCCATTTTTAATCTTATATAAATGGGCTATAGAGAAGCTAGTTTGAAATTGATTTTGTACTTTGGCATGCCACAAGGTGGCCATTAAATACTCCAAAATCCTTTAAAATACCTTTCTCTATAGCTATGATATAGCAAGTACACAGACCTTCCTACTAAAATGAGTTTAAATATGTAACAATGACATCATGATTAGAATCATGACTGGCAATTTTCACAGAATTTTATGATCACTATTACATCATAATTGGCACTAAAAGGATTAAATAGCACAACTCAGACAACTTTGTACTTGAATCAAGTCTCAAATTACCTGTGTTACCTGAGTCAGTAACAACACCTAAAAATATTTTGCAGCATACATTTTCCACCATTCATCAAATTAATTCAAGACACCTATTTAAAAATACATTTGATTTCCTGCTGCAACGTCGAAAGGACTTTGGTATCATAGTCGTGGAATATACTGAGAGTAACTATCATCACAGCGAATAATTGTCTAAGAAATAGAACTTTGATGAAGTTTACACCTACCTCTATATAGAGAAATGTGTCATTTTCTAAGATAAAAGTGAAATATTTATTTGTATGTACAAACATATATTAAGAGATTTAAATAAGCTTATTTTATAATCCTATGCAAAAGACATACAAAACTATATAAAGAAAAGTATTTTAAAGTTAAAGCAATAACAGAAAATATATAGCCAAAAGCAGCAACTAAACCAGCATGTCTTTGTATTTTAGAGCAATGGTGAAATTATATTTTCAGTTTTGTAGAATTAATTCTAAACACCATGATTGAAGAGACAGGAACTGCCTGAGGAGCAGAGTTAAAATATCTGTGACTTAGGTTAAGAATCAAGGTAACATTGTGTGCCAGATTAACCATAAGATAATTTTTATAATGTCAGCATAAGGAAAAGAGTTATATAATGCTATCACAAGCATTTGGAATTTTTATATATATATCTCAAATATACATATAGAATGTGACAGTGCCATCTCCTGTCGTGGTTATCTTGTTTACCTTGGTATGTGAGTCACTGTTGAAGTTGGAGTACTTGGAATGCATAACATTAGAGGAAGTATGATGTGTGGTAATCAGAACCGAGCAATGCAAGATGTCTCGATTCTTCCAGAACCTTCAGTTTCCACAAGCTTTCAGAAAATTCTGTGATGTCGTTTACTAGCTATAAAAGGAGGAAGAATTGCAAGCTGGTGTGGTGTAGTGAATTGTACGGAATCATCAGTGACTGGAGGTTAGCACACAGTGGCGCGCAAGTCATGGATGGAGAAAGGCTCCAGCAGTCTACATGTTGAAAATAAAGTGAATTATTTGCAGCAGCGAGTTAAAACCAATTTTTCAGTCACTAAAGACATTTGTTAGATTGGTATTAGGAGTAGAATTTTTATGCCAAGATAAAAGATTTGTTAGTAAAAATTAAGGAAATGAAGACAGGAATGAAATCAGGAATGGGGGAAATGGAAGAAACAAAATCAGGTATGGAAGAAATGAAATTTGGAATAGAGATGATTGAGTTGATAATGGTGAACCTAAAAATGGAACTTTCCATCATAATCGGCGAACAACTGGCTGCCGTGAAGAACTGCATGGCGGAACTTGGGAAAAAGATGGAAGAGTTTGGTGGATCGATGAGAGACCAGGATCAACCACTTAATGCTCTGGAAGGAAGAGCCGAGGGAAGCATCAATGAATTAAATGCCATGGTGCAAAGGAAGCTTGGCAGGAGGCTTAAGGAGTTGAAGGTCAAGACACCAGGATGCAACACAACATCCACGCACATCAAGCCACCCAAATATCAATAGGATGTTAACCTTCAAGGTCTTCTGCTGAAAATTCTCTGCCATTGCCAGAGCATTAGGAGATTGGTCCTAGTCTTTCATTGTTCCACTAAGCTCTTCCACCTTTTTCCCCCAAGTTCTGCCACATAGTTCTTAGTGCCAGCAGAAGACGAAGCTGCACAGCTGATAGCAAGTCTCCAGGAATGGGTGGCAGAAGTACTGAATATGATCCTGACATCGGCAAATTCCGGAGAGCTCTGGCAGGCCCTCAAGAACTGCTTCAGGAACTATTGCTTGGCTACAGCCTAATGCAGTCATCTTAAGATGAGGCTACAACAGCCAGGAGAGAAGATACAGGAGTTCACCCTAGCCATTGAATAGCTTATGAATAAAGCCCTGGTGAACCAACCACCTAGATTCATGTTGCAGGAAGCTGCCTATCCTTCGCCAACAAGGTGCGTGATGCAGAAATACGGCACTGCCTGATGCTCAGAGACTATAAGACAATGTGCGAGGCATAAATGGCAGCACTTAGAATGAAAGTGGCCAATTTCACTATGACAGGGAGAGAGAAGATATCCAGGTCACTTCTTGAAGGACTGTCCACACCAAGATGAACAGGTGGAAAACGAGTACAGACTGGACAAAAGAGTGGACAACAGCCTCATTGCAGACAGTTGGATACAAGGGAAGTTATGCAAGGAAGTTAGACTCAGGTGCAGCTATGTCTGTAATCAGAACTGACATGACAAAGGGCTTGCTGACACAAACACCCAGTCAGCCCTACCAACTAGTGACAGCATTGGGTGAGGTGATATTTTGCAAGTGGAGAAGGAAACCTTACTGAAGTTGAAATTGGGGACGGAGCAATGTGAGCCTATGGGTGTTCATCTCGAGGGTGACTGAGGATATGATACAGTGATTGGATGCCCTCTGGAGCCATGAGGTAACAGTTGACATCGGCCAGAGGATTTTGCAACTCAGCCAGAGAATTTAGCGACTCAGCCAGAATGAGGTGTTCCTCCAGAGTCCATATGCTACATTTGGGGATCTACTAGGTGATTCTGAAGGACGATAAAGTTGCGCCTGCGAGAAACAAGGTGGTAGTGAAGGTATATCTGGAGGGGCACCGGTCAAAGAACGAGCCAGTTATGAGTGTATCGCCGTACAATGGATGCAAAAATTGTTGTAGGATCTGGGGCCAAGCCTGGAAAACTTGCTTAAGAGTTTGGCCAGGCATCTGGCTGTTTCACAATTGGAGACGGTCCAGTGTTTCTCAGTTATACCAATCTCTCTAGCAAAGGGAATAGCAATTAGGGTAGCAATGAGTGTTCCACAACATCGACACTGGAGATGCACAACCTATCCTGCAACCACCAAGGTGTGTTCCCCTGGCGAAGCAAGCAAAGCAGAGGTGCGGGACATGCTAGAGGATGTGAAATCTAGGAGAATCACTGAAGAGTTGATAGCCCTTGTTGCTCCCCTGTAGTCTTGGTGAAGAAGAAAAATGGTGAGCTACACTTCTGCATGGACTACAGGAAGTTGAATGCAGACACCAAAAATGAACTTCCCTTTACCACAGATTGAGAACACTCTGGACACGCTTGCTGGTGCCCAATGGTCTCTGCAATGCGTCGGACACCTTCCAGTACCTCATGGAATCAGTGCTGAGAAGGTTGCCTTAGAATGCCTGCCTGGAACCTGCAACTTTTGAAGGCACTTCATAAAACAGCTGTGCCACCCAAGGGCAACAAGTAGAATGTAGTGAATAGGATAGTGTTTATCTGAAGGATTACATTTGAAAATATTTCTTAACTTTTCAGCTGCCTCTATAATAGCAAGTATTTTCTCAGTTCCTCATACATTTCTTACATTATGCAACCTCATACCTTCCATCACTCTATTCCAAAAAAAAATTAAAAGTAGATTTCAGATTATTCTGATACCACTTTATGTAAGAACACTCAAATTATGCTTCACCATGCACAAGCTTAATATGTGATCAAGATGTATTTCTGTTTTTTTTTTTAGTACTACCACAAATTTGGTAATAAAAATAGTGTGTAGATTATAATAAATCCACTAACCAATAGCAACTCTATACCAATAGAGTTAACTTTTTTTTCATTTTCACAAGTATTTATTTCTTGGCTTACCTGGCCATCTCTTCCTATTTTCACAGGCTTTCTCTCATTCCATGGGTTGTACAAATGCTGGGTTTTTATGAATGACAGCTCCTTTCTGAAAGCATTCACTTAGCAATCAATATAGAGAACTGTAAACATTTTTATTTATTTTATGATACATCCACAAATAAGCATGCATTTCATGAATCAAATTACACCACATGAGCTGTTTTTACAACAGTTTGAAACATCTTCCTTGATTGTACTTAAATATTAGTTGAAAATATAATCGAGACCTCCATTGCTGTACAAAAAAAAAAAAAAAAAAAAAAATTATTATAATAATAATAATAATGTGAGGTCTTCATAACATTTGCTTTTTTAAGGCTGAACCACAATGGTAAACAAAACAAGAACAAAGGGGGTGGAAAAGTTATTTTTAAAATGCAATCATTCACAACAGAAATCTTCTGCTTATTCCTGGTCACAACAGCCGTATACTTAAACCTGGTGCACAACTGCTCAGGAGAGAGAGCCAGAACGAGAATGGGCGCAGTGGTCCTAACCCAAATTTGATCATTGGGATTTATTGGTTTCTAAATCAGAAATGGAAACCAGAATGGGAGGAAAGAGAGACTTGAATGTTATAAGCTTTTAATAATTCACAACAGAGGATGGAAATGGTAAAGAATGTCAATTACAATGTTATACACAAAATTAATTTTGCACGTTTGTATATTCTGATTATATCTGAACAATGCAATTTTTGTCTGACTGCAAGTTGAATTGAATTAATTTCCACATTATAATACAATTTCTGTAATACTATTTTACAATCACTTGACCATACAAAGAAAATACAGCCATACTAAATATATATTAGTGACTCCTCCCATTTACCATGTAACCAAGTGGCCCAAGTAAATTCACCTTGCAGGTTTTTCTTTTACCTGTGCCCACATGATCTCCAAATTCAAAGATTTCTTGACTAGCTTTCACACTCACCAACTCCCACCCCCCCTCCCCCATGGTAAATTATCTTACTTCTCAATCTTAAGTTTTGCTCTCATTTCTTTAGTTTCTTCACATTCCAAAATGGTATACCAATAGGTGTCTTGCATTCCACATATCAGGCAATCATCTATATTTAAACTTCCTTTTGATCCTTTCAATTTCACTATCCCTGTTCAGGCCCATGCAGATCCTTCGCTCATCCACCTGTAACCTTATCTATACAATTCTCTCTGCTCCATATTTTCTTTGCTTACTTTTTACCCTCAGTGGCTTTTTTATTCTAAAATTACCTAATATCTTCGGAATTTCCATTTGATATCAGATTGTGGCAAACGGCTAAGAAATGTGGGAAAATTCTGATAGTTGTACTTTGGCTGCATGGCTAGATGGATTGACTGTGAACCTGAATAAACCCGAGGAATCAAGTTCAAACCTGGATATGGGCAAACTTTTTTTTTCCATTTCTTTTCCATCTTGTGAGCAATATTATGCTTATGCCTTAAAATTGTAAACTACCACTATCATTTACAATGTACATGGTATTGCTTACTGCTACTTCATCACACATCTGATGGCCAAGGCTGGAGGGTTGTGTATTGACACTGCTCTGAGGTTGTAGGTTGGCAATAAGCAATAGCACTATGTCTCCCCAAAAGAAGCACTGAGTACCTATTGGTAGCATGTCAAATGCCTAATGCCATAGATGGCTTTGATACCCTGGCAGACACTAATTCCACTACACAGTAATTGTTTCTTACTAAGTATTCGGTAAACAAGTCTCTCTCACTTCTCATTTCTCATTTGCCTTCCTACACAACAACACTACATTGAAGCAGTTAAATAAATAGGTACTTGAATAAAACAGAATGAAGTGCAAGATGTATCCATTGCACCCCAGAATTTGAAGAAAATGTATTGCATAGACTGCATGTGCAATGAGCACCAACCACACAAATGTATGGCAAGTCTTGCACATGAGCAACTCTATCACTTCCATCTGCAAAAGGTGCAAGCCTTAACTCCAGAGGACTGTAATTTACATTTGCAGTTTAGTGTATGGGCCTTAAGGCAGCCATCAGAATTGCCTTCACAAGTGTGGTTCACCATTGAGGCCATGTTTACCAGGAATGGACCGATTCTTAATTACAAGAATAGTCCACATATGGGCATACAAAAAACCCCATGCTACTGTTCACAAGAGCCAACAACAGCAGCTTATGGTGAACATATGGGGTGGCATTGTTTCTGATCTCATCACTGGGCCATACCTTTTTACTCCTCGGCTGCATGGCAACACTTATAAAACATTTCAGAAGTTATGTACTGTCAGCCCTGTTGGAGGAAGTGCCACTTGATGTTTGGGTTGAAGTGCATTTCCAACACATTGGAGCTCTTGTGCATTATGTGATAAATGTACGGGAGCATCTAAATCGAGTCTTCCCAAATCGGATCAGAAGATGTCCTGGACACCCCCTTCTCCAGATACCAACCCCATGGACTTTTATTTTCTGGGGTCATCTTCAGACTATGGTGTATTCATTACTGGTTGATTTTGAAGAGATATTGGTTGCCCACATTATTGCGGCCTATGATGAGATTCACAACACACCAGGAATAATTAACAGGGTTCAGAAATCATTTCTGCATCAGTGTCACCTATGCATTGATGTTAGAGATTGCCATTTTGAACAATTCCGTACCTACTCCTAATTTGCTTTTTGTTCTGCCTTATCTACCTATTTTATTGCAATGTTAATACTGCTGCAACTTATATTTGTAATAACTCAGTAACATTTAGCTCTTTCAAGAACATATCAATTATTTACATTTTGTAAATTCTTAGTTGAGCTTGAACTAGTTCATTTAAGTACTATTAAGTTTCCAGTATGTACCCTCTATTTAGGTCATGAAAATGTAAATGATAGTTATAAGAATTTGAGATAAAAAGCTTAAGCTTTGGTTAAATGAAAAATTACAGCACAACACAATGTTTCCTGTAAATCACATTTAACCAGATATAGAAAGACAGAAAAGAAAGAAAAATCTTTAGTCATGGGGATTCAAATCTGCAGTTTTAATGCACGTGCACTTTTGTATTCTCGCACCATAGCCATTATGCTACACACACAGGCTCCAAATTCTTCCATTTGTTTTCTTAATATGCCTTAGAATTGAAGTAGCATAATCAGTGGCATGCATGTGGCTTAGCAATTTTAAGGCAAAACTCTGTAATTTACATTCATAGACCATAGATTTCCTATCTCAAATTGATTTGTCTATAAAAATCTATTACCAGTAAAATTTAAATGGTGTTATTCACTTACTCCCTGTATATAAGAAATGGCTGATACCACAAAAAAAGGTTTTTTGAAATAAACTATGTATTTTTAAAGATATCTATATTTTTTGATACTACATTTTGTTTACTTCTTATGGTTTAACTGTTACACAACATTATACAAAATTCTTTCTGAATGAAGAGGACCTCACAGGCTATTTCTAAAAATGTCATGATATAGATTTTAGTTGTCATGCAAATTTCCTAAGTATATGGTATTTTAATCAAAGTATTAAGAGCCAATTCTAAGAAAATCAAAAATAAAGAAATAAGTTCTACATGGTTTAGGATGGAATACCATGATGGTATTTAGCACAATTTTCATTTATGTGTTATGCTGTTCTCTCTCTTTTCTAAACAGCATGGAAATTGCTGAGCAGTCACCATATTGCTGGAAGAGCTGTTAGCAGAAGACACTACATGAAAAATCTTTCACTCCACTGTCCAGCTTTTTCATTTACATAATTTAATGGTAGTACCAGTATGTATCCAATGAGTTCATGTCACAGGTGAGTCAGATTCCAATTTTGAAAGTGCCTCTCTAAAGAACCTATATAATCTGAAAGGATATCTAGCTCTGCACATTAAGCAAAAACAGTTGTGATGCAAGATGTAGCACCTGAATTATTTAAGGGGCAGATGGAGGAGTATCCTTATTTTTCAAATTGCTACTTCAAGGTACAGTGCGATCCATATAAACCTGAACCATTTTAATAGGTTATAATAAATTTTCTCTTTGAAAGCTCAGAAATGCGAAATTTGTTTTAATGATCTCAGTGGCTCAGGGAGAATTGACAACAATCAAGGCAACAATCTATCAATGCTATCTTCCTCGTAATGTCCATCAATATGGAAATTACAAACATTTTCATGGCACAGTACACAGTCTAGTTTGCAGTCATAACGGCAACATGCAGTGCTCACTTTGAGAGCGTGTTTTCATTATAAAAAATATTGGAAGATGACAAATTCCACAACAGGAATCTTGAAGAGAATTTAATGTAAGGGATGTACCAGCAAAGGCAACAATTTTATCGCTCGCAAGAAAGCTAGAGACAGCTGGTATACTCATTAGTGAAAGTGGAAAACATATACCACCATTAAGTGCAGAGACTTACAAATGTTCAATGAAGGCTAGTGAACTCCCCAAACAAATTGTTGCGTTGATTGAGCCAGCAATTAGGCGATTCATATGGCACATGTCAAAGAGCTGCAACTGTCTATAATTTCCATAAAAATCCATCAATATAGTCAACAGATGGCATTGGTTGACATTTGCCTGATTGTTGTCGACTCTCCCTGAGCCACTGAGATCATTAAAACAAATTTCACATTTCTATGAGCTTTTAGAGAGAAATTATGGCCTATTTAAATGGTTCAGGTTTATATGGATCACACTGTAGTATGGTTTCCAACTACAAATGTCGACAGTGAGAGAAGCATTACAGCATATACAAACTTATTATCAGACAAGTGAACAAATTTACATACTGACAATGTAGAAACATTGTTGTGCTTGTACTTTGGTGACATGTTCACCTACATTTTTTACACTTGCCATTCATTACAGATATTGTGCATTTTTTCTGGTACACAAGATGATTACAATGTTAATTTATTCATTTTTGTGTCATTTGTTTTTCTTCTGGTACATCAGGCAATTGTAATTGTTATTTCAATAGGAAAGCAATACTATTTCCACTTAAGATGTAATTTTTTGACTTTCTTTATTTCACCACTCGTATTTTATTTTACCACGTTTAGCATTATATCCTACCACTTTTGTTCATTTTATTTCATATATCCTGGTTTCTAGCTATAGCAACCAAGGGGCCGTAACAAAAGTCAATAGAGACTGGATTGACTTTTGAGCAATGCAAGATCCTTTTGAATTCTTTGTACTTTCACCTGAATGGAACCCTAAAAGATGTTTGCTCTAAGAAACAGATAGGGTTGACGAACTGAATGAAGAAACTGAAATGGTATGCCGAGCAGTCTCTGTAAACAATACAATAATCACTGTTGTTTGTGCATTAGCTTGTTATAATCAGAAGAGTCTGGATGGTAATACATTTTGGACATTTTATGTGACTGCACAAGATATCATCTGGTGTCTTCATATATTCAATAATAAAGCTTTAAAATGGAAAATTTTTGGACTCCTCTGTACAAAATAGCATCACAGAAATTCAATTGGGCTGATTTTCAACATTTTCACGCTATTTTACTCTCCACAACAATCCAAATTAAGTCTCTTAAAATGTCCACTATATACTTAGCATAAATTTTCTTCTGATGTAAAATTCCATAAATCTAGCAGAAATTTTGCTGGTTTGTTACCATTAAATAATATGCTCTCTTATTAAAATAGATTTTTCAACACATTTAGGTAGATTCTTTAAGCATTAAGCCTCATGGTACCATTAGTTATTCATGTTCTTTCCAATATTGCTTTGTTAGTTTTTAACTATAACAAAGGAAGTTAATTAACATTCAGTGTAATAAGTAAAGGAATGATACAGCTGAATCCTAAATAAATACTTTTTTTGTATTTACACTAGTATTACAGTAGTTATGTATGAAGACCAATCAATATATCAATCAAATTATTCAATGTATAAAGATCTAAAGTCAAAACATTTTTAAAGCATTCTGAGTACCTGCTCAGGCACATTTAGTTGATGTTACTCCATTATAATGTTATGATGAGCAAAATATTCTGCAAGATTTAAAGACATTCACCTGAAATACAGCACCTAGCACCGAATATGTTGTCAACTTTGCTTACAGACATTGATGAAATATATCAAGAGCAAAATCACCACTTTCTCTATTGTAAGCAGTGTTCATGCTGGCTAATATTAAATCCTATACAGACACAATGAAATCAAAATCCCCTATCAACCATCTCTTTGTATGCCTTTTATGAACTACCCTATAATTTGAGTATATCACTGCTTTCAAATCCAGGGTTGCTTTGATACATATATATATCTCTCTCACAAGTTTTCATGCATTCTATGAAACACCTCTTCCTCAAAAATTAAAATAAATAGAAGATATACAGTTATAATAATATTCATTTATGCACAATAGTTTAAACTTTAGCACAACCTCTGAATAAACAAACTAAATTTTCATTAATAACTAGCTGTAGGTTTTTGAAAGGCAAAATAAACTGCAATTTCATGAAATCATCTCTAAGAAGCATTTGTCCTTTAACTGTAAAATAAACACCGAAGTCTGCAACCAGACTGAAACAACACTGCATTTATTCAGCAATTTACAGCTAGGTAATCTATTTATTTTAAATGTTATTTTGGCTGTATTTCACAAAAAAATGTTTGAAACATGTTTTCTGTTTTAACGACTGTGTTATCATAACTTTTAATTTCATTTTTCACAAACCTGCACACCCAGTCCACTTTGAACACACCACCTAATGCCTTAGCTGAGAGACCTGGAGGCAAAACCCATGATATAGGTGGTACATCACGACGTGATTCACAGTCTAGCCGAGCAAAACCTGAAGAATGCATATAAAATCAAATTACTTCAAATCACATAATGTTCTATCATTTTTCTGTCCAAAAACAATACTACTTAAAATATGCATTTTACTGATGTTTGAAGTCTTAATTAAACTGAATATTTAATTATAACTCCTTCAAATGTGTAATATGTAAAATTTACAAGCAGTATACTTAAGAATCCAGTACAAATAAAACTTAGGCATTTCCATTCTTTAAGTACCTGATTGTACATATAGAAGAGCCACTTTAACTCTGTTTTTCCTAAGCTCACTCCACATGTAAACATACCAAGCTATAATTTTAATTGCTGGAAGTGGTACACTGTGATGTTAGCAATTAGTTTTAATAAATTGGAGCCGAGTAATCACACACATGTGCACAAAAACTTACTTACGCAGAACTAGTGTCTATGCTTTCGAGTCGAAAGCAGTAGACAATGCATGCGAAACTAGTTCTGGGTAAGTAAGAGTTTGTAAAGCACATGTGTGTATACTCGACTCCAATTTATTAAAACTAATACCAAGCTATGTTACTCCACATCCACTTAAACCTGATTGGCTAAAATTGTGCAGTTTCTAACATGTAGAGACCATGGGACCAATGGACCATACGCTTGCACAAATTATGTGTAAAAGGCATGCAATTGTTAAGTATTATTAAACAATATTCAGCTTTCTAATCTAATTTATCTTTTAAATAGAATTTATTGGTGCAAATCACACATTACTTGCGCTGCTCTTTTAGCTCAGGACCCAGCACTTTTATCATTATACAGTTCTCTACATGTTTACAAACAACTGTAAATTTTGCAGATTTTTTGTATGCCCTTATTCCCTTTTGTTTGCTGTCCCATGGTGAGTTCCCTTTATTCTCCTTTCTATTTCCCCAATTATTTCATCCCTCTTTCTGTCTATTTTTGATTGACTTTATTCTTCTATTTCCTACATTAGCCTTACTTAAATCTTTCTTTGACTTTCACTTACCCCTTTTTTATCATTCTTGCCTCTAATCACTTATTACTTTTTATTTATCTTCCCCTTATTCATGCTGCACTTGCCTTAGTTAACCCCCAATTTACTTTGGTCTTTGCTCTTCCCTTTATCCTCTGTACTCTTTCTCATATCTGTGTCTTTCTATCTTTTGCTCTGTTTTATCACATGTCCTACTGTGTGTGACTCTGCAGTGCTCTCCTTGTTCAAATGTATAACAACACTTAGTCCTCCAAACCCATCTCTCACTTCCACTTCGCTCCCCCCCTGCTCTCTTTGTCTCTTTTCCACCCAACACTCCATCATATTTCCTGTCTCTTTATTCACCCATGTATCAATTTTTATCTTTAATTCACCTTTTCTTGCCCTTTTTTCAATTGTTTTTAGTACTGCTCCTTTCCCTTTTTTCAACTTTCACTTGCTGCCACCCTTTAAGCTGGCATTATCCTCCAGCTCTCACCTACTTCCCTTGTTATCATCTTTTGCCTCCCAGGTTGATACTCTTTTCTGCGTTTTTATCTTTGTCATTATTTCTGTTGTTTCCTGCTTCACTACTTGCATGTGTTTCTGTCACTTTTCTTGATGCACTTCTTCGAAACGTTGGTGTCAAGCCAAGTTTTTACCTAGTTAGAAGCCCGAGAAGATTTTGAATTGCTTCATTGTTGTTTTCATAGCATCTTTAATTACCATGCTTCTTATTACCTTCTTCTGATCTCCAGGAGCTATTTCAACACATGTCTGCACTCTTCCATTGCTAGTTTGCACTCTTTTGAAATACTAATAAATACTAATAAATTAATATTCATACCTAAACCTTCACTTATGTCAAGTTGTTACAACTGTTATTAACAAATAATATTTAGCTTACTAGGTGTGCTTGCTAGTGTCAGTTTCTTACCTGTCTGAGCTTGATTCCATGATGTCAGGTTCACAATTGGAAGAATTTTCCAATGAGCTTTCCAATTGAGGGGTTCATAACAAAAACAACCCTTGTAACATTTTATGAATTTTGCGACTATGGCTCATTCTGGTGGTCATGGTCAAGATGCACATCTCGATGGTACGAATACCTTAAAAAACGGCCCATGTCATGAGATATGACATTGTGAAAAATACCCGGTTCTACAAAAACAACCCTTGTCATGGCTGTTTCTCACAAGAATGACCTTTGTCAATGACTAGGGCTGTTTTTGTGTTCCTGTTGGCAGGATTGTTATTTGCGGGCTCCAACACGACCATATAGTATTATTACTGTTGTGTTATCCTGAAACCGTTGTTTAGTGTAAACTGGTGAGAAAATGGCTTCGAATAATAATTCAAACAGTGATACTTGTAGTTCTGAGCGGTCAACGAAGAGAAAAAGGAAAGATAGGAAAGAAAATGTGGTAAAGCAATTGAAGATTATGGGACTGGAACACATAAATCATGTTGGAAAGAAGGTAGAAGCTAAACATGTTGGTGACGACTGCAGGTTAGTAGACCTACTGAATTCTATGAGGATAGTTTCTTTTCCAGCCATTATTATTTTTATACGCAGCTTTTGTTGTAATTACTGTTCTGCTTATGTCATGGTTATTTATAGCGATCCTAACCTTGATGTCAGATGCAAGCGATACAGATGTTTGAGGCAGTAAATGAAGAACAACGAAATAAGATTTTGATCGGCTTATACAACCTGTCAAGCAAAGATATTCAAGACTCTCATCTTGTAGGCCTAATACATATGGAACTTGTCAAGCAAAGGAGATCACACAAAGCTACTGCCAACTGTGATGATTCTTCAGAACTAGGTAACCAGTATATGCACAATGTATCATTTTACTATAAACTTTGTGTGAAGGAGGGAGATGCAGCACCTATTGAAATCGCAGTGTGTCGTAATGCATTCTTAAGTATTCATGGGATCACAAGAGGCTGATAGCGTTCTGTTCAGAGGTCATTTCTGAACAATCCAAGTTCACATAAAGATAAGCAAGATAGGCATGAGAACAGACCAATTGCAGTACCTAAACTTTAACATCTTTAGCTGAACATCATATACAGATAGATGTTCCAGCCTAGGCAGTCACATTATTCTATTTGAGATAACCCTCACAAGACATACCTTCCAACATCACTCTCTGTTAAGCAGATGCACAAAATGTCTCTAGCTGAATTCCAAATTAACATTCCATATAAACCTTACTAGAAAATCTTTGATACTTTCAACATATCCTTTGGGTGTCCTCGATCAGACACATGCTCATTTTGTGATATTTATCAACAAAAGTTAGCAGCTGTTTTAGATGAAAAAGAAAAGAATAGGCTTTCTACAGAGATGGAGCTGCACTTGTGAAGGGCAGAAGCATTTGATGAGATGAAGAGGAAATATAAAATGCTGGCAAGAGAGAGTTCAACTACTGTAATCAGCTTTGATTACATGCAAAATTTGCCACTTCATCTTACAACTAATGCCACATTTTACTCTCAACAACTATGGTATTACATATTTGGTGTGCATGATCTTGGAACCAACGACACAACAATGAAGGTCTATCACGAAGGTATAGACAAAAAGGGACAAAATGAAGTAACTTCATTGTTACATTATTTACGTAACACACAAGACTTATAAAATGAACTTATTCCCATATCCGATGGTTGCACAGGGCAGAATAAGAACTTTGTGATGTTGCATTTTCTGTATTTATTGGTACACTCACTCAAGATGTTCAAAAAGATAATCTACCTTTTTCCCCATTCGTGGGCATTCTTATCTGCCTAATGATCAAGATTTCTCCTTGATTGAAAAAAAGAAAAGACATGCAATAGTTGAGATACCAGAAGAATGGGATAAAATCATAAGAATCTGTCGGAGCTCTCCTGCATCTTTCAGCTTTATCAGAGTTGAAGAGACTGGTATGCTTTTTAATGTTAAAAAGGTAGTTTAACCATACTTCAAAAAAATCTGCCAGCGCACTCATCAAATTAAAGAAAGTACAAACGTTCAAGATACAGGCATCTAGCTGATTACATTTTGTCTGTGATACTCAGGTCCATGGAGAACAGTTGTGATTCATAATTAAAACCAAGATGCCCACTGTGGTGACTTTCGAACCACTTTACAGAGACATTCACATCCGTTCAGAAAAAATGAAAGATTTAAGGAACCTTTTTCCTTACTTGAAGCCAGAGAGCCAGACGTTTTATAATAATATTGTCTGTAGAGAAGACGAGTAGGAAGCAGAGAATGAGCTGATGCAGTCTGATAATAGCAGTGGGGAAGAAGACTTTTTGACATCTTAACTCCAGTGTCAACTTTGAATAGTGAGTGACCAGTATGTTTACTGTGATATTCTTACTTGAAAAAGCGTTTGCCATATAAAGACATACATTTTTATGTAACACAAAAACTGAAACATGTTAATGACAATAGTTCAGCTGTAACATAGTTGTGTTGTCAATAAAATTCATCCTTTTTCATTTCCCAGCTTTAAATGCTTTCCATCAAAAACAACCTTTGTCATGACATACCGAAATTGATGATTTATTTTGCTGCAGCTCCTCTGCGATATAAATACAGAAAATCTCAACAATTATTATATCCTTAATATTGGTGAAAAACAATTAAATCCTTTGAATGAAAACTAACGGTGCCAGACAGTTTTTTCGCTCTCATGAAAAATTCATAAAATGTGACAAGGGCTGTTTTTGTTATGAACTCCTCAATTGCTTTACTTTACTTTAAGGGTTTCCCCACTTTGCTAAAACTTATACCCATAACCCAGATATAAGCTCTTCAATTGTTGCATTGATAAGGCTTGGATTTTTTCCAAAAGAACATTGAAAAAATTGAAACACAAGTTTCTTCTTGATACTACATAAATGTTTCCTCTTATAATATTTGAGCTCAGAGCTACCCAGCGACCATGTGATTACATAGCATTTATATATAAAATATGGAAAACTTGTGCAGTTTCAATCATCAGTGAATAACAGTCATGTTAATGGGTTACAGCTTTATACTTAACTGTGGTGTTCATCTACAGTCAAGTACCAAGTTTAAAAAAACTGTGGTGATCTAATTAAAACACACAAAAGTGCTAACTTAGGAGGGTAAGGCACTTCCTGCCCTCCTAACTTTCAAAGCCAGAAGGGCACTGCCCCCCCCTCAATAATTTTACTGGAGGGGCCTGCCTCTTCTAAAATTCTAAGATATATCTCTCATAAAAAAAAATAATGAATAAATAGATTAAATACAGTAGTCAAGGTTTAACTTTATTTCAAATGCAGAGTTCTACTGTAAAACAAAACCAATAATGATGACAAAACTAAGTTTTCCATTTCAGTTAACACCAGATCAGAATTGGAGCACACAAATAATGAATTTCTCTTATGTTAATACACCCTTAGTATTACAGAAAAATATTTTGCAGCTTTAATATCTGTAGTCAGCTTCTGAAGCAAGGTGCGATGCAAAAGAATATGCAAAATGCAGTTCATTTTGTATGTGGTGAGAAATCCACTTATACGAGTCACATTGTTCCATTTTTTGAGTTCGAGACTATCCTCACATCTAAGCAGTGGAACTTTTTAAAATTACTTCTGTCATTTGTGTTGCCAGGGATTGAATTTTCTTGTATTCACCTAAATGTTGTTGTTATCGTCCATTGTTTTCTTGAAGAAGCTATGAATTTAGATCTTCCTTCAGTGGCAGAAGAATTTATAAGGGACTTTCTTACTACATATGCCACCACAGGGGTCGAACAATGACGACACCTGAAATGATAATTGGAAAAGGAAATTTGGGAAGGGAATATTCCAGGCATATTTTGGGTATTTCCCTGTCATCTGCCTTTTATGAGGACTGAGGAAAACCTGGAGGAAGAAGGAAAAAAAGGAAGAAAAAAGGAAAAAAAAAGAAAAAAAGAAGAAAAAAAGATAAAAAAAAAACTTGCTTGGGGAAGACGCTCAAAGGAGGATTTGAACTGCAAACCTCACATAATGAGTCCACGTCTTAATCTCTTTGATCATTCTTGTCAGTAGAAATGTACTGAAATTCAGCATATTGGCTGGAAAACAGTTAAACCCAACAGATTTTGTCTTATTTTTCTTGAATTAATGAACCATATATTAAATATTTGCAGACAATTAAAGGTATCTGTAATATACTGTGATTAAACAGGTAGTTGTCCTCCATGGTCTAGGGGTAAACATGCTAGCATCTGGTTCCCAAAGTCATGGGCTCAAACCTGGCAGAGGGGGATGGGTTTTTTCAGGTGTAAAAATCCATAGCATGGCTTCCTTTGAAAGGGAAGTACACCTATTGGTCCCATGTCATAGATTTATGGCACTTAAAAAAGCTCAAACATGATATAGACGCCTCTGAGCAAAATTAAGTGGTCTTTCATGCCCAATATAGAATGGGACACTAAGAACCGTAGCAGTTAAAGAGTGTCCATAAATAACATTCAATTTAATTTTTAATGTTATTAAAGAGGTAGCTTTTTCTTGATTAATTGCACTAAACATTTTATTATTACCTGACTTATATACACAATCCTGTCCCCCAAAATGTATAATAAAGCAGCACCTATGAAAGCAGAAATGTCTTCTTCTTCTATATGATTCAAGTTTCAACATTAGAGCTATCCTCCCATACACAGCACAATGGCAATATACAAATGAGTCAATGCCTTCACATACTAATTTCATACAGGTAGTTGCTATTTCTTGTGGTTCTTCAAATATATGAAGACAGACATGCTATTGTTTACATGTGGAGTAAGTATGGTAAATTGTGTATAAGTAGACATATAATAAATAACTGGATCAAACTTTGCTTTCATTCTTATCCAGTTATCTGTTTCTCTTCCTAACATTAGTAACTATTTTATTAATGTTTCAAACTTCATTTCTGCCACAATTTTAACTGCTACATTTAATTACAATTTTAACTGTATTTGTAGTAGTTTACCCATTTTTAATTGAAGATATTGTCCATCCTTTTACATTTTGCACCTAATTAGAAAAATGGAAGGTATTCAGTTCCCAAACACAATACCAATGCTCATTCTGTAAAATTTTCCCTTAATTCTTTCAGAAATAATGTCTAAGTTTGCATCTTTGAAAAGCTTGCTCTGCTTAACACAGAACACAAATGTCTTTATATTTATCCAAATTCAATCTCCTCTAGGCATTTTATACCAATCTAAGGAACCTTTTTCTTAAAACTAGCACAACTCTCATTTCCTACTGTGTGAAGAAATGCATTCTAAGCTTCCCACTGGCCATTATTTAAAGGGAGAGCATAACACAATGCAATGGACCTCTTAGTCCCAAGGAATTAACATGGAGAATAACATAAGAGTGGCTAGGAGAATGAGAGGTAGGGGGTCTAGAGAATCACTATTTCAAGTTTCCTGTGGCTTACAAAAATTGATATGGGCTGCGAAGTCAGATACTGAGACAGAGGGGAGAGGGAGGGAGAGAGAAAATGTGTGTATGCATAATTTTTTTTTTTTTTCCAGGAATGAAAATTTGCTGAAAGTGGCAAATATTAACATGTTTGGAACAAAATCTGTTACACCACTTCTTTGTGAGCATGGCAATTACTATGCTTCAATGGGGAATTGATATTGATTTGAGTTCACATTCTGCATTGAATGCAATTTGACTTCCCAAGTTAAATTCCAACATATTGAGATTCTTCTGAATATACAAAGTATGCTTACTTTGCAAACATTTTGAGATTGTGTGTTATCATTTTGTAAAGAATATGGGACAATATGAACTTGGTAAAATCAGCCCTGTTGTCACTATTATTGCAACAGATTTTAATTACTGTTCCTTTACGAAAAGTTGTAGCATGAACAATAGGTGCTACAAAAAAAAATTACAGTCCATAACTTGTATTTTGCAACACTACTTCAGAAGAAGTTAGTGAAAGTAGATATACACATTGGATTAAAGAAAGCAGCAAAGATTGGCTGGAAGGTATAGATTGCTTTTATTTTAAGGAGGAAGATTGACTTGAAAATTTCCATTCGAGCCATGACACCTCTAAATTCATATTCCTGAGGGTTAATCCATATTATAGCATAGCAAAAAGTTTTTAGGGGTTTCAATGACTACAGGAAATCTAAAGAACAAACAATTAGCATATTACAAAGAGTACAGCACTTCCAAAGAGGATGAAATCTGAGAATAGTTCAATCTAACTTCATGCTTCCATGTAATATTCAACACAGTATATATATACTCAATTCAAATCCTAATTGAAGGATGGTATATGCTATACAATGAATACAGAATGAACTTGTATGTACTTTAGTCAAGAGATTATTCTGATGCCTTCAGTTGTATAATACTGAGTTTTATTTTCAAATCACAAAGTGGTCATGCAATTAGATAATTGTAGTCATCATAATGCACTGCCTAGCAATGTATATATTACCTACAAAACTGAAAAAAGAATGGATGCAATTAAAAGTGCATGCTATTATTGTCATTTCTCTAGATATATACAAAATGTACCATAGGACTTGGAGTATATAATAAGTTTTTTGTGTAATTGCTTATTAAACAACTGTTTGCATGAATTATCCATCATTTTCAGTTAATTATCAACCCCACCCTTTCCTATGTAATGGATAATCAAAGTTCTACTGTAATTACTATGTTTCTTTCATGCTCCAAGAATTTGACCTCCTAATGGCACAGGTTTAACAAAAATTACATTCAAAGTAAAAAATAACCCTTTTAAGAAAAATAACCATTTAAAAACAAGTATAATTAAATTAATAAACAACAGATCTTTATACCTCCCCAATCATGCCCAATTTGGCCTATTATGGTCATTCCAACAAGCAGAAAGATTTATCGTCACTACCTACCCTTTAGGTCACCAGATGTGGTCATACAACACTAAACTATGCACTGAAAATCTCATATTCCCTTGTCTAAGATTGTTTAGAATGAATTATCCTAAAAGTACAGAGGATATAATTCACAAAAATTAATGAGGTGCAAAATATATGTAGGTATTCTGAAATGTATTTTTTGTTACATGTCAGTTTAATAAAGCCAAATAATATTATAAATTAATTGCAAAACAACCGACTTAAAATGCAGGAAAAGGAAAGAAAAAAAAATTATATATATATACTTAAAAAAACTTAATATATATACTTTAGAAAACTATATACTTGTTTGCTTTACTATTTTAATGTATTGTATCACTAAAATAATCATAAATTTATGACTCCATCTTTGTACAGCTAAATATTCATGAAGCAAATAATGAAGTTAAAAGAGAGACATCTTTACTTACCTGCAAATTTTCCACTCTCCTTAACAGAATAGATTAGAAGCACATTCCGAGATTCTCTAAATGCCTGATTCAGTTTTGCTTCATTCTGCGGTGGAGTAGACCACACCCCCTTAGCCTTGGAAAGTGTTACATTTTCAGCATTGTTGCTTTTAATCACAAAGAAACGAGCATCCCGGAAAAGATAATTAAGCTTTGTTACATAATCTGGAATGCAAAAATTTTATGATTAGGGAAATAAAATTATCAATTATTTTGAGAGAAACAGATAAGGCAACTTAACTATCATCAATTTCTTTGGTCAGAGCCTTTAGATACAGTACAAAGGGCAAAGTTGCTTCTTTGGTTACATATGACAGCTCTTTGTGGTAGCCACCGGCATAGTCACATAATGTCCTCTCCCCCCCCCTTAAAATGTGTAAAAATACACTGACCAAAGAATTATTTGAATCCTACAGAGAAACTTGTTCACAGATTCTATCAGTAGTTTCAGCCTGTATTTATACATATACATTCCAGTAACACACAAAATTTATGATAGGTGCATTCCTAATAATATGAATGCTTTATAATGCATAAGTAATGCATAATTGACTCTTTAAAGCACTCAGGCTATAAAGGTGATCTTACTGCCTTGAGTGCCATTTCATGAAATTACAAGCCAAAAATATTATGAAAATGACACTTCTACTTGCCAACTTCCTGAAATTTAAACCTGTAAAACTTTCACTCACCCAGCAAAGCATAATAATTTTGCAATGATATGAAATTTAGAATTGTCTAAAATGTTCACCACAGTAAATGTAAAAAACAAAGACCTCACAGTAATGCTTCCTCCAGCCATATATGCTGAAATTATTCCTGGTAACACAGCAACGACACCACTTTTTACCACTACCAAGATTTCCAGTCCTTGTTTGAGCTTCATAACTTTAACTATGAACAAAAACTTTCATAACAAATGGAAGCATATCCTGCAGCCATAAGATTACAAATGCAAATAAGATTACAGGAGGGAGTTGATTTTACAATTTACATCATTCATTACCGTACATTCATAACCATTTCATGGGCTTACAAGGAAATGGTATGTGACTGTGACATGCCAGCTCAGAATTGCCATTTATGTGCGAGCGGCTAGCTTTCAGTCATATAGCAATTCAGTGTCCACTACCATTGTTGAACATGTTTGAAAAATTAACACATGAAAAGCGGTGTCACTAACTCAAAGCCTTGGAAAGTAAACATTTGGGTGCAATGGACATGCACTAGAATGTTCGCTTTTTCTGGAAATTTCTGTTGAAGTCATTGACAGCTATTAAAATGAAGAGCTACAAGCCAGGTGAGTCAACTTTAAACTAAAGTTCTGAGGGCATGGTTGCATGAGGGAACCGTCTTTACATCGAAGCAATAATATAAAAATTGTAGCGCAAAATTGTTATAAAACTATCTAAATAGACACTTTGCTGGAAATCAGTTTGAAGTAATAAAAAGAACAGGTTCTTACAGTAATAAGTCCTAAATCACAAATAATGATATAATCTTTAATTAGGGTTCTTGGAAAGGGAAGTCCACCTGTTTTCCCCCAGAATATACCAGAAGAATGACCCTCTTTAGCTTTGTTGTGCAGGTTTCCTTCCTGAAAAACTAGATGGTTGCTGTAATATTTTGCCAACATTCGATTCAACACTGACAAAATGCAGTAACCTACTGTGGAGGATTGTGCATGTGAGGATTCTGAAGATAAAAGAAATTGTGAAAAACAAGAAATTTGAGATAAAGGTAAAAATCTCCTGGATTAAAAAGCAGTATAAAAGTTGCATTTGTGGTAAGAAATAGTCTAACATTTGCATTAATAAATAAAAGTAACCAGATAAGTCTTAATTGAAAACTTGATTTCACTGTCATTCAAACTTTAAATTCATTTATCTCAGTTCCGTGATTTAAGGCTTAATAGGTTTTGCTTGTAAGCATGCAATTTATTGTTACTGAAGGTCACTAGTGGTGTAATAAATTTTTAAATCTGCATGCTATGCATTTTGTTGCAGTCCAGTGAAGGGGGAGCATGATTATAATAAGGATAGAGACACAGCTAAAATGTGGCCTATCAACAGCACTATACAATTAACATGTTACATTCAGTTTGTAGTGCAATAGAATTTAATGATTTTTTTAGTGCAGTCTATGCCACACCAATATATCGATTGAAGCTGCTGTTAAGATTCATCAAACACTATCACCCTAAATAAGTGCAATTAGTGGCATTAAAACACTGCCAAGTTACATCACGTATCTATTGAATAAAATACTGCTACATTCAACAAGCAGTCCTCTATCCATTTATACACAGCAGCCCTTTTTCTCGCACAAAAAAACAGCATGGTAGGCTTTAACCATGATGGCCATACCTTCTATTGTAGCATGGGTTGGGCCAGCCTGGTGAAAACTAACTGATTAACTAGTTATTCAGTATAAATGGTATGCTCTTGGTGTTGACTGTTACATAACTGCAAGTGTACCTTTAAATTTAATTAGAGAATCAGCTGAACAGGAAAATAGCAACACATCATTAGCATAATACCCATTACCATTTAAGAGTAAAGCTGAATGGTTAAACCACTCGCCTCTCAGAAAGGTGGCCTGGGTTTGATCTCAGGCAACACATGTGGGATTTGTGAGCAAAGCAGCACAGGGATGGGTTTATGGTTTAGAAATCAATTTCTTTTTGTATTTTTTCTCTTATTGTTATAACATTTATTGTTGTTGCACACCTTTTATAATCTTTGTTACAATTTGTTCTCATAACTTACCTTTTATATAACTATTATAACATATGGTAAAATATTTTTTGTAATACTCAATATAACATTTTTTGTTAAAAACTCCAAAATTTATATTTTATTCTGTGTCACTAGGCAAACTCATATATGAGTCAGACTAATAAATAAAATTTCATCAAAATTTGATAGCCTTGATATCAGTGAAACTTGTCCAAACTTGGCTTGCTATCAGGCAAATTGGAATAAATAGTAAAACACAGACCAACATAACACTAACCATCCAAAATGAAAAAATTTGACAAGTGATGCAGACAAACTTTTTAGGAATAGTGATAGATAACAATCTAAAATGGAACAAACATTTAGAAAAGATCAGCAATAAAGTTAACAGAGGTATATATGTGCTAAAACAAATAATACAAATCATGGATGATGATAGTGCTCTAAAAGTATACTATGCTTTCATACATCCACATCTGAATTATGGGATCATCTTATGGGGAGTAGCAGGAAAGAATCAGAGGTTAAAAATATTTAGGTTACAGAAAGAGCAATAAGAATAATTGAAAAGAAGCGAAGAAGAGATTCATGCAAAAGTAGTTTTAAAAAACACAAAATCCTCACAGTACCATGCTTATATATTTATTAATGCCTTAAGCATTTAATAAGAACTCACAAAGAGGAAAAAAATATAAATATTCATAAACATAACACAATAACAAAACTGAACTATTTTAGGGACAGACTAAGAGGCTCAGTAAATACAAAATGTATTATAAACAATGCAAAAGATTTATACAATCATCTACCTCACCAGATCAAAGAAATAAATGACAATGCAAGGAAAATTAAGGCTGTTAAGACGTACCTGATAAACAATGCTTTTTACTCTCTTCAGGAATACAAAAATGTAAATAGTAGTTTAGATTTATAAAAACATCTGTATATAATTCACTCTAAAATGTGTACCATAAAATTCATTCTAAAATGTGTACAAGCATAGCTTTTAGTTTATATCTTTTTATGACAAAGCCTTGTAAATGTATTATTACAAATGGTGAATAAAATCTGAATGTGCAAAGAAGATTCAAACATTTATGTAGCAATATTGCATTTTAATTGTTTAAACATTTCTTGCACATACTTCAGCACTAAGTCAAACATTTTCAAACATTTTCAGCAGATAAGATGCCCCTTTCCACTGATACTAAGGCCGTCTAACTGGCAAGAAGTATACCTAACATTTTGCAATTGCTACTGCATCAGCTGTGCTTTCCAGGTCACTGAGTTTCAGTCTGATATTGTAAATACTGCTAACAATAGCAAAGTAATAGGATTCACTCACCCACCAGCAAGAGCAAAAGAAAATCTGTGTTCCATTCACATGACTTTCTCTACATTTCTGCAACAAATTATTGTTAAGAAATGTATTCTTCTATACTAGCAGAAATAGTCTCATTACTTGCTTCCTTGTAAGTAGAAGGAAAATATAGGAGTGCCATAGGTTAAAGTGATAGTCTAAAGCTGGTTGCTATGTGATTGAAGTTCCTTTGTTTGTATGGACAGGAGTTAACTAATTCGTATGAGAAAAGTATAAGTTTTTTAAAACAAATCAATAAAAAGGAACATCTCAAACATATCAACTCCACGAAAAAAATGTATATGACGTAAATTGTGTGTTTTATAGCGATCTAGATTGTTTGTGTAGTAAGTTTCTGTCTCTCTCCTACAATTTACCATTATGCAAAATTCAATAAAAATCATCCACAATAAAGAAGTCTTTAGAGGCTATGCTCAGAAAATTCAAGATATACAGCATGTAAATATCTTAAATGTAAGAGATTTTAATCAAAATCATTAGAGTCATTTTTGAGAAAAATTTTTTTCCATGTAAAGGGTGGGGTGAGGGGATTTTCTTGAAAATATTTCAGTCGCATCCTTGGAAGATACCAATTTTAAATACCAAGTTTGGTATTTAACGGCCTTTTCGTTTTTGAACACCCACCCACCCACCCACACACACACACACACACACACACACACACACACATTTTTCTAAAAAAAAATTATTTTTTTTGGATTCAGAGGGTCTCAACTCATGATTTCCAGTGAAATCTCGGTAACAAACTTTTGGATGCAATACAATACCTTCTCTACACACTATGTATATAGTACGTGTAGAGAAAGTAATGAACTATGTATATAGTACGTGTAGAGAAAGTAATAAACTATGCTTCCACTTAAGAAATTCTGTGCTTAATCTGACATGTGAATAACTATTATTATAATAGTTAGAAACTAAGAGAAGCAGGGTTTAAGTTGGTTACATTTGTTGCTGTTTGCTACTTGAGGTCATAAAATATGATGAACTTTAAAGACACATTTGCAAAAAATGTGACAACAAAGTGCCACAGAAACAAACAATATACCGCTTAAAGGCTATAAACGCAACCTTTCAATAAGCTACAACAATCTCTCACACAAACAAATGAAATGCCCTTTTTCCTCCCAGGTAGTGGAACTCATTTCTGATCTGGTCTGTATAGTTCACTCATACTTATCAAATGTGCATGTGTGTGCTTTAAGAGATGGATAAATTTGTTTTAAGGAAGAAAAGGGAACAAACCTACAGTACCAGTGAAGCTAAAAATGGACACAAAAGCAGCAAAATCTAACATTAAAGTAGGCATACCGAATAAACAGTTACTGGAAAAGTAGAAAGTGTAATATAAATGGGGCACAGTGCAGCATTCTGGAGAAATTCCATTATTTGTGCAGTTTGTGCTTAATGATCATCATCAGGTAAGGTGTAATATTAACCTAACAAACGTGACAATTTAACAGTTTAGACGGTGTTTTTAATATAGACAGCAACTCAAATGATAATTATAAACTCATTCTTTAGATCTAACTCAAATTAGATTCCTCTGAAAGAAAAAAAAATAGAAGTCCAAATTCAAATGTGTCTGCTTATAAATGTCAACCTAATTTATTTGTTAAATCAGTTATAAATTATTCCTGCATTAATAAATAATTTGGATTCCATATACAGGCTGTAAATGAATAACACTGCATAAATTTTAATGGCAGGAGGTGGTTCCTATTGATAATTTGAGATAAGAATACAATGGTCTACGACGTCAAGTTATGCGTATTCAAAGTAGTTAGAGATTGGGATCAAGAAATCATAATCAGAAAGAAATATGTAAATAGTCTGCATTTGAAACAAAACTAGCGCTAATTATGCACTTAATAAAGCCTGTCTTTTATCTCTCTAACAAGCATTTCTAAATTTTAATATTAACATAATCGCTTTAATTGCAGACCTAATAAGAGGCTGCATGCCACTGCAATGGATAACAGATTGTAAATTCTGATAGTTGTACTTTGGTCACACGGTTAGGCAGATTGACTATGAACCTGAATAAATCTGAGGAATTAAGTTCTTTTTATTTCTTTTCCATCTTCTGAGCAATATTATGCTTATGCCTTAAAATCATAAACTGCCACTATCATTTACAATGCACATGGTGTTGCTTACTGCTGCTTCCTCTCACATCTGATGGCTAAGGCAGGAGGGTTGTGTATTGACAATTTGTCATGCTACCATATGGGTACTCAGCGCCTCTTTTGGGGAGTTGTAGTACTTGGTGGTATTATCGTCAACCAAGGAAACCAACTTATCCTCCTCTTGGCATTCCAATCCTAGACCTAATGGTATTCACACTGCCATGTTCCAACACCTCTTTGCTGCCAACAAACTCTAATCTTGGGGCTCAATAACTGCATTTAGAACAAAGGAGTGCTTCCTATAGCCATGGCATGAGGCTGCCGACCTTCCCATATTATAATGAAAGAAGGATTGCAGCCCTCCCTCCAGCCACCATCCAATGACTCTCACCAGTGTGGTATGCAAGATGATGGAGTGTTGGTCATATGCTCAGCCTTAATGGTACGAAAAGCCAGGTGATTAATTGGCGAAAATATACACAGCGGCAAATGTGCTACCAAGGGCATCTGCAACAGCAATTGAGTCAACCACCATAGCAGCTCCCACATGAAGTCCCAGTATGGAAAAAGGTATTGCACAGTTAAAGGTGGCAACAAACACAATCCAGAAATGCTGTTTGCTGTCATGAATAATTTGGCTGATGCGGGCTTGTTAAAAACTGATCAAATGTTTTGGGGTAAGGGGATGGTGAAACACCCTAGGAGCTCTCCTGCACAGTGAATAGCCTCGCGGCACTCTGCAATCTACCAGGGAATTGGCAATCATCTGGGGTGGGAAGACGAACAGGGAATGAATTGTTCAACAGCAGAGAGAACAGCAGAATTAAAGTGCTCCACCATATGGCCCATTGTTTCAAACTGATGGTCACTAAAAACTGCCAGAGTAGAGAATAGAGCCCAGTTCAACTTGGCTAGCACCAAGAAGCTGCTCGCAAGTAAGAAACATGATGTGAGAGCAAGGCAAGAACACAAGAGGTAATGATTGCTGGAATGAGTGTCATATATATTCCACTGGAAGCAGTGAGCAAGCTACACTGAACAAAAAGGAGGGAGAGCATGGCAGAAGAATCAGATATAAAGGTAGTTTCCTTGGTTTTCAAAATATTGAGATGGAATTGATCGAAAAGGTCAACTAAGAGAGTCCCCTGCTCGCAGGACCAAGGTAAACCTCAAAGGGGATGGTGGACATTCAAATTGCTGAGCAAAAGAAAAGGTGCTGGAGGCTGAGACAGGAGGGTAACTATTATCAGCTGTGATGAGGTAGACAAAGGAGGAATGTAGAGAATACAACAGAAAAGGAGAAACTAATAAAAACAAGGCAGACAGGAAAAAAAATGGAAATAATGGAGTTTTATTTATGAATGCTCTTTAACTGCTGTGGTTCTCAGCATCCCATTGTATACTGGGTATGAAAGACCACTTAATTTTGTTCAGAGGCCTGGTTCTTTGTCAGGTTCTTTTCCATGCCATAAATCTATGACACAGGACCAATGGCTTTACTTCCCTTCTGAAGGAAGCCATGCTAAGGATTTTTACGCCCAAAAAAATTGATCGTCCGCCGGGTTTGAACCTACAACCTTGGGTATAAGGCAGACAGCAAAAGCGTGCAAGACAGTAGTAGACAATAGCAGCTTACAGTACACATCACACATGAGTATCATGACACCTCCAATAGCAGGAGAGTCCTCTGGGGTACAATCAAAATGAACTGTAATGTAATGATGCAGCACAGAAATATTGTGAGGACAAGGTTTTATCTCCTAGAAACGGATGACCAGTGGGTCACAGGACCATAGTGAACTGCTGCAGTTCAGCCCTATGTGTACGAACACCGTGGATATCCCATATAAGGAGAGCCTCGAAGCAAAGGGTAATGCTCGATATGGGAAGTGGGTTACCGACAATGAAAGAAGTAAGGACGGCGCAGTGGAGACTCTTGAAAAACGATGGGCAGCAAATGGAGAAGGACAAGGTTAAGGTGGGTGGTCTTAAAGTTTTGCACACTTTAACTTCACCAAAGGAAAGCATGTGTCACCTTCAGAATCTGGATGATTGGGATCCAGAAGATCCCCTTTGGCTTATAGAACAAGAAAGGGACTTCGAGGATTGATTGCCATTTGCGCTTTTTAAACGAGCATTTATGAGAGGCAAAGACAATTGGTGGTGGACCAGGTGAGGACTGGTGTACTGATTTTGAGGAAGGTGCAACTGAAAAAGTGGGAGCTCTTAATGTTGAAGGTCACAGGATTGTTCAGGCAACTCCAATGTGCTCAAGAGATGGGTCCATTTTTTAAATGCTTCTGCAACTTGCATGGCTTGAAGGGCCATGGAAGGACCACCATGGTGAAACATTGAGGCATAATCTGAGGCAGTTACAGGCTGTAGCTACTGGGAAAGACCTCTGTCCTCTGGAAATTCCAGGCATTCCTTAACTCGCAACTCCTATATGGCCTCTTCCTCAAGAAACTACAGACATTGCCATGAGCTAGATAGATGGTTCCTACGAGAGTGAACATAACAAAGGTCACCGGCACAAACAGCATCACCATGTGTAGGCAGGCCAGCCACATCGTTTGTATGCAGCATCCAAGGGGTTTGCATCCATATTTGGGTATGACCGAACCATTGACACCAAAACAGAACATAGCGTTCAGCACACCCGGTCTCAAAACAAACTGTTTATATCCATAATAAGGAGCCTCTGATAAGATGGTGCCCTTGAAAGTTAAAAAATCATATGCAGCACAATCAACTGACCATCACATTTACCAAAAAGAAGGCACACACCTTGGTCAGATAAATTGGAAACAATATGCGCATCTGAAAGACCATCTAAACAGGGAGTGGGCATTGTGCCTACAGACATTCAACTATTTATGTGGAGCCACTGTTATTGGGTAGGAATCCAACAAGTTGGCCTTAAGGGGTTTTCTAGATTGGTCTTTCATCTTTGTTGTTTCTACCAACGATGTACTGATCCTTTTCCTGTTGGCATTTATCACTTTTTCACAAATACAGTCAATTTCCTTCTGAATGTAAAAAGGTTGATGTTGCATATAGTCTTCGTTTCACAAGCCGTCACAACCAAAAAATGATCAAAAGTAAAAGTCTTATGCGGAGCGAGCTTGATAAGGAACCACCTTCTGTTATCTCAACATATCATTAGGGGGACAAAAAAAATTCCAGTTTTAACCCCTATCAGACCAATCTCAAGGAGTACTTCAGAAAGAGTTACCCTCCAACTACTACTGCTGGTCCATGCGGGTAAAAGCTCCACCAAGTACAACCCCGGCTTTAAGCCCCTACCACAGGTCCCAACTTTAGGCCATGCTGTTTAGTGATGTAAGTATTGATTCAGGGGACTTGTGGTTTATTACACAACGGTGTAACACAATGGCCCTAATCTGTCTGAAAATTAAAGTACATCAGGCTCCTGAGGAGGCTATGTGGGTGTATACAATGGTCACATATCCATTGTCACCTAAGGCTTATACATAAGACTTCCAAAGAGCACACATGTTGGAAGTCACAATGGAAATTGTGGACAGGAACCATGCAGGTAGTAAAACATCTCTGTTGGCGAGACTGGAGTGAATAAATATGGGACAGGAGCCATGCAGATAGTTAAAGATCCCTGTTGATGAGACTGGAGTGAATAAAACTAAGATCTTAAAATGAGTGATATAAACAAGCGTAGAAGATAAAAAAGACACACTCAATAAACTTGGCCCAGTAGATGGCAATGGGGAGAATGAAATGGCATTAAGGTGGCTCAGGATCTCAGGTGCGCCAAAACCATAACTACTGATTTAGGCCCCTGAGGGGGGGGGGGTTGGCTTATCATAGCTCTATATACCAATCAATGTTGTACATTCAGTCTATAATCTTATGTTATAATACAATAGAACTTAATGCTTTGTCTTTTATGTGGTGAAAATCTTAACATGTTGAATCTGCCCACAAAGCCATAGAAATAAGTTTTACGGAGTAAAAATGTAAAAAGGTCCGCCTCTGCTCCCATACATTTTACAGACAAACCACAAAAATTGGCAAGGATTCCATAGCATTCTTCTTTCTGAACAGACAGTGACATTGGTATATGCAATCATGGAGAATTTAATGTCATTATTACCAAAGTGTATATACGTATCTAAAAGTCTTCCTAAATGATCGAACAATATGAAGTAACTTAAAAATGGCTTTCAATTTGGTATATCCAAATACATACTACTTTCTGCCTGGTGATAACATGCTTGCATGCTTATACCTATAAACATAAACAACATTCAATTAATGTGAATTGTTTCTTCCACACCAGTTGTGTGTAGGACAGAGATTGGAAAGGTAGTTTAGTCTGGCTCTACCATAATTATACTTATCACAGCAGGTAGTTGTGGCCGTGTGGGTGGCTCACATACACAATGAATTGAGAACGAATTGACTATGGGTTAAGTCATCTCATGGCCAGTCAGCACCATAATACATACAAATATCATTAAATGTTACTTTATAAAAACACTATCAAATGTAATCCTGAAAATCATAAAGAAGTTCACAAGTAATTTATAAAGTGAAACTTTCCTGCCCATAATGATATAATATCTTTAGGAAGAATTTTTTGCACACTAAAGTGTGATCAAACTAAAGATGCATATAATACTTACCATATGACTTTACTTTTCTTCCAGATTTTGAGCGCTTAGAGCTGTGACCTGTGAAAGAAAATAAAATAATTTTACATGTGCTTACATAAGATTTGACCAATGAGAATAAAACATAAGCTTCAGTTTAACCTAAATTTTGATGTTCAATACTAACACAAACCTTTCTTCCTTCATTTCATCAACCCCACACCTCATTTAATTATACTGTTGCTGTGGTAAACAATGTGAAAACTTATTCTAAATTATGGGTGTTAAATTAATGTATTCCTTTTAATCTTAGAGGATATTTATTGACATCAAACTCTACTGTTTCTCTTGACTGTTCAAACTGTTTGCATATTGAAGCATGCCCCATGTAGCTATGTAGAGGAAACATGAACATGCAAAACAATCTTAACACAAGTTTGAAGGATTATGAAAAGTTTGAAGGATTATGTGACAACCCATTAGGAAAAATATTGTACTTTTGCAGCATCATTCATTGAAATACTTTCCTGTCATTTGTACGTCTGACTCTAGTGGATGGATTAATCAAGTGTTGTGCATAAAAATCCAATTTGGAGGTAAAGCACAATGGGGCCAAAGTATAACTTTTTAAGTAATATTGTAGTTCATCAATTTACAAAAATGTTTTCTTGTGGTATTTTAGAACCCAGTTACCTGCTGGGTGCTGTATTCCTGCACAATAAATATGAGCACTTTTCATATTTTATGAGTACCAATCTGTATTAACTGCAACCTTTTGTGCAACTGAATTATAACAAGTGAGAGAATGTGAATCCAAATGGTCTTGTCATGATTAGTAAGATCCCCATTTCACCTAAAATCTATAAAATAGTGTGTGCCTCAACATATGTATTTCATTCAACAGCTGAGGAAGTATAGCTTTCATGAAGCTATTTTAATAAATAAAGACAAGTCATTACTCTGGATAAAGAACTTAATTCTCAACACTGTTGGTACCTCTGTGTCCAATGAGAGATATCTAAGAGCACAAACAATATATTGAAATTGTGAGTGAATTGATGGCATTTTAGTTTCATTTACTAAGTTTTCATTCAGAATGTGTTTTACAATGGTTCATCTACATTGTCAGTTGTACATCCATTCATAGAAACATCTTTGAAACATGTTCTGAGCGAATCATTTAAACACCTTTGAAACTTGTTTTGAGTGAAAACTTACAAAGTGAAACTAAGATGTCATCAATTCACTAATAATTTCATCAATTCACTTACAACTTCAACAAGTTAAAATCTTTCAATGCAATAAAAAGTGTTACTGTTTATAATAACTTCCAATAAATTAGTCTACACAAACACTTTTTTTTTTATAGTGTTTAACGCCCGCTTTAACTACTTATGGCACTGCAGGTGGTGATACTGATGATACATGAATGATGATGGAGCACCGGTGGAATGAGATGGCGGGGAAACCGGAGAAAACCCGCCCCAGTGCCGCTTTGTCCACCACAAATCTCACATGAGGTTGCTTGGGATTCAACCCAGGCCGTCTAGGTGAGAGGCGAGTGATCTAACCACTCGACCATGGTACACAAACAATGCATACATATGTGATAAAGTAAGACGAAATTGAAGTTACACAAATATGAATAGTCTCTTACAATGAAATATGACAGAAAATACGCCTGTGCTACTTTCAAATAAATATTATATTAGTACACAGCAAGCAACACTTCTCAGACTGGCAACACATATGACTAACAGAAACTTTGTATCCTAACAGGCAGAGCAAAATGATAATGTAGTAACCTTTAGGTCAACAAAATAGTACTCTCCAAAGTTTAAACACATAAGAACTTACTACGGACAGGACTTCTTCTATCCCTTGTGGATTCATGCCTCCTCTTCACACTTCGTTCTTTTTGAGATGCACTACTAGTAGTAACAGTGACAGTTGGAGTGGCAGTTGGAGTGGCAGTTGGAGTGGCAGTGGCAGTGGCAGTGGCAGTGGCAGTGGAAGTAGCATTAACATTGTCTGCAATACATTGTGTGTATTAATAGCAGTAATGCTAATGGTAATGTAGCTAACCGTAATGTCTTAAATCAAGGGACACAGCAAAAATTTGCAAAATTATGTACTTTTTACAGAAGCAATGCACATCTTACAGTTTTCATAGAATAGCACATTATAAATTCTATGCCGTTTGAAACAGCAGCCTTGTATTAAATTTCACAAAAAATTCACTTGTTCATGCCATTGTATCGTGAAGAGTTACATTGATCCTCACCCTGTGACTACAATTTGTTTAGACTGTTTAAAGAGGACAGCTGTTTGACCATGATTCAAGTGTAGAAGAGTTTGTGTGCAACTGGTTGTGCACCTTTCTTGATACTTTTTTCAAGGAAGGAATACAGAAACTGCAAATTCATTGGCAAAGGTTTCTTTTAACATCAGGAGTTCATATAGAAAAATTACATTATTTTTATACATTTTGTTAATGCATTAAATTCATACTTTAAAATTCCAGCTTCTATTTTATTATAACCAAATGTGTGAAAGATTTTAATATGCAGTCTATGAATTCTTATTGCAGCAGAAAAATAAAATGCCTGATCCCTCAGATGCCTTAGGTTATTTTCTGTCTGCCCACTATTAGGTGCCTATTTCTTCAGTGTGAACATTCTTACCAACTTTGTGTATTTTACTAAATATTTAAATGTAGGATACTTTTAGTTCTCAACTCTTAATTAAATGTTTAAATAAAAGAATTTACTTCATGGTTTACACTTCATCCTTCCAAACAGAGGTTCACCATTATGGAAACCAGCTTTCTGAATATGGCAATAATGATTTTGAAGCTAGTAATAGTGAATGAACAGACAAATTAATATGAACTTCATTTTGTTACATTAACTTCAGTTACTTCTTTGACAATTAAGACATTTTCAGAGGGCTATTGCCATGATCATCAATTTAGGTCGACTGGCAGGAACTGTTTCAGCTGCTCATTCTGTTTGGAGACATCTGTGGTGTGATGGATTTACAAGTGTGGTGATGGTGTTATTAATAGGAGCAGGATCAGCAGTAACAGGATATAGGGGGGCAACACTGCTTTGGTCATAAGCATCCAGGTGATACACCTACATTGTTAGAGTGAACATTCTGTTTTATTCTGAAGGGCCTTTAATAATTTAGCCTCTTGCATTATCTCATTATTACAAAAATATGTGACAACTGCCAATTTTTGTTTTAACCTTACTTTAACGAATGACGCCTCCAGTTGCTACAAAACAATTTTATTCATTGCTTAGTTGCTTACTTGTGCTAAACTTCTCTCAGCAGTGAACAGATTCTCTACGACAACTCTATCTCAAATAACTCCTTTTTGGTGTTAGTAGCACCTTAAATAGATCATGCAACACTAGGCACAATATTCTTGAAGGAGGAAGCTACTCAAAGCCTTACAAAAAGAAATTACCAGAACTGCAGTGAGGTGCATATAATGTTGCTTTGGCCATCTGTTATAGCTAACATTCCAGACAGCTTGGTAAAGGGGACATTATGCATTCATAAAGGTGCTGCACACCAGCAACTTTGAACATTATTGCACATCATGTTTAATGTAAGAGTTATGAATTTCTGGCATTAAGCAACTTCAGCAAATTCAGATGTCCCCAACCAGAAACAGGAAATAGCTGAAACAGTTCCTCCAGTCAATCTACAACTGATGAGGGTAAGAGCGCTAGAAAAACATATTTTAATCATCCATCAAGTAAGTGAAGTTTGTCACAATATCAAGTTCACATTAACTGATCAGCTTTCTGAACTGGAAGTCCACACAAAATACATAAACATTAAATGAGGAAGACTGAATCAGGTTTAAGAATGTTAATACCATGGCTGGGACTCAAATCATAAACCTACAGCCTACTATGGTTCAAGTTCTCTCTGTGCACTAAACTTTTCAAACTAATTCAACTTTTAATCCTTAACCTACATGTGGTTAGAAAAAGAATAATTTTTACACATAAATTAAATGGATATTTGTAAAGTCTGGATTTTATTCTTATTTTGAGAAATCACATACTTTACCTCTTTCAGGTTCGGGTTCAGATTCAGAACTAGAGGAGCTCATGGAGCTCATACTTGAACTGTCTGATGATGAAGAACTCACTTCACTACGTGTATCGTATTCAGGCACTTCTTCATTTTCAGCTTCTTTCAGCTCGTCACCCATTATATTCTCCTCTGTAATATGTAACTGTACGTTCTCACCACCAGAACCTTCTTCTCCACCTTTTGTTTCTCCAGTATTGTCTTGAGCTTCTGAAGTTGTTACTTCTGTAGGACGTGGATCACTGTCTTCTGGAACAAAAAGGATAGTTGATAGAGGCTTACTAATTTTAGTCACTTCCCCTTCTATCCCAGTAATTTATCTTATTATTTTGCATCTATGAGCAAAACAATTATTGTGGAAATAAAGAGCCAGTTTTGATTGAGGTTTCCATTTACCATCTGAGAATTGAAATTAAACTTGTGATACAGTAGAGGCAGCAGGGCAATCAGCATCTAGGGTCACTAGTGCATGCAATCACCATTACATGGAAAATGAATCTAAAAGGTACACAGACATAAAGGTCTAAACATTTCTGTTCGTGTACTAGAGTTATAACATTATATTGACTGTCGAAATATAATTTATAAATAAGCCATGCAATGTTGTGCATAACTGTTATAAAACATCTAAGATAGAACAGTGGGCTCATGCATGTCTTCAATGAAAATGTTATTTGGGAGGTTATGTGCTTAGAGAGCAGCTATTAGAAGTTGTATTGGCTTGAGTGTAATGTTTTCTTTTTCATTTTTATCTAAAAACATATTTTTTAAAAGTCCTAGTACCATATGTTCAGCCATATTTAGGACACACTCATTTTTGATAAGGCTTGATACTGGCTTGAGCAGTGGGAATCACATATATTGCAGCTGAGCTCAAGGTCACAAATAAACCAGAATTTTTTAAGCTTTGATGACTGCTTTTGAAGCTTGGCACCATTGTGTTAATACATTCAGTTTTGGTAGGTCTTCCAGTCATGGCAGATAGTGTAGAAAGGAAAGCACTATCACATTGGATGAAAAAAGGAGAGAAAAAGAAGTTATGATATGAACTTCAATTACAGGTTTTGCATGAGGCATAGCTCATTAAGAACATACACCTGTAATGAAGTTTAATGTTTCCAAGGATGGGTGATGTTTGCAGAAAGATGAAAAGTTTATTAATGCTGGCATGACAAAGAAATCATTAGAGGACTAAAAAGAGGGAAATATCATAAAATTGATATTCTTGTCAAACAGTTTGTGCAGGAGAAAAGAAACTATGGGTTTACAATTTTATAATGGCATTCACTATTTAGGTAATTGTATTTCCAGCCAAAAATTTGATAATTATGATTTTCTGTGAAACAGGCTGTTGTGCAAGCACCAATGCAGAACTGAGAGTGAAAGTGTCATTCATAACTTGGTATAGTGTATGTTGCTAGCACAAGATGGTGACACAATTCCACACCCTTCCGTCTTAGTTGAAAGGCTGTATGTGCCATGTGCCACCTGACTACATGTGCATAGTATCAAAGAATAGTTTAAAATAAAATATTAGTTTTGGGAATTAATAAGTATGGGTGGAAAAATTTTGTTTAAACAGTAAGACTGAAAAACATTAAAATCAGGAAAACATAGTGGGAGTACATTTTGGGCATCCAAAAATGGCAGAATTTGCCAATTTTAAATCACAAAATAATATAAAAATTGGGCTTTTATGCGAAATATTGTATGTTGCATGATTCTCTTATCAATATTGGATTTATTCAGGTACAAAACAACATTTTGACTTATAGTTGATTCACCAACATGATGGATTCAAGTTTGGCACAGATATAGTATTAAAAATATTTTCCGAAATGCATTCAACAGTTGGCTGGCTATTTTGCAACATAGATAATATTGTTGCCAATTTCCTCATTACACTTTTCAGTGTTGCTCCATATTTAGCAACGTGTTGCTAAGGTTTTTTGAACTTGTCACTGGGACAGTGACAATTTTTGTAAAACATCATATATGGTTCTTCTACAGAGTTTTAAATTTTTTATGCTTTCCTTTTAAATTTAGCTATTTGACCTAAGTCCAGGCATGAAGAGACGTGGAGATTCGATCTATAAACAAGTGTTCTAATTGTACATACCTACATAAAATATGAGTCACTGATAGATTCCTACAGGTTAATCATCCAAGGTCACTACACACAGGCAGACCTACCACTATTGTGAATTCCATTCATCATTCTTTTCCCTCTTTGATGAGGGATGGATTAAGTAAAATTAAACTAAGGCCCTTCCTTTTCCCCCCCCCCAAAAAAAAAAATATATATATCAACTTTTAGTAACAAAACAAAGTATTGGTTCTATAAACAATACTTTTAGCATAGTTTTATACTCACAGATTCTTTGTTTTTTCTTTTAGAATGCAGTACCTAGTGTGAGCCACTTTTGGCCTTGCATCTCCAATGACAGAGTATGCCACAATAACTACTATTGCAAATGGAAGGATAAGACATTCGACCCGATCCCATTATTAGTCAGTTTTCTCTCAATACATAAAAGCTGCTTTTCTCATTCATCTGCTGCTTTCTATGCATTACTTCCTGAACTAGAAGAACACTCAAATGTTGTACCTAGCAAAAGAGAGATCTGTTTGGGCCAAAAACATTTTAGTTTTAACAGTGTTGTGAATGTAACAATCTGATTTTTGGTAACCAAGGCAATTCCATGTTTTTAAGCACTTGCAATAGCAATCTATTGCTCACACTATCTTTCAATGCTACCATACCAAGACTAGTTGGAACTTTGTCACATTACAAACAAACTGCAAATTATGCAAATGTTCTTGGTTGCTTCTTTCCCAAAATGACTTTACTGTTATTATTAATTCAATTCTTACACACTATGCAATCTTTTTCTCTTAGGTAAGGTAATTTTTTATGGTTATTGTTCTGGGATTTTTAGGTGATGCAGCATTGGAAATTAATATTGTACATTGTCATTGTTGCCTTGTCATTTTCTATGCATTTGTACATTTTTTTATTCTATAATACTTTTTATATGCATATACTGTATTTTTGCAATTTTATTCAAAATCATTGACAATAATGATCTTAAAATTGTTATTGCAAGTGTAACTTTTTAGAGAGAGCAGATTCCACTACTCAATGTATGTGTTATAATAAGAGCTTTGAACAAGTGTTGCATAAATTATGAAAGACCTGTTGTTTCTGATGGTCAATATATGACCAACTGTGTTGATTTGTTGAAGGTGATCATTGGAGGTCACTTAATTCATATTCAGTGTTAAGCTCTCAAGCTAAATCTTGTAGGCAATGTCTTCAGTAAAGAACTTGTGACTAGCTTGAAGAGTGCATTCCTGAACACAAGGAAGAGGAAACATCAGTGTAGCCAATTTTTTCAGGACAATCAAAAACAGCTAAACTATTCCCTCTTCCTATTCAGACTCACTGGAATTCATTGTTTCAGTCTGCGGATTATGTTTCAGATTATTTGGAGGACATGGTTGAATTCTTCTGTAGTGATGAAATGATGGCAATCGGGAATTGTGCACATAAATTAGCTTTCACAGTCTTACATCAACACTAGTAAAGTTAAAGGAATGTGCTCATGACCTCACAGCAATTGTTCAGCATTTTGAGGGATCCAAGTTCCCTACTGCCCATGATTTATACTCAAGGTTAAACAATTTGAAGCACTTTTAAATTGATCAGCCAGGATATTTTTGAAGGTGAAACAAGTCAACTTTTAGAAAAAGTTGGCAACCAGCTGCTTCAAGCAGTAGTTAAACATTCTCTTATATGAGTAGGCTTACATCTTCAACATAAACTCTCAGAATTTTTGAGCTCTGATCCCTCAAAGCTTGTGTTCACAATGCTGAACAAATATGTATTTTAATCCTATGAACATTCTGGTAAATGCTGTAAATGAAGGTCTTTTGACGATTGCTTCAAAAATGCAATCACTTATTAAAGTCACAATTCTGCAAGTTACAACTTTCAACTGGGAAGGCTGACATTATGAAATTCCTATATGCAATGAAATTATATAACCCTGAATTTGCTGCTGCAGCTCTACAATGGATTCTGGGATATGGACAGTGAACGATTATTTTCACAGTGCAGTGAGATTCTGATTGACCGGACACAATCTAATTGAAGAAAATTTGGAACTCATGACCATGCCATAATTTGAATGTTTGTGCAGAATTTATTTCATACTATTTGAGTGACTGTAGCAGTGCAATTAATATACAAGTAAAACTGCATCATAATTCTTGATAGCTTGCACGTTTATGTAAAAATAAAATACTTGATCGCTTTCATGACTTGATTATATTTAAAATTAACCTATTAAGTAGTTTTCACTTGTAACAAAACTTTTAAAATGACAAATTGTAAAAGTGACTCTAAAATTAGATTTATTACAGTAAAACCCACTGTAAACCATGAAAAATAGCACAGAAAACCATAAAAATAACACTGAAATGTTCTAAACAATAAAACAAAACTTTTCTGTCCCTAATGAAGAAATTTCTTTCCTTTGAAGTTTTAGTTGTTGCTTAAGTTTAATAGCTTTCCTTTGTTTGTAGAGGAAAAATAATTATTATTGGCATGTGGTATTGCTGTTTATTTGTTGTTATTACTATTATTTAAGATGGAAGAGAGAGTGACTTTATAAGTTATTCTGAGTGATGGTTTGAAAAGAAAGGCAGATTCTCAAGGAAGACATCTAGTGTGATAAAACAGCATTGGGTTGAGAGCAAAATGTTAGACAACTTCCTCTGCAGAGTGCTGGTGCCTTACAGCTTGAGAAAACGTTGGCACCTCTAGATTTTCTACATACCATTCCGACTGGATGTTATGGTTTCTAGCACGTTATCACTGGCCTCCAGGAGATGAGTTGTTATTGTGATGGTTATTTTGGTGTTCTGATTTTTGCTGCATGTACTGATATGTGTGTGAGGGACAGAAATGTATTCTATAGAGGAACTTGTGTTTCTAGTAGGAAAGTTTTTTCTGAACGTGGAAATTACACAGAAAAAGTGAAGCAAAATTTTGTTGCAAAGCTTCCTAACTCAAAACTGCCACACCAAGGTACTGTGCATGATTTTGGGAGATAGATTCCATTTACAATGCTGTTAGGAGTGGTAGATTGAGTGTTTTAATAAGAAAAAACTGGCAGATATATTGGAAAGAATGTTTAAAAGACCACAGAAATCAATAAACAAATTGGTCCAACAATGTGATATTTCTTACAGTTCTGCATGCAAAGCAGTGAAAAAAAACCTCAATTTGTATATATAGTGTCAGTCAGCCATGAATTACCCACAGATCATGGGAAAAGACTGCAGTTTGTGAATGGTTTCAGAAGTTTATTATGTCCCATGGAATTGAATCTGTTAGATAGGACAATTTTTTACTGATGAAGCATTATCCGGATGCGTAAATTTACAAAATATGCGAATATAGGCTAATGAAAATTATACTCCATTCAGAAAACCCCTTTAAAATCAGAGAAAACTGGAGTATGGTATGCTATCTCTCACTCACAAATTATTGGGCCAATTTTTTATCTCAGTTAATTCAGATGTTTACTGCTTGGATATTCTTTTTCCATTTATTTAGCAGCTAAATGAAGATTAGGTGAATGGTGCATTTTTTCCCCACAAGATAATGCCATTGGTGATACATCACATCAATGTATGGAGCTGTTAGTTGAAAGTTTTGAGGAAAGACAAACTTTTCAAGGTCTGTGGCCTCTGTGGTATCCTGAAGTGACCCCTCCCAATTAATTTCTTTGGGAAACCACTAAAGCTTTGGTCTACAAGGCAATTCCAAAACAATTGATGACCAGAAAACAGCAATTACAGTTTACATCATAACATCTGTAATTAAAGATACATTAATTACAGTAATTTTAATTGGAGTCAAGTATATATATACACATGTGCTTCACAAAAACTTACTAAAAATTACTAATTGCTAGCTTCACAGTGTACCACTTGCAGTAATCAAAATTATTAATTACAGTGTTTGAAAATAAATTAAAACAAGGGAATCTCTGTCTTCAAGGAAATTGTAAACATTTTCAACATCTTTACACAGACAGTTTCATATTATTTTTCTACATTACTTTTCAAGAATGTCACATGTAAACCTAACAGCCTTCTTAATTTGCAGAATGTTATAACCGTATGCTAGCAGCAGCCGATTCCTTATGTTGATTATCATGGAAACCCAGCAATGGGGAAGAAGTATTCGGAGAAACATTGCAGAATGATTCAGCAGCATATCCTTAGCTTCCCTTATAATGAAAGTCATTATACAGAGTCTTCAGATTTATTTGGCCTTCACTGCCAGTTGTTTGTTTGGGCATAACATCAATATAGGTAGCAAGTTTATCACACATTGCCTCTTGCAGAAGGTCTAGTGAATGATAGGTAGAAGAGCTATATGTTAACAGTTTTGAAATTACCTAAGTGAAATGGGACTTGTATCACAGCTTTCTAAAATTTACATTTAGAAAATTTGCTTACATCTTGTAAACTTGCAATTGCAGCATTTATGCTGACAGATAACGTGTTCTTCCAGTTCAGAAGTAGCAATCAACCATACAAATTGTATGACTAGTAGTTACTTCCATCTCATATGCAAAGAACACATAAAGTGTCCTGGTGTTTTTACAGTTGTGCACTGTCCAGTGCATTAACCTGTTTACGAAGTCAGCAATGCATGCAGTCCAAGGCTCAATTCCATACCTCCCCTTTGAGACAAAAGACTTACTGAACTAATAATGACGTCATGCATCTAAATCCCCTGGTGTTAAAGGCCGAATAAATCTGAAGACCCATTATTAGAAAGAAGTCCCAATAAGGAATATGGAAGTCCAGACTCAAGCTTTTATCAGAATTTTATGAAAACATATCCAGAAAATAATATTAAATATAGGTACTATGCCGAGGTACTCAAAAAAGATTTTCCTCATTTGTCTTTTAGAAGACCACAGCAAGACACCTGTAATACTTGTGACAGATGAGGCTGCTCTCCCAGTTGAATTGACAGAAGAAACAGTATGCAGTTCAACTTCAGCTACATCAATGAAAAGCACAAAAGACTTACAATCTATTCACAGAAGCCACTCAACAGTCACAAGTTCCTAGCAACTGTGATTCTACACTGACAACAGATATGCAGCACGTCATGCTCATTCTGACTCTCACACATAATTCATGTTTCATACCCAACAGCTATCCGATTACAACTTCTGTATACATATTTGTGATCAGTGCCAGCTACTGTGTAGGAGCAAGAGCATATGAACCTCCAATATTTCTTAATGGATCCCCTTTTGCTCTTTTAGGATCCATTTACATATTTAAATGAGCTATATATTGTCATCTACCGCACTCTGGTCTTCATATTGAGCTTAGGTGCAAACTTGAGTATGTTGTAACAATGCTATTAGCACAGGTAAAAAGGACTTGGGAAGGTTACAGCTAGAGAAGAGCACAATGCAAACGTGCACTTTCATTCTCAGTAGCAACAACAAATTTCCTGGTCATCACTAGGAAGTACTGCTATCCTTGACACTTGCTGAAACTACCCGGAATTGCAGCTGTAGTCCTGAGGAGCTTATTTTCTTAGTTTTTTGCTTTTTCAGTGACTGCTATGATTTATGTGCCGCAGTATCTTGTAATTATAAGTTATTTCTTAAACACTGTGATTAACTTCTGGTTAAAACTAAGTGATATTAACAGTGGAGTTTCTAACACATTTTAAACAGAATTTATAGGAGATGCTTGCTAATTGCATAGGGAGACAGATGTGTCAGCAAACTTGTGCACAGCTGAAGAAAATGGGCATCAATGCACAAACATACTGAATCAGATGTAGCACTTTTAACGTCAACAAAATAAACAAAAAAAAAGCGAGGGCTGCAATAGGCAATGATCCTGACCATGATAGCCAATATGCTGGTTGGGGGGGGGGGTGATGCTGGCGACATCACCTCCCCATATTGGTTGGATGATTATCCATCTCTGCTGTATATAAATGGGCATGAGGCCAGCAGTTGGCCTAGTAACCCCAGACTTGCAAGGCTGTAGCGGCACAGGATAAGATAATAACATACAGCTTTTCTCAAAAGAGTGATTTTAGTCTATGTTTATAGAGTGCCTAAATTACAAGGCTATGCAAATTACTGTCAACTTGTTAGTCATTTTAAGAACAGTGTTTACAAGTTATTTGATTCAAATAATTGTGCTTATTTTGAAATATAAGCCTATTTTGGTTCATGAACATTCTTCTTTTTGGCACTTGCAGCATTTATACTAGACATGGTAAAATTTTTTCTTGTTAAAACCTTTCAAAACTTCAAGCTGGTGTTATATTTGCACTAATACAATAATATTAAATTCTTGTTCCTTGTATTTCTAAAATAATTTTTGCTGGAAACAAATAAAATAGGTAATGATTAATCTTTTCTCATTACCAGATATTTTTATGTTGTCAGTTTCTGGCTTTTCAAGAACCTCTTTGGTGTTATCTGCTTCTGTTTCAGTTTTTTTAGTCTCTTCCAAATGTTTAGTATCTTCTACAGGTTCTTCTTCTTCCTCCTCCTCCTCTTCGTCGTCGTCGTCTTCGTCGTCGTCGTCGTCTTCGTCCTCCTCCTCCTCGTCTTCTTCCTCTTCCTCAGCTGTAACATCAAAGACAATGACATTAAATATCATTACTGGGAAATTGTTCATGATACAGTTTAAAAACAAATGTGCTTAAGATGTTTTCTCTCTCACATAATTGAATTCAGCTATACAAAACCTTCATTTGCACACAGTCACTTTAATGGAGATTGGCTTGCATTATGCTGCACTGTTTCTAACTGATTCTGTTCGCCCTCACTTCTCCTCTTAGTAATCTGGATGATCAGTTGACATGAAGTCTTTATACAGAGCTTGCATTGTGAGATACATGTTATAGTGTCAGTACTATTATAATGCAAAAATGTCTATATACTTTAGCCAGAGTTACCCAGGTTAATTATGGGCCCCATAACACCCAACTTCAGCTAGTCTCCATAATTGTTGTACAAATTAGCAAAGTACAATGATGACCATAAATGTGCCATAGACTGTAGCATAGTAATACCTACATGAATTTGTCACCCTCCGTGGTGTAATGGTTACCATGCTAGCTTCATATATCCAAGGTCGTGGGTTCAAACTCGGCGGAGGACGATGGGTTATTTTGGGTGTACAAATCCTTAACATGGCTTCCTTCGGAAGGGAAGTAAAGCCGTGGGTCCCGTGTCATAGTTTTACAGCATATGAAAGAACCTCAAGCCCGATAGAGAGTTCTCTGAGCAAAATTAAGTGGTCTTTCACGCCCAGTATAGAATGGGACGCTGAGAACCATAGCAGTTAAAGAGCATCCATAAATAAAACACCATTTCATTTCATTTAGTACATGAATTTGTTTTAGAAATGCACAAACTTATTACCTGATGATAAATTAATTAATTATTAGCTATTTTAGCTATTTTATTAATATTAATTTAAAGCACTAACTTAAGTATCCTGAATATTTGTTTTATGACACATTTTTAAGGAAGGTTTGGAGGTGGCTTTAACTCCTATGTATTTAGCATTGTAGCATCTTGAATTTTCTTACCTTGATAGTCATAAAATCATCTATAACATCTGAGAAGTTTAAGCGTGATATTAATGGGTTTCCTAAGAGAGATAAATAGTTACTCCTCTTTTCCCAAAGTGGATCTTAAATGGTTCTTTATGGGAGACAGTTTACTAAAATATATCTTTCAAGAAGTAACACTAACTACCAAAGTACAAAATAATCTTAGTGCAATACACAGTTCTGGTAATATTGACTGTAGTTTGAGTTTATAAATGAAATTCTGCAAAACCTCGCTTTCCATATTCATTGACTAGATCTGAAAACATCACTTTTGTAAGTGTTTTAGTTCTTGTTTCAGTTTGTTGCTCAGATCTTTAGGCTATTTCAAAGTAAGATTCCTGGTGAAACATCCTATATCTTCCTCTGATATTTCTCTTGCCATATCAAGAATCAGGTCAAAGGTTTGGCACAAATCTTTAACTTCTTTAAAATGAACATTTAATTGGAATGATATTTTCAGTGAGATCATTGAAAATTTCATTCCTAGATGATACTAAATCACTGTCTTCAAACAAGAGACATGGTTCACAGAAATACTTTTTTGAGTATCACTACAAAATAACTTCTAAACTATCACGCAATTTGATATTTTCTAGAAAAATATTTTCAGGATGTGGATAATGCTTTGTAAATTTGCTGCTTTTGAAATTATTTAATATCCTTGCAAACTCTCAATACTTATTTCCGGCAAAATTTTCTTAATGACTATTCCCTTACAGCATTTATAATTTTTGGTGGCTACAGGCCAGGATCTAAGGTGTCCCAACTGCCTGTTGAAGAAGACTTCCAAGTCTAACACTGTTAAAGACAATTTCTGTCTTATCTTGGGCAGATAGTAGTAGTAAACAGAAAGGTACAGTTATCCAACATTCACGATGTCAGAGGAACATGTAGGCCTGCTTTATCTTCTACATCTGCATTATAGGTATTGTATCTTAGAATTTGACAGCTCTGTTGAATTGAGAATGGCTATTATTTCACATTATTGAATTTATTTTTGATAGTTTTCTTGCTCTTACACTTTTAGACCCTTTTAGTGTCTGATTTATAAAGATAACTGGTCATTACAGCAGTTAGCTAAACATATCTGGTACCTACTTACTGCATAAGGCAATTAACTGCAATGAATCAATTTTGAGCTTATCCAGAACAGGCTAAATCTGACACTCTTGTAAATACTTGACAATAATTCATTGCTATTAATCCACCAACAATCGTGAACTTCAACTATGCTGGACTTGTACCATTATGCCAGTACTTGCTGGTAGCACATGCCTTTGTTATTGTTGTCAAATATCACATTTAAGAATGTATTTCACTATGCTATTGCTAGATTACAGCATGGAGATGAAATGAAGATACCCCTGTAGGAAGTACAAACTGATGTGCTATGATTGTGCAGTAACCATGAAGAATCCACTAAATAAATTTTGAATCTAGTTTAACAAGAAATTAACACATTTGCTATCTAAAGATGATGCCCAATGCTTTGACTTAAATTTTGATACTGATTTCAGTAGGTGTATATTGGTGTCAAAGATCATAAAACGCACACCTTCCATGCTCAATCGTCTCATTACTACTGTGTTAAAAGCATGTGCAACAGGGACACAAAGTATACAATCACTAAAATTCAATATTATTGCTGATGCTGAACTTGTGTGTATTTGCACAACATTGTTATGGTAGTATGGCAGTTATGAATATAGAATTTCACAAATAACAATTATGGTTCATAAAGGTTGAGGTACAATATATTGACCAGGATCCATAAACACACATTACAAAATACAAGTCCTCTTTTAATTCGGGTTTCTGATAATATACTTATGAATTTTCGAAACCCCAGGCCCCCTAAAATGCTTGACTCATAGTTGTGAGAAGTTGGAGATAAGAATTTTGCCCAATGCTGTTCACCCTACTATCCAAAATGTGAATTAAGCCTTCTTGCACACCATAGTAGTGGGTGGTGTCTGCCTCTCATATAAGAGGTCACGAATTGAATCTTGCTTAGAATGAGTTACCTGGATGAGGTATTTTTTGGGGTTTTCTCTTATCCTGAGAAGGCAAATGCTGAGTAACTTTAAGCTCCATGGACACTTAGATCATTTGAGCATCATTTCACCGATTTCATTCATTGCCCAATATGGCCAACCAGGATAACCACATTAAGCTACACATAACAAAAAAACTATGATCACCAAAAAGGAAATGTGTAATTTTTGAATTAGTTGCCTATTTGCCGTAAGGGTTCATGTACTTTACGGATCTGGTTAGTGCCAGTCCAGAAATTGAGAGAAATTGTTATTTGAATACGTGATATACAGACAAACCAAGCGTGTTGACACTCTTACACCAGGCATTGGATAAGAACCTACTCAATAATAATAATAATAATAATAATAATAATAATAATCACCTACATCATCAGAAACTGATGATCAATCATGCTCAATACCTGAGGTGGAAACCACTATATTAAGTTAGATGAGAGATCTGACATATAAATTGTGATTGGGTCTTGCTGTTGCAATTTGGAATGGATCCATAACTTGAGCAGTAGCACAATAAATGCAGTATGTTTCCCCCAAATACTGCAACAACCCGCAGTACTAAGTGAAAACACATAATTGCCAACATCATCTATGATAACGGTATGGGGCTATTGTAGTCAAAATTTGCGTGTGAAATCTTTGCACTTGAATTTTATAATTAAGAATATTTGACTGTGCTGACAAACAGCACATTTCCTAGTGTCAAGCAAATTCCCTCTCATTCAATAGATCTATGTGTACTGAGTGGGAGGCAGTTAACACTTTTACTTTATTTCTGCATATTTAACTCAGTGGATGTTTCAGAAGAATTTGTTTCCATTATACAACCTAATTTTTTTTTTTTTTTTTTTTCAAATTCTGTTTGAAATACAGTTACATAATTCACGTTTAAGAAGTGTATAAAATGCTCTATATGTTCATAAAAATTCCTAACATTATTTTGTAACCAATGTTTCTACTAAGGTTGAACATCACAGAATTGTGTACATTTAACTGGAGTTTACATGCCTAATGGCCAGTTGTACGAACTCGGAATAAACCTCTGTTAGACGTTATTCCATGGTTATGTGCTAAATTGTGTTGTACGACAACGGAATAGAGACTATCAAGGGAATAAACATGGAATAACTTATTCCATGATTCCTTGCGGGGATAAGCCGATATTCCAAGAATAGAGTATAAAAAGTAAAATGGCAGCTTGGATACTTGACACAATTTGACTCATATTTGACTGATATAAACGATTAATTTCTTCAATTCAAAATCTTCTCGGGCTTCTAGCCAGGTAACCTGGCTAGAAGCCCGAGAAGATTTTGAATTAACACGTCGCCAGGAAAGCTTTAGTTCTTAGATTAATTTCTTTATAATATGTTTTTATGGACATATTATACCTAAATGCAATATGTTGTAGAGTATTCTGATAAATGTACACGGTAAAATGAGATTAAAGTTGATATACCACACAGACAACTTGGTGGTTATAAAACAAATATGACAAGAAGATAGTTAAAATAAAATGTCATTTATTAAACAGTAAAATCTATCCACAATATTGTTGTCAAAATATCTCTATTTTTATGGAAACAAATTTAATCTAATCCAAGATAAATATAAAGTAGAGTAGTGCAGCAATTCACCAGCACAATGCATAGCGTTATAAAGAGTGAGCTTACCTTTTATTGACGAAATATAAAGGATAGGTTACTTCAAAACGTAAGCTCCTAAATCTAAATATATTATTTTACAATAAATTCATAATTTCTTGTATTATATGCTGTAGGTTTAATACATTAGAGATAATTTTGAATGAATAGAGAATACCTTCCGTAAAATATAATGTTCTCAGTTTTATTGGTTTGGTTGACAATTTCTAGCTGCTGTATTAAATATTGCCATCAGCAAAGTGAGAACTGTAATGGGAACAGCTTAATGTACTATTCGACATAACTACTAATATTTCTGTTGGTTAATAATACCGGTATAGCAAATTGTTTTTGTACTTATCTTGGTGCAACGATTCAATTATGCATATCTTAAGTTAATAGTGGCATTGGCAACACTGAAATGTAATTTGCAAAATTCACTTACTAAGTATTTTAATGAAAAGAATGCATGTTAGCTGTTTTGAGTACAGAAACAGAAAGATGTCATATATCAGCACAAGATACAACTTTGCACATATGGTAAGGTTTCATTCCCATACTCCTAACCTATCGCAAGAAGTCACAGTATACATACATATGTGTTTATGTTTTGTAAAGTGTATAGCAATTCTACATCTGAACACGCTTGTGAACATTCATAATTATTTCATAGTACCGTAAGTAGTTAAAATAAGAAATAATTCATAGTTTACCAACAGCTGATTGTGAAAACAATGCAAATTTTCAGCAAAATAAAGCAATAATCATGTATCAAGTTGGCCATGAATGACCCGCAATGTAGCCAACATTAGTTTTAAATCTACAAACAGTCGAATAGATATCTAAGGAACAAAATTGCATCGTACAACCCGGCACCACATTTATACAGTGAATAGTGTATTCCAGGATTTATTCCGAGTTCATACAACCGGCCCTAAGCTGTAGTGAATTTGTATTTATACTTTGTTGAGCATGTATGTACAATGTACATAGTAGGTAGAGAAGGATTGTATTCCACCCAAAAATTCAATACCGAGATTTCAGTGGAAATACATGATTTGAGGAGCCCAGAATAAAAAAAAAAAAAAAAGCCTTTTAAGGGGAGGGGAGTGTGTATGTGGTTTTTTTTTTGTTTTGTTTTTTTTTATTTATTTAACTGCATGCTCCATTACAATAAGTAGTAATACTACATGCATTGGTTACTTATATATACAATTTGAACATTACAGATTTAAAAGTATATTATATGAAATTGACGATGGCTTGTCTTTAGATGTTTGAGATATTTCCCTAAGCTTTAATGTCACTGATTATTTGTCTTCTCTTTACACTATTACCATAAGTTTATGATTATTCTAGATTTATGGTTTGTGCAAATTTGAGAAATTGTTTTTTGTACTTCTGTAGCAGTTCTACATGCGTGCATATGTGTGTGTACAGCTAAGTTCAAAAATGAAAAGCTGCTTAAATACCAAACATGGTATTTAAGTTCAGTATCTTCCAAGGATACAAGATAAAGATTTTCAGGAAAATCCCCCCATCCCACTATGTGGGGGAAAAGAAGATGAATGCAGGGAAACAGAGATTTGGAGAAAAGAAAGTCTATTAAGACTGTACCTTACTGGCAAGTAATTACAGTAATTGTGTGATTTGCTTTCAAACATACAGAAATTGTAGTTCCGTGTAGTTGGCTTCTTTTCCTAGATTCACTGCCATTTTCACAAGTGTTCGAGAAACTAGCATTTCAAGAACAGCGGCACTAACTCAAAACCATAGAATGTGACACCTGGGCAAAATGGAAGCGTGCAAGAATGCTTGCTTTTTTTGGAAATTGTTATTGACAGTCATAAAAGAGCTGCAAGCCAGGTAAGTCACTTTTGACTGTTGAGGGAGCAGTCAAAGATATTTATTTGTAATAAGATTGAGGCTAAATCAACAGTCAAATCTTTTTGAAGCAGTCACAATGTAATTGTCATTGAAATTTGATTCTCTTTCCATTGCCAGGAGTAAAATAAAAGAGATATGAAATGAAAAAGAACATTTGAAAAAAGTTTTAACTATTTTAAAATTGAAACCAATAACAGAGAATATCTCAGAAATGGTTAATTCTACAACAAACAGTATATGAACTAAAATGTGTTTTAAAGAGATATACATTTTTTGTATTTAAGGTTTTGTTTATCTCTTATGGTTTTCCAATTATATAAAGGTCATTCAAAATGAAGAAGACTTCAGGGGATGTTCCCAAGAAATTCATGACATACATTTTATTTACCATACAAAGATCCTAGATTTATGGCATCAAAATCATGTCCCATTTTTTAGAAAATAACAAAATTTCGTAAAACGCTCCATGTAAACTGTAGTTTGGGTGGGGGGATTTTCCTGAAAATCTTTGTGTTGCATCCTTGAAGGACACTGAACATAAGTACCAACTTTACCGCCTTCTTTTTTTTTTTTTTTTTTTTACTTATGCAGTCCCTCCCATGCACACATGTACACACATGCATACACACACATACACACAGATGGACCTTTTTCTAATTTTGTTATTAAGGGGTCATCAAAACATGTATTTCCAGTAAAATCTCAGTACTAAATTTTTGGGTGCAATACAATACCTTCTCTATCTACTATGTACATTGTACATATGTACTAGAGAAAATTATAAACTATTTACATAAAACCTGGTCTATAAGAGCACTGTATACCAATTAGTGTGGTACACTCAATCAGTAATCCTAAGTTGCAATGTTGCTTTGTCATGTTCATGATGAAATTCTGCAACACACTGAATCTGCCCACAAAGCCATAAAAGCACCACCTTTTCATAAAAAGGTGATTGAAAGAGAAATATAGTGACCACTGACAGTTAAGAAAAGGCTCAGAATGTTGCCTGAAGAATAAATGCATTACAAAAACCATTTTTATTTCTTCATTTCTAACACTTGTTAAAACTACTGCACCATAGTTGTCCTATCAGTAAATAGCACTACTTTGCAATCTTATAGAAGTAGATAAAACCTGGACATAAAAACTTGTGGAAGCATTTCTAATTAAACAAAATTAATGAAAATAAAAAAATAAAGATTTACACAAAGAATAATCACAAGCCATTTAAATGTGGTTCTTTATCTTTTATAGCAAGTAAGAAGGCAACATTCAAAGTGCATAAATACTTCATGCAACTTGGCACATTGTGAATCCTCTGATTTTCAATAAAATTAAACTGAACTTTATTTATGGATGCTCTATAACTGCTGATGTTCTTAGCATAACATTCTATATTAGGCACGAAAGGCCGCTTAATTTTGCTCAAAGGCTTCTCTACCAGGTTTGCAGTTCTTTTACATGCTGTAAATCTATGACCCAGAACCAATGGCTTTATTTCCCTTCCAAAGGATATCATACTAAGCAATTTTACACCTGAAAAATTCATTGCCCTCCACAGGGTTTGAACACCAGACCACCTCCTCCTGCTAATCCCCTGATTTTCAATATTCCATATATTCATTTGCTTACCTTTGGAAGAAGACAAAGTTTGTTGTTTGTCTGTTTCTGTGGCTTCTGGTTCTATTGTTGCTTTTTTGCTCTCTGACACAGGTGGGTCTTGTACCTGAAACATACATTAAGAAAAAATTATGTACCATTTGCAAATGCATGTGTAATGAAGTATCCAAAAAGTTCTTTAAATCTGAGTAAGAGTCAGAAAAGTAAACCAGTAAAGAGGTGTATTCATTAATGATAATCCTTCCAGGAGCAAGGAGAGCACGCGCTTCTTATCTAAAATACCAAATTTATAAATTCCTGGTGTGCTTTTCTCTGAAATCCTTGTAGATCAAACTTTATTACCAATTGAATTGTTTAACATGCAGAAGGGCATCTTACACCCCTCTATAATAAACTTTGTTGTACATTGCCTGGTTTCTAAGAATTGCAGAAGGATTAATTTTGAGAAAATAAGCAGAGTTTAACAGTGTTTCTCTATACCTTATGAACTTTAGAAGATTCCAGTCCAAAATCTACTAAATTAAACTAAACTTCTATTATTTACCTTTGCATTATCTACAATTCAATATCTGCCTGCAAAAACGTTGTAACCCTCACTTTTGTAGAATGCCTGGTTTTTGTGTATAAACATTGTATGTGGTAACATTGAGGCATATATGGAAGTATGTTGGCCACCATGTACATTAAGCCCCCTTTTTTCTTTTCTTTCATTTTAATTTCTGTGCAGGTCACTCAGGTGCAGAAACGTAACAAAGGAGGAGAAAAGTCCTGTATTGGTAAGTCTCAGTATGTGTAAAGATATAAATAGGGGATGAAAATGCAAAATTAAGTATAGTAAATGGAAGAGGAATGAGAAGCAATACAAATGAAAATTGGGGCAACCACATATATCCCACAGTAAGAGGCCAGTGCCTGGGAAAATACCTGCTGATCAGGTGGGTGCAGAAATGTAAGCCAATCTAATATTATCTATGTTATAGTTAATGTTACATATTCTTCTTTACAGATTGCTACCTGCAAATGCAAATACTAATGCAGACCACTAAGTTTAGAGGACAACAAAATGCTGTTTCAAGAACTCTACAATTTGGACTACAATGCACAAACAAGACATTTAGCTTTATTGTGCATAGAAATAACTAATATAATACTCAGGGAGACCATTTCATGCAGACATTGCACTTACTAAACTGCATTTAAATACGTTTTGAAAAAAAAAAAATTCAGGTATGTCAAAAAACCTTGTGCATGATATATGGAATCACTGTCAGACAGCTGTAAATGCTCCAAGAGAAGATAAAATGGTGGCATGCCCTTTGAAGATAAAAGAGGTAAGCATGAGAATCATCCGAACAAACTGCAGTATGACTTGAAAGATTGATTTGATATGAAATCACATTGAGAAGCTACCAAGACAAGAAAGCCACTATTCCAGACATAAGAATGAAAAGATGTGCCTGGGTTCCAATTTGAATGTTAATAAGCTTTACCAACTATTTAAAGAAGAGAATGCTACAGTACAATGCAGTGAAAGAGCATACAAATATTTTCAGGGGAGAATATAATTTACGTTTTGGAGTACCACGTTCAGACTGTGAGAGACTGTTTCTTCACTTAGTTAACAGTGAAAATGAAACCGACAGAAAGAAAATTAAAGAAAAATGCAAACTGCACCATTTCCGGACAGAAGCAGCAGTATTCTATCAACATCAGCTGTCAACCTACAATCCAGCAATACAAACATTGGTGACAAGGTGAGGATGTGTGCCTGAAACTGTAGCCAGATGGGAATTAGCAGAAGTTACTTCTTGCCTCTTGAAACTCTGAATTTTCAGTACTAAATTCAGATGAAGAAAGAACTTTAGTGGTGTGGTCAGATCCATGTACAGGTCAGAACAGTAACTGGAAAACTATTGTTTTCTATCAACTTCTACTAAACTTAAAGTACTTCACATCCATAGAGCAAAAATTTCTAATCACATGGCACAGCTTTTTGCCTAGTGATCAAGATTTTGCACTGATTGAAAGAAACAAGAAGAATCACCTTGTGTATGAACCATTTGAATGGGTTCAGGTAATAGCAACTGCTAGTCCAACAAACTTGTTTTTGGTTTGATACATGCAGCAAGAAGATTTCATTGATCTGAACACCATTGAAAAACAAATCTGCAAAGATCCAAAATGTAAAATAATGGATTTGTTTGGATGAAGGTATCCTCACACTCTCAAACAGTACTTCAGTGTTGTAAGAGCCATAACTACTTGCAACCGTGGTACTCTACAAGTTTAACAGAACTTTCAAGAGCTAAAGCCAATATCACAGTTCCACCCATAATAATGAGCTTGAATAGCCTACCCAGAATGTATGGAGACACACTGCCGGTATCTAAGGAAAAGAATACTAATCTGATAGATATGGTCAACATATCCCTGAAAATGTTGCAGTTTTTATGAGAACCTAAAGGTAAAGTGAAACGAAAATATGTTTGTTGATTATTGTAAAACATTCTTTAGTAACAACATTCTTAGCATTCAGTGAATTGTCTTTAAGCAATGGAAAGCTCTAATAATGAGTAGTGCAATTGAGGGGGTCAGTGCAACAGTGGTCTAACCCATCTTTTTAGAAAATGGAGAAAAACTCAGTTAAAGTTAGACACACCTGGTTTTTTAAAGAATAAGGAAAACCTCATTTTAATCAAACTGATTGTTCACTGACAACTTTCCAGATTACTATACAACAACACATTGAGTACTGTTAAAATAATATTGGGATATAACAATTTTTATTAGTGTGGTGCAAATCTTTTTCTGGGTTGGACCACTGTTGCACTGAGACTTTTTCTTCTGTTGTACTACACAAAAATACATATTGCAATAAATGTGCTTTTCGCAACCTTATTTATTCAAACAATTTTCTAAAAGTATGCACGATGTTGACACAATTACCTTGTTGGCCATTTATACATATTCAAGAATGTCGAAAACTTCATTGTCCACATCACTGTCACAGTTCTGAGTCATTATATTTTGAGCAATCAAACCATTATAAAATGAATGATAGACTGGTGGAACATATTTCAAAAGGTCATTAATATCTTTAATTTTATTAGGATTTATTGGTCTTGGTTTGGAATATTTAGGCTCTAGTTTAACATTTTTAAGATCCAGAGTATGCTTGTCTTTTTTCTTTTGACCTTTTACGACATTTACATAATTACCCTCTTCTAGATCTGAATATTAAAACTTTACATTATACTTCCAGGGCTGGGTAATGGAGAACTTAAAGATTGTAACGCGACTGAAAGCAATAGCCCTTTTGTCTTCTGTGAACTTTCGGTTCGTTATTTTATCAGTTAGAGGCTTTGAACTGACAAAGTCAGCCTGCTGCATTTCAGTCACATTAAATCTCTTTTTACCTGTCTTAGTGTTTTTTATGAGTTCTGCCCAATCACTAGGTGTATAAACATACTTTTGAGCTCTCTTTTTCTTTTCTATCAGACCAAAGTCCCTATCACATGGTAGGTAACTGTGGCCTGACACAAGATATTTGTGTTCAATTTCCTTGACAAACTGTTTATGTATAAGTAGTAACCAAAAAGTTACAAGAGATACATTTTTGTTTTGGGCAAAACAGTTGTCAGAGTAAACTATTAATTTATCACAGTTTTGAAGATTACTGGAGGTGTATTTACTTAAACATGATATAACCTCATCTGCACCACGCCCTGCAACACTTTCTGGCCATACATACATATTAACATCATCAGAAGTGCAATCATGAACACAAAAGTTGTAGGTCCAAAGTTGTCTCTTGTAAAAGACTTCACTTGTATGCAGATGAGGAGTAGGTAATGCCTGCTGTAAATCAAAGGTTATCACCTTCACTGAGTTGTTAGCTTTAGAATTGGCTACATCATTTTTAGGTTAGTGTATGCCCTCGGTGCCTTTAACTGATGCAAATCTAATTCCTGTTTCAGTTTTGCTTTTTCAACCCCATCGTGAACTGCTGCATGTTTTATGCAGAGTGCATCGCAAACCTTACAGGTATCAGTAATCAGTAGATGGTGTGGAAAAACCAAGATTGAACTTAGTATTGAATATTTCCCTATACACATATTCACTCACAATATCACTAGAACAATGTTCTTGTTTCATCCAATCTGCATAGAGTTTGTACATCTTTGTAATATTGAGACCTTCCGGCAAATATTTTTTATTTGGAGCCAAGCATCTAGAATAGTGGCATTCACGCAATGGAAAGCTTTTAATATGATTTATAACCAAATTACATTGCTGTTCGCTGGTTTTATTTGGTCTGTTTCCGTGTTTTCCACGACCATCTGATTTTGGTGTCCCTTCGGTCTGGTTTTTTTTCAACTGCCCTTGAAAGTCTGCCATTACTAATCCCATGGAACGACATAAATGCCTGTTTGCAAACTCTCTTGTCACTGTCCTGTACGGAAATATAATACTCACGAGTATGCTGCCTCCTGCTTTGCTCACCATTAGCTCCGTATCTTTTCTTCACTTCATTCACTTTCACACATCCACTAATATATGCATTTTGCAAACTGAAATCACAGAGTTGCCAAAATTGTTTAAATATGACTTTACATTGTTTTTCTGTAAACATCTCATAGCACTTATGTTCGCAAGCACATGGTGGGCCTTGTTTGCATAGCTCGACTTTCTTTGCTGTTCTGCCGAAATATTCTTCTCCTGAATTCCTTTTCTTCTTTCTCATATTTCTACACCATGATTCCTCATGTCTTACACGTTTTCTGCCACGGTTTGCCACAATCTCAGCATGATTTTCATAATTTTCGCCACCAGAAACATTATTACAAACATTAGCATTAGCCATATTTGCTGCTATTGTTGTTACACATCACCAAGATGCTGATCTCTCATTGGCCATTTATGGTTAGACCACAGTTGCACTAAAACAAGATGGATTTTCTTCTGAGGGAAAATTTAAGTAGATGTAATTTAATATAACGAGAAGGTTTTGGTCCAAGCCACATGGTGGGAAGTTAGTTCACACGAAAATCTCACAAATGGTATCAATATCGCAAATTGGGTGTTGGGGAGGGTTAGACCACTGTTGCGCTGACCCCCTCAATTGTAAACTAAGGTTTTTTTTTGGTTTTTTTTTTCCCCATTATTTCTAGACAGAATAAAAAAAAAGGAATATTAAAAGCTAAATATTTTCAGTAGTATAAACGTTCTAAGACGTTCTAACGTTCTACTACCAGAAGATTTTAAAATGTGTAAAATTATACCAATTCCAAAAAAAAAAGCAAATGCTGAAAAATGTGAACAATACCGTACACTAAGTTTAATGTCGCATGCATCCAAAATATTAACAAAAATAATATATAATAGAATAGAAAAGAAAATAGATACATACTAACAGATGATCAATTTGGATTTAGGAAGAACACAGGCACACGAGAAGCAATATTAGCAATGAGACTAATACTGGAAAAAAGGCTAAGAAAGAATAAAAGAACATATATTGCTTTCGTAGATATAGAGAAAGCATTTGATAATGTGGATTGGATCAAAATGTTTGGAGTGCTTAGAAACCTGGGAATTAAATTTAAAGATTTTAGGATTATATGGAATCTATATAAAGATGAAAAAGCAATTATAAACTGTGGGAGAAACCAAGAAATAGTCCATATTAGAAAAGGAGTGAGACAAGGATGTGCACTATCCCCAATACTGTTTAATGCATACATACAGAGTGCACTATATGAAATCACGGAAGAAATAGACACTGGAATAAAGATACAGGGGATAAAAATCAATATGCTCCGCTTTGCAGATGATATTGCAATATTAATGGAGAACAAGAAAGATTTAGAAACATTCATAAACAAATTAGAAAATACATTAAGGAACAACTACAACTTAAACATTAATAAATCAAAAACAAAAATTATGACTTGCAGGAAGAAAGGGAATAGTAACACAAAAATTAAACTAAATGGACAACTATTAGAAGAAACCGAAATATTTCAATATCTAGGAAGCAAAATAACAGCTGATGGAAGGAGCAAAACAGAAATAACCAGTAGAATACAACACGCAAAACTTGCTTTTAATATAAAGTACCAGCTATTTGCCTTGAAACCAGGAAGAATTTATTACAAACATATGTATGGAGTATTATGTTATATGGATGTGAAACTTGGACAATTTTAAAAGCAGAAAGAGAATAGAGAATAGAAGCATTTGAAACATGGTGCTACAGGAAAATGCTAAAAATTAAATGGAGTGACACAATTAAAAATGAAGAAGTATATAAAAGAGCAGAAGTGGAAAAACGAATTTGGAACCAAATTAAAAGAAGAAGAACAAAATTAATAGGCCATTTATTAAGACAGCAGAGCACACTGAATATTATAATAGAAGGTATGATAGAAGTAAGAAGTGGCAAAGGAAGAGCAAGATCACAATATATAAAACAAATTATGCAAGATATGAAATGCAGTAAATATGAAGAACTCAAACGGAAAGCAGAGAGAAGATCTGAATGGAGAGTCGCTGCAAACCAATCCAAGGATTGAAGACTCCTAACAACATAAACGTTCTAACCCACAAAAATCTGCTACTTTCATTACAGTTACAGCATTTTTACATGGGCATCCATACATTTTCTCCCCTGTCTTGATCTGAAAGGCACACACTGTTAAACAAAATTGTGCATTGTTAACCCGTGAGCACTTTTGAACTAATTACAAGTGGCAGAATAAATATTACAAACGAATATTTTTACTTATTTTTCTTCTCTCCTGAAAAATTTGCATTTTGAGGGCTACGTTTTTGCCAGCAGGTATTCAATTATCTATAAATAATTCCTTAAAGCTATGGTTTACAGAACACAGTATTTTGCTAAAAGAACCGGGTTGAGTTTTTATTTTTATTTAGTAGAATTAAACTACAACTGTTCTAATTCAGATATTGCAAAAAAGACAAAACCTACCATTAAAATTACAAAAAACATTAACTAAACATTACAAATAAACAAATGCAATATTGTATGTTTATCAAAGATTGTTTATATCATGGGTTCCCAACCTAGGGGCCATATAATACCCCTTCAATAATATGGACATGATGGAACGTCCTGTGCATGATAGTTAAATGACCCATTTTACCAGCAAATAACGTTGGATTACTGTTATCTAAACAAACCTTGACACCTGGATTTATGGCTATGCGATCTAAGGCACGATAGGAGTATCTAGCTACCTATTAAACCAAAGATCGCAGGATAGAATTCAGTCAAACTGCATGTTCTGCACTAAAGAGAACCTGTGTAAAGGACAGAGAGGACCAACTAAAGTAATCAGTGTGATGGTGCCATTAGAAGCTGACAGATTTTGATTAAAAAAAAAAAAAAAATCACTATAATCCTATACGATTATATGATCAGATAATATTGCAGCAACCATGTGGTCTAAGGTATGGTATGTGAGAATTGACCATATCCATATGGTTAAAGGTCATGCCTCAAAGGACCAAAATATTTTTAATTTTTATTTTTTATTTTAATTTTAACACCTCGCCTCCATTATTCAGTGTCCCTAAATGTATTAAGGTGGACTTTGAATGATTTGGTAAGACCAAAAAAATGGTATGTGCTTTTTTTGTTAAGAATGGTGTCATGTAATGTAATTAAAAATTACTGGGTTTTTGATTGCCTTGATTCTTTTCTTCTACAAGCTTCTGCACAGGCAATCATGACAATGAGAGAACTTATTTTTCAGAAATCCCTTTGCTGTTGACATTGATGTAGTGCCAGAAAATCTGCAACAGGAAGCTATAGAACTGAAGTGTGATTCAAAAATAAAAGATAATTTTAAAACTTCAGGATGGAGGATTCTTGTATAATTCCTCTTGCATTTTATCCTCGAATAGTCTGGTGTTGAGATGACAATTACTGTGACAGTTTTCTCCACATATTTTTGTGGGTTAGGAGTCTTAACTTATATGTCACGAGTTATTTCTGTTGTGCATTGTTAAATTTGAAACCAAACATACAAGGTCTAATCAAGGTACAGCAGTGCCAGCTACCTAACATAATAGTGACTTAATTACAAAACTGATTCACTGTGACTTAATTAAGCATTAATTAATTTAATGTTGCTTTTGTAAAAATGTGTATTTGTGTAAACATTTTGTGCTTATTGTACTGTCTTAGTTTTTATTCCTTCCTTCCAAGATATTGAAAATGTTGGGGGGGGGGGGGAGTAATGACTTACCACATCCCAGAAATGGGTATCAAAAATCTCTGTTGGGGACCCCTGGTATAGACAATTTCTCAAAAGTGAAATTGAACTATTTAGTGTTGTAATGGCTATTTGTTAAATGGAATTCATGCCTCATTTAAAAATCAAGTTAAAACTTAATGAAAAGAGAAGGTATTGTTTCTCCTGTGCTGATCAAAGGTAGAAAGAGAGTTTACGAGATGGAAACAATCAGGGGAGCTAGTCCAGAAAGAAAACTAATAGCAATGTGGGGCTACAAATGTTTATTACAGCAAAAAAAGAACAAGTGGACTGATCAAATTGTGCAAAAGTTCTATGTAGCAGCAAAACGATATGGTAAAAAAAGTATCTTAGGTGGAAGTAATGTGCTAATGGAGAGAAAAGTCCTAGGGGAGCACCATTCATGTGTCGAAACACTAGACCAGAAAATATTCTAGAATGAGATAAAAGAGCAGGTTAAAAATTGAAAAGGAAGAAAGCTAATAGAATAGATGGAATACCAGGGGAATTTTGGTGGGTATGGTACAAAGATACCAAAAGAAGGGCACTGTTAGTAAAACTGTTCAATGTGCTTCTCTAGGGAGAAAGGTTTCCCCAAAATTAGAAACGGGGAGTGATAGTGCAAACTTTTAAAGGCTAACGGGAGGTGAATAACCCAAGAAACTACAGAGGCATTTGTCTATTATCAGTTGTTTTTTTTTTTTTGTAGTGTTTAATGCCTGCATTTACTGCAATGGCACCGCAGGCGATGACACTTATGATACATGAAGATGGAGCCCCGGTGGAATGTGATGGCGGGGGAAACCGGAGAACCCGGAGAAAACCCGCCCCTGCACCACTTTGCCCACCATAAATCTCACATGCGGTTGCTTGGGATCGAACCTTGGCCGTCTAGATGAGAGGCGAATGGTCCGACCACTCGGCCACGGCGCTGCCAAGCTATTATCAGTGATAGGTAAAGTGTTTACAGGGGTACTAGCAAAGCACCTACAGGAATGGGCAGAAAGAGACAGTAAATTATCAGATCTAAAAGGGGCGGGAGGGGTTTTAGAAAAGGAAAATAAAAAATAGACAATATTTTTATAATTAGAACAATAGGTAAATAAGTAAGAAAAGAGGTAAGGTATATTTATTATTTGCAGATCTAGAAAAGGCTTTTGATTCCATTCAAAGGGATGCACTTTGTCATAAATTGAGAACAAAGGGAGTAAGTGAGAAATTTGTATGACTATTAAAGAGGTTGTATTCAGGTAATAAATCCTCAATTAGGCTTGCCAAAAACAAAGGAATGGATTGGGTACCAAATCCAATTGGTTTAATGCAGGGTTGTAAATTAAGTCCCACTTTATTCAATTTGTTTATTGATGACATGCATCAATATCAAAAGAAAATTCACAATGCCCAGCAATCACAAATAAAGATATTCTGGGTTTGCTCTTTGCGGATGATTTAGTAGCAGCAGCAATCACAAGTGGAGGTTTAAAGAAAGCAATAGAAGTTTCAAAATACTGCAAAAATTGGGCTTTAAAAATAAATAAGAGTAGATCCAAAACCATGGTATGTAAGAACGGGAATGAATTCAGCAGAGAAGAGAGATGGCGGTTAGAGGAGAGTGAATTTGAATTTGTAAACAAGTTTTATTACTTAGCAGTAAGTCTAAATAACAATGGAAAATGGACAGAGCAAAGGAAAAATGCACAAGATAAGGGGAAATTAGCTATTAATAGCACAAGAACCTGCTTAAAAAGATACCAAACATGAGAGTAAACTGGCTAGACAGAATATATGCAGCAACAGTAGAATCAAGAGTGATGCATGGAATAGAAATTTGAGGGACTGAAAAAGAGTGGGAGTGTACAGATCAAATTCATAGATCCTTTCGCAAAATGACATTGGGATTATCAAGAGTAGCCCCTAATGGAGTAGCACTAGTTCAGTTGGGTAGAGCTGTGAGGAAGGGAACAGTGGTCAAACAGATGGTGAAATATTGGAACAGGTTCAAGTACTAAAGGAAGGAAATATTGTCAGAGACTGTTTTAGAGCACAAGAATCAGCAAAATGGGAAAAAAGTTTGAATATGTCAATTAAAGGAAATTGTAAAAGAAGTTGGATTGGGCAAGCTAGCCAGCTGACAATAGGGGGACAAAAATTATGGAATAAAGTGTGAAAGCTAGGTTAGATGGCATAGAGAAACAAGAGATAATTGGTAGCTTAAGGAATAAGAGTACTTAAATACTATATAGTAGTGAAAATAACTTTTCTCGGGCTATCAGCCAGGTGAATTCTGGAATAACTATATAGTAGTGTTAAGAAAGAATGGGAAGAGAAAAATACATTGATGTTTGCGAAAAAAATGGAAGAGAGGGTCTGCCATGGGCAAGAACAGGAACAATGTTATTTAAAGGTCTAAAAGTTGATAAAGATTTATGCCCACTATGTGGCTATGTCGATAACAATTTACACTGTATAATTGAGTGCAAAGAAACCAAAATATGGAGAGATAATATGGAACAAAAGCTGGGAAAAGTTACTGGCAGAGATACTGTACTTAAAAGAAGGAAAGAATTACTGAAACAACTAGGTAATTATACAGGGAAAACATGAGAGAAATGGGGGAGGAAAATTGCCAAAGAAAGAGAGAATATTAATAATAGAACTGGTGAGATTGTAATTTATAGAAGAGGTAAACAGATTTAAGTTGACAGGGCATAAAAATGTACAAATGGAGGGAAGGATACATATACATAAATAACCAGGGTGATGGCAAATTCAGCAACTCGAGGAAAGTAACTATGATGTTTGTAACTTGAAAATATGAAATAAATTATCTATCTACAAATGCACAATGAACTGTCTCTTTGCATCCCTGGAATTTTCTCTTCAAATGAGCATGATGTAACAACCTCAGAAGTCCAGAATGAGTTTAGAAACTGTAATGCTTTCTATCTTAAATTTCAATGAATTAAGAGTTTGCTACAAAATTAGAATCCAGAAAAGGCTTCCTTAGAGCATTCATTCTTCACAAAAATATCTGTAAATAAGTAGTATGTAAATAGAATGAGTATTTTAATGAGTATGCAACCAAATGGCAAACTGAATTACAGCACATTATAAGAATTGCTTTTCCCTGTTTATATCTGTCCCCTGAAAATTTTGATAACTTTACTTTAATGCCACCTTATTACTAATAATATGATCCTTAATTTGCACATACCTTCACATTTTAGTCTCAAAAATTGAATTTCCTTATTGAAAACCTCTGGTCTATGATTTTCCATTGGCCAATAAAATTTATTGCTACATTTGGGTCAGACTTTCTTTGCTGATGTGCTACTCATTTAATTCTTTATCACAGAGAAATTAGTTCTCCCTGTGGTGCTACAGTTCATGGAGGGTTTGGGCCTGCCAACCCAACTGCCAGTCTCATGCTTGCTAACAGAGGTGGGCAATCATCCAGCCGAAATAGGGAGATAACATTTATGGTGTATCTCCCAGCCAGAAAATTTCCTCTAAGTACAGCTATCACAGCTCCTCAGTTTCCTCACAATGCTGAGTGGGCACTAGTCCTATACCTGGTTCTTTAAATCCACATCCCCAAGGATAGGATTGAAACCATGCACATTCCAACGCGGAGAACATAGCTCCGCTCAGGGCAGAGAACTAAGTACAATGGCACAAACTCAGTTTAATTGGCATGGGCTTGTATTTTATCCACATATAATGCAAATGAAATTTTACCCTAATTAATCTGCTTTTATGTAAATCACTTCGTCTGCATTAGGGTATACAAGGTGAATAAAATATAAATCAGAATTTTTAATGTATAAATTTGAAGTACATAATCTCCTGATGTTATAAGACACTTTTGCCAATGAATCGGCAGTTTTTGAATTCCTTCCTTGGCAAAATGTACAGCAACTAAGAGCACAGTCAGTTAAGCTCAAACTCTTCTACACTTCTGACAACATCAAACCAGTTTTCCCAATGTCTCTTTAAGTGATCAAAACAAATGACGGTCACAGAGCAATAAACTTCTCCAGCTAACAATCATCTTGACTCTGGGCAGTTTCTCTTTTCTTCCACCAATCCATATTTGGTTGCAACTTACAATATGACCAGGAACCTTTGGTGTGCTCCCAAATGAAATTCCTTTTGTTCCTGAGTTAGGAAGTAATGAACCCTCCTGGTATACTTTCTGGTGCTTTAGGTTGTCATGAATGGTGATAAGCCCAAGACTATTTCTGCTGCTGTTGCTGCCACTTTTGAAATGTTTATGTGCACCGTTCAATAAGGCCCAAAAACTGTGGTAAAACTTGTTTGTGGGCACCATTGATGAGGTTTATTTTCAACAGCTTTCCTTTCTTAAACTAACTTACTATGCCAATCATACACCTAAGTCTTAAAAAGTATTTCTTCCCTCAACTGTACCTTGAGCCATCTCAAAATTTCAGCTTGGTTTACAGCTTCATTGGTGAGAAACTTGATATTAATGTGTAGCTATTACAGGTGTGTAGCTATTACTTATTAATTAATAAATTGTCATGAAAGACAGCTTTTTGTATATGTCCACCAGAGGACTCTAAAGCATACCCATTCATCACTAATCATTCATGGAATGCAAAACTAGCCATGGAAGCATGCAGATGTGTGCTGAGGCAGCTCCATTGGTGAGAGAAAGAAAGCATGGCAACAGGAGAAGGTAGCAGCAACAATAAGAGAGCTGACAGATTCATAGAGTGTTGCAGCAAAATTTAAGAAGATAGTAAGCAAAGAATGGTGAGAAATAGACAGGAAAATGATATAAAAAGATACAAGAGAAAGAGGGGTGGGGGTAACAACTAAGGCACCATGAATAAGGTTAAGAGAGGGGGAAAGGCAAGAGAAAAGTGATAAGAGGCTAGAGGCAAGAAAATTTAAAAAGGAAAAGGAAAAGTCAAAGAAAAATTCACGTAAGACTAGAGGAGGAAGTGAAATAGTAAGGTTGAACAAAAAAATACAGAACATAGGAGAAAAAAAAAGAGGAGAGCCAGAAAACTGAAAAAAGAGAATTCACAATGAGACAGCAAACACAAAGAGAAGGAGGGACATAAAAGTGTGCAAATTTTACAATATTTAAAAAACATGTAGAGGGCTGTCTAATAACGAGAAGGGCTGGGTCCCATGTTCAGAGGGCAGCCCAAGATATGTATGATTTGTATGAAATACACAGTACTGCCATAAATTCTGTCAGTAAAGTTTAAATGGCCAGATCTGGCCATCCTAGATGTCTATGCACAAAAGATGTTGTATACAATGTTCGTGTAAGGACGACGTTCAATGTAATCCTTTGCATAAACAAAAAAATTTTGACTCTTGAAATGAACATCTCCTCACAAACAATGTCTCATATTTTGAAGGATGACTTACATGTTAGTGCATATAAAACACACACAAGGCATTTGCTAAATAAAAAACTAAAGGAGATATGCTGGGTTCAATCCCAAGCTTTGTTAATGGCATATGGGGAGAGCAAAAACAAATTACAAACACCACGCAGCAGTGGTTGCAACCAATGTCCCACGGTTCATTGCTGCTGCTGATTGGCCTAGCAGAAGACCAGACCTCAATCCATTGGAGTATTCTCTGTGACAGAAATTTGAAGCAATAGCATATCAAAAGAGGCACTGCAATATAGATGCTAAAAAATCAATAACCTCAGCTGTCAACAAAATTCCAGTAGACGCAATTTGTGCAGCTATTGATAAGTGGCCTCTACATCTTCGCCACTGTGTTGCTGCACATGGTGATCATTTTGAATGAGAGTACGTTCATTTTGTAGCATTTTTTGTGTTCTTTTAGAATATGTGTACAATAATGGATTTGCATAGTTTTGTTTAGTAGTATACGCATTGAAAGTACTGACAGAACTTACGGCAGTACTGTGTGCAATTACATTATTATTCATTAATGGCCACAAACCAGTATTTTGTGATTATATATATAAAAGTCCCTACAGGAAAACCCTGGTTTATATTTGATTCATGCAGTATTTTCCAAGGACTATAAATGCAATCCGAGTACTTATTGTGGTTAAGTCCCTTAGTAACATGGTTATTGCACTCCAAAACAGCAATGGGAATATTTCTTTTAAATGTGCAATTTGAGCATATCACCACAATCCACTCCTTGAATTTCCCTTGCACCAGATTAAATGACTGATTTTACGTTCACCAGATTAAACAACTAATTTTAAATAAATTCTAAAATGCCACAAGAATAAAACAAGCACATTTAAGTAGAAGGGAAGGTTTACCTTGTCTGCTGCTGCTGCAGTTGCTGGAACTTCAGTGCTTACTTCTTCGTTTGTTTCCTTTAATTTAGCTCGCAAGCCTATCACCTTTTTAACAGCACCTCTGACCTCAGCTGTCCCCTAAAACACAAAAATGCACCAATTGATCACTGGCTGCACTTAATAGTGTAACTTTTCTAGTGCTTATTGGTCTAAAATTGTAAGCAAAATAACGAATATATATATATATATATATATATATATATATATATATACCATTTTTCTCTATCGAGTAATAACCTTCACAGTAATAGAGATATTCTGTTGCCATATTTGGCCACAGATTCATTCAATTATTCAGCACTGTAGGAGGATTTGGCAACTCTTCAGCAATGTTGTGTAATTTTGAAAATCTACTCAGCATTCAAATAAATCTTATATTGAAATATATTATAAAATCAGCCTTAAGGCAAATACTTCTTTTCCCCCATTACTTTATTAGGTACACTGCGAAAATGTTAGCCCTGAAACACATTATTTTGAAACCAATTCTTGTTCTGACGATACGTAAAACATAAAATCAATAATAGCTTAAAGGGGATTAAGGTTTCCATTTAGTTTAAAATTCATGCTTTTAAAAACAATCAAACTACTGTATTTTAATATGTGGAGCATGGTACTCTGATTCTTGCTTTACCCATCATAGAGACCTGGAAAATTCATGCATTGACTGTTCTGATATCCTATGAATTGCTGTATGTGCCATAGGTAAGACAAAAAATATATAGACTACCATATTCTTGAACAATTAGGCTTATATTTTGTAACACTGCAGTGAAAATAAGTAAAACTTTGGGGCAAATGCTGCATTTCATTTAATTTTACTTAAAACAGGTAAGGATTAATAAAACATTAAATTTTATGTAGCTACTACTGCAATGTATGAGTACTTGTCTGCATCATGTATTTTATATCAAGTTGAAATGGAGGGAAAATGCAAATTGGAGGCTTCCTTCTTTCTTTTTAAGTATATATCATGATTAACTAATTAAATGAAGATTGGAGATGAGGACTCTAAAAGAAAGGTGTATCCTCAATGCATTCCAAACTCTGCCAGAAACATGTTCTAATAGCCTAAATTAGTGAAGAGCATAATTTCATCTGCAAATAAATGTATTTCTTAATTTTCTGTGAGATAACAATTAATACTAAAAATAAATATATTGTGACAGTGTTGACAAATGTCTTTATTGACTCAAAATATAGTTACAATAGCATAAAGCAGATGTAGGCAGAATTGATACATTTGTTTCTGCTTTTACATGGAAAACAATAATTAACATCAGAAAGTGTTTACAGTTAATTATTGCATTACATGTTACTGTTCTATTAGCAGCTGATCAAATTCAAGTGAACCAACCATAGTGATTTCTCTTATACATTTCACCACTGTTGGTAAAAAGTTATGTTACTACATATTTAATTTCATTTATATCTCTTACACTAATATCAGTAACTATAATAAATTATTAAAGTGTTTTTATTTAAATGGTAACTCCTTTAGTATTATAAATACTAAAAGTTGGACATTAGAAATGTGAATCCAAGTATCTAATTAGGGTTGGGAAAATTGAATAAAGGTTACTGATAACAGACCCAGCAAGGATTGGTTACACGAGTTCATGGAAAGAAACAAGGAATTAAGTGTCAGATTAGGTAAAAACAGACGCAGACTCTTACACATACCACAATGGTGAATGGAGACCCTCCATCTAACACTATGATAAAACTAGTTTCTTAGACGATCTGGGCCAAATTAGAGTGTTGTCAGAGGTGGAGTGAAACATCCACAAAGAATAATTATTTCTTCAAAGAATATCACTAGCATTATATCAGCTACAGAAGACTGAAGAATGTCTCCGCTGAGACATGGATGTTGTATGTCTGGTACTGGCTCTAATAGAAACATGAGCCAGTGGCATGATATGAGTATATTTGAAGCATGAGTTTCAGACATACTACTTCATTTTGTAAGAAGACTACAAGGCCCCCAAAGTTGCTAATAAGGGAAAATTAGTCCACCACCTTTCTCTGCATGTCATTAAACTGTGTGACTTGCACAATGTACAACTTGTTGCAACCACTTGACATAGCCTTTCGACCACTCAAACATGCTTGGAGGAGTGTTGTGGATGAGTGGAAACAATGTAACAGAGGTGTAGTTTCAAAACCACAATTCCTTTGCCTGCTTAAAAAAAAATCATTTGATTAGAAAACAGATTATCATATCTGGTTTTGCAAAAGCAGGGATTTTTGCTTTTACCAAAAGAGCATTATTGCTCAAATTGTAGGTGATAAAGATGATGATGGTTCAAAGGAAAGTAAGAAATCTTAAGACAGATGCATTTGTAGATCACTTAAATAAGTCTGTATTGGAAAATTATCTAACAGTACAGAAACAGTTTATAAAACTTGTTTGAATTGGCACCAGGAAAGGGAATGGTGTCGAAGATCTTGAAATTCAACAAAAGGAGTACTTTACAGCTGAAGGGATGAGTATAGACGATCAGGAATATATAGGTGATAGTCCTGGCCCTACTACTGATGAAGTATCAAAAGCAATTGAGGAAGGTGAAGATGAAAATAAAGAAACTTTAAGCAAGGAGTTCCCTAGAAAGAAGAGAAACAGATATTTTATTTTTACGATTGAGGAAGAAGTTTTGCAGGGTTGTTTGAAGTGAATTTTTTTAAGAAAAAACAAACTGATAACATGAAAACATATTTTGCGTTTCCAGAGATTAATGAAATTATGAAGTAGAGAATAAAAGACATAATTTGAAAAATAAAATGTGAAATTCAAAGAAGAAGAAGCTACATGTTTGAAAACACATATGACTTAATTAGCAAAATTGAGTAATGGACAGAGTTTACGTGATAAAAGCATGAATATTGATTTAGTTGAACCGTGTTCTTTTTTTCTGTAATCCTATATTGTAATTAAAATATGACCAATGGTTACAAACATGCTGAAACATGTAGTCCTACTATATAAATAATGAGACAGTGACATTCATGTGCAGCCTCTCTCAGATCTGCCTAGTATGCAAGTTGGTGCAGTTGAAAACCTTGGAATAACAACATAAGAAGTGTAGTGTGACAGTAACTGGAAGCTTTGGAACATGACTCTGGATTCTTCCAGATGCTTCGATTTCCACAAACTTCCAGAAAGTTCTGTGATGTCATTTTCTAGCTATAAAAGGAATTGCAAGCCAGTATGTAGTGAGTTATGTGTCATTAGTCAGACTTCAAAATGGAGTGTTAACATGCAGCGACATGAAAAAGCTGTCAACTGTCTAGGAATCGAAGGTTTGAGTGAATTGTTTGCAATAATGAATTAAAGACTATTTATAACTAATTTTTGAGTCAATAAAAAAATTTGTTACAATAAGTAATATAAATGTACACAGTTTTCATGCTATTATTTGTAGATTCTCCACAATTCATTAAAATATTTTTAAAACTCACAACTGCAATCACCTTTACCCATGATTTAAAATGACATTAAATAAGAATAAATGGGTGATATGATCTACCCACAGTATGTAGGTGACACCAATCGGTTAACTCCTAAATAAGTATATCACTGTTGAAATTAGAGGATGATGATAATGTATGATCACTGTCATAAAGGATCATATATTCCTTATTTCACCACTTTTAACAAAAAGATTCATTTAAAAATCATAAATTATTCGCATATTATGATTGGATGAAACTGAAAAAACTGCAACTAAGAGAAAATTAGCAATCTTAGCATTAGGAATATCAGAACCTGTATCTTCAAGAACAATATAAGTCATCCACATACCCACTATCTGCCTTGATTTATTTCTAGGAACAGAAAACCTTGAGGTATTACAGAGTAATCACCAAGTCAGTATAATTACTGAAACACTGCCTTGCAGAACATTCCCTAATATATATATATATATATATATATATATATATATATATATTTTTTTTTTTTTTTTTATTTTTGTTTAACGTCCTTTAACCTGGTTTTAGTCATCAGACGATGAATGAAATTGATATGATGCTCAAATGATCTCGGGTCCATGGAGCTTAAAGTTACTCGACATTTGCCTTCTCAAGATAAGGGAAAATCCCGGAAAAAATCCTTATCCGGGTAACTCACCCTAAGCAAGATTCGAACTCACAACCTTTTGAATGTGAGGCAGACCCGCTACCACCACACTACCCAGGCAGGCTAATTTCCCTAATATTTGTTCACGAGCGCGGAAGAGTATATTTTCACAGTAACACAATGTGTACTGCATGACTTAAAGAGGTTAGTAATTATAAAACAGAATCCACTGATGTTTTTCTATTCCAACAATTCAGGATCTTGATTCTTTTTTTGCTCCTTGTATTTATTAGGTTTTATGAGATATAATTTCTAAAATAAAAATCAACACATGGTCGCTAATGACCTTTGTTGTTATAAAGTGACCTTAAATAAATAAATTTAAAAAAAATCAACACAAAACTCAGATTTATTGTGCAAGACAAATATCAATTTAAATTCCCTACAATGCACTTCCTAAAGAGAAGCTCCATTGATTACAATATGGACAATGCAACTGAAAATTCCATGAATTATATAGTCTGTGACTACAAACTGCTTTGGATGACACCATTTGATTAATTTACTGCCACCCAAGATTTCCATCCCTATAAGATGATGTTCATAGATAAGGTTTATGGAATTTCAATGCTGAATGCTCAGAGCATTCAAGGGATACTCCAAAAGTTTTGAGAATGTGCAAGCCAAAGCAGGGCCTCCAAGCTTTAGATTGAAGTTCAGTTCGTAACATGCAAATCTGGGTATGCTCCAACACTTCTGTGTATGTGCATGCAAGTATTGCTTTAGCCATATGCTAGTAAGGATCACAAGTGAGAGCATTTCAATGCAATGATTTTCCACGATCTTTAAAGTCAGTTTAGGTGGGAGAGAATGCCTTGAAAGACTGCACCAGTCATTTGGGGATCTTTGGCATTCGCAGTCCACATCAATGGTTTACAGAGTTTACAAGGGCAGATTCCTTGAAGATCATGACCATGCAAGATAGCCAGCTACAGCAATGGATGAAAATGTGATGAAAGTAGTGTGCACATTGTATAAAGATTATTGCTGCACATATCATATTCAAAAAGCCCAGAGTGTTGGAACAGTAGTAGAAAAACTTCACACCAGGAATCTCAGCAGTTACTTCTCCCACCACATCACAAACGAGGAGAAACAGGCATGTGTGTAATATGAGAAAAAATATTGATGGGGGAAGTTTCAAAATATATTTAACATTACTGTATATGTCAGTATGATCTAGAAACCAAGAGTCATCAGAATGGGTCTTTCCAGGAGAGGATTCCCCAACAAAAGTGAAGCAAGCAAGAAGTGTTGGCAAGAGTAATTACCTGTTAATTCCTCTCAACCATACTGTTACTATTCTACTTGTGTGACAAAAGACTGTCACTGCCAGATGGTACACAACAAAATATCTACCACAAGTCCTAAATGAATGTCAATAAGGACAAATTAACATTAGCCCATTCAAATTGCAGTTCCCACTATTGCATCACATGAGGTGTGATCTCCTGACTCATGCCACATGATAAACAAAGGCAGTAGAGAATGTTCTTTGGTGGTTTTCAGTTGTGCATTAGTGCAGTCATGGTCCAATATACTACAGAACAAAGAGTTTACATTTGCTGTAACTTTATAAAACACAAATCTCTGTCTCAGTGTTATGGAGCATTTTCCTGATAATGATCTCCCTAACAGAAATACAGTTCATAAAATAGTGAAGAAATTTAAAAGCACAGGGTCAGTGCTAGACCAGAAAAATATACTGAAAATGTTACATTTTAACACAGGAAAAGATTTAACAATATTGGTGTAAGATTAGAATGGTCAGCAAGACAGTCTCTCTCAAAGTTAGTGCAGCAAGCAGGAGTCAGCTCAAAAAGTGACAAAATGTATAAATCTAATCCCCGAACATTACAAGAATTACAAATATAGAAAAAAAATAACCTACCCCAAGAAAAACTAAAACAGGTTTTTAATAATCTGTTATGATGATGCAATACTGAGCATAAGGAGAACATTTCCAACATCATCTTTGAAAAAGTAAGCAATGAAAGGGGCATTCAGTATTATAATTGGTGAAATAATAATGGTTATAGTTGACATTGTCCATTCATTCTACTTGTTTTAATACAAAGACGATACACATGCGGGGGGAGGGGGTGTCGAGAGGGAAGTGGCATGCATTCGTGATTTAGGTGATGTTAAACATGGCTGCTTAATCTGCTGAATCTGTACATCACTATTTCCTATATGTTAAAGTATACACATAGTGACATGGGTAGTGTGTTCAAGATACAGCACTTGGATACATGCAATCTTATTATATTTCTAGTTCTCTCAAAATGCAGCACAATTAACATAAAATCACTTCTCTTGGCTTTTATTGCCTGTGTCTCTTCACTTAACACCTGCAATACAGGAAAAGAATCAGGCAGATTATTCATTTAAATATCCTTGTGTAGAATAAAATAACTTATCACAAAGGTAGTGTTTAATAGAAGCCTAAAATATTGTATTTGCATTGGCCACATGGAATACACACACTGCCAGATTTTCATGCACATTGGTTTCTAGAAGAGAGGACAGAGCTCTTAGTCATGCAGTCAAACATAAACCAATCTACCTCAATGCATACAGTTTCCACTACACATTTCATGTATGGGCATTCTTGACACTTTGGCAAATGCAGCAGTTTCTGTATCCAAACCAGATAATCTTCAAACTGAATTTTAACACCTAATACTCATACTTCAACAGAAGGGATATTCAACTGAGAATATTACAGCTGCTTTGAGAAGAGCCAGACAAAAAATGGAAACCCAACAAGGACACTCAAGAGAAAGATAAACCAGATGCAATAGCCAGCACACTGCTCACCAACAATTTTCCAGGAAAGATAAGTAAACTGCTCCATAAATATAGCATCAAAATCATTCACAAGCCAATGTCTAAAATCAGAATTTTGGGCAGGCCAATAATAGACAACTAGCTCTACCACATTCCATGTGGTGCAGGTACATCATCCCTGCAGGATGCACTATTGCCACACACACATAACTGAATACCAAAGAACCATCAGACCCATGTAAACTGAAAAATCTGGACTGCCTGAACATTGTATTGATACAGGCCATTGGGACAATTTTACCAACACCAAACATTTTGCTAATGGAATAGAAGGGTAAACGAAGCCATAGTCATCTCATCTGAAACAATCTCAGGCCTGCAACTACATTTCAACATGGGCACCAAAGGTAAAAAAAAATTTCATACCAAGTTTTAAACCTGAAGTCTATTAATAACTTAGAAAATGTCATTACAACAGGCCATGCTTGACTTAAAAGAGATGTCTGCTATAAAAAGCTTTTACCAGGTCCATGTCCAAATTCAAAAACATCAGGTAATTCTACATAATTATTATAAATATTTTCCACTTGGTCCATACCCATACTTCAGGCACATTAAATGCAAGTTGCTACATGACCAAGAAAATCACATGAACTAATCAGATTTCAGCTATATTTTGCTAATATAACTATGGATACCCATGCTTCCATTTTCATCAGTTCATCTTGAAGACAAAGATGATGGACACCTCTCAAGGTCAGTGTCATGCTTAGGTTAATCTGGCTAGAAGCCCAAGAAATTTAGAGATGTTAAGTTCTCAGGAAAGCTTCACCTCTTATTTTAGATTTGTGTTTGCTTAAATTGTGAAATATTTTGCTATGGGGTCTTCTCCTGAAGGATCTGATATAATTGCTTCCAAACAGGTTGGAAAACTTAAAATGGTGGCACTTGCACAACTATAGGTACATCTCCCATTACACACTCTTAAAGGTTATATTTCTTATTTGCTAAGTAGAAAAATGTTGCCTGACTATACATCTGCACCCTGGCTCATTTGTGACAAATATTTATGTTCTGTACCATTTCACATATGAACAGAATACTCAGAACATTATGTTCACATTATTATAAGTAATAAAAAATGGCCTAATCCGTACCTTCTTTATATCTATGAATTCTTTGAAGTTTCTACCATTTTATGAGTGACTGACTATGCACAGCTTAACAAGTGTATCAGTTAATTTAATGTTTCAGAACATACCAGAGCTATGGTCCAGCACAACCACACTTTTGTAATAAAGCCACCAAAGTTTTTTTAATCTATATTTATGTACTGCATGGAGTTACATGTCCAAATACATGCTTCAAAAATAACTGCAGCTGCACAGAAGAACTAATAGTGTTTTATGTCATATCTGTAGCTTTTAAATGATTCTAATTGCACTATTATACCATATACAGTGCTTTAGCTTTTTTATCCCTGATAGTGTTTTAAATTGTTATGAACCAAATGGTAATAAGAAAATTACATTATACCAATGGGTCATCTTAAGTAGATAATGCATACCAATTTTTGAGATGACTTGAAATTTAGAATGCATAAAATGTTAAAGTGTACTAAAAGTACAAAAATGTCATGTAAAATAAATGGAAATTCTATTTTATAAGCATCCTAAAGATCAGATAGACTGCATCTTTCTGTTATACATGCTGCAAGTTTTCTTGTATCACAGGTAAACACACATTAAGCAGCAGCAAATAGCGCCACTTCCTAGGTTGTACATAGATGTCAAGCATGTATTTTACAGCTCATAATATGAGCTGTAACCAAAACCTGTCAAAAATATGTGAAATTTATATGCTACAGGCCACAGAAAAAGAATAAGATTAACAATTTATTTACAGGTTGGTCATCCAATACTGCAAGTATTTATTTATTCACAGAGGACACTAGTGTTCTAGTAACAAGTAAAGATTTCAATGAATGTGTAGTTAAATTAAACTATGTTCTAAATTGTATGTCAAATTGGTTCAAAGCAAACAAACTCTCAGTAAACCTTGAAAAAACAAAAACAATTAAATTTATAACTACTCGCTCACCACAAATGCACATAGGAATAGGAATTAATGATACATTGTTAGAACAGTTAAATGAAGTCAAATTTCTTGGCCTTCAGGTAGATAAGCATTTGGACTGGAAGTCACATATTAGCTACATCACACCTAAACTTAGCTCAACATGTTATGCTCTCCGTGCACTGGTTAAATTTCACTCAATCGATACACTTAAGTTGGTGTATTTTGCCTACTTTAACTCCATCATCGAGTATGGAACAATATTCTGGGGTAATTCAGTAGATAGTAAATGCATATTCCAGATGCAGAAGAAAGCTATACAAATAATCTGTTATGCTTATAGCAGACAGTCATGCAAAGAACTATTTCAAAAACTGGGCATCCTCACCTTACCTTGTGTTTATATATTATCCATTTTAAAATTCTATGCAGTTAATCGACATAGGTTTTTAACAAACATGGAAATTCATAACATTAATACTAGACAAAAGGGATTGATTCATCGTCCCAATGGCAATCTTCGTTGCTTTCAGAAAGGTGTATATTATGAAACAATCAAGATATTTAATGCTCTCCCCAGTAATCTCAAAGAAAATGTTGGGAATTTCAGGGCTTTTAAGGTCTCTCTTAAGGGGTACCTTTGTAATAAATCATTTTACTCTGTAGATGAATATTTATGTGACAAATCTGTCTGACAGTACTGTTAATAATCATTGTATTTATAAATATTACAATGTATTGCATTTTGTGTATATTAGTGTGTGTGTTTTATATTAAAATTAAACTGATTTATACTTTGACTTGCATGAATGTGTCAAATGAATTTTTTTTTTTTAGTATTTAGCAATGACACAAGGTCTGTAAAGCCTGATGTTTTGATATTTTACACTCTAGTACATAATTGTAAATCTTTGCATTGGAAATTCTATAACATATTTATAAATATGTATTGTAATTTGTTGACATTTATGAAGAGTACATAATACAATACTCATGTTTTAGTTTATATAATTACTACTAGTAACTATTATATCGATAATTTGAAAACTATCATCTGACATAACATTAGTTTTACATATAATGAAATTATACTTATTTATCATTTATTTATACATTTTAACACTATATTTTGATATTCTTAGTTTTTATGTGAAAAAGAAGAAGAAGAAGAAGAAGAAGAAGAAGAAGAAGAAGAAGAAGAAGAAGAAGAAGAAGAAGAAGAGAGAAGTATTCTGTTGTTTTTGTAACCTATGCTTTTAGCACTAGAGCTTTATACATTTTTTTTCTTCATAGTATATAAACATGTATACATGTATATGCCTTGACAAGTTCTATGTTCAGTGGCTTTCTGGCCTAAACGAACCTACAGAATGCATTCTAATCCATTCTAATCTAATCTACTGAATGTGTGTCTCCATTTACTCATTTGTTACTGCTAGTTATCATTAGAGGTCATTAGTAATGCTACCAAATTTAGAATCCCACAAATAATTGCACATGGGCTTTAATCTGTACTTGTTGAGAAGTCTCTTTTATTATTACCAAAAATTGTAATATAATGCAATAGAAATTGTTTGGTCATGTCCATGGTGAAAATATGCAACAGTTTATGAATCAGCCCCCCAAAAAACTATAATGAACTGATTACTGTTAAGTTGTAAAAAAAGCCTCTACTCCCATAAGTTTTACAGACAAACCATAAAAGTTGGCAAGTTTGAAAATATATTTGTTTTAAATTAAAAGACTTTCAAGATATAAAATTGAAATTTATTTTATGAAGATGTTATACCTGTAAAGGCCATAAATAAATAAAATATAATCAAAAAGAGTAATTATTTTGGGGGGAAAGAAAAAGTCTCCATTTTGCAATCATATTTATCACAACACAGAAGCTTTAGAAACCATATTCAAAAGATGGACATTTTCAGGAGCATGAAAATTACCTTCTGTTTCTAGTTTTACTGTAGCATGTGCAGTGTTAACAAGATATTTTAATCTAGCGATAGCTTGGCATTAAACACTAGATGTAAGGCAATATGTATGTGCAGGTAACTTTTATGTTTATCCCTCTGATTATCAGAAAATCTGTATAACAGTACCTAACAGTCAGGTCTCTCTAGCCCAAGTGGTATAAATAGACATGTCACTATTTTTACTATTTATGATCTGAATCACTTTGGTTGCTTTTAATAAATCAACTATTCTTTTATACATATAAAAATAGTTTATTCTCATTTTCTGCTAGTGTTTTTATAATGTACTTCTTACTGCAACTTTGCACAGTGTCCATAGATAATAGCAGAATGCTCCAAGCATACAGGTTTGGTACACTTACAACAGGTCATTCAACCTTTAGTGTCTTTCTTCTCTACACAATATGCACATCTCCACTTCTTAGCTAGAGGTTCCACTGCCCTTCCTGGAACAGGTACTATTAATGTTGTCATTGACTTTTTTTACTCCTGCTAGTTGCTTTCCCAAATTGATGATTCAAGTCCAACATTTCATTTTTGTACTGGTGGACAGCATCATCCAAATGATGTATGCATTCATTACACTTACATCAATCATGTTGAAGAAAACCACCAATAGCCAGCATCTTGTTTTTCTTTTCAAACTGTAGCATCATGTCTTATGGTTCCTGCTTTTTGTGGCATTGTATGTCATAAATTCATGCTTTTTTGCTTCCAATGGTAATACTGCTGTTTGGCCATGAACAGAGCTAAGGATGGTAAAAACTTTGTTCTTCTTAGGAACATAAGAGGGTATCATCACATCTGGTTAAAATCCAAAGTGTAGATTGAACTTCACATCCCTGATATGATAAATTTGGCAGGTAGTTCACCCTTGTTTTTCCAGATAGCACCAATTAGTGTCAGATCCTTTGACAGCAAATAAAAAGCTAAATCGAGAGATGTACAAAAAAATGATCATGCACAATATCATATCCAGATTTTTCAAGCTCAATCACCAAGGTTTTCACATTTTCTCTAAGTCACACAGTTCTGGTTTCTTCCTCCTTCCCCAAATACACCATCTTCCAGCAGTAGCTTGTTGCACTGTCACAAACAGCCCAGAATTTTATTCCTGTATTTACCAGGTTTTGGTGGCATGTATTGTCAAACTGGAAAACAACCTCAAAATGTGACCAGTAAATTGTTCATCCATAGTCATCCACCATCCTGTAATGTACGTTTCTCTCAGGGTAGCTTCCCTGCATTTCAAAAACTTCTCTGATTTGTTCTAATTTGTCATTTGATCTATGCTCATGTCGAGCTGCTACATTATCAAAGTAAAACACTTTTGAGAATAGCAAGCAAGATTTTATTGAGCAATGGTCGGCCATTCTCAGCACTCCAAAGCTGACTGATATATTCATTTCTTGGCTTGTAAATACCAGTCAAGACCAAAACACCAAGAAACTTTTTCATTTCATGCAAATCTATATCCAATCAGTCTTTGTATACCATTCGACTTTCCTTATTATTCCACATTCACACTTTTTCAATGAGTGGTACACAAAACAACATAAAACAAGATTCATTATCACAGTTCATAATGGAATATCTTGTTGGTCCTTGGTCTTCTTTCAATACATCTTTTTCTTCCACCTACCAGAAATTCCAGGTTGAAAGGTGGTGGCCCATATTTCATTCTCATTACGAGAAAACAATAAGTCACACTCAGCAGAATTCTTTTCCTTCTTCGTAAACATATTCTTCATGATGATTATCACCATCTTGTTCTAAGTTTTCAACAACGTTACCTCATAATCACTGGGAAATTCAAACTCAATAGGTTTATTTAAAGATTGCTCCAAATATTTAGTTATCTCATCTGATAGTCCTCTTCTCCATAACATTTTCGTTTGTAGGACATACAACTGTTATGTAACAAGGTAACAAAATGTGCATGTGCTTTTCATAGAGAGGACTACTGAACACTGAAAGAATAACATGAGTGTCAGTAACAGCAAATGGTTAATCATGCATGCATCTTGTTGCTGTACGCAGCTGGACAGTTTATTATTGCTTGTAACTGCATGAGTTTACTAGGCCCACACAGAAGGAAACATGAGTCAGCTCTATTAATCAAAGCCATAGGTAAACCTTTACAAGTTTTTCCAAAATCATGACTAAGATCACAAAGTCCACGAATTTCATTAAAATAAAATCTGTAGGTACTAATATAGAACATGATAAAAAAACAGGGATGGGCCTCTAAAGCCCAATGGCAGTTAAAAGCTCTTATATCCACCACAACCCTTGCACCACACAGCATAGTTTCCATTAAAAACATTAGTGTTGTTTTTTTAAAATTATTTGTTTAAAAACTAGACAGTTCAGATAATTCCTTGATATAATTTAATTTATGATTATTGTTTTGTGGACTCCAAAAACTTTAATGCATTACCGAAACTGAAACACATCCTGTATAAGCACCAATATTTTAAATATTGGTATGTTTAAAGGAAATGGGTTTCAAAATGATTTTTAATCTACAGGCAGAATAATCTCAAATAGTTTTCTTCTGATCTTATTGTCTTTATCAAATCAATAATGGGTGCTCACAAATCTGATCCACTGGATTTTTCCACCAACAAAACAAATGCAGAGAATCAGTATGTCACATTCTGTTCATCCCAGAGGAAGCAAACCATGTGAACACTTAACACATGCCATTACTTTCTTTTAATTGTGATTTCAATTTTGCAGTAAAGCCCAGTTGTTATACTCATTACCACATGTATGCTTCAGGTATTGGAAATTACATATTCCCTCTGTATCAAGTTTAAAAAGTCAATATTCATTTGCTTCCATTTATAGTCCATATTTCCATGCATATCTTATGTGTAGGTATATCCTGTGTGTATATATAGTTGAAACTAATGAAGTTAACCTAGTCGGAAAAGTTTGACAAATTTCTATTGCTTTCATGATCTGTTATAACCTATGCTGACATATGCAAGCAGCACCAAAATAGTTATACAGTACTCAAAATGTTTTTGTTCTCAGATTGCTGATCAATTATGTACTTTCATATCAAGTGATTCCTCTCTACCAATATACAAATATGACCAAATGCGTATGTGCTAGGGCTAAGATATTATTTTCTAGCACATATCTCCAAATGACTTGGGTTACTCTTAAAAATATTAAGCTTTTAAAAATAGTTTTACTTTTTGGCACATTAATCCTGGATTCAGCAGGTATATGAAAGTGCATATTTTCTAATCCCTTCACTGTTTTGGAGAGAACCACTCTGCTCTTGCCTACACATGATTTTGCCAGGATTTGTGAGCCTTTGTTTGGACATGTATCACACATAATGGAAATTTTCTTGTTGCATCATAGACTATGTTGGAAATTATATCCTTTTACCATTACAAAGATATTTCTCACACCTTTTAAGAACATTTGCATTAACATGCATTAATACTTCATGGTCATTTAAATAATGCTGTGCTTCATCCATTAAAAAAAAATTACATTATGATTAATAGAGCAATCATTAACATCCAACATGCAATTGTAGAAACTAATTCCACTGATATCACATGTTAGCAATTCCTGATCTATAGAACTTATAAGGTTCTCATTTTAAATGCTTCAAGGCATTCCAAGCTGAGGTTTGAAAAATTTCCAATTCCTGTTAAAATTTCCATAGATTTCTTTGGACTTCATTCAACTTTTCTCCAATGCCATCAAAATTTTCCTGTAAGAACCCACAGTGATTTATTGAGAACAGATCCTGTTTCCCTAAATCTATTTATAAGATTATGAACCATTTCTCTATGAGATGCATGAACAGCAGAAAATCGGTCTATAGATTGGCACTGCACTTCTCTACAAGTGTTTGTTGTCACATAGAATTCATATGTCAAGAATCTGTGTGCTTAAGTATATAGACTGTTTGTATTATAACAGCAGTGATGTTTTTGCATTACAACATTTGTAACACCTATAACACTGAAACATGTGATCCCACAATGTGTCAATCTCTGTACGAAGAGTTTGTGTCAAGTGATTGGCTGGCACACAGAGAGGAAAATTGGAAGTAGAACAGAATCAGTATGAAATAGCTCAGTGAAATAATTTCCCATATTATGCCACAAGTTGAAATGAATGCTCTTTATAATACTAAAAGACTTTCTCCAATTTACTCTATTTAAGATGCAATTAACTGAAGAGTGTGAACTAAATCCAGTTAAATGTTATTTTTAACCAAATTTGGTTTTGTCTTAAAAATCCAGCCAGAACATGGCTGACAAACTCAAGTTCAATTTGTTCAAATTGAGAGCTCTGCTACATCACTAAGACATCTGGAACTGATTTTAAACAAAAGCATAAGAAAGCATCTCTGTTTTATTTGATGCAATTAAACTTACAGAGTCTGGTGGTTTTATTATGCATAAATTATATATTTGAAAACAGGTGGTCTCTTGCTACATGTGTATAACCCTCTCAAATAGACACTTCTTTGGTAACACATTATATTCCTCCACATTATATTCCTCTTACTTCATTATCTAACAATTTTTAAGGGTATATTTTGTGGAACATTGCTTACATCATTACCTATTTATTGACTGTCAGAACATCTGACTGATGAACTGGGAATATTCACTTCTCCTTTGGGGCATTAAAGTTCATGAGATCTTAAAATATTTGTATAAATTTTCTACCACATGCCAAGGTCAATGAGTTTTGCTGGTTTTAGCAACTCTGTATCAGCTGTCCTCATTGTTTTAAACCAGAAATATGCTGCTCCTTCTCTTTAAGCAGTTTTCAGTTCATTTGGTCTTCTAAAAATATAATTTATTGCAATCCAAGCAATTAATTCAATATAAACCTAATTTCTTCTCAGGGAGAACATTCTGCTTTCTTAATCTCAGCCAGATTTTAAAATTACATGTGTTCTGTTGTGCTAAAGAAAAAGTATGTTCTTCAAAGATGATCTAAAGAAATTGTTTATTGCCCAACGCTTGTAAATAACTTTTTATTTATTTTTTAATTTATTTTTAATTAAGTTATTTATTATTTTTTATATTATTTAATTTCTTTACCCTTCTTAATTTTATTTTATTTATAATTTTTTTTTATTCTATTTTTATTTTTATTCACTCTTTGCAATTTATTATCAATGAGGTTTATACTGAGGATATTATCTTTTGTTGTGTGAATTATCTGTTTACTTTGAAGCCCGCATTCAATTCTGTAGAAATACATATATTATAGTCTATGGATCATATCATTTAGGCATTCTAAAATTAAAACTGATGGGATTGATAGAGATGGTCCTTCATATATATCAAATTTGACAGTTTTAAGATTCAGAAAGAATTAGTGTGTTAACTTTTTTTCTATCACAATATAGAAGTATAACACTCATATACCTGATCCATAACCTATGAAGATGAGAAAATTTTATATGTAAATTATTAAACAAAATATAAACAAAACTTCTTGGACACCTCAGCAAGAAATGGAGAAAATAGATCTGCTATAGCTAATCCTGAGTTGTTTATACATACCGCGGTAAAATAACAAAGAAAGCTGCCTGGACAATTCCTGGTAAAATATACATTTTCTTCTTCAATGGCCTTCTCTAATGAATGAATTGAAATGTTTTTAATTACAACAGTTTTCCTAGCAATGGACTTGAAAACAAGGAATCTACATCAAATGAAAAGAGGGTACATGGTGAAAATATCCAGTCCTAGAACTTGTCAACCAGCTCAAAGTGGACTTAGGATCTCAAATTTTGGCAATTTCTGAATGCTATTAGAATTCCAGTTAGTTACATAGTAGGAAGAAGTCTGGCTTAGCTGATGACAAGATAGGATGTGTTATATTTGTAGATAGAGCTGTCCATAGATTCTGGCTAATGTAGAGGTTTTAGTTTTTAATAAAAGATGTTGCAACTTAAGGAATAAACATCTGATTCAGCCTTGATTATCCAAAATTCTTCTATGGTTGCTGACAAAATTAAAAGCTGCACCAAGATTTTGAAAGGAATGCAAAATGTAAGAATTTTCAGGTCATATAAGGATATCCTAAATTCTATTAGGCTTGAAGGATGCGGTATACTCCAAAGCTGACAAAACAAACAAAATTGTTTGAATGTACCATATGATGCAATAGTTCTTATGAGATGAACAGATTGAATTGGAGCCTAAACTTCTAAGCAAGTGCATTAGTGAAAGAAGGAGATTAGAAAAACAGCAATACAATTCCTATGTTGCACCATCACTCCATAAGAGTCAATAAACCTATATTAGCCAGAATATATGGGGTTTCCAAAATCCACACACCTAACCTGTACTGCATCATCAATTGGGATAACATCATCTTTGAACAGCTTCCAAAAACTATCAAATTTTGAGGCTCTAAGCATAAAAACTCATGAGGTTGAGAAATTGCAAGACTAGAAATTACCACCTCGTAGTGCTCTGGTTTTCAGTATGAATGTCTAAGCATAACCTGAGATAGCTTCTTATATTTAAAACAATGGTTCCAATTCCTTTAACTGAAGCACTACAACTAGAAAAAAACTCATTATGACCATTTTGACTTATTTATACACAAAACTCAGGATTAGCCATCGGCAGCCCTCTTGCTCAGTTTCTTACTGATCTGTCAAACCAGTTCCTTTGAAATTCATGACCAAAGTATTCATTTACATGTTTTCATTTCATGTTTAAGTTATAGATCAGGTATTTGAAAAAAATCTGTTATTTTGCAAAATCCCTTCATCACCTTGCACAATAAAGCAGAAGAAATATGTTACTCTTTCTGGGCATTAAAAAAAGCAGTTGGCTCTAATTTGGTACTCATATGTTTCACCAACCAAAGTTAATAAATACTCTTAACTTCTTGCTTGCTAGCATTAGGTTACAAGTTTAACATATGATAAAACTCTTCCATTTCATTAAGCTTTTACGGTGAATTATTAGCTAACATCTTTTAATGCCAAGATAGCAGCTTTTGAGAAGGCAGGCACTGAAATACACAGCTTGCAAATGTACTTTCTGTCTAGACATTGCATCACTCATCTTTTTCAAAAGAATAATGGAAAGTCTAAGTAATTTCATTTTCAGATTTCAATTGTGTTCATTTGTGACCTATCTGCCAAGACCAGTCGATGACAGATCCCCTGAGACCAGTCATCTAGCATCCTCCAGTTCTAAATAGCTTGTTACTTTGCCAATGGTGCTCACCAGCAAACTCAGAGCTTATAGCCTCGTGTGAGAAGTCAGTGACCCTGCAAGGCTTCAGTTTGTTGTTAATAGCACAATTGTTGCCAGTGCAGTGAAAAGGTCAACTTGAAATTTAGTGTTAATTCTTCAGATATAACAATGATATGGTGAATGATTTAATGTTAAAAGTACAATGCAAAAAACGGCATCACAGTTTGCAGGTAAAAGAGTTCAGATTCTGTGATCGAAAACCTTTTAAAAATGGTTCTTGAGTTCACGTTCTTTTGGTGAAAAATGTTACACAATTTCAACAGGAAGGCCAACTACAGATCTTAAACCTTTAAAAACTTAATAACACAGAAGTTTTGAAAGGCATTTTACTAGCGCATGGCATACAAGGTTTCCTTGACTGTGTGGTTGTGACAAATTATTGAAACTATGAAAAGAATGCATGGACAACAGATGACATAGTCTTTGCACCTTGAGAGTACGATATGAAAATTCCAAAACTCATATTTCATCCACTGTAATGTTAATAAAGTTTGAAAAATCAAGAATTTCGGTGAGAAATTTAAGAATTCAGTTGGAAAAATATAATGAAGGTGTGAAAAGAAATAGGTATATAATGGGTCAATTGATAAATGCCATTTACTATTTAGCTCAGCAAGAACTATTTAGGGGTAGTGACAATTCCAAAATTTGGATAGCAGAGGCAACTACATAGAGCTCTTACACCTAACTGGTTAAACAGATGATAAGTTGGAGGAACATTTTCAGACTACAACTATGTTTTCAGGAATATCAAATACATTCAGAATGACATTATTGAGCGTATTTCTTGTGTTTTGATCAATGAAATACTCATTATCAGCATCAACAAACTGCAATATAATGCAACAGAACTTAATGCTTTTGTCATGTATGTGGCAAAAACCTCAACCTTTTAAATCTGCCCCAAAATCGTAAAAGTGCCACTACTGTCATTAAGTTATATAAAGGCCTCTGTTCCCATAAATTTAATGGGCAAACCATAAAAAACGGGCAAACATGAACACTATGTGCACAAATTTTCTTGGGCGCTCTGCTTCCTAGTATTCATTTGGTACATTTCACCAATTTCAGAAGTAGGGTCTCAAAGAAAGAAACTTTCTTTGGCTGATAACATTGCTGAAAGATAGGTGGGTGACCCTGCTCTTCTTCCCCTTGGCCCTTGCCATCCCATAAAATTAGCACCCAAGAAAAGATGCATACCTAGTATTTAATTTGGTTCTGAATCAAGCACTGTGACATTATGAAAGATTTCCATATTTATTCATGCTATAACATAAAAAGCAATTCAAGCTATCAACGTACTTCTGATGTTTATCTTATGATTTGTGATAAGGAGGTAATGTATAACATTCTTATTTAGACCGTCATTTTGTTTGATATGTATACACAACATTTTTTTTAACAAACTGATACATCAGCAATGACACACATTTCTGAACATGGGCAATAACAAGCACAAATATCATTTCATTAAAAAGTTAATGTGGAGCCATCAAACTTAGAACTGAGAAAATAAGACTTCTTCAATGCCCCCCAATAAGGCAACCTTGATCAACCAAGCTATGGCCAAAGGTGGAGTCAATTACCTGCAATGGTAGGATGACAATGAAAATGCAATGAAACAAGGAAATTATATATTTTACTGTGAACTGCAAACTTAATAAGCTCCACAAAATGTTATTTTTTCCCTTCGGTACCACTTTTGATCATAACATAGTCTTCCTCCTTCAGCGCTTCTGCCATACTTTCCTCACTTTCCAGATTTAGACTTAAGTCGTCGTTATCATCAATATCACTTAATGGATGACAGAGCCTTCATTGTCTGATTAGCTGTTCTCTGGATGAAGCTTTTCAATGCTACTGGTTTTCTGCATTGGAGAGTTCTTCTCGTTTCTTTTTTTATTTTCTATTTTCAGAACCTCCTGTTTTTCTGGAATGTTAGTATTCCACCAATTATCACACTATTCATTACCTTTTTAATTTCTTCAGAAGGTGTAAGGTCTAAATTTGTTTTTTGTTGATTGTTTTGAACCATTTTCTGTATCTGAAAATATTCTTATAGGTGTAACATTTGCCTAACACAAATAACTAAACATTCTCATTGTACCCCAAGCAAAATTGCTCACTCTGCCCCTTAACTTTATAATATAATTGAACATAATTTTCCAATCATCAATGCACAATAAAATGCTATAATTATTTTATTAAATGCAGAACAGTATCCCTGCTTCTTGATACCTGTTTTACTTTTAATCTCTTTACATGGAGAACAATTCTTTTGAGTATAAAGGTAAAAAATTACAGAGAAAATCTCCGAAAGACACAAGTGCCAATAGCATTATTACAGCATCTTTCAGTCATATTGTTTCTACTTCCTACTTGATCCTCATACTGAATGGAAGCAATGTTCAAAATTATTTACTTCTGTACTCTATAGATTTTATATAACCAATTGCTCACTGTGACCCAGTGTCCCCTGCTCCATTACATGGCATGTTGTTTGCCTCATGTTTTGCTCCTATTATGCCACCAAGGACCACATACAATGTAACAGTCAGCTCGCAAAATTGCATTGGAATGACAGAAGACTAATGATTAGTATTTTTATCTCATCACTACACAACAAATTTTATCAACTTTAGAAACACCATGGACATTCACTGACTCAATTGCCATTTGGTTTCAATAATCTTGATGAGATTTTAAAAATGTAGCAGTATGGTAAGCATTATACACTATGTAATATCAATATTTCATGCATTTAACCCTCCAACAGGGTTGAGTTCTTTTGAAACTAGATAAACTGACATCCCTAAAACTGCTTTGCTTTGTCCTTAACAACTACATAGCTTAATTGTTTAAGGTACATCTGAGCTCAGGATAATGGACCATCACTATTACTGTTTCCTTGAATAAATAGGCTGAGTAATATCCCTAATAACCCCAAAACTCCAGTACTCTTTCTGCAAGTAATTGTCAATGGTGCTTAAGTCATCTTTTGCTATTATGGCTTTTTCTAATACCCTTTTACAAGTATGTCAGTGCTTAACGTGGACTTTGCAGACTACATACACAGAGTTTTCGGGGAATATGATGCTAGTGAATGTCAAGCAGAAAATACTCTGGAGTATAACCATCATGAAATGGATTCAGGACAAGAAAATATCTCTGAAGAGGAAGATGGACCCATTGTTCAGCCAAGTCATGTTCTATTGTTTGTGTATGGTAAGTATGGATTTAAATTGTCAGTCACCAAACCTAATAAAAATAGAAATCTTTTTATATAACATTCTAATGAAAGTTCCTACAACAATTAAAGGAACAGCTTAAGATTTAGGCAATTTGTACAGACTTTTTTTCAGGAATGGGTGTGTTTAGTTATGTAGGATAGATTTCAGAAATTGTAAAGACATACAGTGAAAAAATCAGTTTGTAAAGATCAACATTTTCTGGACAATCATGTACACATCTGACTTTATAAGAAGTCCTATATAAAGAGCATACATTTGTTAGCATTCAAAACATTTCTGTTTGCATGAAGCTAATTTATAAAATATTCTATCAAGGATGTAGTGCAAATAGCTATGATTGAGCTTTAACTACTGTTGCAGCTTTAGTGTATGAATGAAAACACATTTTACATAATATTCCTGTAGTAACAGTATCATTTCTAACCCCACTCCATTTACACCCTCAAAGAGCCACCACTCTGCTTAATTAATTATCTTCAGCCTGTCTCTTCTTATTCCAAGAATGTGTCTAATAGTAGACATGAATCAGAGTTAATGACACAATGACTGCTTACGTAATAAGCAGGAACTATTCTAAGAGCAGTAAACCTAATAACTTCCAAGGTTTTTTTACGAAAACAACTTTTCTGCAGCTTAAAGTCTATATTTCATGCATACCTCTTCTAAAGTAGAATTTGTAGATTCTGTGCCAGGGTTTTCTCTATTCTGTGTAGAGTTGTTGTCCCCTGCAGTCTTAGAACCTGAGCATAAAACAGAAAATCTTATTAGAAACACAAAAGCTACAAATTTGCAGGAAATTTGCACAAAAAATGTACTCCTTGTCATTAAGTGATTCAACTTTTTTCGGTTGTGGGTTATATGTTTGATATTTGGGTTCAGGAGAGCTGTTGGGAAGAAAGTTATGGTTTCCAAGATATGTAACAGCTTCTTAAAAAACAAGGCTATAGATCATATAATATGCAGAATTTATCACAATGAAAATTAGAAATCTAGCCATAAATCTGAATAGCTTTGTCTAGTCACTCATCAGAAATATTAATCCTTTGCAGTCGGGTTGGGGGCTATAACCACATACCTCCAGGGGCTCGTAATCTTGCCCTGCCAACTGAGGACCAATGGTTGGATCCACCTAATGCTTTCGAAAATTGTCATTACATATCTCTACTCTTCAGGGATGTCATTAGTTGCTGCCTACAACATGCTCAAATAGAACTTCATGCATCTTGTTTGTGATACTGTCCACATGCATTCATGAGTAAGTAACAAAGGAGTTTTAGAATTTTTTGCATGTCATCTGAAAACTGCATTCATACAAATGCAAGCAATAAAATAATGTTCATTTATTATGAATTCAGTGACAATTCTTAATATTTTATGTCAACTACAAATACGCCTCTCACCTAGACGGCCGGGGTTCGATCCCAAGCGACTGTATGTGAGATTTGTGGTGGACAAAGTGGCGCTGGGGCAGGTTTTCTCCGGGTACTCCGGTTTCCCCTGCCATCGCATTCCACCGGTGCTCCATCATCATTCATGTATCATCAGTGTCACTGCCTGTGGTGCCATTAGTAGTTAAAGCAGGCTTTAAACACTACCAAAAAAAAAAAAAAAATGAAAATACATAACATAGGTCAGGAGCAGGTGTTAACATCTCACTTCACTAATGAAACTAACCTGATTGAACACTTCCCCTCTGTTTGACAGCAGATTTATTCAGCTGACTCAGGATGAAACAACTTTTCTGGCGACATTAAAAAATGAACACTCCTCCAAGTAAACAAAGCTGTCATTCAAACTGGTCTCATTCTACAAATGCTGATATAACAGCTCCTTTGGTGCTACTTTTATCATGGGATTCCATCATCTGCCTAATATCATAGATTATTTTCCAAAATCCTGGATAAAGTAATGGCATTTTAATCATTTTTTTTTTTCAAAGGAAGAATTTTTGCTTTTTTAACAACCTATATTACAATTTCAGTAATTCTCCTGGACAAAACCTATAATTTTTCCAATACAGCCAACTGTTGACCTTAATCAGGATAAAATGTTCTCTCCACCATTATTCCAGTCATATAGTAGCAGCACAATCAGTTTCAATGTTTGTGTTTCTTTCAAGCATTGCAACCTAATGAAACTGGTAAAATTCGATAAAAAAATGTGCATTCTGCAGATAGTTCTAATGAATACATTTACAATTTCAAACCATATACAGGAAAAACACAGTCATCTCAGGATTCATCTTTTCTCAAAACCACTCTTATTGTGAAAGAATTGACCTCTTCTATACTTTTCCTCAACTTTCAGAAAAACTTAATATTAAGTTCACTACAACTCCCATCAAGACAAAGCATGTAACCACAGTTGAAAAATGGTTAAGTTAAAAAAAATGTAAAAAAGTGAAGTGTTATCATTCAAAAAGGAAAATATTTTAGCACTGATTTGGACAGACAAATGAAGAGTGCATATGCTTTTTACTTATCACAGAAGTAGTAAAAGGGATATGTTTCCGACACCAACAAATATTAACACCAAATGTAGACTAAACCTAACTCATATGAGGGCTGGACCATAGCCAACATCAATTTTCAGCTAACAGTTTCTGTGCATACCTCAGAAATGGAGTCAGAATGTTTTCTTTTGGCATTTGGAAGCTTAGGCCATAAATTCATACTGTACTGTATCATACAAAATAAGCACAATAAAGTTAAAGTTGCTATCTCACACAAAAAGTTTAGACAATCTCTGGTCAAATATTTCATTAAGGAGAGGATGATGCTGAAGAGAGGATTTCCACCATCCAGGAGAAATCGTGGAAGGCCCTTTTATGGAACACCAGAGCAAAGACTTTATGGGGCACCTCAATTAATAAACCACATTGAAAAGTATGGTGGTAAATATGCCTTGTGCTAAGTGCGAAAATTCACGGAAGACACCATTTACTACTATGAAACATGCAGTGACAAACCTTATCTCTATCCAGATAAGTCACAGAAAACTAATTTAAAATGAAGCTGTGAATGTGTCATATCAATGTTTTTAGCGTTTTAGTCACAAACATTAGTTTTGCATCGAGCAACAGTGAATTATTTGGAAATCAGCATAAAATCAGGATAATAGATTATATTTATGCAACATTAGTGATATGCACATGAACAGGTGTTAAACAAGATGATATTTTCAACTGTAGAGAAGTTTTGAAACTATGTTAAATATGCCCAAAACTAATTCCTCATGTGAAGGGTTAATACTATTTTTATGGCTTTGTATGGAACTGCAGAAAACAAACTCTGCCCTTTTGGAGGCAAAAATTCCTCTTCAGAACAAAAAAACTTACAGCATTACGGGTTAGGGTAAAAATGAATACAGCAGTGTGAATGCTCCAACAATAGTTCAACAAATAATAGAGTGCTTTTCTTTTTCACTGTAGTCACTGCATGGCTGCTCATGTAGCACCCACCCGATGAAACATATTATTCCTACAACTGCCTTAAATTCTCCTAGTTAAAATTACATTGACAATAAGCACATAGCTTATAAAAGATGTTGGAAATGTCCTATTTTTGCATACTGCTGGCACCTTGCTGGGAAATTTTCATTTGCATTGGAGAGTTTAATTTCCAAAATTGAGTGAAGTTTCCTCTGTTTTCTTTTAGTTCTTCCAATGTATGGGGTTTGATAGGTATACCTTATTTTTCATTTGATCATCAGAGTCAGTAAAAATTCTGTAACTCTATTTTGCAAATGGTACAGTAATTGACCCATGCTTAATACTCTTCTCTGATTAAGTATGGTTCCATTTATATGGCTCCTATGCTTAGTCAAAATAACACAATATTGGGCTACAGGGAAATCTGACTTTACACACAAGATGTGAAAATTGTTGTGCAGTAAGTACCCACAGAATAATAGGGCTACATATTTTTAACAAACAATAAATGCAATAAATGCATGTACCGGAGCATATACCTTCTAAGCATAAAGATTTTAAGACCAAAAAGTAGCATTAGGTTGTAAACAGTTGCGGATTTTGTTACGTTTAGCAATGGGGTTTACCCAGCAAGATCAGTTATACTTAAGGAATGTGCTTCCTGCATTATTTTCTATTTTCTACCCTGCATCAGTTTCAGTTGTCTTGTAGACTCGAAAAGAAGTATGGACAACGCCCAAACCATGACACACAACCAGCAGATTTGCCAACACACATAGCCCTAAAGAACCAGGATATGGAGAAACAAGCAGACAATGAGCACAGAGGTGGTTGGCAATTCTTAGATAAGTAGGACTTTTTCGTTTCTCTTTCTTTCCTTTTCTTTATTTCTTTTTTCTCTTTTCCTTTTTTTCATTCAGTTTAGACTGCAGAACAATAAAACAAACATTGATTTTTTATTACATTCATTTACATTTGCAATTAGTTCCTTAAAATCTGGATTGCCTCAATAGAGCTAATTTAAGTTGCTCCAACTCATTCACACGAGATCTGTACTTTGACTTGATATGTTCCTCAGTTGCTCAAACAAATATTTATAACAAACACCACCAAAATGTTAACTACAAAGATTTTAGTGTATGTGTTTTGCAACTGATAAATACATCACTATCATGTTTATCATGGCACAAATATTTTAAAACTAATATTTCTCAGGATTATTAATCATAGCTGCAAATCCAGCCTTATCCTCGTGGGTTCAACATGCATAGGATTTATAAAAGGGTAATCATTTACTTGAATATCTGTTAAGGAAATATATTTATTAAATTCCTGGCGCTCATTTTTATTTTGGATGGATTGCACAGGGAACAGCTTCCCTCTTGCAACTATCCCTTCCACTTTTCCAACTGCATGGCAAAGGTTTTAATTGAAATGCAATGTACACTTCACTAAATTTTTATTTATTCTTGGTTGATCAAGCTCAGACTGCTAAGCCAGCAGTGGAGCAGAAAAGTTGTGTTGTGTAGGAGCTGCAGGGAGAGGTTGAAAAGTGACATAAGTAGCAGAATAATGGGAATCATCGTAGAAATCTGGCATATTCTGAAGAGGGAAATGGAATCTGTTCAAGAATAAAGTTCAGCATGGGGAAATAACAAGCACTGCTGCAGTAATGTGTGTAATCAGCATGCTATTAATTACTGGAGGCATAGAGATGAATTCTGGGCCTAAACGCAACTATGGGCTTGGTGAAGAAATTTTAAACAAATTACAGGGAATGGAAGAAAGGCTAGGAAAACAAATGAGGAAGAGAAATTAAATAAGAAATCAAAATTGAAATATGGAACATGAAAAGCCATTAAATGAAAATTGGAAGCCTTAGAAGAAAGATACCAGAAATTCAATCAGACATTAACAGGAATAGATGACAAAAGAGGAGTATGGGCTGCTCAGAAAGGGAGATCAAGGAAGGGAAATTAAAGATGGTCCTAAATGGATGAAAGTTGCTGAAGCTTTTCGAGTTGGAAGGAATACAGGAAGGATGATAGGGGTCAAATTTATATCCATGCAAATTGTCTATGTAGTACTGAAGAGATCTAAGAAATTAACCCTTGTGTCCATATTGAATTACCCGGTTAACCTTTATAATTATAACTGTCAATGTATGATGTATATTGAAGGTGGTATACACAAGCTTCTGGTTATACCTCACTTGCATCTTTATAAATATCATAGTAAAAGCAGAATGTAAATATATTCAAATAAAAATGTTTAAAATATTTAGGAATATAATCCACCCTGTAATCTATATTCGGGTCACGTAGGTAACTCTATACCTCAATTAGAACAGTTAAGGTTTACATATGAAACTTTTTTTTTCTTTCTTTCTTTTATTTATCCACATAATACATTAGTAGTAACTTTGTTATTTATTAGGCAGTTGAACATTAGTACAATAGACATAGCCATAAATATATGCATTAATTGCTTACAATTGTGACAGAGTGAGTTACAATTATTATATAGCTAGTAAATTTTGCTGCTTGTTACATTAAAAAAATATATATTTGGAACTATTATTAATTATTCGCAAAAGTCCACACATTGTTCAACACAAATTGGTTTATTACATTTCTTGCAACTTTTTCTTGTCTTCCTCTTCCTCTTGTTTTGGTTGAGATTTGCATACAAAACAGTCACCAACGATTTTCAGCCATCCAGAAGCATCTCGTTTTGGCTCAGCTTCCACTTGTTTAGGAACCAGAATTAGGGGTGCTCCTATCATGCATTCAATATCCGATTTCACAGAAAATTTTCTCAAACAATTCAGATTTGATGATCTAGAGATAATGGAAGGCAAAGTCAACTGTTTTCCCAGATCCAGTAGAAACAGTCTGCATCTATGAGTCACATTTTTTGTTTGAGAATTGTTTTCTGTGTAAATAATGTATGCAGCTAAGCAAGCAATGTCCAGAATGTTGTAAAAAAAAAATGCCAATGGCCATCTCTGTGTTCTCCTCTTTACACTATGAGAACACAACTTGTCCATATTATCAACATCCCCCTTTGTGCTGTTATAATACAGTATAACATCTGGCTTTGAAGAAGTGGATGCATCATAATGCATTGTGAATAGCATTAGAATTGCTTTCTTCTTTTTTGGGACATATGAACACAGCAAAACGTAATCTGCACTGAATTCAAATAGAGACATGAAGAAGAAGGTTGCATTTCTGGGGGTATATGAGGCTTATTTCTATTCATGGTACTAACTATGGACAAATTCCAAGTCATCAGCAGCCTTGCTAATGGCAGAGTCGTGAAAAAATTGTGAGTGACTATACTTCTGCTAGTACCTTTGAAATGGTAACACAAATATTTCACTCTCTCCTTGATTAGTTTCTCTTCCAGAAGCAGATTTCCCTGTATAAACTTGGTCAGCTATTGGGTAAGAATTTTGTGAATCACAAATCCACCATATCTTCAAGCCATATTTGGCTGGCTTTGATGACATGTATTGAGTAAATTTTGTCTTTCATTTGTAAGAAAATAGCTGCTCATCAACAGTGAGAGAATCAGAAGGCACATAGTTTTTTTGGAGATTTGAATTTAGCATTCCAAATATGTCAGATATTGCAGCAGCTTTGTCGCTTTTCAAACGCTCAGCCCTTGTGTTCACATTGTCAAATCTTATAAACCTGCTTATCTGACAAAATCTGTTGAGGGATAAGCTTGCATGATACAATGGGAATGCATTAGTTTTCCACATTTCTTTTGTGTGTTCAGTGTTAGAGAATCTTACTCCTGCTGTAATCAGTATACCAAGATATGCATCAAATTCTTCAGTTGTAAATGGTTGCCACATTTTCGTTGCTCCTTCTGAACTTATGTTATAATTTGTGTGTACATAATTTGCCTTCCTGTTGGTTTCACATACTATTATATCAGCATTTCATCTGTAAATATACTCTTGAAGGTTTCTTTTATAGAAAGCATTTGTGTAGCGCATATTACCTCAAGATATTATGCCTCAGTAACTTTCTTGTCCCAAAAGGTTCTTTATGCCATTCAGTTCCATCTTTACCACATAGAATGTCTGCAGAAGACACAAACACATCACTGTTTTCGTCAGCTCTGTCACTTTCACCACTACTATTATCACTCTTCTTACCTTCTATTTCAATATTACAGGCATTAATAGCATCTTCAATATCTGAAGCAGCAACATCTTCCTTATTTGGAATCCATTAGTCTGTAGAATCTTCTGCACTGACATCTGATTCTATATCCTCTTCTGGATCAACACTAGACCATAACTTTCTGATATAGTCTTCTTTCTCTTCATAGCTTAGCCTGCTGAATTCAGATTTGGAAAGTTCTGGAGTATTATCCATGAGCACACACAGTTAATGTACAATATAGCAAAGCTTACACGACAATGAACAGTACAGATGGTGTGCAATTATAGCCAGCAACAATTAGAATGCATTGTTGTAACATTTTTGTACATACCCGAAACTAACTGTTGCCAACCTGGGTAGCACCACAATTAATTTATGAGGTTACCTCGGTAACCAGGTTATAGAACAAAGTAGAATCTCTTGTATGTGGACACAAGGGTTAGAAGGGATGAATATATTTATTAACAGATTTATCAGTGGGAAAGGGTGCTAATAACCTCACAGTTGAGCACACTTAAACATAATCAATCATCAACATCAGTGGAGCAGAGCACCCTAAAGAAAGAGCTTGTTCAATGATGAAAATGGCTAGATCAGAGCGTATTCGTGCATACATACGCAGCCTACAACTATGGATCATCAGATCGACAGTAGCAGAGGGCGAACATATTCCAAGGGACATCGGAAGAAATGAAGAGGAAATGAATTGGCAAATTGCAACTAGATCAATGAAAAACTTAAGTCCTAATGAATGGGTTAGGTATTTTCAGAGTTTATTCATTACCAAGACAGAAGTAATATATATACATAAATTGTTGAAATGTATGTACACGCATAACTTCCGAATAACTGCATCAAATTGGGTAACTTTTGTTGTTGTTATTATTACAACAAGCTTTGTATAAAAGAACATGTTTAAAAATCATATCGGAAAGCTTTCAAAATCTCATAATATGAATGGCGACTAAGGGTTTGTTTACTGTGCAGCGTTGCAAATCCACACCAACTTTAGACATTGAAAAAGCTCTCTGTAGAAATCAGCAGTGCCAAGGGAACACAACCGATTAATAGCAGACAGATGGCAGTGATAGCACGGTTATTTTTTGCTAAATGGCACCAGTTTATCGAGACAATGACGCAACGCTACGCAACAGCGAAATTCAAGTATCAATTATCGTTTCTTCCGTATCAGCAAAACTTAATGTGTTTCGACGTGTATTTAGAGGTGTATCATCGTGCTATTTATTGTTAATAAGAAAATGCCACCAGTGAAATGTCAAAATATCGGTCGGTGAACACGTAACACAAGCCGAGTTCATAATTTTGGAGACAATGAGACTGAAGAAGAGCTTAGGTAGAGTTTGGAGGCAAACAATTCGAATTTCTCAAGATTTACGACGGCTCCGGAGCAACTCATACCATCGAGTTTAGGTGAGAGGCGACAGAACAGACGCCCAAACTTCACCTATAAACGTTTGGCGTTTAGATATGATACAACAATCGATTACGCCGGCGATAAATCGGTCGATTTTGTAACAATGAGCACTATTCGTCAATGTTGCAACGTTTCGAGTTTTCGACTCGAACCGCCAGGATTATGTGCGAACGAAAAGGTCAAACTACCACTTATTTGTAAAATAAATACGAAGACAATATAGCTAAAGACATTTTCCATCGAGTACGCTCAACAATGGCATATCCAGAACTTAAAATTTGCGCAGAGATGCACAATTAGGTATTGATATCTTTAAAGGATTTGCGCGAGATGATGTCCGGCAAGACATTGCACGAACTGAATACTGCACCTAATCGCCCCTAATTCAATCGTGAATTTAAACGAGAACGGCAATACGATAGAAATGCTTTGAGTCAATCCGTAAAAAGTAAGGTCCCACTTTTAAATTAGCAACAAAAAACAGTACGATATGATAATAAAAGCAGTTAATGACGGCAATGGCGGAATCTTTTTCCTCGATGCACCCGATCTTAACTGCATTAATTTTAGATACGACTCGGGCACAAAGTCAAATAGCACAAGCAGTAGCAAGCATCATCTGGGATCGTTGCTACTTTGTTAGAAGGCGGGCGAACCGCTCATTCTGCGCTCAAACTGTCACTGAATTTGCAAACAATAGATGGATCGGCATGTAATTTTTTGCAGTGTTTAACGCCCGCTATAACTACTAATGGCACCGCAGGCGGTGACACTGATGATGGAGCACCGGTGGAATGCGATGGCGGGTGAAACCGGAGTACCCGGAGAAAACCCGCCCCGCGCCGCTTTGTCCACCACAAACCTCACATGTCGGCATGTAATATAACAAAAAATCAACAATGGCGAAAGTACTACAAAACTTTAAAATAATAATTTGGAAAATAGTGTAGGATGGCACACAAACGAGCATTGGAAGCACTGAATCGAACATTGAGAGATTTACGCAGTAATCAAAACCACGGAGGCGCAATGATTCTACTGGCTGGACATTTTCGCCAAACGATGCCAGTCATTTCCCAGATCAACAGTTGCTGATGAAATAAATGCTTGCTTGAAGAACGCCAAGTTTATGGAGATACGTGAAAAATCTAAAATTAATAAAATGCGAGTGGCGTTACAAAATGACATCGGCGGAAGTGTTTTCAAAGGCATTATTAGACATTGGCAATGGGAAAATTCCTGTTAACACATCACTGGCCTCATTTCGTTTCCATCAAATTTTTCTCACTTCAAAATGTCAAAGGAAGAATTAATATAGAATGTGTTCCCAAATATTGGTGCAACATACCAAAAAAAAAAAATGCTTGGTTGAGCGAACGAGCCATTTTGGATGCAACTAATAGGGATGTAAATTTGAACATAAAAATTCTGAGTAAAACTGATGGGCGTTCATTTAAGTCCATCGATTCCATTACCGATCCAAATGAAGTCGTCAATTATGCAACTAATTCCTAAAGTCATTGGATTTACCAGAATTGCCGCCACACAATTTACAGCTAAAGGTTGGCTTGGTGATAATTATGCTACGCAATCGGAGTCAGCCGAAATTGTGCAACGGAACAACACTCGCTGTTAAAAAAAAAAAAAATATGAAAATTTTGATGATTGAAGCTACTATAATCATAGGAAAGTTCAAGGGCGATGTTGCGCTTATTCCAAGAATACCACTCACTAATGCCAACCAAATTTCCTTTTGAATTTAGGGTTGTTCATTTCCGATGCGCCTGGCATTCGCAATGACAATTATTAATAAAGCCCAAGGTCAATCGTTAGAAGCGTGTTGGAATAAGCCTTGAATTGCCGTGTTTTTCGCATGGGCAGTTTTAAATGCTCGAGGGTCGGTATACCATCGGCGCTATTGTTTTCTTTCCGTTGCACACTACATGGCATTACAATAAAGTATGGTCAAATTATTTAATTGTAATTCTATTTCATTACCTGGTCGTGCTGTAAACGGAAGATTTGTCTCAGTTTTTTCATTAGGCACATCACCGGTGCGAAGCCTGGGCGGGCAACTAGTTTTGAATAATTATGTGGAGTTGAACAGACCTTTTTCGCAGGAGGAAGTTAACAGTCAAGTTTCTAAATTCAAGAAAAACAAAGCAGTAGGAACTGATGGTCTACCTACAGTTTTTGAAATCGTGTTGTAAAAATCCAGACAGGCTAACAAGCATAACAAGGCTTATGAATGTAATTCAAGATAAGGTACCAGGTAGTTGGCATGTAAAATCATATATACAAAATATAAAGGGAATGAAACAAACATGAATAACTATAGTGGAATAGCACTATTATCCAATGTTGGGAAAATGTTTATGGGAATGTTGGCAGAGAGAATACTGAATTGGACTGAAGAAAACAAAAAAGTTATTTCAGTACCAAGGAGGCTTTAGGAAAGGGTAACTGACAGTGGACAATATATTCATAATTAAAACAATGATAGATAAATATCTCGGAAAGGGATGGATGGTATGCTATATTTATTGACCTAGAAAAAGCTTATGATAGGGTGGATTGAGAAGTGCTGTAGCACAAATTGAAGGAGAAGGGTTTAAGTGCTAATATGGTCAGCATTCTACAGGAGTTATATTATCCTAACAGATTTTGTGTTAAGTGGGTTTTGGGAAAGTAACTAGTGATGTGGACAAGAGAGAGAGAGAGAGTGCTGCAACAAGGTTGTACATTAAACTCCATACTATTACATCTGTTTATTGATGATATTTTGGATTGTTTGCAGTATGCTCGTATTCATATGCCTGCAATAAAAATGTAGATATCCCAGTGTTACTTTATGCTGATGATCTGGTGGTATGCTCAATATCAATGATTGGCTTAAAGTTAGCCATAGGTGTATCAGGGAAAAAAATTCACATTACAATGTTCAACAAGGGAAATAATCTACTTAGTATTTTTTCATGCTGTACTTAAAGACGAAAAGTGATTCATGGCAAAGAAATTCAACTGTCAATGAGTTCCCATATCTGGTAACAAGCCGAGCAGCAATGGAGGTTGGGAGAAACAGAAAAGAAATGCAATGTTCAAGGGAAGAATGGCTATGAAGGCAATACAACAATTTTTATATATGATGCCAGCAATGAGTATTAAGTGGTTTGAAAGGCTTTATTCTGCCTTGGTTGAATCTCGACAGAGTTATGGAGTTGAATCTCGATTGCGAATATATGAGGATTGGCGTAATATAGATTAGTATTAAGAAGTTTATGTACATTAATTTTGGGAGTTCACATTAATACTGAAAATGCAGCAGCTTTATTAGAGCTAGGAAAGGTTAATGTGAGAGATTAATGAGGAGAAACTTCTGAAATGTTGATTTTGAGTCAAAGAGTTACCCGATACAGAATTAGTAAAAATATGCCTAACATATCAAGACGAAGGTTTCAGTACTGTATCTAATGAGTGGCTGAAGAAAATCAGGGAACAGGCAATTAAAAATGGGTTAGGAGATATTTGGCTCAAAATAGGATACTTTGAAAGAGGTATTTGGAGGGAAGCAAGATCAAGAATGTAAGATATATAGGCAGGACTTGTTTACCGAGATTAGAGAGAAAAGTTCACTGTCATTGTACAGCTGTGGACACAAAGAATGAGTCACCTCCAGATTCCATGGGTCAATCAAAGAGCTTCATGTATCTTTCACAATGCACACGAATGAACTGTACAACAGTCTCTGACTGACAGCACAATGGTTAACTTAGGAGTTCTGAAAACATTACAGAACAATTAGCTTCCACCCATAAGTTAATAGGTTCGAATTTTGCACTGCTTGTCATTTTTTTTTTATGTCTGTATATTTTATGACTGGACATGAATATTATAATGTTGTATCAATATAACTTTAGAATTTGAAATTATGGAGCCATCTATGTACACAAGAATATAATTCTACTAACACTCCCGTTAAATAACTAAACAAATATGTAAATAAACTATTATCTTATAAAACTAAAATGCAAAACATAAACTTAATATCGGGTGTATGAACCCTCAGCCCATATAACTGCCCTCAATCGTTGGGGCATAGACAAAATTAAATTCCTGCAGTAATGTGGACAAGATAAAAGATCCTAGGCTTCTTGAATATGTGCCAGGAAGCCATCTTTTATCCTTCACCCATCTACACATAAATTGGTGTGCAGTTGTTTTTTTATCTCAGCCCACACATTCTCAATAGGGTTCAAGTCTACAGAACATGAAGGTCAGTCTACTACTCTGGTTTCCTGCCTCTCTGAAAACCAATTTAAAACCTTTTGAGATGTTTGGACAGAATTATTATCCTAAACAAATTCAACAATTCCAACAGGATCTCTCAAGCTCATAGAGGGAATCAAAATATTATCGAGTAATACCATGTTTTGCACACGTTCTGTGTCTCATGAAGCTGCCACAGCACACCTTGAATGCCCCTTGATATCCAGCCCCAACACGATACAGATGGATTGTGAAGCCACTTATTTTGCATCATATCGGGACCCCTTTCCCTTTATATAGCGTATGTATGATATATTGGAACCCATCACCTTTCCCTTACATGTGGAAGAAAATGTCACCTAGTCCGAGAATATCACGTTATTCTGATTGTGGTTGGCATTTTCCTTTTGGATCGGTTTGGGAAGGGTGTATTGGGTGTAAAAGAAAGTTCCTACCTACCAAAAATATAAAATTTGTACTAAATTGGATTCCCAAAAATATTTCAAACCTGCGACCCTCACCAGAGAAGTAACCTACAATTTATACAGCACAACACACGTGCAAGGTGGCAGGTTTAGTTATACCATACAATACAAACTGATCATGTTTTGTGCTGTTAATATTTTTAGTATGTTATTGAAGAACAACAAACTAAGTTATGTATTTGATTGTGATTATTATTCATATGGGTTAGTAATATTAAGATTTGGAACTTGTGACAACTTGTTGCTGCTGCTACACAACTGTATCACGGATGGTGTATACAAGGTGCTGTGCTGTGTAAGACTTAGACAAATTTGGTGTTCCAGACATTACTCTTTTTTTTTTTTTTTTGTCCATGGGTTTTCAAGAAACTAAAAGATGATCCAGAGAAGGAGAAGTGCATTTTAATTTGTAAAAAATATGAAAGAGAAGATTTAGCCTGGTTTAGATTGGATGTTTGGAAACTAAGGGGAAAAAGAGGGGAGGTTATCCATCTGCGGGGACAAGGAAGATGAAATTCACATTATACTTCAATGTAAGGCCACAAAGGATTGGAGAGAAAGTCTAATAAATAAATGGTTATTGAGGAACAAAGCATGGTAGCGTTGCTGCTTACCAAGCGGGAGACCTGGGTTCGATCCCCAGTACCAGCGTGGGGATTTTTCCCCCGCTGGGAGACCTGGCCCGGGGTGCACTCAGCCTCGTAAGGTCCCTGGGGGGCCAATTGAGGAGCTACTTGATGGAGAAGTAGCGGCTCCAGGTCGCGAAGACCGCATTAACCGGCCGGGGGGACTCGAGGTGCTGACCACGTCTCACCCTCCAATACTGCACCCCATCCATGACGTCTGTAGTGGACCGAGATGGGGGACGCAGCGGCCGGGCGGTAGGCCAAGGTTCCCCGTGAGCTGTCGTGCCATGGAGTTATAGTTATGCAACCCAAGCCAGTTCAGTACAAAGTTTGGAGGGTAATTAGACCTGCTGAAGTTAACAATTATTTAATCTGTAAACCAGAAAGGATTAGGTTCCCTTCAAAATGCATGTGCTAAAACATCAGCCACTGATGCCAAACAGAACTGTAAGCAATGAGCATGGCAGACTGAGATTTCACCCACTTTGCATCAGTTATCCCTGTTAATGTCATAGAGCAGGAGGTAAAGCACATCTTTGACTGTAGCAATGTAGCTATTAAAAGGGCCTTGTAAAGCAAAAAGAACTCCATTTTGTTACTTATTTCAGAAGCTCATTTAAAACAACCCAGATGTGAACATTATACAGGGTGTTTCAAAAATACGGGACATAATTTCAGGTATGTATTTCCCACATGAAGACAATCAAAATAGTTCATTATAACATGTGTCCGGAAATGCTTCATTTCCGAGTTATGGCCTTTACAACATTGAAAGTCCCACCTGTAGACAATCAAAATAGTTCATGTCCGGAAATACTTCATTTCCGAGTTATGGCCTTCACAACATTGGAATTCACTGGAACGTTTTTCTTTCCGCAGGTCTTTGCCGGCAAAGAAGACATTAGGAGGGCGCTCTGATAGTTCATTCTGAGGAAGGTTACATTCAGTGTTCTTTAGGCGTTAAGACTGTGCGACATGTATTCAAATCAAGAGCTGGCAGAGATACACTTCATGTACGGTAAGGCGGACGGCAATGCTGCGCTGGCTCGTTGTTTGTACCAGGAAAGGTACCCACAGCGACAATGTCCAGATTGGAAGACATTTGTACGTCTCCATTCCCGGCTGTGCAAGTATGGAACATTCACCTCTCCTGGTTTGGGAAGGGGACAACCAAGATCTACAACTCCAAAAGTGCAGGAGGAGATTCTGGAGGCTGTGGACAGCACACGACGGTTAGCGTTGCAAGTCAATGTTCCTCATACAACTGTCTGGAGACTGTTGAACAAGTATCAATTGTATCCTTATCATTTGCAACGTGTACAGGCCTTGTCACCAGCAGATTACCCTGCACGAGTTAGGTTCTGTCAGTGGTTCTTGCAGCAGTGTGATGTAAATCCAAACTTTTCTGCCGTCGTATTATTTACAGATGAAGCACAGTTCACAAGAGATGGCATAACAAATGTCCACAATCAGCATATATGGTCGCATGAAAACCCACGTGCAACTGCTGTATCTCATCACCAGGTGCGGTTCTCCCTCAACATGTGGGCCGGTATCATTGGTGATCGATTAGTTGGACCCCATGTACTTGTAAACAGACTTACGGGGCAGGCGTACACAAACTTCCTGGAAAACACCATACCTGACGTTTTCGAAGACACTCCACTGATCAATCATCAACACATTCACTTCTTGCATGATGGCGCTCCTGCACACTTGAGTCTTATGGCTCGCCGGTACTTGGATCGAAGGTTTCCTGATCGATGGATAGGTAGAGGTGGCCCAATTGCTTGGCCTCCACACTCACCTGATCTGAACCCTCTCAATTTCTACTTGTGGGGACATTTAAAATCATTGGTTTATTCGTCTCCGGTGCCGGATTTGGAATCCCTTTGGAATCGAATTGTGGCAAGTTGTGAGGACATATGCAATACTCCTGGAGTTTGGGATCGTGTTCGCAGGTACATGAGACATCGATGTGAGGTCTGTATTCAAGCAGGAGGTGGACATTTTGAACATCTTCTGTAATGACAACAACCTGCTGAAAGAAAAACGTTCCAGTGAATTTCAATGTTGTGAAGGCCATAACTTGGAAATGAAGCATTTCCAGACACATGTTATAATGAACTAATTTGATTGTCTACATGTGGGAAATACATACCTGAAATTATGCCCCGTATTTTTGAAACACCCTGTATAGTTCAAAGATAAAGCAAGGTTTTAGTTGTCAACATGTCAACTTACAGAATTCCAGATATTGGTCTATTGTAAGCCCACATAATATGCATAAATCTTAGGTGCACTCAAATAAAAGTTGGAGTATGATATACCATATTGGCCAGAATATAACCACTTCTTACTACTTATAAGAGGAACCAAAGATTTTGCAACAACTTTATGACAAAAAAACTAAACCATGTGGCATTATAAGTACGCCGCCTGTTAGAGTATCTGTCTCCTTGTGCCTGACAGCATTACTTCACTCTAAGTCAATTAAGGCTGGCTTCTTGGCCACATGAGTACAGCAACCAGCTGGCGCCCTGGTGCACGAGCATCTTCTGCCACTCTAACGCTGAAGAAGAACAAGCTAGCATGCTTGCTGTGCCTGGTCCCAGCACTAAACTGGAAGCCCTAGTAGGAGCAGTATTGTTGAGCTCCACCTCATCATATGGCATGCACAGGACCATGGAGTTGGACCAAGGTCACCATCATGTATACTGGGTGAGATCACCTTCCTCACTTTTCTTTTAGTTTGCCGTTATTTTTTCTTTTCTTAGTATTAACTGCAAGAATGTTGTCGATTCTTTAATATTGTTCATGGTATACCATTCTTATTTATTGGTTATTCATGGTTTGTGTAAAAAGTTCCTTCATTACATTGACACATGCTCGGCCCGTGTTTCACAGTTGAAAGTGAAATGGTTTTCTCACACAGGACAGAGATGTGGCCATTGAAGAACCAGCCATTGTGAGTTGGGTTAATGGGCATAGGCCACCGTAGTGGGGATTTTACAAACCTTTTTGGAAGTATAAGTTGGAATACCCAGGTTGAATCGGTGCATGACTCTAGCATGGATGTGCTTGGTGCCAGTTCAGTCGAGTCAATATTCTATTTGTAATGTATCAGTTTCTAATCTCTTTGCAATACTGCTGATGACATTTTTCAAGTAGCTGTAACTTAACATACATAATTACAGTAATTCTTGTTCAGCAATTTATCGCTTTATCCAATGTTACAATTTCATTTTGGTGCAGCATTTTTGGCTGCTTGTTTGAATTATATACTTATTTGATTGCTTATATACTTATTTAACTCTGGAAAAAAAAAAAAAAAATATATATATATATATATATATATATATATTCAGAGTTAACTATTTTTTTACAATTTACTGCTACATTTCAAAGAAAGCAATGTATTTATTAAAGCCCACTTTATACTACATTTTATAAATTGATTTTTTTTATAATATAAGGGAAAAGATCATTGTATATCATTTCCACATAAGTAGTGTAGTTCCTTTGCTGGAACAATCCATCAATTGTAATTTCAGCTTCCTAGATAGTCTAGTGAATTGGGCTAGAGGTGATAGTACAGCATTGGTAGCAGAGCGTGGTTCTGACAGATGCAATTTGAAGTTTTATGGTTTGCAAACCACGTGTTTGACACATGTAATTCAAATTTGGGTAGCACAGGCTGCATTTGTATTTGGTATAAGAACTTCCGCCACTTAAGCTTTGTGTGAAGATCTTGTGCAATCTTTTTTCATTAAGGCACATTTATTGTTATTAGAAGTACATTTCGATTACTGTGTATTGGGTATCTCACTATAATGCCCAGAAATTATTGGCAATGAATCTTCCTTTTCAGCTTGAGCTCCTGCAGAAGGCAGAGGTGACGTATGAGTTAGCAGCAAGGGGTGCTGCATTTGATGAACAAGCTCCTGTTCAAGATTTGCAGGGTATGCTGCAGAGTATTTTGGTAGAAGTGGCCCCCTATCCAGCGGTAACGGGCTTGACAGTGGGAGAAGGAGGTGCTTATGGACACTCTTTTAAGTGCAATTGCAGATGAATATAACAAAAGTATCAAACACATAGATTAGTAGATTGTGTTCGATACTGGGAATACTGTGCCAAACGCTTTGATCAAGTACGTAATAGCAAGTTTAAGAAACAGCCACTGGAATAGTTGTGAAATTTAAGGAATTGCTAGGAAAAGTGAAGGCACTGAAGCCTAAAGAATGTCGCCCTCCGTGGTGTAACGGTAACCATGCTAACTTCACATACCCAAGGTCGCATTCAAACCTGGCAGAGTACGACAGATTTTTTGGGTGTAAAAATCCTTAGCATGGCTTCCTTCGGAAGGGAAGTAAAGCCGGTTGGTCCTGTATCGTAATTTAGGGCACGTAAAAGAACCTCAAGCCTGATAGAGAATGGGATGCTGAGAACCACAGTATTTAAAGAGCGTCCATAAATAACATGCCATTTACATTTTCTCATTCGGATACGGGTGCAGTTTCTACTGCTGTTCAGTCAGGAGTTAGTAATAATGTAGTTCCTCCTATAGTTCTGAGTGCACCAATTGGCTTTAAGATTCAGTTGTGAAAGCTTAATTGCTGAATCCTTGGTAGCATTTAATAGATAATATTAAGCATATGCCAATAGATACCCCTGAACAATTGAATTTTTAGTAAACTTAGTTAACAGTCATAAGCAAGCCAAAGATTAAGGGGTTTCTGACACTATAGTTTTACAAATGTTACGCTCTCATGTAAAAGAGCCTGTGACCAGTATTTTATTAGAAGAATTGTTGAACTTGCAGTCTGTTGATCATTTTCATAGGTCTACGGCGCAGATGCTATTGTCTCCCATTGATGTCAATTAGTTGCTTAAAGCAAGGTGTTTTATACCACAGTAAGCAAGTGAATCCTTAGCAGAATTTGTATTACATATCTGCCTGGTGTTTTGACAGAGCATTTTACTGAGGCTGAGATTGTTAGAAGTTAGAGCCATAGCTTTGAATGCCAATGTTGCTTCTACAAGTATTTGTGTGAATAGGTTATTAAATATTGACATTTATGAGTGTTAGTTGATGTACCCCAGAGGTCATTTTCAATTCTGGGAAGGGGAAGAAGACCTCTTCGTAAAGAAGAACTGTTGTGTTGGAATTGTATCTTCTGGGGCATCTTAAGAGGCAATGTGTCAATCATGTCCATACTAATTCAGGGAAAGGGAAATCAGGAGATGCTAGTAATCATCCATGACATGAGGTATGGCGCGTTTGTTTGTGTCACATCCACTTAGCAGAAAATAGAAATGGGTGGAGAGGATACTATGCCTTTAGTAGGAGTGGAGTTAGAGGGAGTTCTTTATTCTTTTGTTGATTTGGGCAAGCTATCTCTTTAATGAATGACAAATTAATTTGTAAGTGGGGATGTTTGATAGAACCAACTCACATATCTGTTATGAATGTTGTGTCTGGCTTAGTTAGGATTCTGGGATTTGTCCATTTAGCACTAAAAAGTGACTTTCTGAGGAAGATTTCATTTTACGTGGTCCAAAATCTCCTGGTGCAAAATTTTGGGTAGTGACTTTATTACATATACTGGTCTAGTTTTAGATCTGGCTGACCAGATGATTTATTTTAAGTTCAATCCCTTTAAAAGGGTTAGGTTACATTAGATACAACACTTTTCTTGGAACAATGTATCACCTTTGTATGTTGACAGTAACATATAACATAGAAAGTCACAATGATCATCAACCAGACTTAGACTTGGTGGCTCATCTGAATGTTTATCAACAATTTATCTTTCATCGATTGATGACTGAGTTTGCTGATGTGTTAACAGAGGAGTTGGAAGGTAAAACTTGAATCAAATATGAGATCAAATTGCTTGATCCCAATCCAGGTAAGCTAGCTCCCTATCACTTGCCCCAAATCTTAGATAACATCTTTAGGGATATCAAGTATGAAAATTTATACCATTATTTGGATGACCTGTGCATTTATTCTCAACTTTTGAGGATCATACTGCTCTTGTTAAGGAAGTTCCATTGCACCTACATAAGGCAGGTCTAAAGTTAAGTTTGCTTCAGACCTGTTGAAATTCCTGGGACAGATTATTTCTGGTGATTAGATTGGATCCAGATGAAACAATGAGTATTCGTGAAACAGCTTTCAAGATTTGTGGGAATGAAAAAGTACTTTAGGAAATTCATTCCAAACTATGCAGTAGAGGTAGCGAAGTAGAATATACTTTGTACAAAGGAAGTTAAGTTTGTATGGAATCAGAAACAGGAGGTAGGTTTCAGAGTTTGAAATTAGCTCTAATTTTGCCTCCTGTGTTAGCCGTTCCAGATTTCTCACTTCCTATTATTTTACAGACAGGTGCTTGTGATATGGCTGTGTTGGCAATAGTACTGCAGGTACATCCTGCTGACAAAAAAACTGTTCGTTATGCTTCATGCATATTAACTGCCCTCAAGCATAAATATTCAATTTATGAGGCTTTGGCTATCTTGTATAGAATAGAGAAATTGTGTAAAGGCTAGAAAATATCAGTATAAAAATTAAAAGCAGTGGGTATTATTTTGGGACATATTAAGCAAAACAAGAGTTGTAACATCCAAATACATCCAATGGAGGGCAACAGCAACATTCTCCAACTTTCATGACATGTAGATGTCCCACATGGACCAAGTTAAGACTCCTACAAATGTCACAATACTTACAATTAAACAGTCACAATTAATAGAGGGCAATTGATTTGATTTACTTTTTTGTTCTGCAACAATTTAAAGGACCCAATACCACAGAACAAAAAAACAGGAGTTTATCAAATCAATTGCAACAATTTAAAAGACCCAATATCACAGAACAAAAAATCAGGAGTTTATCAAATCAATTGCACAGAATGTGACAAAATCTATATAGGAAAAATGAAAAGAAACTTAAAAATCAGATTGAAAGAGCACATGAGACACATCAAGCACAAACAGATAGATAAATCTGCAGTTTCACACCACTTTTGGATCATCAATCACATCACATCAAACATCACACAACTGAAATCTGCAAAACACACAGCAGAATTGGATGCTTGGAAAAACTTTCATTATAAAATATATATACCGCTTGATGAATTTTGAACTGCCACCTTAGTGGAAGTACATAACTCCACCACCAGATGTCAATCCATCACACTATGGATGCCAACACCAGCATCCAGTTGGACACCTCTGATGATAAAAGCAACAGCTTTTGAAACCGGTCAGGTACAAATAAGGTAAGTAATTAGATTAGAAAGCATTCTGTAAGTTCGTTTAGGCAAGCTCTTGATTAAAGCTTGGGTTACAAAAACAGCAGAATAGATATATAATCACACCATTTGTATTTGAGGCCTCTACTATACTTAATGTGCTCTATAAAAGCACATGAACTTCCTTTTTTTTTTTTTTTTTTTTTTTTTTTTTGCAATCAATAAAAACAAAGAGTATCAAAAATTAGTGTTAAAATTAATAATTAAATATAATTTCATTATATGTTACACTAATGTAATGTCAGATGATAGCCTTCTAATTATTGACATAATAGTTATTACTAGTAATTATGTAAAACTAAAATATGATTATTGCATTAAATACTCTTCATAAATGTTAACAAATTACAATACATATTTACAAATATGTTATAGAATTTCCAAAGAAAAAATTTACAATTATGCACTAGCATCTAAAATATCAAAGCATCAGGCTTTAGAGACCTTGTATCATTGCTAAATACTAAAAATTCATTTGACACATTCGTGCAAGTCAAAGTATACATCAGTTTAATTTGAATATAAAACACACACACTAATATAATGATGTATGTGTTTCAACCCTGACTCTTAACTTTCTGTTAAATTTCAATCCCACATCCTGTTATTAGCTTATTCAAATATTATATAGATCAACAAATGGAGCTGACTGACAATGATATTGCTGATATGTTCATCAATCCTGAAAAGGATGACAGCAATGAACCTGTAGGACCGAAGGTGACTAAAGCTGCTATAACCTACATTGAATAGCAAGAAGCTTGTGCCACTGGATCTACTCTCACAATTAGCCAAAAGACGAAAGAGACCTCTTTTTTAAAAAATAATCATTTCTTACTGTAATTCGCTTATCTTTTACTTATGCTTACAAGATATTAATGTAGAGTTAGGTTATGTTAGGTTATGCAATTACCACAAGTTTTAAAGTGTTTCATCATTTATGATCTATTAACATAATATCTACATGGTATTTGAATTTCTCCATATCCAACTTAGTCCCAGTCCCAATTACCTTGGATAACTACAAGTCTATTATACTTTAACTTAATTTTTTAGCTATTCAGAAAAAATTAAGAATTTTGGTTTAAATTCTGTAAGAGTAACCACATAATTATATAAACATCATTGCAAGGCAAAATACATACCTACACCTTCTTCTGAACCCAAATCTTGTAAGAGTTCATCTAGTCCAGGAACCTCTAAGATCTCGTTCAGAACATTTACTTCTTCTGAAACACAAAAGGAAAAACAGATTATTGCCAACTTGTAATCAAAGGTAGCAGTCTCTCTCTATATATATATATATATATATATATATATATATATATATATATATATATATAGTCATAGACATTATTTTGAGATGACATACCCCAGTATCAACTTAAAATACCCTAAGCACTTAAAGTACCGGGCTTCATATATTAACCAACTATCAGGTCAATTATTGTAAATTAACTGCTTCTTTCACATTAGTTGGAGTTAGAAGTGTAGGATAAAGACTGAAAATTCAACACCATAGCCAAGATTTCAACCATGGATCTACTGGTCTCCGTACAGTAACCACTGAACTACCATGGCAATATTCCAATACAGCATTTAATTCCCCAACTGACTCACATTTTTTGCAGTAAACCACAAGGTGATCTCAAATTATTTTGAGATGACATACTCGAAAGGCGACTTACTATGTCATCAGTACTTCAAATCCCATGCTTCATAGTTAAACCAATAGGCCAATCATGGTGAATTATTTCCTTCATACTAGTCATGTGTAGGACAGGAGTTAGAAAGGTAAGAGTCACACTGAATGATTGGCCTAATAGTTGGTTAAACTATCAAACACAGGTCTTAATTGTGACCTTGTAAGTCAACATTGGGGTATATCATCACTAGGGCTCGGATGTTTATGACATGCCATATTTTTTTTCCTTGTTTCCATCCCAGTCACTGAGTTTAATTAAACATGAATTGAACCTTTCTGATTACTTTTAGAGATGTTTTGTGTGTCATATATTTGCATATTTAGGTCATTTCCTCAATTTTGGTCATATTTTACATATTTTGGTGCATTTAAGTCATATTTTGGTTACATGATCTTATGTTGAAATACGTTAAATGTTTCTATTTTTAAAAGATATTCTGAGAATTACCAATTCTGAGAAAGAGTTACTGATATTTTGGTTTGACTGTCAATAGAATGTGGGCTTGTAGGAAACAATGTTGTACCCTACTGCCTATTGTGTAGTTGGCATTGCGAGCGAGCCTCTGGTGCAGGTGGCTACCTATCTCCCCATAACATTTCAGTAGAAAAGAAATTTTAAATCTTTCTTAATGTTAAACTTGCAGTGGATCAGTGAATATCGACATGCCGAAAATTAAGTGTGAATGTGCAAAATTAAGAAGTTTCGTTAAAGAGTTTGGAGAGGAACTTTTCAGCACCAATGGAGAAGTCCTCTTCTGTAGAGTGTATAAAGTTAAAGTGACATCAGGAAAGAGATTTAATGTGCAACAGCATTGTGACATGCTAAAACACAAGAACAATGTCTGTCGGAAATCTGCTCATCAAAGCAGGCAATGCCTTTTGTTGGAAACAGTTAAAACAATGCCATCTTCCAAATCGTCCGATTTTTCAAAAGATCTTTGTGAAATGATAGTATCCGCTAACATTCGCCTCAACAAAGCGAACAATGTTCATTTCAGAGGCTTTATGGAGAAATACACATCACACCACATTGCAGATGAATCAACTTTGAGGAAAAATTATTTACCTTCATGTTATGAAAATACTTTGCGCAAAATTAGAAGTATGGTAGGGGAAAATAAGATGTGTGTGTCGATTGATAAAATGCCAGATGCTTGTAGGATATCCATTGCCAATGTTGTTATTGGTACGCTCTTTGCTGACCGTCCTGATGAAATATTTTTGTTGGACTCACAAGTTCTTGATTCTGTAAATAATTCTAAATTGCCGTATTATTCGACAATGCCATGAAACTGTTGTGGAGTGGTGAAGTTAAGCAGGAAAATATATTGCCGTTTCTGATGGAGCGCCATACATGGTAAAAGTGGGGAAAATTCCTAAAGATTCTGTATCTGAAAATGGTACACTTAACTTGCTTAGCTCATGGCTTGCATAGAGTTGCCGAGGAGATAAGACAAAGTTTTTCTGATGTGGATAGATTGATTTCAAATGTAAAAAAAAATATTTGTCAAGGCTCCATGGAGGGTGAAAAAGTTTAAAAAGTTGCACCTTCCCTCCTTCTTCCTCCTGAACCAATTCTTACCCGGCGTAGTTCAGTATAATTGCAATAACTATGAAGACATAAAGAAAATTGTGTCCACATTTGATAGCAGTGATGTGTCTTCAATCAAAATTGTTCAGGAATTAGTTTCCAGCAGTTTGTTGTGAGATTTGGCCTATATAAAATCAAATTTTGGAGGCATTGCAAAATCAATTTCAAGCCTGGAAGCAATAGGTTTAGAATTAAATGAAAGTTTGGCGATTGTCAAAAATGTAGAATTGGAAATAAGGCAAGCTAGTGGCACTGTAGCGGTTTCCACAAAGGACAAATTTACCAAAGTGCTGAATGGAAATTGTGGATTTTCAACAATATGCAGAATTAGGGACATTTTAAGTGGTGGTAAAGCTATTTTGGATGCAGATGACCCAATATTGGACAGCATTGACTTGATTCTATATAAATATGCGCCAATAACATCTTGCAATGTTGAAAGGAGCTTCTCACGATTCAAGACTATTTTGAGTGACAGCCGGAGAAGTTTCCTCTTCGATAATTTAAGGATGTATGTGGTAATATACTGCAATGCTGCCATGAATGGAACAGGAAAATAGGTATGTAGTATTTCAAACTTGATTTCACTGTAATTAATACAGGCAATTATTGTTTATATTCACAGCTTGATATGGTTTTTGTTCTTTACAGGAACAAGAAATGTGAATTGCATGGATAATAGAAGACACTATTACATGATAAGATTGTTGCAAAACAGATATTGTTTTCTATTGTTAATTAATAAATAATCATTAAATATGCATATTTGATTGGTCATACTTTGTCTTTTTTTTGGTCATATTTATCTATTTTTAAAGTCATATTATGCTGCATATTTCTAACCTTTTTAGGTCATAAACATCTGAGCCCCAATCATCACAAAAAATGTGCGATAACCTTGAGGTTTACTGGGAAAAATTTAAGTTAGTTTGGGAATTAAATGCTGTCGGCATGTTGACACATTAGCTCAGTGGTTAGAGCACTTGGATGGAGACCAGAAGATCCATAGTTCACATTCCAGCTATGGCATTGAATTTTTCAGTCTGTCTCTACTTTTTCTAATTGCATGCTATTTTTGAGCACCTCGGTAGCACATGCTTATTTCCAGTTGATTGAAATGGTGAAATTCATTATAGTAATTCCCGGTCAACTTTATGTGCGATATATAAATCTTTATTTTCTTCTCAGGAAACTAAAACCATCAGTCCCTTGTAACATTTGCTTGCATGCAAAATAATCCCATCCTTTAAAGAGAAGTTCCCTAGGCAAAACTCCACTATTTCAGGTGTACAAGGTCATAGTTTCCTCCTATAGTGCCATCCACATGCAGCAAACTAATGCATCACCATCTGCACATTGGCAAAACTGTGAACTAGAAATTCCATTTGATCTAAGAAAACACAGCTAGATGACTCAAAATGTGCCAATATGGCATAATGGAAATTGAACAATATCACCTTTTATATATTTTCAAAGAGAGGTGGTACAGTGTAAAAATCAGAATATGTAAAAGTGAATTGCTTGCAGAACTGTAACTGCTTGAGTATGTTATTACTCAAACTAATTATGTACATAATGTTTAATATATGAAACACACAAAACACAGAAGTGAAAAGTGCATAAGTGAGGTTCCATTGTATATAGATTTAAAGGGCATAAAGCAGAGTGGTTTGCCCAATGGTTCCTTCCAGAATGAAAAGCTGGGGGTTTTAGCAATGTTTAAAGATGCAATCTTTTTAACATAAATAGGAGCTTTGGTGTAGTATTGTGAGAATATTGATATACAAGCTTAAATCTCAAATACTTACTAATAAGTTATGAAAGCTACCAAGGAAAAACCAATCGCTGCAGTGTGTTCCAACAACAGCTCTTCAGGAACCCAATATCAGAGCGGACAGAATTTACATTCCCTGATTCTATGAGGCAGTAGAATGTATTCATGTGTTAATAATGAAATCTAATACAGATGGATAGAAGTATATCTCTAAGAAAACTGTTCCTGTGCACTGCAGATGTTGCTAGATATGTTAATCATTGCATGTATGGAACAACTTGGAGGTCTATACTTTGTTGGCTAATGCCAATGCAGTATTACTAGGGAATGATGGTTGGATTTGCACCATTGAGGTCCTTTTAGGTTTGTGTTGAACTAACAAATGAGCAAATAAGTACATATAGTAGAATGCTCGTAAAACTCAAAACCCAAAGAAAGCTACACAAATTCATAAAAAAAGCTACTGTGAATCTGATTTTCAAATTACTGAACCTACTGCTTCCATTTGCACAAGGAGTGAGCCAGTGTGCAAGTGGATGAGAAGGATGTATTGCTACAAACAATGCAAGAATGTGTTTATGAAAGTATTACAAGTATGGCAGACTGTGGTGTGAATCTGGGTTGGTGTGCATATGAGATTATGTTAACAGGCTGTGAAGGATACAAACACACTCTTTCTCACTCTGTCATACACCATATTTACATACAACCACACTCACTCATCACATTTACACAAACTCTCACCCAGGCATCATACTCATTCCATTAATTTTACAGACATTCTTTCAATCGTCACATATGCATGTGCTTATTTACATTCCTTCTCACATACTCACACCGTCACATACACATTCACTCACAAACACTCCTTCATACTCACATTCTCTCACAACACTCTCACACTAACACAAACTCTGATACTCATACTTTTATCTGCATATTGTTCCTATCATGCACATCTTTATATTCACAAGCAAAAACATAATCCACAGGAACACATACTCGCACATATTGTCAGGAAAATACATACTGACAAACATGCTCATACATACACTCATAAACTGTTAAAAATACTATGCTTGCACTTTTCTTGGACATCAGTTTTACAGGGAGGCTAAGGCTGAGGGGAAGAACTAAGAGCTCCCTTGCCGGTCTCACCACAGTTTCACCAATGAAAGTTTCCTTTTTGAGATCCCAAAGTGAACAGGTTATCTAATTTATTGCAAGCTAGCTGAACTATTAAATAAAATACAATGAACTTGGGAGATCTACAACAGAATGAAACATTAGCATTGAAGTCACTAGATCAACGGTTCCCAACTGGTGTGCCCCGGCACCCTAGGGTGCCGCGAGATATTGAGATAAACAAAAAAACATACCTTCTACTGAAGCCTTAAGTCTTGTAAGGTCTTGAAATAAAATAAGTCAAATCAATTACTCTCATGCACGGCAGATGGTGATAGTGGTCGATTCATTTCAATAATTCAGTTATACCAGTATCCCACAGATGGCATTACAGCTATACCCTGCCGAACATTCCCGAGACTACTCGCTTCCTCACGAACATTCCCGAGACTTCGACAGATGAGTATATAAAAGTGTACGCCACTTGGCGCTTTCAGTTGTCTTCCTCGCGTTGATTCACAGTGTTTAGTAATGGATAAGTTCATTGTCAAACGTAAACGCCAGGACAGTGAAAGTGAACAGTCAGCTCCTACTGCTTGCTTTAAGAAGCCAAATCTTACAGTTTCTCCCGGACCGTCGAATTCACCACATAAAGAAGATAAACGAAAGAAAAGAACATACCAGGACAGTTACTTAGCGTATGGATTTAAGTGGAATAACGAGGAAAACCCTATCCCTGAGTGTTTAGTTTGTGGCGAAACACTTAGCAACGAGGCTATGGTACCTAGCAAACTGAAGTGGCATCTTACAACAAAGCATCCTAGTGTGTCACAGAAAAGTGTAATGTATTTTTCACATATATTAGAAGGGGAGAAGAAAACAGCTGTGCGAATGGTAAAGAGAATGACCATAGGTGATACTGCTCTTGAAGCCTCATTTAAAGTAGTAGAACTGATAGCTGAAAAAAGAAACCTCATACTCTTGGAGAGGAAATCATTGGCCCTGCATGTCAAGTTATAGTTTCAACAATACTTGGCGAAGGAGCAGCTAATCAAATTTCGAAAGTTCCTCTGTCCAACAACACAATCAGCCGCAGGATATCTGAAATGTCATGCAATATCAACGAACAAGTCACGGAGAAAATAAAAACTTATAGAACATTTGCTTTGCAAGTAGATGAGAGTCTCGATATTGGTGACAAACCACAACTCCTTGGTTTTATCAGATATATTGATGAAAAAGATATTAGTGAACAGTTTCTGTTCTGTAGACCGCTGGAGACTACAACCACAGGCCATGATATTTTCGTTTCTATTAATTCCTATCTCAATGACCATGATCTTTCATGGAAAGACTGTTGTGGTATATGTACAGATGGTGCACCATCTATGTCTGGGAAAATTAAAGGTTTTACTGCCAGAGCTCTCAATGAAAATCCATCCATTATTATAACTCACTGTTTTCTCACCATTGCAGATTCAGTATTCGGCTCCTCTTTCTTTGTAGCAACAGGATTTCATGGTCTTCCATAGAGAGGGATTAGTCGTGAAAGCATGTAATGAAGATTTTGCTGAAGTGTTTAACCAAGTTGTGAAAATAGTGAACTATATGAAGTCTCGAACTTTAAAGTGCAGAATTTTTGAACAGTTATGTCGCGCAACGGATGCAGCTCATACCTCTTTGTTACTTCACACAGAAGTAAGGTGGTTGTCGCGGGGTCGTGTATTGAACCGGTTTCTCGAACTTAAAGAACAGCTAAAAACTTTTTTTAAGGATGAAAATCAAGACACATTTCATCAGCTCTTACTAAGTGATTCTTGGTGTTTTGAACTGTCGTATCTGGCAGACATTTTTCATAAGCTGAATGAACTGAATGTTTCGATGCAGGGTCGACATGAAACAATAATCTCCTCAACCAATAAAATGAAAGGTTTTAAAAGAAAACTTAGTTCTTGGAAGTCTGCAGTTCAAAAAGGAGATTTGTTGAACTTTCCATCTCTTCTTAATGTGGCAGGAGATAAAGATCTGGGTAAGCTGAAAGACCGCATTTGTGATCACTTATCAAAATTGCAAGATGCAATAGATGCATACTTTCCAACTATTTCCACTACGAATCTCGACTGGTTGTCTCACCATTTGATTTCGTAGATAGTGCAGATGAAATAGATTTCACTGCTTGCGAATGAGATGAATTTATTGATCTTTGCGCTGATTCCACACTCAAAGGTAAGTTCACCAAGAGTGATGCGTCGGTGGCTAGTTTTTGGCTTCAACGGAGAGAAGAGTACCCTAACCTAATGAAGAAAGCAATTAACACACTTTTGCCCTTTTCAACATCCTATCTATGCGAGCAAGCCTTCTCTGCTATGGTGACAATAAAATGCAAAGCAAGAAATAGACTGAATAACCTTGAGGATGATTTGCGTGTTTCACTGTCAACTGTAAGACCCGACATCACATATCTGTGCTCTAAGCATCAATCACAAGTATCACATTAATCATTAATCAAACAAAATTTATTGATGTATTTTTACTCAGTGATTGTAGTAAAGTTTACTGTATTATGTTATGGTGTACATTATTATTATATAATATTTCAATAAATTAACATATTAAGCTTAATTTTCTTTTAATTCAAGGAAGGGTGCCCCTAGTGTTTAATGTTATTCCCAAGGGTGCCGTGAACTTCAAAAGGTTGGGAAACACTGCACTAGATGTTAGATTGTATAATTTACTTCATGTCTCAAAATTATAGCTCTGCCCTGCTTCTGAAATTCTGCAAAACCTTCTGAATGAAAACTACGGAGCTGAGTGCCAGGGAATAGGTGTGTGCATATTATTCAATTGCTCACACATGTGTTCTCTCTCTCCTTCTCTCCCTCAATCTCCACCCCTCCCATCACTCCAATTCCTTCTCCCTCTCTCCCCCATTCTCTCTCTCCAACACACAAATACACACTTTGTCTATTACACACACCTACTTTCTCTGTGATACACACTTACATTCTCAGTCTCTATGATACACACACACCCACTTATATACTTATATACATGCTGCACTCTTTGGTGTAGTGGTTACCATGTGAGCTGCTTCTACCCTAGGTATCAGGTTCAAACCTAGCACAGGGCAATAAATTTTTTTGCACATACAAAGCCTTAGTTTCGCTTCCTTTGGAAGGTAAAATAAAGCTGTTGGTTCTGTGTCATAGATTTATGGCACATAAAAGAAGTTCACACCTGATAAAAACGCTTCTGAGGAAAATTAAGCGGTCTTTCACACCCAACATAGAATGGTATGCTGAGAACCACGGTAGTTAAAGAACATCCATATATATATATATATATAAAACTCCATTTCATTTCACAATTACATCATTTGTCTATTACACACACAAACACCATTCATGCTCTCTCTCTCTGTGTTAAACACACACACATACTATCTCACTCTCATTATCTCCCACTCATACAACATTCCACAAGGAACAGACTTTTTTTTAAAAGCACAGAACTAAAAGCAATACATAGATGAACAGCAAATTTGCATGATTTCTGTTTCCATGTATTAAATATGATTTTTATACAAAAGTGTTTTGATTGGCTATCCCCTATTTTAAGACAGTACTCATATTTCTACATTAAAAAAATAATAAACAGAAATGAATATGATGATGCTCTAGCAATCCTATATGGTCATGTAAATTACAAACAAAATACCTATGTATTGCAAATGTTGCTAGAGAATGTTAATTCTTTCATGTGTAAAATCCTTTTTGGTAACATTCCTTTAAAATTAGAAAAGGAATTTAAGATATTTTTTATGTATAAACTATAATTTATTTTAAATTAATAAATTATTTACAACATATTACTTTCACTGCAAAATATCCATTCCTTTAAATGGATAAATTAAAATATATTAATTTCACATGCAAGCTATTCTTCACTCTAGAATACAGTAAAAGGTATTCCTTACAATGTGGGAAAATGTAGCAATTAAAATATACTCCTTTCATGTGCAAACCATCTTGTCTCCGTACTTTCAAAATAAATACATTAAAATGTATTAGAAGGAGAGGAAATGCAAAATAAATCAGATTCAATTAATATGAAGACATTCAAAGAATGAAAACTTAGAAACCTATTTGCAAATTACAATTCCGCTATCCTCTGTAACCCCATCACCCATTTTCCATGTGGCAATGCAGCTACCCCACCAGCACCTCACCTTCACAGCATGAGTTGCCTTTGGTAGAGAAACCAACAACATAGGCAAAGCAGTAAGCTTGGAGCAAGGACCAGGGTTACCAGCGACCATGGTTTTTTGTTAGATCTGGATGTTTCTGAACCTCCATGGGAAATCTGGAGGTTTTTAATTGTACCTTGAGATTACAAAAACATTGCGAAATCTTCAATGTGTAGTTTTTACTACTTTTTATGAAAGATTACCCACATTTGAGATTCCAGAATTCCTACAAATAGTGACAGATTGTGCTACTTCTAAATGCAAATCTGCAAAAATTAGTTAGGTTTTCTATAGTGTTTAACACCCACTTTTACTACATAGGCATTGCAGGTGATGACACTGATGATACTAAGGACACAATCATAAACATTTAACATATTTAATTAAGTCATTTTTCTCCAAAAACCCAGCTTTTACAGACATACATCCACCCACACATACAAGACACTCACTTCCACACAGCCCTTTCCTCTGCGACATTCTATATATAATAATGGTATTAAAGTATGTAGCATAGCATTGTAAAAAGGTTCAGAATATTAAATTTAAAAATTATTATAATTTTTTCAGATAAATAATTAACAACAGTTACTAAAGATAGAATCAAATGCCTATAATAAATAGTTAATGTATTTTATATTAAAATTAAAGTGTACATTTTTAAATAATTTTAAAATTTAAAATATATGCATTGGTGTCAAGGAATTCCACATTTATATAAACAAATTAAAGAAAATTATATATTGTAAGATCTTTTCTGTTAATGACAGAATATTTATACATAAAAAATTGGCTCTTCTTTCCAAAATCTGACGCCAAAGTGAACAGAATACTTTTTTGAAGTACAGCTTTAGATTTCTTATTTAATATGTATTTATAATAAATTTTTACTATGATTTCATACCAGAGAATGTATTCTTAACATAAATTAAGGTGTACAAATCATTGATGAAGGAAATCAGACCACTATGTTTCGAGAATAAAGACTTAAAAAAACAACTCAATAAGCAAGAGGAGCAGTCAAATCTACAATGGGAACAACAAAAGATTAAAAAGTCCAAAAACTGAGACCAGGAAACAAGATTAGAAATCCTGGTAATTATTTACAAGTTGGGCCGCTAACTCTCTCCGCTGCGACTTATTACAGTTTTGCACTCTAACGGGACCAGTGTGGTTAGAGGGGGATTAGGGGTGGGGAGATGGTTTAAAAAACTAATGTTGCTACCTGTTTCTATACACACACTAACCTAAACGGATTGGAAACTGACCTCGCACTAAATTTGAAATTCACAGGCTTTGAAATTGTCAGCATAAATACAAAGTCAATCAATTGCACTTAGTTTCATTTGATTTTAGAGTGGCTGAAGTTCTTCATAGTAAAATTCACTGAACAGCTGTATCTGCGTGAAACATACTTGTCATATCTCAACACAGCATCTAGCAACATATACCGGTGTTGCATTCCACAACACTGTTCGCCTGCCGCCAACGATGAAACTTGGGTTTTAGGCACTTTAGTGTGTAGTATTATTATATATTTACATTGCAAAAGTACTACAAGACTTCTTTATTTATGTTCTACTCCTTCTAGGCAGCATACTTCATAAATATTCACAAAACAAGATCGCTACGCACACGTAATAAATTAGCGTTTAACTTAATTACAGAGCTTTTCCGATAAAAAAAATTGGTGAAAACGAAACAAGTATAAACCAAACACAGTCAAACCACAATTTGTTTAATTTCTAGAGGGGCCAAAGTTCTCTATAATAACCAAAATCCTGATACTGGAAACAAAAGACAACTATGCAGCACTCCAAGATGAAACCGGAGAAGAGAAGGAAACACAACCAGCTTTATGACATGAAACACCAAAGCAACTTCAAGTGGTGCATGAAACAAATATCAGAAGATGACATTTTGTAACAATACATGGTGACTGCCCTGCACGAAATTGAATGAAAATTTAACTAATTGTGAAGTTGTAGGTTATGTGAAACCAGGTGCAAAATTTCATACCTAAATCAAACATATGTACACCCAAATTTATTTCAGATATTAAGCCAATAAAAGTGATACTTGCAGGTGCTAATGATGTATATTAGGACGAGTCAAGAAATACAGCAAGTGCACTCAGTGGGATACTAAAAATTAGGAATGTAAACTTAGTGATATCCTTGTTACAAACATTCCCCATAAGACATAATCTACTAAATAGCTCATGCATAAATACCAAGGTAAGAAAAACAAATAAGCATTTCAAGCAAATATGTGCTTTGCATCTAAATGTATCCTTAATGACATAAGTAATTTAAGGAGAGATGTTTATATGACACTGGAATGCACCTAAACAAGAAAGGCAAAAGTAATTTAGCATATATATTGAAAAGGAGATGCAACAAATTTGCAAAACTCGTACAAATAGTATAGCATTGCCCCAGTCAGGATACATTGGAGGACGGAACTTTTGACTAGGTGACCAAAATCTAATTTCTCTTAGTGACTGTGTACAGTAGCATTTACATGTACATCATATATATGCAAATCAGATTCACATTGATTTTTTTGCCTGATCCATTTATTTTTTTCATTTCTATAATTTATTCAACCTCTTTTTGATACTTTCATTTAGGATTTTAATTTAAAATTTAAAAATTAATGACAGTTCAAATAGCCATAAAAGGCTGAAAAAATTGCTAAAACTGGGTCAGTCATTATGTAAAATGGCTGGAATATCTTTAGTAGATTGTTTGCATGACTAGTGGCTGACAGTCACTTCAACAAGACTAACAGTAGCCATATAAAGGCCAAATTGTCATCACTACACCTGCAGTGTTATACTGATATGAGATAAAACTAAACGCTTTTATAGCTGTATTAGACCTCTAAAATTACTGAGAATTTAATAGGGGAGGAAAAGGAGAGGAGATAATTTCATATCATACACACAATGGAAAAAATGATGAAAATTATTTAAATGGTAAAAACTATAAATACCAATAGTGCAACATACATGTTTATTAAAACTAAGAATGTATCCAAGTTTCAGACTGGTCATAAATGCCCATATTGAGAACAGGAAGTAGCTAATATGTCACCTATAGCTTTCTTAAATATTTGTTGCCAGAAGATGAATATTCCAAATGGTCAGATTTAGCCACAAAGTAGCCAAATTTTCAACACTGGTTCCGGAATAAGAAATAAAACAAAATATTCCATTCTTTACATAATCATACTAAGCCTGCCATTTGTTCCGTAAAAAACTAGACAGTCTCCATTTTTTAGTTGTGTTCCGCATTCCTTGACATCGTCTTCCTAAATTAAAAGCCTTACTACAATTGTTGCCATTCTTGTGAGAGAAATGCTAAGTCGGCGCTCATCTCACTTATTGTTGTCATTGTTTGGCGCATTATGTAAACAATGAAGGCAGACGAAATTTGCCCAATCTAGTGTTGGCAGTTGATGTGCTGTGTTATTTGCAAGAACTTAGACATTATGCTTAAACGGAAATGCACCTTCTCTTCCAATTTATAGAAAAGATATCCTTTCCTCGAAGAGACAAAGCTCAATTATGAAGTTCACAGTAAAATTTGCAATAGACAATTTCAATTGTACATGGTGGGAACTCGATATAGCAAAGTGGGTAATGGTGTAGGATAGATGGCGTCATCTGCTAGCTAAGCCACGCCCTTGGACTACGTCATATACGCGTATCCAACATAAGAAGCCCTGAGAATATAACATATGCTGAATATAACATTGCCAACCTAAACATTAAAAAAGTTTCCGCTTTTATTAAAACTGTATAGTTTGCCTGCATTTTACTGCAATAAGTTTGTAGTGAATAAAGTAGCTGTATACAAATAACGCAGCAGGTCGGGCAGCATGTTCTAATAGTTTTTGAAGCAGAAGATACACATTCTTGAAGCACTTAACCACAATACGGCTATAGTGAAAACTCTGATGCACTGGGGTAAATTAGGTGAAATATAAGCTGCGTACAAATAACGCAGAAGGAGTTAATGTTGTTTTTGAGCCAGGAGACACACATTGTTGAAGCACTTTACCGCAATAAGTCCGTAGTGAAACACTAAGTCATATAAATTAGGTGAAATAATGTCTTACTTGCCATTTAAGTCAGATACACTAAGAAAAATGTCAAAAAAGTTTTATTTTGGTCACTAAGTGCTATGGTTCTCTTATCTGGCCTATTCGTTTATAATTCATATTATATGCTGTTCTAAAAAATAAAGAAATGAATAAATAAATGGAGAAAATAAAACATTAACGATTTGGTATTTTATGTATACAGTCACTCTTTTACTTGGCCGCGCCGTGGCCGAGTGGTTAGACCACTCGACTCTCACCTAGACGGCCGGGGTTCGATCCCAAGCGACCGCATGTGAGATTTATGGTGGACAAAACGGCGCTGGGCGGGTTTTCTCCGGGTATTCCGGTTTCCCCCGCCATCGCATTCCACCGGTGCTCCATCGTCATTCATGTATCATCAGTGTCACCGCCTGCGGTGCCATTAGTAGTTAAAGCGGGCGTTAAACACTACCAAAAAAAAAAAAAAAAAACTAAACCTATAAACAACTTTAGGCGATTTCTGAAATTTGACCAGTGGACAATGAAGTTACCTGAATGCGTTGCACACCTACTTAATGCATTAATTAAAAATAACTCTAATAATAAATAATGAAAATAGCACCGTTAATACGTATTAACAACAACATACAGCTGTACATTATTTGGCGTCATACTGACGTCATCGCCTTCCTAGCAGACGACTGCAAAGTGTATTTATTCAATATCGGTAAAGCTATACGACGAAGTAATTACAATGCGGCTCTAATGACGAAATAACAGAAGTACCCGCGTATAGAAGTAATGCCAAGTGGTGGAACCATTGTATACTAATAATATATTTTCTATCAATATGTAACTTATACTGATGCGTTGCTTCACTACTTATTAAATCAATAAATTTTCGTTATGTTTATCAAAACAAATTCCCTCGCCTAACTACAAAGAATTTATATTATAAGGTAAATTAGCATGCTTCTTATTATCATTTAAGCCTTGGTTTATTCAACTATAACAAGTGCTAATAACTAACGCTACGTACAAACAAGGTCGCCATCTTACCTCTGTTTTCTTGATTTTCCTCACTCATCTTTCTACCATCAGGAAATCAATATAATGGCATGCAACCGTCTATTGCAATTTCGTTTGTTCTAATTTACAAAGGCACTACAACTCATATAATATTAAACATTAAGTAAAACAAACCAAAAAAACAATTATATGAAGCCGACACACCAGACTTGTTAGCTATAAAATTCACAGCTTTGCTATCAGGTTAGACAAACTTCCAACAAATGAGAAGTCAACATATAGTGACCAGGCCAAAAATATTTATTTCCCCCGACGAAGTGTAAAAATTCCCCAAATGTTCCATAATTTTTTACCATTTCCCCCAAGTACTATTACTACAACTTTTTTTTTGGTTAGTAGTGTTTAACGCCCGCTTTTACTACTTGTGGTACCGCAGGCGATTACTACTACTACTACTACTACTACCACCACCACCACCACCACCACTACTACTACTACTACTACTACTACTACTACTACTACTACTACTACTACTACTACTACTACTACTACTACTACTACAACCACCACTACTACTACTACTACTACTACTACTACTACTACTACTACTACTACTACTACTACTACTACTACTACTACTACTACTACTACTACTACTACTACTACTACTGCTCATTCCTCATCCGATTTTCTTAAGCTCCTTGGACCTCGAGATCATTTTTTTTTTAAAATGATTTATTGATCGATCAGCGCATGTGCGCTCTACAGATCATTGATTTTAGACATTATTTACATGCATGATACTGAATAACATTGAAATGAGGTAAGCCCCATTGGGCCCCTCATAAGTAGGTACATTTTTTTGTTTTTATTTTACAGAAAGTCTTGCTGTGAGAGCTGGTCCAGTGGTAGGCGACTCTTGATGCGAGTTGGATAGCTAGATTTTCTGCCAAGAGAATAGTGAATGGCTCCTAAGACGTCTTTTAGCTTGCTGTAAAACTGTTCGGCTTGTGAAGAAATTGACTGTTGAATGATGCTGATTCCAGTTTCTCTGTGTAGTTGACTATTTCTGACAAACCATGGTGCATTCGTTGAGATTCGCAATATTTTGTTTTGAAATGTCTGGATACGTTTGATTTCAGAAGGACTAGTTCCTCCCCAAACTGGACAAGCGTATAGTAGCAGTGGTCTTAATAGAGTCGTGTAAAGTAGTGTGCAGTTTTTTAGTTTGAGTGAAGATCTTTTGTTGAGGAGGGGGTAGAGTTTTGCCAGTCTTGCTCGGGCTAGTTTAAGTTTGTTGCTTATATGTGGTTTCCATGTGAGTCGTCGATCCAGGAGTACACTGAGATATTTCACTGTTTCTGTATTAGTTTTCCAGGGTATCTGTTTCGCTGGGAGCGTTACTGGTGGTGGATAGTTTTATCTGCATAGTGTAAAGACCATTGCTTCACATTTTTGCCGGTTGAGCGAAATACGCCAGTTGTCTAGCCAGGGTATAATTAAGTTTAAGGCCTCTTGAAGGTGATTTCTGGCGGTGTGGATATTGCGATGTGTTGAGAAGATTGCAGTATCGTCCGCATACATAGCGATTTGAGCTGTAGGCGTTGCAGGCATATCAGAGGTGTACAGGTTGAACAGAACTGGTCCCAGGATAGATCCTTGAGGAACTCCGGCTGTTATAGGTTTTGTAGAAGAGTGACAACTACCTATGCGGACTGAGAATGTTCGTTGTGCCAGAAAGGAGGAAATTATTTTATAGAGGTAGTCTGGAATGCCGTTGATGAACAGTTTGTATAGAAGACCCTGATGCCAAACCCTGTCGAATGCCTGAGTGAAGTCAAGGAAAGCTGCAGTTGTGTGTTCTTTCTTCTCGAAGCCTTGTGCCACTTGCTCTGTAATCCGGAGAATTTGATGGGTGGTTGAATGTTTACGACGAAAACCGAATTGAAAGGGAGGTAATACTGATGCTTCATTGAGAAATTTTGTTAAACGCTTCAGTATAATCTTTTCATACACTTTGGACAGAGTTGGTAGCAGACTTATAGGACGATAATTGTTTGGGTCTGAGGAGCTTTTCCCAGGTTTATGAATAACAATAATTATAGCGTGTTTCCAGATTCCGGGGAAGTAGCCCATACGTATCAAACTATTGAAGAGTGAGGCTAGAATAGCAAGTGCTTTGCGAGTCAGATGTTTTAATACAAAATTTGGAATTAGGTCATGACCAGGCGATTTTCTTGCTAGTAGTTGCTGGATTATGAACAAGATTTCTTTTGGCGAAGTGAAGTCAATGGGAAGTGGAGCAGTGGTATAAGAACCAGGAAAACGTTCAATTTCGTGGTTGAATTCTTCGTTTATCACTGGGTTTGGGCTGAAGATACATTGTAGAGTATTTGAGAATAGTTCCGACTTCTCAAAGTCGGTTATGTAGTGTTTTCCATCTTGTATTAAGGGTGGAATAAGCGTCGGTTCTTTTAATATTCTTTTGGTTTCTTTCCACAAGGATGAATCTTCTGGTGAAATGCTGGAGAGGTGCCGTTGGTAAATCGAGTACCGGTACTCATCCATTTGTTTTTTTTACCTTTCTTGTGAGTTGGTTCAAGCGATGAAGTTGCCAGGTTTCTCTGTACTTCTGCCAAAGCCGGCGCATTTTGTGTTTTTCTTTCAAGAGAGATCTGATGTTAGAGGGCAAAGTTTCGTGATAGGGTTTTCTTTGTTGCTGAGGTCTAGCTGGAGCTGTGGATTTGTCTATGGCTGAAGTTATGATTTTTGTGAACTCAAGAATTGATGCTTCTGCATCACTGGGACTTTTCAGGTTGCACGCAGGTTTTAGCTCGTTATCAATTACATGTTGGAAGGTTTCCCAATGTATGAATTCTCTGCCGAGTCTCCTAGTGGACTGTGGACGTAAAATCAGATTGTTGTCAAATGATATCAAGACTGGGGAGTGGTCGGGGTCCATTTCAGGTAGAACAGCCATGGTGGGAAAGCCTAATACATTTTTGTAAAGTACTATGTCTAGTATGTCAGGTGCTACATTTTGCCTAAAGAAAGTATGACCAGGTGGGGCTAAGATGTTAACTGCATTGCGTTCAGCTGCTGTTAATAGTCGTCTTCCGTTTGGAGTTGTCACACGGCATCCCCATGTTTCATGCTTACTATTTAGATCTCCCACGAGAAGGGTTGGCACTGTGTCAGAGAATATAGTAGTAATAGCCTGGTCATTGATGCCGAGTCCTGGTGGCGTGTATGCTGAGATTATTGTCGTTTTAGTGGAGTTTTGCATGGATATTTGAACTGCGCAAGCTTCGAGGCTAGTTAGTTGGGTAGTAGGACCGAGTAGTGGTGTATTTCCTTTCGAATGAAGATGGCCACTCCACCCGAGGCGACGAGAGCTTCGCGATCGGACCTATACGCAGCATAACTAGGTACTGAAAACTTTTCCTGTGGAGCTAGATGAGTCTCAGTGACGCAAGCTACTGCGACGTTGTGTCTTGAAATGAATTCCAGAAAGACTTCCCGCTTGGCTTTGATGCCGTTAGCGTTCCAGTTTAGTATAGTTAGTTGAGAGAATGCATATACTTGATTTTTAGTGGCCATTAGCAAACAAACTTGCAAAAAGCTGTAATAAAAGGGATTTGATTTTTGGTAGATATGGTGCTAGAAAATTAATAGCTAGCTGAATAAGGTTTCCAGTGTCATCGGAGGAAGAAGCAGAAGAAGAATTTTGTGCAAATGCTTGCTGAGTGGAATGTCGGTAACTTTTATCTTCTGGAGGAACTGAGCGTGGCCACTGAGGAGTTTCAGGAGCAGAACAAGAAGAAGTTGGTGTCAGCTTTGGAAAATTCTCCAGGTTTAGCTTTGGTGGTGTAGGTGTTTTTACGGGTTCGGTTACAGTTGCATTGGATTTATTTTTTAATTCCAAGTAAATACGACAACCTCTAAAATTTGCCGGATGAGCTTCTCCGCAGTTCACACAGGAGGGCTGAGTATCTTTGTGTTTTGGGCATTCAGAGAAATGATGGTTAGAGGGACACTTTACACATCGAGGGGCAAGTCGACAGAAGTTTTTAGTATGTCCATAGCGCTGGCATCGTGTGCATTGTGGGATGCTTGTGGGTTTCTTACGGTATTCAACTTTTATTAAAGCATGGTGAATGTGTTTGACTTCAAAGATCTTCTTTCCTTGTTCATTGCTTTCTAATTCAACAGCGCATAGCGGCATAGGTTGACGATCTTTGTAAAAGAGTCTTGTAACTTTTATCACTGGTAACTTCAGAGTGGTTAATTCTGTGGTTATGTCGTCGTTTGTAAGAGAGTAGGGAACATTTCTCAAGATAACTTCAAGTCTTTTGAAATTTGGATCACGGAAGGTGTGAAAAGGGAGCTTTGATTCTTCCAGGAATTTTGTAAGGGCTCGGAAGTCATTGACTGAAGTTGTATTTATTTTAAGGACTTTATTTTGCTGTTGTGTTGAGTAGTCATCTTTTACAACAGTACCTATGTCTCGGATAATCTGCTGGTAGTTGTTCACTTCGTGGAGAAAAATGGGTGGGATCCTGGTTTTAGAGGCTGTAGTAAAATTTACTTCAGCGACTTTGTCGTTAGCTTCCTCCATTGTTTCCAAAGGGGAAAATTTATTGTGTATGGAGGTTAAGTCCACAATATATTTAGAGTTTACAGCTGAGGCTGAAGTTATATGCTTTTTGTTAGGAGTGAAAAACCCGTCACTTGACATGGAGGCATTACGTTGATTGAGATCTTCAAGCGGGCGTTTATGAACTAACTTGGGTGTTTGTAAGATTGAACGAGATGTAGTAGAAATTTCCACAGGATTAATAGAATGTGAATCTGAGAATGTTTGTTCTTGTTGATTAGATTGAATGGTGTTGGCAACCAGACAAAAGACAGTCTGCTTTGCAGACAAATGACGATCTGCTTTGCAGACAACTGATGATCTGCTTCGCAGACAACTGACGATCTGCTTCTTTAACAAAAGGCAATTCTGAAGAGAGCTAACCAAATGAAATTAAATATATAATAACTAATGCGTTATGTACAACGCATGGAATTCCTAACATTTACACTGCTTGTTAAAGGTTTGGGGAAAACTTCTATAAGCGAAATTACTTACAGGTTTAGCTGGTTGTGAAATATTGCACTTTTTAATAACACAGTTATAACACTATTAAAAGCCGTGCTCACCGCCTCCTATCGTCCGTCCGTGGCGAGATCATTTGAAGAGCATTTAAATATATATTATGACAGTGCCGTCTTAGCCAATGGTTTTCATGTTCGCTTTGGTAGGTGAATGGTCGCAGTTTCGATGCATGAACAACACGGAAGAGAGGCGCGATGTAACAGAAACCTTCGAGAACGCGACTCTCGGTTCTTCTCCAAGCTTCAGCGTCCAGTATCTTCAATAAATGTCCAGAAGGTTTGCAACATCATTTTCTAGCTATAAAAGGAGGAAGGATTATAGTGCAGTGTTGTTTTATTGTGAATTATACCAAGATGTGTGGGACTCGCGTGTTAGCGCGCAGTGGTGTGCGAGCTACGGATGACGTGAAGCCATAAAGGGACTATTTCTAAAACATGGCTTGGGCTCATGGGTTTAAGGACATAATTGGAGACTGAAACTGTGTTGTTTTGTTAAAAGGAAGACGGGACATAGTCCAACAGTCTGGTTTTACATTTGGCAACACCGGAGAAGCAGACGCAAATAACAAGGGAGTTTCAATATGAAGTGAACAGTAGTGTAAACAAACAAGTTGTGTTTATGAGTAGTGGGACTAAACTCATAAATATTATTTGCCGAAGCTAGTAGGTTGTGATTGGAATTACTATCTGAATGGTAAATAACTATATAAAACCTTACCTAACTTGTGGTAGCGAGGAAATCAAATGAAACTATCAATATGTTATATCAAACAAAAAGAGGTGCATTTTATAGACATATTTTATATAAGGCAATTGAAACTCAACCATAACAAGAGAATTACAATATGCGGCGAGTAATAGAATAAACAAAAGAGGTTGTGTTTGTGAATAGAGTGTCGGAAATACATCAGTATTGTGCTCCGAAATTGGTTAGTTATGATCGAATTACTAATTGATAAATAACTATACAAAAGCATGCCTAATCAAATGAAGCTATCAGTATATTACGGCAAATCAAAGGAGATGCTCTTTATAGCCAGTCCAGCATCTAATATAGCGCATTTAAAATTCAGTGTTTATGATGCATTTCGGTATAAAACGGGTGCTTTATTGCACCTTGAGCACCAAAAATAAGCCTGGATTTTTTTTTAAAAGCTTTGTAGTACCACATTATCATACATCTAGAAAAAACTTGTTTATAGATTTATAGTAACTTTAGTGTTGCAAGGGATTAGACTAATACTGTAAAATTGGTCTGTTCTATAGAATGCGCATCCTTTGCTTACGTCTTGTTGAGTATTCCAGGATATTTAAAACACACTGCTATAGGAGAATCAAATTTGTGCATTTATTCAGTAAAGCAAGGCGAAGCTTAAGAGACAGAGTTTAGGTTAAACCAAGCAAAATGAACGAGCTTCCTACATTTGCATTGGCCATACCTTACGATTCTCTAGGTAAATCAGGTATGTTAAGTAGTCTTGTTTACATTAAGAATTTAGCTTCTTTTTTTTTTTTTTTTTTTTCAGATAAGCTGTTAAAACGGGATATTGATGAACAAATTCCAGTTATGCCACCGTTAGTTAAAATTAGGCCTAGGGAGTACCATCACGTTTAGATTACTGAGAATTTAATGATGCCAAAGAGGAACATCAGTATTGTTTTAAGGTAAGGTTATATAATAATGGACATACACAACTTTACCCAAATTTTTAATGCTCATATTAAATATTATTTATTCAAATCATATAGTTCTGCTTATACAATCTACAGCTCTGTATGTTTATTAGCGCACCGTAGTTTTTATCATTAATTTGTGAAAAGTTTGTTTAGAATACGAATCCTCTAATCGTGTTCCTTTTATTATTAGCATAGGATATGGGAAAAAATCCGTAAGCTCACATGGTAAAACAAGTACTGTAATCGTACTTTACAGTAGTGAAACATGTTCGTCATATAATTATATCTTTTCTTGAGATTTTGTTCAGCTTATCAAGTTTTCAGTCTATCAATTTTACATGCTCAGGACATTTATATTATTTTCAAAATTCAATATCCAGAAAATGATTTGACATACATCTTGTTTACTGCAATTCCATTAAGTTCCGTACTATGAAATCATTAAAATTCATTGATGGCAACCAGTTAATCATGGACTAAGTTTTCAAGGCAATGCAATTGTTATATAGGAATGCTACATGTAGAAAATTGCATATTAAAAGCAATTTTTGTTGAATCATTTGGTATTTTGTCTGTTCCAATCAGATGCTTTTCAAAGCTATAACTGCAATCACTAAAAATGTTAGAATATGATAGTTTTAGATTTTCTTTGTATAAGCAAACTGAGCCTTAAATACATTCTTACTACTGCTTCTACTATTGTTTTTGTTGTTGTTTCAGGAGAAAATGTGCAGAAAGACCTTTTGAGGATTATAAAGAAGAATACCAACCAAGACAAATAAAATAAGACAAATTTTTTAGCCGTACAGCCTCTATGTATATGTGTAACAACAGATTTTTTTAACCAATACAAGAAGCAAAATATATTGAATTTAACGGTTGCTTAAAGTTTCTATGCAAGAATATGTCTCTGTGTACTGTGTATTTTGTAATGCATGAAGGAAAAATTAATCCAGTCCAGAGTTCTTTACTATGGAGTTGTGTGTGTGTGTGTGTGTGTGTGTGTGTGTGTGTGTGTGTGTGTGTGTGTGTGTGTGTGTGTGTGTGTGTGTGTGTGTGTGTGTGTTGAGAGCATGGTGTTTCCAAAACACCGTTTTTAGAACACATTTAACGCTAATGCTTGTGAATGTAACCAAGCAAACCATCAATGCATTTTACTTTCATTTACATTTGTATGTACTAGATTTCCAAATTTTAAAATTCATACTGAAAGGGAAAATTCTGAATATCAAAACAATTTTAATTATTATTATTATTATTTTTTTTTTCTGATTCCATTGTGAGCAACGCTTGGGGACGCACCGTATAGCACATTACCGTTGTCAAATTGCTAATGCCTGAGACACACACTTTCACCTTTCACTATGCTAAGAAATTACAAACAATGAAGCGTATAATGTGCAACATATACATCGAGTAAACAGTCTCTAAACCCCAATACTTGCTGGATAAATTAAACAAAATGGTTATAGCTTATGTAATGTAATACTCAAATGTCGTCCATTCAGTTGACTGAAATGTATTTAGGAATAGCTTGTGCTTATTTAAACTTCTCAGAAAGTCTGTTATATATGAATATGAACAAACCTGATTGTAACGTACTTGGTGTAGTGCAGTATAACTTATATACTTCTATTTTTGATCCCTTTTGGAACCGTGATGATGATAATGATGATGATGAATGGGGTTTAACTCAACTGCTAGGTTATCAGCGCCCTTAACTTAAAATTGGGGAGTTAAAACACCTGAGCTAAAAGTATGCGAAAAAGGATCTCAATCAAAAGAGCTAAAATAAATATAAAATCAGTATAAACAACTAAAACCAATATAAAATAACCGCCCAGCCCTGAATCCGGAGCTGGCGATAAACCTATGGCACTAAAACTACTAAAACAAAAGGGAACATAAGACAATAGTGACTAAAAGCTTCAAGGGTGATAAAAGATTTAAAAACCTCAAAATCGATAAGATCAAAATAAAACTAGATACGCAAGCATATGTTACATATGTCACTTTAGATAAACATTTAAAAACGTCCTCCACATCTCCGGGAACATCGGCCAGAACCTCTGAAAGCCTGGCCGGCAGCCGTAGAGTAGCTCGTAGTGGTGCTGGACTAGCACACTCTACAAACACGTGCCGGATTGAAAGCGCTTCGCCACAGAGCGGGCAGACAAGTGGAGGTTCCCTCTGAAATAAGTGGCTATGACTAAAAATACAGTGGCCAATACGTAATCTTGCTAAAATAACTTCCTCACGACGAGATAGACGGGAGGAAGTCACCTAGTGTATAGAGAGCTCCTTCACCTCCCGAAGTTTGTTGCCGCGAAGACCACTCTCCATGACAGCTCGAAATTACGCTCTGCATACAAAAAGTCTAAAATCTTCGGCCGTGCCAAAGTTAGTGGTAACACCGGGTGCAGATGGTGCCTTCTTTGCCGCTAAATCCGCCAGTTCATTCCCCGGTACGCCATGTCCAAGAACCCAGACGCACTCCACATTTACACCCGAAGCGTGCAAAATGTGGAGGATGTCCTGAATGCCCTGTACTAAAGGATGGTAAACGTACAGCTGACGAAGGCTCTGAAGTGCACTAAGGTAATATATAAAACGGCTCGGTAAATGGCATAGAGCTCTGCAGAATAAATTGATGTGCTACTCGGCAAACTGAAAGTAAATTGTTCGGTTCCAGTGACAAAGGCACATCCAACACCATCGGCGCACTTATTGCCATCGGTGTGTGTGTGTGTGTGTGTGTGTGTGTGTGTGTGTGTGTGTATAAAACTGTGGCCACTGTATTTTCATAAAAATTCTAAAAACAAAAACGGATACTAAACATAGGCGTAGAAGATTTTGCGCAAGCCGTCATCCTGAGATCTACGTGGGAGGAAGCACGTAACCAAGTTGGATGCACCTTCTCCCCCTTGGAAAACATGTCAGGCATTGCAAGACCGTGCGTTCATAGCAGCTTCCGGAAACGAAATCCTGCAGGTGTTGGACTACTTAGGATGTTTCTCTAACGGTCGTCCAATCCGGAATCAAAAAGGGAGAAAACGATGGGTGGCATGTATGCACTTCAAGCTACAGTCACAGTTAGAAGAATATCCCGCCGATAGTGCAGAAGGGCTCGGCAGATTTTGCATAGAGGCTCACAACTGGGTTAGTTGGAAACGCTCCAATTGCCAGCCGGATGCTTCAATTGTGGACAGTATCTAACTTTCTCAGCTCAGATGGGCGTGCTGAGGTGTAAACAATACATCCATAGTCTAACTTTGATCGGATCAGTGCACTATAAAGACGCAGCAGTACTGTCCGGTCTGCACCCCAAGATTTGCCGCTTATTATCCGTAAGCTATTCAGAGAAAGGTCACACCGCACTTCATGAGACGAGTAGCATAGTTTTCGATCGAATGTCAACCCTAGGAATTTCACCTCATCTGCAAAGGGAAGTATATCTGGCCCGAGACGAAGAGAAGGAGACACTCGCCACCTTCTACGCCAGAAATTAACGCAGATTGTCTTCTCAGGTGAAAAACGAAAGCCGTTTTTTGAGCTCTAATCATAGAGATTAACCAAACACCGTTGGAAACGGCGTTCTAGAAACGGAGTACGCTGAGAAGTGCAGAGGATGGCAAAGTCGTCCACGAATAAACAGTACGAGACACCTGGGGGGAACACATTGCGATATAGAGTTAATCGCTATAGCAAACATCGTCACGCTGTGTACCCAGCCCTACAGCACTCCGTTCTCTTGAATAAAATAGTTCGAAAAAACCAAGCCGACCCTTATTCGGAAAATGCTGTCCCGCATAAACTCCTGAAGGAACCACGGTAGGCGTCCACGTATATTCCAGTTGTGGAGGGAGCGTAAAATTCCTGTCCACCAACAGGTATCATAAGTTTTTTCGAGGTCAAAAAATATCCCAACCGTCTGAGAGTTTTTGAGAAAGCCGTTCATGATCTGCGTCGATAGCGAAAAAAGGTGGTCAACAACTGATCGAAGTCTCCATAAACCACATTGGATATTGGTCAGAAGATTGTGGGATTCCAGCCACCATACCAACCGTCCGTTGATCATGCGTTCCATCACCTTGCGAGCGTAATTGGTGAGGGAAATAGGACGGTAGCTGGAAGGAAGATGACGGTCCTTTCCAGGCTTCAAAATAGCTATGATGATGGCCTCTCGCCACTGAGTCGGAAAAGGGGCATCCACCCAGACACGGTTATAGACCTCGAGGAGAAAAGCCTTGCCGTCAGGAGAGAGATGTTGCAACATATGGACGTGGAGTCCATCTGGACCTCGTGCAGCCATTCACGAAGATGAAAGAGCATGGTCTAGCTCCGCCATGGTGAAAAGGTGGTTGTAGTCTTCAAGGTTCCCAGAGCGGAAGGCGAACTCTTGAGATTCCACCTGAGCCTTAATTGGAAGGAACTCAGGGAATAGTTGTCTGAGCTAGACACTTGAGCGAAAGCACTGCCAAGAGTGTTAGCTACATCAAATGTATCAACCACAGGGTCTGCAGTTGTCTTCAGACCGGCTATCGGCTTATTGGTCGCTTTTCCGGCTACACGCCGTAACTTATCCCATACGACAGAGGAAGGAGTATGTCGAGAAAAGGATGCTACAGAGTTGCTCCATGATGTCTTCTTGCTATCCTTTATAATTCATCTAGATTGGACGTGCCGCTTTTTATATTGTATAAGATTATCCAGAGTAGGGTGACGCTGGAAAGCCCTTGAGTACACGTCTGCGAGCGCGAAAGGCATTCCGTCATTCATCCGTCCACCAAGGGACAGGAAGTCTACAGGGGTGTCCAGTTGAGATAGAAAGCTCGGCAGCGGAGAGCATTGCCTCGGTGAGGTGTTGGACTAAAACATCCACCGAGTCATGCGCGTTGTAGTGAAAAACGGCCAAGCTAGTATAAAGGTTCCAGTTGGCTCGTTCTAAGCGCCGTCTAGGCAAACTTGTGTAACATACGTCCTTTGCTAGGAGACAAATAAGAATAGGAAAGTGGTCACTAGAATGATGATATTCCATTGTAAAGAAACTACCAACTGTGGGGAACAAACTGTGATATCCTGGTGAGAGAAACTATTGAGGGCGGCAGAAAGGAACGTAGGCTCTCCGGTGTTCAGGAGAGAGAGAGAGAGACAGAGAGAGACAGAGAGAGAGAGAGAGAGAGAGTAGTTTTATCCAAGAAATCGGCGATTAAGTGACCTCTTGCACAAGCCCGAGGAAAGCCCCAAAGGGGATGGTGAGCATTCAAGTCCCCCACAAGCAAAAGAGGAGTTGGCAGCTGGGAGACAAGGTCCTCTAAATGAGTGCGCGAGAGGTCATCAGAAGGAGGCAAATAGGTACTACAAATGGTGAAGCTAATTGAGGAAAGCTTAATGCGTACAGCGATGGACTGTATGTCCGAGTGTATAGGTACAGATTCAGCGAAGATATCCCCGATAAGAATCATGGTGCCCCCATGTGCAGGGACACCAGCCGCCGGCGATAAATCACACCGCACAGAAGAGTACTGCTTTATTGTTAGGTGGTCTTGGGGGCGGAGCTTAGTCTCTTGCAAGCATATGACCAAAGGTTGATACTGGCGGAGCAACAATTCAAGCTCTGGTCGATGCGATCTAATTCTACGTATGTTTCATTGTTGGATAGCCATGGGCAATTGTATGGGATAAGGTTTAAAAAGAGAGGCATTTCTGCATATTCGGCTGTACTGGTCGGTTTAGTTTATTTTTCTTAGCTGTCGGACTGGCACCTTTTTCAGAGGCACGATCCTGCCGCTTACGCACTGGCCGTCTGGCAGGGAGGGCAATATCCTACTGGTCCATCTCCTCCACGGGAGAGGCCCTCTTTCCAATAGAGAATTCGAGGTTCTCGAACCGATTAGAGGTACTGATCGGCGAAGATGGTGGTCATCGACAGGTTTTCTCCCCAGGAGATTCCTCAGAAGAAGATCTGCGCAGAGAAGAAGGTGGACTTCCCTTGGATGGTTTGGGAGGGGATCTTACAGTCTTTTAAGAAGTCAGTCCGGACATATTTTGTCTTAAAGACTTTCACTGGTGCAGAGTACTCTACGGTTACGCCTAACTTACTGCCCGAGGTTGAGGGTTTGAATGACGCTTTTCCAGGAATAGGCCTTACATTGTGGAAGAGCCAGATGGTGACGCTGACGTAGATGTGGATGCTGTGGGCCTGGTTAGTGGTCTGGCTACAAGAGTCTTTTCTGCAATTGTGGCCCGGTTTATATCGCAGGTCTGCGCTGCGATTTCCCGCCTAGGGACTGGTTTAGTTACAGCCGAGCTGTAGGTACCAGACCGCAGGATGGAGGGTTGGCGGATTCGCAGGAGCTTACGGGATTCCGAGAAGGACAACTTCTCCTTCACCCAGATCTCCTGGATCAGCAAGTTTTTCTCTAGAAGTTGAGAATGAAGCCGAAATCCTAGCGCAAACATGGACCCATAACACATTGCGCAAAACCAATGTAGGTGAAATAGTTTGGATTATCAAACACCAGCCTATAAGAAAAGCCCTAGGGTCAAATAAAATACCAAATGTGGTCTAAAGAACTTGCGAGCTAGAGCACTGAAGGTTCTAGCCAGTATATTTAACTTCACGCTCGACAAAGGCAGATTTCCTCCAGCTTGGAAGGAAGGCAAAATACTTTTGTTCCCTACGGCCAATAAGAATCTGGCATTACCTATCAATTACAGGCCAATAAGTCTCCTGAACACCATAAGCAAGGTATTAGAAAACATAATATTAAAGCGCCTAAATACACATATACACAAACACAACATACTAATACCCTAACAGTTCGGGTTTAGAGCGAAACACACTACCAATTTACAAACTGCTTAGAATGAAAGAAAAAAAAAACCAAGGGATTCAATACGAACAAATCAACAGGCGCCATTTATCTAGATATTGAGTGCGCCTTTGACAAAGTATGGCATGCTGGACTCATCTGAAAGCTCAAACAATACAAACTCCCCGATTCTGCCATTGCCCTAATTAGGACTATCTCTATAATCAACGATTTCATTCCTCGGTAGAGGCTGCAGAATCAAGCGTAAAACCTTTCAAAGCCGGAGTTCCACAAGATAGCCTCATGGGGCCTACACTATTTAACTTATACATAGATGATATGCTGCAACTAGAAAGATCTAACAAATACATATACGCAGACGACACTGCCATCGCGACGCACTCCACTTAGCTACGTTTCTTGCATTTAAGCCTTTAACATGCATTAAACGCACTCGAACCGTGGTTCACAAAATGGAGAATCAAAGTAAATGCCAGAAAGACGCAAGCAATAGTATTTACAGAAAGACTTTTCCACAGTAAAGGAAAGCATGCTCTCCAACGAAGGACCAAATAACCTACTTAGGTCTGGTCGTGGACCAAGGGCTCAACTGGAACAAAGGCTAAGATAAGAGTTAAAGCAAATGCTCAACTAAACAAACAGTATTAAATTATAAATCTGAATAGGCATTTAAAGCTAAGCATGGGACTTACTCTCTACAACACACAATATTTCAAATGAAAAAAGTAACTTTGTAACAAAAAACAAGGGTAACAAACCTTTAATCTGTATCGTCAAAGCATTAAAATTATTACAAATAGAATGCCACTAATTGAGCAAAAGATAAGATGTGATAACTTTATCACAAACTTTTACAAAATGTGCAAAGGCCCAGTAAATAGGTGACATGTCTAAGGAAGTATGGCCACAGTAAAGCATACATGTGTCTTGATCTAGTACAGTATTTTAGGGCAAAAATGCCTCTTCATCAAAGAATATACAATAATCTTACGAGAATGTATATTTACAAATGGAAGGAATATAATTTATTTTAATATTTATAAACTATCCTCCATATATTCCCTTACTGAGTAGTATGATTTATTTACAAGTATATTTTTGATAGTTTTATATCCTTTAATTCTCTTATTTTGGTGGGTAATGTATCATACATCTTTATTTTTGCAGAGTGGGGATTTTTACACTTACTGTTATTCTATGTTCTGGAGGTTTTAAGTTGCCTTTTGTTCTGGTTTTATAGTCATGTTGTTTTTGGGTACTATATAGATTGTCAAAATTTGCATGTTTATATTTGTAAAGTTATAGTATGTATTGTGATGGAAAAGTTACTATTTTAAGGTTTTTAAATAGTCCTCTGCATGATTATTTGGATCTGTTTGTGATATACAAATGATTTTATTTTGAGTTTTGGAAATTTTTAGAAGGTCAATATGTGGTTTACTCTTAATGTTTTCAGTTCTCATACTATATATTTAATGCACTTTATAAAAATTCTAGTTTTACAGTAACTGGTCCAGAGAGTAATATCATAAACATAGTGGAATTTTGTAACAAAGTTCTTTTACATATTGTCTTCAGCATTATTCAAATAGAATTGTCCATATTAGTTTGTTTTCTTTTAATAGAAATACATACATATTCATTTAAAACACTGAGTTTGAGCTAATAACATAGTAATATGAGCTGTCTCTAATATTATAAAAGTAAAGATAAAATTCTGCAACATATTAATGAAGAGAAAGAGCAAATTCATTAATATGTCATTGTAAAATATACTGCTGTCCAAAGGCTAATCGTAATTTAATATTTTGTTACCAAACTATCAGAATTGCCCAAAACTTGTACAAATGAATCACACATGATCTGATATGCAACAGAGTAACAAAAATCACATAATGTTGTATTATCATGACCTGAGGACATACATAGTTTTACACAATTACAAAATGTATCACTTACACAAAAATGTATGGTTAAAATGGGGTGTTCTTTTTTTATTTTTTGATAGTGTTTAATGCCTGCCTTTACTACTTATGGCACTGCAGGCAATGACACTGATGATACATGAAATGAAGATAGAGTCTGGTGGAATACGATGGTGGGGGAAACTGGAGAACCTGAAGAAAACTCGCCCCTAAGCCACTTTGTCCATCACAAATCTCACATGAGATGCTTGGGACCAGTCCATGTGCTTGATAACTTCCCACTTAAGATACTTGTTCACAAGTAGGCCCTATGCGGACGTGCATTATAATCTATAAAGATGAATTGTGGACCAACTGTAGCTCTGAAAAATAGCACTTGTGGTTCTTCAAAGATGTTCAGTTTTGTGTGTCCATTGAATATTATGCCTGCTCACACAAGTACTCCACCACCAAATTATTTTTCCATGATGTTCGTGAGATGAAACTGGATACCATGTTCTTGCCAGATTAATGTGTAATGCGAATCATTGATTAAATTCAATCTGAACTCCTCTGTAAACTTTAGATTCTTCCATTCATTCAAGGTCCATTGCTGACTCCACTGTAAATGGAACTGTTGTGTACTTTAATGAGCAGGACACATACTGTTAGACATCTACTCTGAGCCTCTGATGGACCATTTGCCTAGAAACCAGACTGCCTGAAGTGGTGACAAGCTTGAAAGATAAGCATCCCCCAATGTCATTGTGCTGTTAAGGTCAGATATCGCTCTTGTTACCTCGTTGTGACTCATCGGTACCCGTGTACAGGCATATGATGAACATTTCCTGTGTCATGGAACCGTCACATGAGCCTGGAAATTACACTTTGTGGATATTCAGGACTCAAGAGCCTTTGGTCTATGTCTAACATGCATCTAGACACCTAATTATTCTATCCTTCAAAACAGGGTCCAGTTGGAGTCTTTGTGGCATGTTGGTGCTGTCATGTACAAACTTTAAGAATACCCTCTGTTCACAATGAGACAACAACAACAATTGATACTCTGGTATTGTTGGCCTTTGAAGCATGTGTTTATTCAGAGGTGGAAGAACCCATTTCCTATACACATTACATAAGTTGTGGTACATACTGTGATAAAGTTTAGTGGCACTCCCTCAATGTTTTATCTTTTCATTTCTGGGATTTATGAGTCAAGCTTAATGTTTGGACACCAGTATGATATTAAACAGCGCAATCCTCTTCCAAACAACAATAAGAGTTATTGATATCTTCTTCTCAGGCCCGAATTTAGGACCTCTGATACCCCTGGGCAAAAACAAACATTTGCTGCCCCCCCAACTTGCAACACATATATTACTTAAATTTTCACAATGGTTGAGAGAGTATGGTTTCTCTAGTTTGGATACTTAAGTATGAGTGGCAAACACCATAAGTGAGTATATTAAAATTTAAGTAGAAACATCTTAATAGAAAGCACTTACACTAAAGAGGCATCACCCCATATTAGATGTCAAAACATATACTGTTTAAATAACAAGAGGCTTCCTCCTTGCCCTGTCATTTGTAAATAAGTTTATGAGTTTGTCATAGTCCATTTTCACTGTTAAGTCAGATTCAATTGCAAGAACACCAAGATAACTAAGACGATCCTTCACTTGTGATGTTCTTAAACAATAATTTATGCATCCTAGAGCAGAAAATGATCTCTCAGTTGAGCAGTTGGAAGCAGGAGTGCTCAAGTATGTTTGTAGAGCTATGTTTAAGTTTGGGTAAACACTCTCTAGACAGTTACCTTTCAACATCTTGCACAGCTGTGTAAGAGAGTGCAACGCATTTTCATTTTTTTCTGTACAGCTTTCCAGTAATTTTGTCGTCCCCTAAAATGTGCCGCCCTGGGCAGTTGCCCGGTTTGCCCTGCCGTAAATATGGGCCTGCCTCTTCTGTTTCATCCTGGCACGTACAATAAAAAATAATGTTTGCATACCATCTTATGGTCACCTGATTTTGCCATTCTTCTCCAAAAATTGTTTTCAGTAATTCACTATTTTTCTTCTGTGCATCAGGGACTGAATGGCTGAGTGGCATACTTGCAATTGATGGGTTGAAAAGCTTCTGTATGGTTCATCCTTGTTTCAGAAGAGACTTCCACTCTTGCTGATCTTGATGCAATCTGTAGAATGCACTTGGCTTCACTTCAATGTGAATATTTTCCATTATTTCCTTTTTACAAATGAAAATTCTCTCCATTTTATTAATATGTTCTAAATTTCTGAGGCCTTTCAACAGGTTGCACATCCATTATCTCCCAAACCTGCCAAGGGTTTTATACTTCACCCAGTGATTAATACATACCCTGGTATTCCTCTTTAGTGGCAATTATTAGTTTCTTTTGTAAAAGCTTCTCAACCCTCCCAAATAGCCTGCCAGCAGGCAGAAACTTCAACTAGAGAATTGTGTGTTACAACAAAATACATAGTTTATGAAGCACTCTATTATTTTTGTTTTGAGCCCCACACCCTTCACAGAAAAGTTTCAGCAGCAACTTATATTTAACATCAATGGAATTCAAGAAATGTATCAAAACTGAAGCTACTTCTATTGAACCACGTCCTTCCTGCTCCTCCATCCATGTATAAAATACTGGTGCTACTGACTTCACATTGACAATGTATAGGCTATAGAAACTAATCTGTTTTGAGTAAAATCATTCCTGTGCTGGACTTTTTGGTAATGCCCGGGCCTGCTGCAGATCAAATCAGAATGTCACTGCCTGCTATTTCTCATGTCTTAAAAGTTCATAAAATGATTTTGCTCTTTTCTTATGAACTCTTTTCTGTGTTATGAGCTCTATCTTTTCCTTTGTTGAGGCCACCTTTAGTTGCTCATCTATTCTGGCATAGAAACTGCAGATGTCAGTAGCTGAACTTCTAAATCCTATGTTAAATCAGTCATGAATATTCTTCAGAACATGGATGCAGATACTTTACTGTCATTAGCAACAGCATTATTGTACAAAACACTTAGTTTCTTCTGCTCAGTTCACTGTTCAGGTACACTCTTTGACACTTTTTCCTCTTGTAGTGACTCCCTATGAATTCCATAACACAGTCTTTCTTTCTTGCAGTTTTACGACTCACGTGATCTCCACCTCTGTATTCCTTGATCTCTTTACCCGTTTTTATTTTGTTTGTTGAGCTGTTTAGTCATGTAGATTTCATTAGGGTAATATGCATAAAAAAGCGGGAGACCTGGGTTCGATCCCCAGTACCGGCGTGGGGATTTTTCCCCCGCTGGGAGACCTGGACCGGGGTGCACTCAGCCTCGTGAGGTCCCTGGGGGGCCAATTGAGGAGCTACTTGATGGAGAAGTAGCGGCTCCAGGTCGTGAGGACCGCATTAACCGGCCGGGAGGGGCTCGAGGCGCTGACCACGTCTTACCCTCCAATACTGCACCCTATCCATGACGTCTGTAGTGGACCGAGATGGGGGACGCAGCGGCCGGGCGGTAGGCCAAGGCTCCCCGTGAGCTGTCATGCCATGGAGTTAAGTTAATATGCATAAAAATTAATGTACACTAGATGTCTTTCCATTTGTGGTGGAAAGAATGTAATTCACATTAAATGTGAGGCTTCCCTTTCCTTTCATTAGTTTGTGGTTGCCTTCGCTGAATATTTTTCAAAGATATCATTTACTACCATTCTTTACTGAAGTGCTTTATCAAGACTTTATAAATTAACTTTTGTCATTTGCAATGCATTTTTAGAATGTATCTTTACACAACTAATTTGTTTGTTTTTATGCATTAAAAAAAAAAAGAATGAAAGCCTCTTGGGGCAAATAACCCTCCTTGTTTATCCTTTTCTCAATGTGAATCAATCCTCTGCCTCTTTCTGGAAACTCTGCTGGCACTTTTTACAATAGCACCTCCTTCTCATACATTTTCTACTTATTACTGTCATGATTCATAATAATGTCAAAAGAATAATACAGGAGAATGAGGCTACACTGGGTATTGTGTGACTTGAACATATGCCTTCTATTGGCCTTATGGACTTATTCTTCTTTGCTTCAAATGTATATATGGACAGGCTCGTGTTTGCTATTTTCACATGCTTATATCCCAGGATACAGGCTTAAGTTTACTTGAATTTTACAATGTACATACAGTCTGTTCATTCTCAGTGATACATCCCATATCTTTACCTGTTTCTTTTTTTTTTTTTTTTTTTTTTTCAAATTTTGGACAAGTTCATGTTTGTTTGTCACCTCCTCCAGTTTTGGTCTGTTATTTGATACCTTCCTGTCCAAAATGAATCCCACTATGCAAATGCAGCTCTAAATTATTTCCAATTATTTCTTCTGCTTGCTGCATTGTCCTCCTTTCTCTTTCTTCTGGCACTTCAATCATTATATTTAACATCCTATATTCTTTCTCTGCACTCTCCAAATTTTTGATTCTTCAGTTCAGGACTTCCTCCTATCTTTTGAATTTTTATTCAAAGCCTGGCATTGCTCCTTTTAGCTGAAGAATGTCACTTTCATATCATTTATATAGTGTTATCATTGTATGTATATGTTTCTTTGTATGTTATCATTTCAATCTTTGGTTGCTATTGTCAAGTATGCTTTGACCACATAGGCAGCCGGTATGTACAGGAAGCTAATTTTGAATAAGCTAATAAGAATATGTATTACATTTTTCTACTTTTTTCAATTCCTTGCTCATTTTTTCAGGACTCTTATGATATTTTGTTCTATTTTTCTGGGCTCTGGATTCAGTTTTATTCCTCCTCTTATTAAAAGTGCAATCAATACTAATAAAAACATCATCTCATGTTAAGTGCTCTGATTCTCATTCAATACATATCAGATGTTATATCCAAATTACTCTTGTTCAGCAGTGTGTGTAGCAAGTACTTGGCACATCTGTCTGTACTGGTCTCTCACCCATAGCTATCAATGGATATAAAAAACTGTTTTGCTTATATTTGTAAGGCACTTCTGAAGACAATGATGGTTTGTAAACCTCTTAATATTGAAAAGACTTTTGTAACACCCAAAGAGGGCCATGCCACGGTCGAGTGGTCAGACCATTGGCCTCTCACCTAGATGGCCTGGGTTTCATCCCAAGCGACCGCATGTGAGATTTGTGGTGGACATAGCGATGCAGGGGCAGGTTTTCTCCAGGTTCTCCGGTTTCCCGTGCCATCACATTCCATCAGGGCTCCATCTTCATTTATCATCAGTGCCATTGAAGTAAAAGTAGGCATTAAACACTACAAAAAAAAATAACACCCAAAGATCCAGTAACAACTACAGCTTGCAAACTATTGGCTACAAATAGAAGTACATCTAACTACCCACCCAACCACCTCTCTCTCTCTCTCTCTCTCTCTCTCTCTCTCTCTCTCTCAGTATTAAACTTTTATGGCTTCATCAATTACAAAATATTTACAAACTATTAATACTTACATTATAACTATAGGTAATATTATTTACAATGTTTTAAAAATACTCAAGAAATTCCTGTACAGTACACAAACATTGATTAATTAAATACCTCTTGACTTTCTTCCTAAATCTAATCATGTGTGTGTCTGAGACTGTATTAGTTACTAGGTTATACATTTAGATGCCACTATGCAGAACTGAATTGGTCTATTTAGTTGTTCTCTCTATTTGTAGGTGAATTTTGTCACCGGTTCTAGTGCTGTGAATGTGAATTACATTCTCTGAGTAAAATTTTTGTATATTACTATTTATGAAGCATACACTTTCTAGTATATAAGGCAAGGTAAAGTGAGAGTATGTTGTTTTGTTAAAAGTAAATTTTACAGTGGGTGTATTTAATTAGAGTAAACATTTTACTATGATTTTGCTTTGTGTTACAACTTGTGTATTTGTATCTATTGAATTTCCCCACAGAATAATGTTGTGAGTAAGAAATGATTCAACATATGCAAAATAGATCATTTTTAGAGTGTTCAGGTTGCATACATTTTGCAGTACATAGATTATGTAAAGACTTCTGTTAATTCTTTATTGTGATGTTGCGAATGTATTACCTACAGTTTAATTACTTCTAAAAATGTTGCTTCAAAGGCATATTGAATTACTTTGTTATTTTAGGTGATCAATGGATCAATGTTTTGTTCTTTCCCTGTTGGAGAGGGCAAAACTCATACTTGGGATTTATTGGCATTTAATATCAACCAACTTATGGACAGCCATTCCATTGGACTAGCCATAATTTCAGCTCCTGTTGTAAATTTGCATGAGAGTTTCCCTTTAATATGCAGCTTGTTTTGTCTACATAGCGCACTTTTTTTTTTTTTTTTTAAACATTTTTGGTCATATTGGACAATGAATGAAATTGGTGAAATGATGCTCAAGTGATCTCAAAGTCCATGGAGCTTAAAGTTACTCAACATTCGTCTTCTCAGGATAAGGAAAAACCCTGAAAAAATCCTTATGTTGGTAACTCACCCTAAGCGAGATTCGAACTAGCAATTTGTTGAATGTGAGACAGACACAATACCCTCACACATCAGAAGCAGGCTGCACACAGTATTGTTGCTGTATGAGCTATGTTAACTGGCAAAACTGCTATGTAAACTAGAACAATGGAGGCCCAAATTTGAGCTCTGAGGAATCCCACAGTTTACTACCTTTGAGTTGGAATTAGCATTTCTGCCATCTATTACATTTCTTAAGGATGTTAACTGCATCCTGCTGTTTAGATAGGATTTGAACCACATATGTACTATGCCAGTGGTGTCAAGGTTAAACACAGTTCAGGGCGTAAGTGGGCTACTAGTTGTAATAGTGAATGGCATATAACATGGAAGCATTATCAGGCCTCACCTGTCTGCTTAGTTGCAGTCTGGCTGCGCCTAAATGTACAACCTCGCATACCTTTATGAAAGATTTCCCTTCAAAAATTGCTGAACTTGGAGAAGGATCCATAATACAGGTACCTACTACAGGTTTGATGTATTAACAGAGCACTGCTTCTTAGTATGTCAATCATAAATAGAAAACTATTTATACGTTAACATAATTATTCAAGTTTATTAAATTAATGAAAAACTGTTACAACTTTGGGATGATTTGACTTACCTTTTAGAGATTATTAAAACTACTCTAGCTCTTAGGTTAGCGATGCTCAAATTGTGAAGCACAACCATTTAGGCAACTGCATGCCTCTTAAAGGTAGACGATTTTTATGACATTTAATCTGAGTAACAAAACTGTCAAAATCAAATATTAAAATAAATAAATAAGAAATTACTGAGTTGCATTTTTTGGAGGAAGTGAAATAATGTGTAATATAATTAGTAATATGGGAAGGTCTGTATGTACCTGTATATATTTTTTGAACTACTGGCCTAAGCCAGTAACACAGGATTTTCTAGTGTTAGGATTTACATTCCTTATTTATATAGTGAATTTGAGATTATCTTAAACTGAATGTAAATAAAATACCATGCACTACAGATATGTAGGATCAGTCTCTTGGCATGTCTTTGAATTCAAACACTTCCCAATATTTGACTTTATGTTGCTACAAAGTCAGATTTTAAGACTGGAATCACAATTGCTATCTGACAGCCTGTTACTGTGGCAGGTTTTAAGGAGTTTCATTATAGAGAATCCCTATTCACAAAGGTAGGTACTACCAAATATTGCCATAGTTTTTGCCACCTGATGTTTCGCTTCTTTAATGTCTTTGTATGTTATATTTTTTAACACAATATACTGTTTATGTACTAGGCATTGTATACTATTAGTGACAACTTTGCATACTAATTGTTTTACCCATTCAAGTTTAAAACTATGCAGAATAAGCAGTTCATGCTTGCAGTTTCCGAGGCAGCCATTGCCGTGCATTCCTCATGCTCAAATGTAGACTAAACTTGCTTCTAACGTCTGAGCCAGCCATGCACTGGGCTCAGTGAGTGGCCCACTGCAATGCATATGCCATTCATTTGCAACACTCAATTATGAAGTAATATTTGGAGATAAGTGAATAATATGCATAGATTTTACTGGTGTTTATTCAGTGTTTGCTCAGTTTAGAATATATTGTCATAAAAAGTGATCACTTAATTATTTACTGTAATGAAAAATTAGCATTTTCATATGTCTTCAAGTTTTGGTTTTTCATTTGATGCATTTCCACTCTGATATGCTTTTTGTTGCATGTGAAGTGGATTCCTCTGTCCTGGGAGCTGAAAATTAGAAGTGGATTTATGAGCCCTTGAATATGTTTATAAATGTGAGCTGTTCCTTTCAAATCAGACCTGTACACAATTTGCTGATATCTAGAAATTGAAAATGTCTCTCTCTCTCTCACTCTCTCTCTCTCTCTCTCTCTCTCTCTCTCTCTCTCTCTCTCTCTCTCTCTCTCTCTCTCTCTCTCTCTCTCTCTCTCTCTCTCTCTCTCTCTCTCTCTCTCCCCTCTCCCTCTCCCTCTCTCTCTCTCTTGACACTCCTGTCTTGTTTCTAAAGAAATAACTGTCATTTTGTAAAAAGTAGACTACCAGCTCTCAAGAATATCTTTAGCTTGAGTTTTTCAGTGAAATTTCGAAATTTCAATGATTTCGAAATATTCTTTAACCTTTTGCACATTCCAAACACATTGTTATACCATTAAACTGTGTGCACTGCATACAATTCGGTTCCTTTTCATGCTGAAAGTCAAGATTAAGGTATGGAAAATATGAAACTGCTATAAACTAGTTTAAAACAAAGTTTGACATGGTTCCTTTCACATATTCCTGATTCACTATCATCAGTTGGGCATACAGCTAATTTTTCCAAGTTGAAATCAATAACTAATTTGGTCATAGTTTTTGACTTCAGAGAATATGTAGGAATGCTTCAAGGGTGTTTAAAGAATTACAAACAAGATTCCAGAACATTTATGTGCTGAAGATTGAGTGTGACATTTTACATTAAATTTGGCAGTAGATGACATTCTGCACTCCTCTGATTTTTAGGGATTATCAGTTTGTAGTGTTACAGGCATTGTTAGGACAAACACAAGAATAGGAATAATCCTCTTGAATTTTATTTGATATTTTCTCAGTTATGTTTGCCTTGATTCCATAGAATCCCCACTAGAATCATGTTTATATTTGGGTCAACATATGACCCAATTAGGTGTTCTTTATGACTATGAAACTAAGTAAGAGTATAGAAAGAAAACAAATTCCTGATACAAATTTAGGTCTGCTCTTTTATTAGCAACACTCAGCTAATAATCCAATATTGATTTTATTTTAAATAGTAGAAGATGCCAAAACTCTAAGGTTCCCAATATTAGCATCCCTGATCCATAAATGTAAGTGCAACCGAAAATATCCTTAGACATGCACACCTTTGACTAATACTAAGCACAAATATAAATATGCAATGATAACTCTAATATCACATTTATAAATGTGTTTATATAATACTTTTTGTATGTCAGTGTAGATATAAATATATTGCATTATGATATATCGTTAATCCACTGCACAGATTCTTGAAGACAGACTTAATTTCCTTAATTTAGTAATTGGCATTAACCCATTAACGCCCACTGTATGATAGGTATTGTATACACAAATCAGGTAAATATATAAACAATGGAACTTTATCACCGCTTAATATGCCCTTGTTGTGATGCTTCTATCCATTGTTTTTAATCTCCAAGTAGGATTTATGGTTGGTTTCCTAGCATTTTTTGATATTGTGAAGTAATAATGGATGTTGAATTCAGCAATTATGACAGAACAGAAAATAAAGGAGTGCTGGTAAGTGTTTTATTTATTTTTAAGGCTTAGATATATGAACTAGGCTGAAATATAGTACCACTGCACTTAAGACACTATGATATTCACACTAATCCACATAATAAGTTATACTTCATGATGCTCACATGCTGAAACATTTTTTGCATATCCTGTAATTTTATATGCTGGGTATTCACAGAATGAAAACATTTTTCAGTAAAATTGTTGAAAGGAATGCAGAGGCTACTCTCAATCTTTAAGAAATCCTTGAAGTTGATGATAATTATGTAGTGGCAAAGCATGAGTTCAATGAAAGGCATTGATTATGCAATTACTCTAATTTTACTACATGAACAGGGACATTGTTCGTCATCAACATCATCATCATCATCATCCATCCCCCATCCTCCTACATCATCATCATCATCATCATCATCATCATCATCATCATCATCATCATCATCATCATGACCAACTATCATTTATTATTATTATTATTATTATTATTATTATTATTATTATTATTATTATTATTATTATTATTATTATTATTGTTGTTGTTGTTGTTGTTGTTGTTGTTGTTTATTAAATACATACATTTTCAAAGAGTCTGCTTTGAAACTACAAAAAAACCCTATTTTCAGAACTTAGGAATTTGTTTATACCTATGTGAATTCCGACTGCTGCTCCTTTCCAAAAATTTCTCAATGACATCATAAAAAGCTGAAGATGAATTTTTTCTCATTGATTAGTTGTTCTTTCTCAATGGAGATAACAGCAAATCCACACAATTTTTTCGAGCATGTGTTTTAATACGTTTCAGGTTGGAAAATGAGCATTCATAACCAGCACTCGTTCATTACTGGTATTGTGAAAAAGAGATAACAAAGTCTATGCAATTTGGGCAAATCTTCTTAATATGACATGGTTAAGAAGCTCATGCATGTTATTTGTGTCTGGAAAAGTTTGTTTCATATAGTTTGTATTGAAATGGTAGCTTAGTGTTTTCTTATTGGTTTTAAGAGATTTGTTAATTGAGGCACTGGTCTATCCCAAGACATAATTAGTTGTTTGTCTTCATAATTCAACAGTCAGAAAGGTTTAATTTAACTTTTTCTATGTCATTTTGATACATCTCAATTGGCTTGGCCATTACAAAAAAAAATTAACTTTTACTTCACTGGCAACACCTACACAATTAGGCCCAGCACTAAAGTGTCACCAAAGCAGCAAGAATACTATAGGAAAATGGTGAAAGAATGTAATACTGAATGACTGCTTATGAATGGGGACTAACAGTACAAGAGAAGGGGCTGCCAAATATCTCAGTGTCGGAATGACCATGGCAGAATGCTGTAAAACCAGCACGAAAATATGGTTACTGTCCATATGCATGCATTTTCACTTGCAGCTTTTCTGGGGGTGGAAACTTCTAGTTTTTCCCACTCCATCCTCTTTCATTTTGTAAAGTATCCAAGGGTTTCTTTCCACCATGGGATGTCTACAGGCTATACAGGGCATTTTATCAGATAGCTGCATGCTCTATGTATACAGTGTTGCAATCTAATGTGCCCATAGTACTTGACTCCGATCTAAGTCAGGAAAAAAACAAAGATAGTATTGTGTAAATTATGTGTACTCTTAAATTAAAATTGTTAAAATAATTTAACAGCCTCTGTAATTATGACACATTTCAAGCAGGTAAACTTGGAAGTGGTGCTAACAGGTGCAGTAGAGCGTAATTAATGGCAGTGATCTACATGATGCATCTAGTGCTAATGCTGAACTTGCAGTGCTTTGGATACAGGGAAGGGTGCTTTAGGACAGGTTGCACAAATTAGATGTATACAGTACTCAGTGGAAGGAATTTGTGAGAAACAAGATACTCAGTTTCTGTAAATTGTAAAGGAATTATATTAGAACAAAGTGAGCAGCTGGGCTCCCAGTCTAAAATATGTCTAAATATATCAGGCTCCACTGTTAAAGATTGGAATCAGCTATATAGAAAACAAAAGAAAGGAAAGGAAATAAAAGAAAGAAAACATAAAAAATAAAGTGGAGAAACTGTTAAAATTCATTAAGAATGATTGTGTAGAGTCAAAATGTATGCCTGAATGGTATGAAAGAAAATATGCTCTTTAGGGTATTTTCTGACAGCTTCTTGATAATAGATTTCTGGAAACAATTTGCATAAAAACCTTTATTTATGCTATGCAGAGGGGTATTTCTGTTAAGGTTTCACCTGATGATATAATGAAACACTTAGCAATTCTGCTCTTATCTGGCTCTAATCCTGTCTAGTACAGATGTATATTTTGTAAAATACACGTAGACTGTTATAATACTCTTGTTCCATCTCCCATGACAAGAAACAGATTTGAACAAATAAACACACTTTTTTATCTAAATGATAATTCCAAGTACAATCCTAATGATAGGATCTACAAGGTAGGGGAAGGTTGTTACCCCAAACCTCTAATATATATTTGTTCATTAGAAAATATACTGTAAAATAATTTACATATAAACTTTCATTGATGATATTACATTTTGAACAAATGTATAGCTTAAAAAGCATATGATTTAAAATTTAGAAGTATGTAAATAGTCCAAATTAGGAAACCGGTTGCTTAATTAGCACCTTTAGTTGCTTAAGTTGGACCAGAGGGTAAAACTATCAGTAAGCTGTAAATAGGAAATCTAATTTTTTAAAAATTGTATTTTAACATGTTTATTAGACATACACAATACTTATGTAGTTATTCCTGATCATACAAAACAAATATGTTTAAAGTATTCAGCACAGTAAGATATTTATGCTAGTAAATTAAGGGAACATTTTTTTTCCTCCTCAAAGTGTTTCAAATTAAAATATAAAATAAATTAAGAAACTTCTTACAGAATAAAAGGTAAAGACATTTAACACTGAAATATACTAATCATGTCTATAGACTACGATTAAGTATGAAAATATTACGATGAAGTCTAATTACAGTCTGAACAGAAATATTTCTTCCTTCAAATAACAGGAAGTGATTTGCGAGAACTTTTTCAATTTTCATTCATAAATTTTCATTGATTGTCTTCCGAATGCCTCAACTTCATTTGAGAATATGTTTTAACTGTCAGCATGCCTCTTTATTGCAGCTTTGGGTACTCCATGTACATGAGCACACTCATTAAGTCCAATCACCATTTCTGTAAGCTGCCATGGCGACCTTCAGCTCATCTTCTCATCCATTTCCCATATATTCCCCATTTGGTGATCTTGAAATCCTAAAAGCATTACCCCTGATTATTATTTATTTGACCCTGATTTTATATTTAATTATATACTGCAGTGAAGTAATAGTTGTTAACAGTTTGTCCCAAAATGGATCGGTCCAAATTAGGAAACACACAGTGGTCCAACTTCGGCAACTGGACTTCATGTAAAAAAGATAACACTACAGGGACACAGAAAAGTAAACTCTAGTTTTGTGATGTACAGTTATTAACTAATGAAACACACCTATGCGCTATATTTCAGATAATTAATTTACTTACTCATTTTGTATGCAGAAGCTTATGACTTGCAACACAACAATTATAATACAAATGAACAGAATACAGCAACAGCAACTATTCTTTAATCAATAGCAACAATCGACTGAGCGTTGGGACATGCGACCTTGACCAATTTCTCACCAGTAAAACCAATGGTAAGGTTTAAATTACCCACACATAGTGAAATACGAAAGTAGTCCAACCTAGGCAATGGTCCAACTTCAGGAACCCTGCCCCACACTCTTTGATTGAACAGCTGAGTACAACATTTAAAAAATTTGATTCACCCATAGGTAAAACATTCTCACATGGTGAGGCCATAGAACCATATTATGAGCACCATTATGTTAAGCAATTTGGAAACCTGTGTGCTATGGGTTCAAGTTCTGGTAGCTATCAACTCCAGAAATGCAGTTACTAAAATTGGAACCACTTATAGAACCTGTAGACAAGCAAGCTTGTACCTGGTATTATATGAAATATCACATTGTAACTTTTACTTGCTATTGTCCAGTGTAAGATATATCTTACATGAAAATTTTGCCATTTAAAACTTGGTACTTACTTGTTATTACAATCAGTTATTGATTGTAAGACATAAAAATCATGAAAAATTAATTAATCTGGGCATTAATGGGCTAACTAATCAAAAATATATAAAAAGGCAACCCAAAATATAAATTCTAACCCTTGATACACATAGGATGAGCTCCAAGTGGATCTATATATGACTTGCTTGCAATGTGTCTGCTTTTCACTTGTTTACTCATGAGTGCACATGTTGCCCTGTAAGAGCAACTAAGGTGGTCACCACTGGAGTAGAAAATTATATCTGTTAGACGTAAGACAAAATTTAGACTGTTTAGAAGTTTTAAATATTAATAAGGTAGAGAAATCTATATCTGTCTAATGGTGGCTCTTGAATATTTTAGTTGATGGGGCACAACTTATAAAGATATCATTAAATACAGTCTGAAAACAGAAATTTATCACACTGGACTGCAAATATAGGTCAGGCCATGAAAGAATAATTTTGCTTTTCCAGAATATATATTCAAACTTAGTGTTAGTGTTCCAGTATTGGATTTTTGTTTGAAGGAAAAATATTCACTACACACTTAAGAATTACACAAAAAAAAAAAAAAAAAAAAAAAATCCTTATTTAAGTTTATGATGTAATTCAGATCTTTGTCGATAGTTTTGTAATGCCCTCTTGTTCAGAAACTATATGCCTCCATTAAGTCAGTAATAAATATAAATACAAATGATGAGGCAGCATATTTAAGCAACACTGTGACAACACATTTTTGAAGCTAGCAATTCAATGTATTGAAACCAATAAATAGTAACATGTAAATGTTATAATAAGATTGGAATACTCACTAACCTCCCTATTTATAAGTGAACTCCATTCAATGATCCTCCTCTCACTTATCATTCAAGTTTACTCTTAAGATAAATCTGACTTTTTAAAATGTGATGTTCTTTAAGGGAAGTGTCAGTTGAGTTGTCCTTATAGTGGATGAGTTTCTTATAGTTAAGACTCCTCATGAGTAATTTGGACAAAAGAGTAAACAGCTGATGGGAAGTAATAACTTTGAGCTGACACAAGCCGCTAGGAGAAGCTCCCCTTGCAGGACTCTGGTAGGGATGACAGTCTCATACACATGTGTGAAGAATGTTTAAAAATTCTGTTTGTCCTTCGCCAACCCTTACTGGCACATCCCTGTCATCCCCTAACCATCATAACTCATTTAAAACCAAAGCATTCTGCCTTACTAAGCCTGAACATGATGAGAATGTATCCATGTCTCATTTCTTTCAGATATGCACATTTCAAGTTACCTGCATTCATCTGAGAAGCAGTTGAAACAAAGCCATCAAGTTCTATCTCAGTAATGTTAAATTAGCTATTCTAATGAACCATATTTTTCAGAATCCACTTTGCATAAAAATGTGACATTTTCACATGTTAATTATTCATTCCATCTGATACTACTGATTCATTTTGATGTTAAAATATGAACCAAAAAAAAATTATGATTTTTTTTGTAAACTTTTCAATAAAATTTCTGACATTTTAGTTTTTAGAAAAGTAAACTATTTGAGTAACTACTCTAATGAAATTCCACATTATCATGGTTTTTTTGTACTAGGTGGCAATATTTTTACAGATACATCTTGTAGTTTCAGTTGAAAATGGTTCATATGTTGAAACATTTTGTTTTGAGTGATTCATATTTAAAGTAATTATTACTCTAAAAGGTTGTCTCCTTAGCACGGTGGTAGCATTGCTGCTTGCCAAGTGGAAGGCCTAGGTTCCCAGTGGGGATTTTCCCCCTGCTGGGAGACCTGGACTGGGGTGCACTCATGAGGTCCCTGGAGGACCAATTGAGGAGCTACTTGAGGAGAAGTAGCGGTTCCTGGTCATGAGGACCACATTAATGGTTGGGGGGTTCGAGGCACTGACCACATCTCACCCACCAATACTGCACCCCATCCATGATGTGTGTCATGGACCGAGATGGGGGTTGCAGCAGTTAGGCGGTAGGCCAAGACTCCTTATGAGTTGTCGTGCCATGGAGATATTATTATTACTCTAACACCTAAATACACACAAATACTTTATAAATTCATTCATAATAGTAACATTTTGAATATTTTAATGAACCAAGCACCAAATTAAGCTGAATTAACCATATTTTCATAAAATGGAAAAGAATAAAATATAAAGTTTTTATTTGGGGCTTGATAAGTCCCCTTAAACTAGTTATAGAAACATTCAGCAGTTGTGTTTAAAATTCTACATTTTTTTGAGCTGACACTTCATATAGAAATTATTTTGGGATATTTATGGTTCCAAATTAAAGGGCAGACACTTATCTTTGCACTATTTAGTGCCAATCAGGATGCTTTTATTTACCACATAAGGTGCATAATAGAAGACATATGTCAATTGTACATTCAGATTAATGCAATACTTTTTGCAATAAATATACCATTTTACACATTCTAAAGTAGGTAGTCATTTGCAATGTTATATCATGTTTTGAATAGAAAATATAACTGATTTTTGGAATTTTTAACTAAGCCCAGACTAAAAAATTGGTAATCTTTAAAGAGTGATTAAGAATCTCTCCTGGAAAGTTTACCTGCCATTTAACTGTATCCTTTTATAACGTAAAGATGAAATTAATGCAGGTAGATTGCCCCAAAAGTTACTCTATCTAAGAGGAAAGATTGAATATAAACATGATGCATATGTAATTAAATATCATGAAACACAAACTGCCTAAGGTATATCTAAGGAAAGATTCTTGATTAATCTGTATAACAATATAGGAGCGAGGGTTTTTTGCTTGGATATAATATTGGTAAGCCTAAAGGATATTAGAAGTGGCATAAGATTCTGTATATATTCAAACCACAGAGTAAACAAAAGCATATACTAGTAAAATGCTGTAACTTGGAAAAAATCAAATAATTTTTAAAGTAAGAGCTGAAACTTTCCTGATATATTAACTCTAAATTTTTAGCAACTAAGGTCAATAAAACTAAATAATTCTAAAAGGAACCATTATAAGAACAGGTTTTTACAACAAAGTATGATGATAAAAGGGTAGTTAGTCTTTCCCAAGTTGGGTAATATTCCATGTTATGCTATTTGACTGTACATCCTTCTTAGAATCTGACGAAACCAAAGACTGGAGCAAAGAGCTGGATATGACATGGCTGCTGAAATATTGGGCAAGAAAGACCAAGCTAATAAAAGCATGATGGGAAATTATTTGAAGGAAATGAAAGAAAACAAAGAAGGGAATTCAGAATAATAAAGTAAACTGGACTTGAGGAAATTCCAGCACAGGTACTAATAATCAAAATTCTAGGAAGCACTGGAATTAGGTTTACTTTAATTTTTATCAGTTCAAGGAGCAATAAGGTGTGAAAAGTAAAATACTCAATTAAGAGTAACTGGTTAGTTACATCATTGTGTACTCCCATTAATGTTTTTATCCTCCCGTCGAGCGCAATACCTACTTTTTTTGTTTTTTTAAATTTTGCAATATATAAAGAAGCTTGTGACATTGATGTGATTAATATTAAATGAAAAGAATTTGAGTCAGTTTTGTAACACAAAACATCACTTAGTAATTACTTCTTGAGACTGGTTTTGGGAACACTTGTTCCCATTTTCAATCCCTAATTCCGACTGAATAACGCTTTGTTGGCATCAATGATGAGGGTGAAGGTGTGTCCTATGGAGGCATCTGGTACTAGATCTATGAACTTCATAGGTTCCTGTATGGCAGTAAATCAAAATTCAAATGGTTCTTTTTCTTCATGATGTAGATCTTCTCCCTGACATCTAATCCTATGTATTTATAAGCTGGTTTTAACAGTTTTATATTAAATGTGAATTCATTTCCTTATGACCAGAAATGATTGACAACTGCTGATTTTTCTGTTCGTTTGTTTGTATTTTAGGTTTCTCATGTGTTCGTTTAATGTGGTTTCCAAACTTCTTTTTATCCTTCCTATGTATACTAGATTACAGTCTGATCATTCAATTTCACAAATACCCAGTCTTTGTTTGTTTGCTCGGATAGGATCTTTAATTTTTTGTTTAGCAGTTCTGATTGCTGTAGTGGGTTTTTGGAGCTAAATAATGTTATAATTTATGAAGGTATTCTGAAATTTGTTTGTCCAAGGATGATAGGTGAATTTTCTAAACTGAGGTTGGTAACAGTGTTTCTGTATGTGTGTGTGTGTGTGTATGTATGTTATGCAGTTCAGGTTTTTGTATTTGTATATACTCTTGTCTGCTGTGCTTTTGTGGAAGCCGTTTTTGGTAGCTATTTGGCTAATCTATACTTTAGATATTCAGGACTGCATAATTGTGTGCTTTGTGATTGTAGCTATCATACTTTATATAGTTTTCTGAATTTTTAAAACTTTAAAAAAAGAGGAAAAATATTTGGCAGACATATGTTTCCTGAATCTTTGCTACATAAGGTCATTCTAAATTTCATCAGGAGGTACATCAATTATGACAATAACAGCAAGTATCAAAGAATTGCAGATAAAAAGGTAAAAGAAACAGAAAGGAACAAACACTATGCAAAATACACAGTCTAGAGCTATAGCTTTAGGATTTAAATTTAGCATTACCGCAATAATTAGGCCACACACTTTGGGAAAATATGAGCTCAGGTTTCTTGAGTGGAAAAATGAGTTGAAAGATGCTTCATCTAAGGAAAAAAACTAGAAAATCTTTGTGACAAACAGAATAAAAATAAATCAATATGAAAAAAGACAAGTCCTGAAAACCATGTAGTAAATCTGTTCAAAGCAACCTTTGCAAATCTTCCTTTGGAAGGGATATAAAGTCATTGGTCCCATGTTGTAGATTTACAGCATATAAAAGAGCCTCAAGCCTGATGAAAGAAGCCTCTGAGAAAGATTTATCCAGTATATTTTATTCATATCCAGTATAGAATGGGATGCTGAGAGCCACAGCAGTTAAAGAACATCCATAAATAAAACTCCATTTCCATTTCTTCAGCAAATCAAGTTAACTGTACTCAACAAAGGCCTAAACATATTTGTAGATTACTGCAGAAAAATAGAAAACTCAGTAGCAGATATAAAAATAGCCACAAACCACCTAAAAGAAATAGACCAAAAAGTAATTAAGAAGCAGTGTGAAACAATTTTGGGACAAGTACATTCACAAATGCAAACAAAAAATCAGCACTGGAAAATTATAAAATCTTTAATTATAAAATCTTTATAAAATCAAATAAAGGCAACCAAATAATAATTCTAAATGAAGAAGTTTAAAACCAGCCAACTTGTTAAGGAACAATTTTGAGATACACATCACTGAAGCATTCCCACATCTGTATAAAAAGTGGTACAGGTATGTAGATGACATCATCACCATAGTTCTTGAGAATGTCATAGATGATACACTCAAACTCCTCAACATGCAGAACAAATCAATTTAGTTCACTATAGAAACCAAACGGGATGGCTGTCTACCATTTCTGGACATCAAAATAATCAGAACAAAACAGCAAAACCTAACATTTGGAACATACAGAAAACCCACAAATACAGATAACTACATAAAATATGACAGCTACAATCCCACAACATACAAATATGCAGTCCTGAATAGTCTAACATATAGATTAGTACATATTCCCAGGGAAAATAGTGAATACCTACAGACACTCCAAATAGCAACCAACAACAGCTTCCACAAAATTGCAATAGACAAGAGAATACATAAACACAAAAAAACTGAACCACATAATGCACACAACCTAAAATACAAACAAACAGAAAAATCAATAGTTGCCAATTAGCTTATAAACACACAGAATTAGGTGTCTGGGAGAAGACCTACATCATGAAGAAAAAGAACCATGACATGAATTTTGATTTACCACCATACAGCAACCTTTGGAAGTTCATAGATCCAGCACCAGGTGCCTCCTTGACTGATGCACCTTCACCCTCATTGTTGATACCAACAAAGCAAGATTCAGTCAGAATTAGGGGTTGAAAATAGTAACAAGTGTTCCCAAAACTGGTCCCAGTAAGTAATTACTAAGGGATGTTTTACATAAACTGACTCAAATTCTTTTCATTTAATAGCAATACCTATTGTTACATGATCAGGCATAATATATCTCAGAGATATTGTTTACATGCCCGTTTTTCTGCTGCATGAACACCTTTCTAAATGGGAACTTATGTGTATTTTATTATGTTTTATTTATATTTTAATTTTCAATATTTTGTTTTTGAAGAATTACAGTTCCTTTAAGTGTTTTTTGAAAACACAGGTTGCATTCATTTAAGAAAAAAAAAAATCTACTATCATACAAAATGGGAAAGGGTAATTATAGTTGTACTCGTATCGCACATTACAATTATGGGTAAACAATTAACTAATATTTTCAGATCTTTAATTTAATGCACATATTTCAATTAGCAAAATATTGTAATAAAATATTTGGTCTGTATATTAAAGTTCCCACTGTAGATTCTTGGCATACTTATTGCAAATTTGCCCAGCATGTTCTAAACAACAGTACATTTTGCATTTGTTGCAGCAATATTATGCAAATCACTTCTTCTTGGATTCTATGGAACAGCTCATACAAAGTTTGAGTTTATTTTCCATAGAAGAACCAGGAGAAAACTTGTCAATTTCTGTAGAGCAAAACTTTTTAAGACCTACTTAAAGAGTAGTGATTATTCCCCTTGTAAGCTTGCTCCTCTTAGACAGCTGATCAAAGAATAACTCTTGGAATACTTTTTTCAAGGTCTTATTTTCTACCCTATCTTACCAGCAAACAGAGGAGAAACATCTATGATGTCTGTGTCTTCATCTGTGTCATTTTGAGAGGACTGAGAATCCTTTACACGGGTTTGTGTCATAGGTTCACAACCTGTGTCATTGTCATAACCAAAAGCTTCATCATTATCTTCATTATCACCCAATAGTATTGTCAGGGCTTTCTGTGAGTCATTTTGGTTACACACATTGAACACTAAACTTCTTGTTTCCTTATGTGCAAAAATTGACCAATAGAAAAGAAGGCCATGAAAACAATGAGGTAGTATGTGAGTGGGCACAATGTATCTCAGACACCTTTGCTTGACAATGAAAAGAAAAAATAGAGGGTTGGCCAATAATGAACCAGGAAGCACTACAATATGTTTTAAGAAGCTGCAACAGATTAGAACATTTTCGCATGAATGGTTATGTTATGTTAAAAATGTAGGAAAGGTATCTCTTAGATATGTTACACCCAAGAGAGGGTTAGTTAAGTAAACTATTCTTTTACCTTGAAATCTGAAATGCATGCTAAGTGCCTATACTTGTACTGTTCATTCTAGAAGGGATATAACTCTAGGTCATGCATTATGTAGAGATATGAAAATAAATTACTCATTATTCAATGTTGTTGATAGTTTCTGTGTATTTGTTCTATTATCTTTTTACTTTGCCTAGATAGTTTTTAGCACTCTAAGGTTACAGAAATGTGTGAAAGTCCCTAATGTAATGGCTGAAAGTTCTTCCTCCCAATGCCAGGATTTGCCATACAGCCACCAACGCAACAGGTCTGGTTATGGTCAAACATCCCTGCAAGGACAGTGACCACAATGCCGCCTCATCACCGAGAACAGCATTTATAGTGCATATGCATCTATGCCATCTGCCTGTGCTACCACAGACTGTGAGTCTAGAAGCACACCTGAAAGGGGATAAGAAGAAAATGGCATTAAAGGGAATGATGGAAAGGAAATCATGGAGAATAAGCACTCTAGTATTTGACTAAGTGACAAGGTTGGACCATGAAAAACCCCAGTCAGAGTGCATGATTAACAGGAACTAAACCCATGACCTCCCAAACGCGAGTTGCACTCATTACCATGGTACCACCTTGCTTAGTTATTTAGCACTTTATCTTCGAATTGGTTGCACCATGGCCAAGTGGTTAGACCACTCGTCTCTCACCTAGATGCCCTGGGTTCGATCCCAAGCGACCGCATGTGAGATTTGTGGTGGACAAAGTGACATAGTGGCAGGTTTTCTGGTTTCCCTTGCCATTGCATTCCACCGGTGCTCCATCTTCATTCCATGCATCGCCTGCAATGCCACAAGTAGTAAAAGCAGGTATTAAACACTACCAAAATAAATAAATATATATATATATATATATATATATATATATATATATGTATATATATCTTTGAATTATTTAGAATTTTTAGTCTTTGCAGCTGTGCATTAGTACCTATTTATTAACCTTTTGACTGAAAACTAATGCTATATAGTTTCTAGTTTTTATTGTATTTTTAGTGTTTTCTGTATGATACATTAACTGAAGATTAAATTCTTTCTCTGTTTTATGAGGGTAGTTGTGCCTTCAGTCTGTTTCACCTTCATCAGGTCTTTGTTGATATCAGTCTCTGCTGATGTCTAAATTTGTACATGTGTTTTTCTGGACATTCTTACTTTTCTTCTTTAATATTTAAGAACTTCAACATGGGGCTATTAGGTTTTATTTAACCAGGTTCTTTTGAGACAGTGGAAGAAGGAGATAAGGAAGCCATGTGACTGCACTGTAGCTAGCACAAAGTCCCAAAAAAGAAAACTGATCTGGACACAGGCAACAAATAGAAACGATTTCATGCCTTTGCCCTTTGCTGTCTCAAAAGATTCTGACCCAAGAATCCTATTGGAATGCTGCATGATATCGCTTCATGTTTCAACATTGCTTTTTATTAATTATTTGGGTTTTTGAACTCCTATATTCAATTTTCAGTTTATTTATTTGTGTATAAATTTTTGCGTCAGTTTAGGTATGCACACTTCTTATATTAATGACATCCTTTTTGCATAAACATGTAAACAAATTTGTTTAAGCAAATATGCTAAATGCACTTCTTTAGGGAGGGTAATGATGATGAAAATGATACAACATTTTTCATCTATACTCTACTAATACATTTTGAATATATCTGGAAAAGCTTAGCAGCAATGACAACAACAATACAATAATTGGAGGTAGTGGTTGTGGTGTAGGTGATAGTGATATTGGTGGTGGTGATGGTGGTGTGAATAAAGGCTACACTAGTAAACAAAATAAAATTTAGAGATGTGAATGTTTGGAATATTACACCAGGAGAATCAGTTAACTATGGAATATACAGATTATGGCCTTATCTGAAAACATCACCCTTTTTCTATAGAGATAACTTTTTCTGCAGCTATGCTTCTTCTAAAACTCTTCCCACATGACATGACAGGTTATAAACAACTTGCATTGATCATATATTAACAAGAAGAATTTATGGTAATAATGAATGCATTGTCTTTGATAGTCTTATAATGTTTAATGCCTACGTTTATGGCACTGCAGACAATATCACTTATGATACATGGAATGAAGAGTGAGCACCAGTGGAATGTGATGGTGGAGGAAACTGCAAAACCCAGAGAGCCTGGAGAAAACCCACCCATGCACCGCTATGTCCTCCACAAATCCCACATGCAGTCACTTGGGATCGAAGCTGGGCCATTTAGATGAGAGACAAGTGGTCTAACCACTTAGCCATGGCACAGCTGGACTAACAGATCACAAAGTAACCCTCTCAAAACTACCTTTATTGCATTAAAAAAAAAACAAAAAAAAAACTGCTAGGTAAAAAAATATACAATGTGTGAAGCATAACGTGTACCAGAGAGAATTTGGCTGACTTAAATTATATCACAGGAACACAGGAAGAAGCTTAAAGGTTCTCATTACACTGGTATACTAATGGTATTAGAATATCCAGCTCACACAAGAGATTGCCACACAAAATGTGCAGACTAATGTGGATATAAATTTCATAAAATATTACAAATATCTACTGCAATATATCTGAGTGGGATTTATCCATGTTCACAGGCTTCCCCTACCATTCATTCCAACATTTGGTCCATAATCATCTTTCCTTTCAACCATTTCACTGTCCTTTCACATCATCTTCCTCACAATCAGACCAGGATTGGACTGATCATTCATCCTGACTACACTCTCTGATCCCTAGTCCATCTGCTGCATCTAACCCTAGGAGCTGGCTTGTAAGTCCTGGGAGGTGTAAGTCCTCCATGCAAGGAAGTGAAATAGTGCAAGAAGAAGAAGAAGAGGCATCCCACAAGGAAGTGTTTTGAGGCCCCTGCTGCATATAATATGCACTAATGGCTTTCCAAACTAATTAAAGGAAACAGTTATATTGTATGTTGATGACATGTCCATCTTGCTTAGTGGGCTTAAATTTAAGGAATTAATAATAAACACAAAAAAAAATCTGATATTTTCAATTCACATGACTTTCTCTTCCTGCCCTGCAAACAAACTTCCTACAAAAGATACTTCTCTATCTTTCTACTTCATGCTAATCAAAGTAAACATTAGCAGAGTGGTCTTATTACTTAGCTCCTTATAAGTAGAAGGGAAATAAAAAGTTCACTAGAATAAAGCATTAGTTAATGTTTCTGAAGCTGTTGCTTGCCAATTGTCATTGTATTGCTTTTTTGCATTGCCAGGAGTAAAACAAAATCATGGACCTCTTCCTGTTTGAGAAAAGTATAAGTATTTTAAAATTGAAACAAATAGCAACAAATATCTCAGTAATGGTTACCTCCATAACAAAAATGTATAGAACATAAACTATGTGTTTTCACGACATCCAACTTTTTGGTAGTAAGTTTTTGTCCATCTTTTATGGTTTACAAGTCATGCAGAAGTCATTCAGAATGAAGAGGTCTTCAGAGGCTATTCCCAGAAAATGTAAGATATAAATTTTATTTATCATGTAAATATCTTTAATATATGGTATTTTAACAAAATTATTTTTGAGAAAAACACAATTTTCAAACATTTTTCCATATAAAGGGTAGTTTGGAGTCGGGGATTTTCTTGAAAATCTTCATAATGCATCCTTCTAAGATACTATACTTAAATACCAAGGTGCTATTTAATGGACTATTCATTTTTGAGTTATGCTAAACCCACCCACCCACACCCACACCCGCACCCGCACACGCACTCGCACTCGCACTCGCACTCGCACACGCACACACATACATACATGACTCTTTTTATAAAAATGCTTTTCTTGGATTCAGAGGATCTCGAAATATGTATTTCTGGTGACATCTTAGTATCAAATTTTTGGGTGGAATACAGTACCTTCTCTATTTATTATATATATGCTAGTTGTCTCCTTAGTGCAGTGGTAGCGTTGCTGCTTGCCAAGCAGGAGACCTGGACTGGGGTGCACTCAGCCTTGTGAGGTCCCTGGGGATCTATATTGAGGAGCTACTTGATGGAGAAGTAGCGGCTCCAGGTCGTGAAGACCACATTAACTGGCCGGGGGGAGGGGGATTGAAATGAGCTGTGTCACGGAGTCTATATATGTGCTAAAGAATGTAAAAAATTATTATTCAGTTAAAGAATTTGTCTAGCAGCAATGGCTTAAAACTAAATACCTCCAAAAATCTCTTATGTAGCTCAGCTCAAGAAAATAATTAAGAGAATTACATCTTGACTGATTTAGTAAATCATACAAACACCACTAAAAATTCTTGGTGAGCAATTAAAGTGGAATGATCACAACTATTATTTGTTTAAAGAATTAAATGGTGCATGCTTTAATATGAACTGCATTGCAAATATAACCAATTGAAACAAGACTGTCTACTTCAGATACAATGTAGGTGTATGTGACAAAATATCTCATAATTATAATCTCTGTACATAAACAGCATGGGATACAAACACAGATAAATTATGCAGTAACATTTGTTCAGGATTATTCATCATGAAGGGAATGACAAATCTAGAAGCTGTAGAACTCCAAGAGACAATTTATTATGTGCATGTTTTTTTTGGGCACTAGATTTATGAGGAAGCGAAGGCCAGGGGGAGGAAGAAAAAACTCAAATGTTTGTCTTTCTGCAGTGTCGTCAATCAAAATAAGTTTCTTTCTTTGAGGCCCTCAGCCTTTATGATGAATAAGTTATCCAATTTATTACAAACTAGCTGAATTATTAAATGAAACACAGCACTAGCTGGGATCGGGTCTACAGACAGAATGTAATCTTAGCATCGAAGCCACTAGATATTAGGGTGTATTGCATACTTCATGTATCAATGTTGCTGCTCTACTCTGCTTCTGAAATTGCAAGAACCTGCCAATTGCAGATGAAGGAGCTGAGCGCCCAAGAAAAATGCGGGCATAGCATTAAGATCAAATCTATCCCACTTAAGTTATAGAATAACAGCTAAAGCCAAATCTTCAATAATAGGGGATATGGCACTAAGAAAAATACAGAGGGAATACTTAGGCCAAAAATAGGGCACTCAGGCTGGTTTTAGGCTCAGAACATAATGAATAATGTAAATAAGGTTTTAAAATGTTAAATATACTTACATTTTACTCTCTCTACATAAATGAAACAATAATTTACATTAAAAAACAAAGAAGCATATCTATGACCAGAGTACGAGAGGAAAATAATTACCACATACAGACACATGCATTAGAAATCTGCAAGATGAAACCTAAAGTGGCTGCAACTGAACTGTATAAGCTTCCATATTGTACAAGGAACATAAAAGAAAGAAAAAAGAACAACTAAAACAGCAACTAAAACATTATTGCTTTAAATCATGCTTTCATTAACTTGATTATTTAAATGGGTGATAAGATCATAGATATGTGTGTAAGTATATGTATACATTACTATATGAATGGTTAATTTTAATATTTCATAGTATATACAGTAAATTAATGTATCCCACAAACATGGACATAGTACTGCCACAAGCTCTGTTAGAACCTTTAATGCATATACTATTAAATAAATCTATGCAAATCCATTAATTTACATAATTTATTCTGAAAGAACAAAAAAATGCTATAAAATGAACATACTCTCGTTTGAAGTGATTGTTATGTGTGGCAACATAGCAGCAAAGACATTGAGGCCACTCATCAATAGTTGCACAAATCGTGCCCAGTGGAATTTTCTTGACAGCTGACGTGATTTTAGCAGCTCAATATTGCAGTGCCTCTTTTGACATGTTATTTGCCTTGAGCTTCTGCCACAGAGGATAATCCAATGGATTGAGGTCTGGACTTCTGCTAGGCCAGTCAGCAGCAGCGATGAACCATGGGACATTGGTTGCCAACTATGGCTGCATGGTTTTTGCCTTGTGATTTGGCTCTCCCCAAATGTTGTTAACAGAGCCTGGGATCGAACCCAGCATATCTCCTTTAATTTTTTGGTTAGCAAATGCCTTGTGTGTCTTTTATATGCATTAACATGTAAGTCATCCTTCAAAATACGTGACATTGTCTGTGAAGAGATTTTCATTTCACAAGACAGAATTGTTTGTTTATGCAAAAGATTGTGTGGAATCTTTGCACGAACAGCTTTCATGATTTCTTTTGTGCATATGCACCTTGGATGGCCAAATCTGATACAATCAACAGTTGCACCCATTTATTTAAATTGTGCTATTGTCCATAACATAAATCTTACGTTGATGCCAAGAGGTTTTAGCATCAAAAAATTTCCTTAGTTCACCTTCTACAGCAAAATAATGCCAATACAGCAATACAATTTTCGTACACTCCCCACTCCATCTTTCTCTCTTGCTTGTTACTGGCGAGCCGGTTGACTTGCGGAGTAGTAAAGGTGGCCTTGTGGACGCAATATACAGCATTGCCATGTTTCTTCATTCACAATTTCCATACTATGGTGCATTTAAATTTTACTGACAGAACTTATGGCAGTACTTTGTATATGTTATTAATGGATGAAAATAAATACAGTACAATACAATTGTTACAAGCTGCAGAAAAATAAATAGGCTACAGAAAACATGAGGAGCATAGTATAGTGCAGATCTGAAAGCAGGATAATATATAAATGATCCATTTTGTGTTTATCAGCAATAGTTCCCTGTAGTTAAGGGGATTATTACTTATAAATGAGGAAGTGTCAAAGATGGGTGGTTTAAAATTTTATGCTATGATAAATGTTTTTTTGTTTGTTCTGTTTTTTATTCTGTATGTTTCAATTCAATGACTTGTCAACTGAGCTAGATAAGTGGAAACCAATATTAATTTTCATCTCATAATTGTTTAAGTACTATGCTGCATTTCATTGATCATTTTTACTTAAAGCTAATCTTAATCCAACTTTGAAGTTACAGTTTCTTTTTATACGATCAATCAAAAAGAATTGTTGATGTAATGCAAGTTCTTTCTTAAATGTTTGGGACAGAATATCACAAATATACTTACACTTGGAAAGGTAGAGTCAGTCTATCTTTCCAAATCTTATCCTATACCAGCTTGTGTGGGAAGAAACACTTAACACATACTTATATTTCTTTGCAATACACCTAAAACTAGATCAAGATGTTCTGTTAAAACTTGAACCCATGCTGTCACTTTGGAACTCTTAATGTGCTGTCATACTCTTAGGTACTTTAAACATTAAAAATGAGAAGCTTTTAAATCCTATTCTACTGTTTACTAGACAGTCTGTGATTCTGCTTTGCAGCTTTGTTGGTATGTGTTAGCATTGTAGTACAGAATGAAGTCTGAATTAAACATTGTTAAGATAATAAATAAAATGGCACAAGCTATTAAGCATGGCCTATCAAACATACCTGGTGAGTTCATACAGGAGTTGGAATGGGTATTAATTTAACTCTTCCATGTGATGTGATGGAGGTACCACCGCCATTTTCGGTATAGGCAAGCCTTTTATTGGTCATAGCCTATTGCTTCTTTAGTTTTATAGATTCACCATTTTCTCTCAGAGTAATTTTTGACATTTAATTCATGTGATAGGTGTTCGCTCATTTGGGCGGTTTTGGAGTTTAATAATAATGTAAACTCTGACTGAAGTTTACGAAACCTGCTAAAAAACTGGGCGGCAGCAGTAGTAGATGTAATTCATGTTTTGAGAATACAAAATCCAATCCAAAATAACTTATGGCAATTAAACTTTTTTTTTTTCAATGAGTTATTCGAATTATATAAAATATTTATAAAACAGGAAAGTAAGATGAATCTGAAGCACTCATTTGCTTAGAAGATTGAATAAAACACTAATAAAGAAGGAAAAAAAGAAAAAAACAATAACAGAATATTAACAGAGATAATTGCATGGTCATTTCTGGAATGAATCAGAAGCTACAGAGGTATCAGCATAGGTAGATATTAATTTCTGTGAATTTGCAGTGATTTGTCTAATGTAGCTTTTAATGGACAGAAAAGTATTTGTGCTTGTTCTTTCCTCTATTAATTATTCATTTCAATTTAACTAAATTGTCTCTCACAGATGAGAATTCTATTAACAGATATTGCTTTCAATTTTAACATTAATTTTTAATGAAATAGGAACACTAGTTCCATATTATGAGGGAAGAGAAAGTAATTAACTTGCTTGGTCTTACCGAATCTCTGCAGTAACTCTGTTGAGCGACAAACAACTGATGCTATGCCCTATTGCATACCTCTGCTAAATGTGCTGGGCTTTTGGTATGAATTACTTCCTTTTGAACTTGAGCTACTGGGTATAGGACACATGAAACATTCATCTCTGACCTAACTTATGTATCTTTAATACTGGCTTCAGTAAACAATGGAGAAGTAGCTTCTGTTTTGCTGATATTTTGAGCTCAAACATTCTGTTCTTCTGATAGGAAAGTAATGGAGTTTCAGAGAAGTGAAAGGTGAGCTATGAGAGTTAAGGAAATCTATTATTTGGTTAGAAGTAGACACTAAATGGCAGTGTTTTGAAACAATGGTACTTGGTAACAAAGGAATATTAATATGTACAGCAACAATCATAACTTTTCTCAGCACATTTATTTCATTTTTATTACTCATATTTTATTTTTTCATTGCACAAAAAATACAAATTTTTTTATATGTTAATATTAAATGCAGATACATGACATAGCACTTTACCTTTTTTCTGCAGAATGTTTGCATACTATCACATTTTGATATACAATTTATGCAGCTTGCTACATAAACCTCTCCTTCAGATGGTAAATACAGTTAATTTGATCATGACTGCAAATTAACATTTTTTTTTTTTTTTTTTTTTGCACATATATGCGACAACAAATCTTAGCCTTATAATAGGCATGAATTACAACATAAAATACATAGATTGAAACATGTTTTCTATTGGTATAACTCAGCAGTACAATCATCATGAATTTTCAACTCAGAATGTATGTCATCATTTAAAATGTAAGCAGTTATGAATGTCATTCAAGATTTGTTATTAACTTCTGCTGTAAAATACATATAAAATGAAAATTGATATTTCATTAAAGAAACGCATTTGGATTCTATCACATTGCCATAGGAAATAAGCTGAAATACAGTACAGAAAATTTAATTTTCTCATAAAAATAATTTTGTTCTGAATATACTAGATTTTAGTGAAACATATATATATATATATATATATATATATATATATATATATATATATATATATATATCAAGCTATTTGTATGAAATTACTTTTAAGATAATTCCATGCATAAAATATTTTTAAAATATCATTTATTTCTGATGCTGTTTGTTCAAAGCTGGTAACATGTATTTACTTCACTCCAGGATATACTCGGATTTACTCATCACGTAGCATCTGGAGGTTTGACAGTTAGCAGGGACAGAGAGCATTTTTGCTTCATCTGCTTTTAGTGAGGCTGATAAATATAGGGATACATATATTTCCAAGCTCCTGGTCCATTTAACAATGTTACATGGTGGTACAAAGTACTATTTTTTTGTGGCTTTTTTATATTTTGCAGAGAATAAGGATTACAGCTATACTATTTTATTTGTTTTCATTTCTTAGGAGATCTTAAATAAGGGATGAAGGAAATAAATCTTATGGGGTATGGACAGAGTACATAGCTCAAAAGAACATTGATGAAGTACATCACCAAAATTACACTACATTGATGACAAATATAGAGAGAAATACATTTTTCTCAGTTGTGTATTTTGCTCTCTTCTCTTCCAATTCATGACACTTCTTCCATATATTTTAGTCATATTCTGCACCAATTGTGATGCTCATTTCATCAGAGACAATCAGTGTTTGATGGTACCAGCGGTTTGTGTCCAGAACAACTGTAACATAAAAAGAGTTTGAACTTTCATTCGCATTAAAATATAAAAACCATTATGAACATCATAAATATGGCTGTTAAATTGTACCAAGTTAAATTTTGCTCATGAATTTCTATGTACATAACTATTAATATTTTATTCAGAACAAAAGTAGAAAATACAGTAAGCAGCTACCATTAACCTATTTCTATACTACTACAGAGTTTTCATTTGGACATATGGATATCATGGAGAAGAGTTGCTCGCGCTGCACTGTACTGTATCTAACTGGTTCTGTTCTACATGCATTTTTACTCCTCTTCATGTGCCAGTTAATCAGTGGATGCAAAGTCTTTGAAAGAGTTTGATAGGTTTTGAGACCATATGTTTCAGTATTACAGTGCTGTTATAACAAGAAGAAAACCTGCACACTTTAACACATAGAGCTTACATGTATGATTTTTGTGTGACAACAAACTCTTGTAGAAAAGTGACGCAGAAATTTATTGAAAGTTTCCCTATTGTTCACATAGCTCACAGAGAAATGGTTTGTTACTTGTAAACAATTTCAGGAGAACAGGATTTATTTATAATAAGAAATCAAATATAAATTGCCATGTAACTGAAAATAAAAATTCAATGGCATCAGAGATAATATAGCACAAAGTGTAAAGAAATCTTTTAAAGAGCTTGCACAGGTATCAGGAATTTTCCAAACCTTGGCTGGGAATGTCATTAAACTTTTAAAATTAGTAGTAGCCAGTACCAGTAGCCAGTAGGTAGTGGCAGTGGCAGTAGGAGTAGTAGTAGTTTTACTGTCACAATTTATGTTTATCTATTTGAGCAATGCTCATAAACAGGTGAATCGTCAAACTTATTTAAAACTAAAATGCTTAAAACTGAAATACAGTTCAGATGTTATATACATAATATTATGAATGTCATTCTATATGTGATTACTCTCATGTTCGCTCTGGCATGCAGAGGTGGAGCTAGAATGTAAAACATCACAGTTGGATGCATAAAAACCAGTATGCTGCAACAGGATCCTTGGGATCGCGAGACTCTTCTTGCAACATCATGATTTTTTCCTGATATTTTAGATGTTTCTCCAAGCTTTAGTTTCTAGTACTTCAACAAGTTTCCAAAAGGTCTGTGATGTCATTTTATCACTATAAAAAGGAGGAAGAATTGCATTGTATTGTGAATTGCACTGAGCCGTGAGTGAATGGAGTGTTAGTGTGCAGTGGTGCATAAGCCATGGATGACATGCAGCCGTAAACTGTGTAACCGTGAGTGAATCATTTGTAGCAGTGAAAATAAGATTTATTTGTAGCTACATTCTGAGTCAAAAAAAAAAAAAAACATTTGTTACTATAATTATAAAACATTCTTTCAGAAATTTATATAACTTGTTTCACACTACATACATAATTTCAGAAATTGTAATTATTCCTGTAAAAATGCGTCTGTTCAGTAGAATTGGTGATCCAACAGGTATGTCATTAATATTTATCTTAATGTTGCTGTTTTGTTTCCGCAATTTATTAAAAAGTTTTAGTGCCATTTAGTTAGAGCTTTTGATATATGCTTGTGTTTAATCCTTCTGCATGTATATCAGTTCTTTGTCTTGTTTTGTAATTATGTATACTTTTGTTGAGTACAAAATGTTCATTATCTGTGCTGTAATTATTCTTGAAGTGTACCACATTTGTAAATATACATACATGGTAAAGTAAGAATTTGAGATTTTTTGAAATATGGCTTACAAGAAGTTTGTTGATTTACTGCAAATATTACTCTTATATTCTGTTTTATAATATGAATAACTTTTCTTTTTTGGTGATGGGAGAGTTTTTCCATAGCAAAATCCCATGCTACAAGATCACATAAAGAAACATAAGATCATTGCAGTTCAGGAAATGCAATAATGTGAATAGAGTTCATTATCTCAATTGGGTGTTGGATAATTTTTCTGTTGACTTGCATTTAATTTTGTCTTCTTAACAAACAAAGGATGATTTTATTTATATGGCCATTAAGAACTAATGAGTATTAATGCAGCTTTTTACTTTCTCTAATATACTATGTACATCATGTAAAGATAAGGTATTGTAATGCACCCAAAAATTTTATACCGAGATTTCACAGGAAATATATATTTTGGGACCTCCTGAATAAAAACAATTTTTTTTTGGAAAAACGTCCGTGTGTGTATCTGTCTGTGGACAGCATAGCTCAAAAATGAAAAGATCATTAAATACCAAACTTGGTATCTTCCAAGGATGAGACACGAAGACTTTCAAGAAAATCTCCTTACCCGAATCTACCGTATAATGGAAACATTTTCGAAAATTCTGATTTTCTCAAAAATGGATCTAACGATTTTTATTACAATACCTTATGTTTAAGATATTTTTATGACAAGCAAAGCGTATATCTTAAATTTTCTGGGAATAGCCTCTGGGAAGACCTCTTTATTCTGGATGATTTTTACATAACTGGCGAACCGTAAGAGATACACAAAAACTTCCTGTACAAAAAACGTAGATCTCATTAAAACACACAATTTATATTCTATGCACTTTTTTGCAGAGCTAACCATTTTCGAGATGTTCCATTTGTTTCAGTTTTCAGCCACTTAAACTTTTCCCAAACGGCAAGACACTTTTTTTCTCATTTCTCGTTTGCTTACTCCTGGCAAGCAAAGAGATGGGAATTTCAATTGTTTCATATAGCAACCGGCTTTTAAAGGATGAGACTATCACTTTAGCCTGTGCATTTTCCTATTTCCCTTCTACTTTTAAGGGAGCTAGTAACAAGACTAATTCTGCTTTGCTTATCTTGATTAGCATAATGTAGATAACAGATTAATCTTTTGAATAAAAGGTTTGCTTGCAGAATAACTAGAGAACACATTAAACTTTTTCCCTTCTACTTACAAGGAAACAAGTAATAAGGACAATTTATGCTAATTTTTAACTCAATTATCATGAAGTAGAAGAATAACCTTTTTAACAATAATTTGTTACAGAGATGTAGAGAAAATAATGTACTGAATTACATCAGATTCTTTAAAAGGTTGGGAGATGTATGACAGCACAAGGACAACATAACATAAATATGGCAAAGATATGTAATTATTGTAGATATAATTTGAATGAGAAATGTGTGGATTTTGACTTCTCCAACTAACAGCATGCTATGTGACGCCAAAAAAATTCCCGTTAAGCAGTCCGTATATCTATATTCTTTCTACGTAATTGTGAGAAACAACTGAATGTTCAAAGGACTTTGAAAGAATTACAAAGAATTGAACAATTCAAAGCATCAGTGAAGGATATCTTGGAAATGGCTTCTACCATACAAAAGTTGTTTAAAGTACCTAATGTGTTTTAAAAATATCTACATTTTTGTGTGGTGTGTCTTCATCTGTTGCCTAACATTTAGCATTTACAAAATATTATACAAAAAACCTTTCAAATGAATCGGAGTTGACAGGCTATTTCCAGAAAATTCATAAAATATATTTTATTTGCAATATAGATGTTTTTAATATATGGCATTTTAATAAAGATGATTAGATACTTTTGAAAAAACGAAAATATTTGAAAAATATTCTATGTCGGGGGTGGGAGATTTTTCTGGAAAATCTTTGTGAGACATCTTTAGAAGATTCTGAAGTTACATAAATACCAGGTTTGATATTTATCCAAATTATCATTTTTGACTTTTGTTGTTCACATATGCAAACACACAGACGCACACACACACATGGATTTTTTTCTAAAATTTGTTTGGTTTTAATCAAGGGGTCCTTAAAATGCATTTCTGGTGAAATCTCGGTATCAAAGCTGATATTGCATTTTCTTACACCCCATCCCCTAAAAAAAGCTTTCTGCAAAAATTTTAAATCATTTGCAGGTATGCAGTTTGATTCCAAAATTTGGAGACAATAGGATCTGTTGCATATAAAAAGTTCATCTAAGTACATGATGACAGCTGAAGATTGAACAAGCATCCACTGCTACTGAACTTTTTGAGGGTTCATTGCATCGAGAAAGCAAATTTGGGATATTGTTTTTCAATGTTTTTTGGTAGTGTTTAACGCCCACTTTAACTACTTATGGCACCGCAGGCCATACATGAATGATGATGGAGCACCGGTGGAATGCGATGGCGGGGGAAACCGGAGTACACGGAGAAAACCCGCCCCAGCGCCGCTTTGTCCACCACAAATCTCACATGCGGTCGCTTGGGATCGAATCCCGGCCGTCTAGGTGAGAAGCGAGAGGTCTAACCACTCGGCCACGGCGTGGCCCGGTTGCTTTTCAATGTGTTATCATGTAAATAATGTCTTACATTTTATGAAATGTTTTATAAAATAAACATTGTTTTAATATGTGGGCAAATGTTTTGTTACCCACATATAATCAGAGTTTGAAGAAAAATGTGGGTTTCCATTAAAATAGAAACAAGCTGAGCTAAAACGATTTATAGCTATTGATAAAGTAAAAATAATTTATCACAAATTTCCCTCCTCATTTCAAAAGAACTTGAAAACACAATAACATCTTAGAAGTTCCGAAAAGGATTTAGCACACACTTAAGAGGAATAAAAATATGCATTGAATTTGTCATGACATTTTCTCATTCATGATTTTATAGAAAGCTAATAAGACAAATTTGAAAATAAAAACTAATGCAGTTTTTTTTTCAAGAAAATATAAAAAAATTGAATTGGCATTAATATTTTAGCGACTGTTCAACATCCCCCTCTTGAACCTTCAAAGGATTCCTGACTTAAATTCCAAACATTTTATATTTACACCTACAACTTTTCCATTTTAAACTGCACTGTTCAAAGAGGGGCATATGAATCTGAATAACCTTTCTAAAAATCTGATGTGTTCCATTCATATGGCTTTCTCTGCCCGTTCTGCAAACAAACTATTATTACATAAGATATTCCTTTGTCTACATCATGCTTATCGAAAAAAAAAGTATTAGCAGCAATGGTATTATTACTTGACTCCTTGTAAGCAGAAGGGAACTATGGCTAAAGCAATAGTAATATCGTTTAAAAGCTGGTCGCCATGTGGTCAGTTAAAGTTAGATCCACTTTGCAAGGTCAGCAGTAAACAAAATCAGGATGAAAGGAGAGGTAACCCTACTTGAGAAAAACTATGTAGTTTAAATTTAAAACCAATAACAAGGGATATCTTGGAAACGGTCAACTCTACAACAAGAATGCATATGACATAAATTGAGTGCTTTAACGAGATCTAATTTTTGTGATGTACGTTTTTGTCTATTTCTTACAGTTTACTAATTATGCAAAATTTAGCAAAATTCAACAGAACGAACAGGTCTTCAGAAGCTATTCTCAGAGAATTTAAGATATAGATTTTTATATTTTATGATGTAAATATCTATAATATACGGTATTTTAATCAAAATCGTTAGAGCCATTTTTGAGAAGAACAAAGTTTTCAAACATTTTTCCATGTAAAGGGTAGTTTGGGGTGGGTGTATTTTCTTAAAAATCTTCGTGTCGCATCCTTGAAAGATAATAAACTTAAATACCAAGATTGGTATTTAACGGTCTTATAGTTTTTGAGCTATGATGTCCACAGACACACACAGACCTGTTTTCTAAAAATGCTTTTTATTGGACTCAGCGGACCTCAAAGCATATATTTCCGGTGAAATCTCGGTATCGAATTTTTAGGTGGAATACAATACATTCTCTATAGACTATGTATATAGTACGTGTAGAAAAAGTACAAATATCCTTCGTGTTTACGAAGTCCATAAGGCTCTTGAAGCTCAATATTAGATTTGTTTAAAATTTCGTTTCCGGTAATGGTCAGAGAAAGAAACAATACATTATTCCGTTGCAGTGTACACACAAATATGAGAGTGTGGGATGCCACCAGAAAATTAGAAGTTCTATACCGAATCCCTCATATTAAATTGTGGCTCGAGATAATGGCGGGGAATGAAGTTCGCACACGCTACATTGAGATGGTGGCTGTTTAAAAGTCGAGCGAGGACGACTTAAGCTTGAGTTAAAAATAAAATATCTGTGCCACGATCCGCCCAAAGTAGGATTCGAGGACTGAAACCTCTATTCTTTGAAATATCCGCATCTAGAACAGGCAACTAATATTTTTGCTACCTATTTGTGATATATTTCGTTATGAATCATATATTATTTATTCTCGAGAGAAAAGCTAACTTTTGTGGCAAGATTTTTGTTCGAAAAATACAATTTGAAAGTAAAAGAAGACTAAAATATGATCAGTTCATTCAATTTTCAGTCTCTATTAGCTCAGCAGTCCTTGATTTGTTTCCTGAAAAACAATACTCTTTTGAATTACAGTTTTGTACTGTTGATATAAATTGATTTTCCTTTTTTTGCAAGTTTGTTTTTTTCGCAATTTATTAACGTAAAATGGGTACAAGAAACTGCTTTTAGAGTTTTTGTTTGCAATATTGGCAAGCTTAACTTCACATTTTATCAAAATAGATTACCTTAACAATTACAACGAGGTAATTCTCATGTTGCAAAAGTTCTGGTAATTTGTGGGGTTTCTTGAGGTCCACGAGAGTCGTTCTCCATGGCTGTTTTTTTTTTTTTTTTTTTTTTGCTACGGTTTCCTCAGCCCTCGTAACTGGAAATTGCTGGGGAGGTATCTACCCTTAACCAGACTCTGAAGGTTTCCTTCCCAAAATTCCTTTCTCAAATATTATAATTTTATTTCCTGTATTTTACAATTCATCCGTGTTCATCACTGGTGGTGTCTATGTAGTAACTACGGAGCAGATTTTTATCACCTAAACTAAAATGTGCATTCATTAGTTACCGAAAATCAATAAAAGTATGACCAAATAAAACATAACATATGACTATCCTAATAGATTTCATGAGCTCAGAATACTGTTTTACGTGATACTGCTGTGCAATATTATAGCAATGAAATGTCTGCGTCACAAATTTGTGGTGATGAATCACAGTGATTGAAAAGTTGCTGTAGAAGACGATGAACTGGAGTATTCTCCTAGTAGACATTGCCTTCTCTCAGCTGCACTATTGCATATGTTGACAATTTTCGTGTCACATCTTTGGAAGATACTGAATTTAAATTCCAAGTTTGGTATTTTGTGGAGATGAATCTGCAACTTGAGCGTGCCTTGTTGAGCCCTGCTGCCTCTCACATTGATATGATACATGTTAGCGGTATAGGCCGAGATGGTTACACATCTCATGGTCTACACCTCAATTCTAGAGGCAAAAGGCAGCTTTCGCAGCTAATTGCCGACAGAATTATAGGTAGAATTCCTGTTATGGTACCTGATAGGGCTTTTTTAGGTTAAAGGAAATCCCCTAAAATAGTCATGAAAGAACTCTAAAGTCAATTGAAATAAATAAAAGTTCACCAACAAAGAATTTTAAGAATACAGAAAATATCAGTAATTCTATTAAGATAAATAATAGCAGTAGCTCGTTGTGTATATTTCACCAAAATATCAGGGGTTTAAGAAACAAAGTTGATGAACTTTCTCTTAGTTTTGCTTCTGAAAAATTACGTTTTATGCTTATCTGAACATCACTTAACAGAACAGGAATTCTTGCCAATTTCACTGCATGGGTACTCTTTAGGAGCAGCATATTCAAGGAAAAATCTAAAAAAAAGGAGGGGTTTGCATATTTGTAAGACACGATGTACCCTATAAAGTCATTAATCTAAACAAGTTTTGCTTTGAGCTAGACATAGAGATGTGCGCAGTTCAGCTAAACATAAATCAAGTAAATTTTGGAATAACAGCTCTATATCAGTCCCCACTAGGTAACTATGAGTTATTCAAAAACAGTTAGATGATTCTTTAAAGTTTATATTGAAACCGAAACGAGAAATGATAATTTGTGGTGACATAAATATTGATTATCTTATACCTAGTCTCCGAAAGGACCAACTCAATTCTATATTTTTTACATACAACATGTCACACATAGTACATTTTCCTAAAAGAATTCAGGGTAGCTCCTCTTCAGCAATAGATAACATATTCATTAATATAGATAGAATTAAAACTTCAATAACCTTATCATTTGCAAATGGCCTTTCAGATCATGAGGCACAAATACTTCTCATTAAAGAGATAAACTTAAAGTTAAAACCAATCTATAAATATTGCAGAACACGAAAAGTAGATGAAAGCTCCCTCACATTGTTTAAGTATGCTGAAATCTATGAAATAAATGGAGTAAATGACAAGTTCAATCATTTACTACAACATTTCAACTCTCATTTTGTAGCATCCTTTCCAGTCAAATATTGTAAAATATATAATCAGAAGGAAAATAACACCTGGATTACAACAGGCATTAAAACTTCTTGCAAACATAAGCGAAAATTATACCAAGAATTGAAACATAATAAGTCCCCATACTTAGAATGTCACTACAAAAAGTACTGTAAAATTCTAAGAGAAACAATAAAAGCTGCTAAAATATTGCATTTTAATAAAGAGATATCCAATTCTAATAATAAAATAAAAACTATCTGGAATATAATAAAAAGGGAAACAGGTAAGAGCTCTCAAGAAAGCCCCTCAACTGCACTGAATTCCGGTAATCAAAAAATTGATGATCCTCAAAAGGTTGCAGATATTTTCAACAATTTCTTTTTGAATGTAACAGACAAATTAAAAATAAACTATGGATGTAAAGAATCAGCAATAATTTTTTTGAAAACTTCTTTTGTAAACAAAGTCCCTGAATTTAAAGTAAAAATGGCTACACCATTTGAAATAAAAAATATAATAAATTTGCTCAAGACCAAAAATTCCTCTGGATATGATGAAATATCAAGTAAAATCCTAAAAGCATGTTCTGACCTAATATGCATTCCCCTTAGCTATTTATGTAACGAATCACTAAAGAGTGGAATATTTCCTGACAGAATGAAGTACTCTATTGTTAAACCACTTTTTAAAAAAGGAAAACAAGATAATATATCAAATTATAGACCTATATCTCTCTTGTCTGTTTTCTCAAAAGTATTTGAGAAAGTAATGTTCAATAGGCTCTATAATTACTTGGAAAAGAACAACTTATTTGCCAAAGAACAGTTTGGCTTTAGAAAAGGAGTAGCGACAGATAATGCAACCTACAAGCTCACACATAAAGTGTTAACAGCGTTAAACGAAAAGGAACATGTCCGTGGAATCTTTTGTGACCTAGTGAAGGCTTTTGACTGTGTGAATCATGAGATTCTGATAGCTAAACTAAATTTCTATGGAATAAAGACTAACATAATAGATTGGTTCATTTCATACCTAGAGAAGAGAAAACAAAGGGTCGAAATTAATAACTCCAATGGGTATCAAAATAGTGCCTCAGAATGGAAATCAGTAAAACATGGTGTTCCCCAGGGATCAATCTTAGGGCCTCTTTTGTTCTTGGTTTACATAAATGACCTCCCATTATACATTAACAGTTTTGCAAGTATTTATTTATTTATTTATTCGCAGATGACACTAGTGTTCTAGTAACAAGTAAAGATTTCAATGAATGTGTAGTTAAATTAAACTATGTTCTAAATTGTATGTCAAATTGGTTCAAAGCAGACAAACTCTCAGTAAACCTTGAAAAAACAAAACAATTAAATTTATAACTACTCGCTCACCACAAACGCACATAGAAATAGGAATTAATGATACATTGTTAGAACAGCTAAATGAAGTCAAATTTCTTGGCCTTCAGGTAGATAAGCATTTGGACTGGAAGTCACATATTAGCTACATCACACCTAAACTTAGCTCAGCATGTTATGCTCTCCGTGCACTGGTTAAATTTCACTCAATCGACACACTTAAGTTGGTGTATTTTGCCTACTTTAACTCCATCATCGAGTATGGAATAATATTCTGGGGTAATTCAGTAGATAGTAAATGCATATTCCAGATACAGAAGAAAGCTATACGAATAATCTGTAATGCTTATAGCAGACAGTCATGCAAAGAACTATTTCAAAAATTGGGCATCCTCACCTTACCTTGTGTTTATATATTATCCATTTTAAAATTCTATGCAGTTAATCCACATAGTTTTATAACAAACATGGAAAGTCATAACATTAATACTAGACAAAAGGGATTGATTCATCGTCCCAATGCCAATCTTCGTTACTTTCAGAAAGGTGTATATTATGAACCAATCAAGATATTTAATGCTCTCCACAGTAATCTCAAAGAAAATGTTGGGAATTTCAGGGCTCTTAAGGCCGCTCTTAAGGAGTACCTTTGCAATAAATCATTTTACTCTGTAGATGAATATTTAAGTGACAAATCTGTCTGGCAATACCGTTACTTAAGGAGTACCTTTGCAATAAATCATTTTACTCTGTAGATGAATATTTAAGTGACAAATCTGTCTGGCAATACCGTTAATAATCATTGTATTTATAAATATTACAATGTGTTGCATTTTGTGTATATTAGTGTGTGTGTGTTTTATATTAAAATTAAACTAATTTATACTTTGACTTGCACGAATGTGTCAAATGAATTTTTTTAGTGTTTAGCAATGACACAAGGTCTGTAAAGCCTGACGTTTTGATATTTTACACTCTAGTGCATAATTGTAAATCTTTGCATTGGAAATTGTATAACATATTTGTAAATATGTATTATAATTTGTTGACATTTATGAAGAATACATAATACAATAATCATGTTTTAATTTATATGATTGCTACTAGTAACTATTATATCGATAATTTGAAAAATTATCATCTGACATAACATTAGTTTTACATATAATGAAATTATATTTATTTATTTATACATTTTAACACTATATTTTGATCCTCTCTGTTTTTATGTGCATGCATGCAAACAAAAAAAAAAAAAAGGATTCTGTTGTTTTTGTAACCTATGCTTTTAGCACTAGAGCTTTATACATTTTTTTCATAGTATATAGTATATAAACATATTTATACATGTATATGCCTTGACAAGTTCTATGTTCGGTGGCTTTCTGGCCTAAACGAACCTACAGAATCCTTTCTAATCTAATCTAATCTCTAGCGGGTATGTACATAACATATACATAGTAGGTATCCAAAAATTCGATGTCGAGGTTTCACCGGAAATATGTTTCGAGATTCATGGAGTCCAAAATAAGCATTTTTAGAAAAATGTGTGTGTGTGTGTGTGTGTGTTTGTGTCTGTGGGCAGCATAGCTCAAAATTAAAAAGGCCGCTAATTACCAAACTTGGTATTTATGTTTAATAGCTTCCAAAGATGCGACACGAAGATTTTCAATAAAATCCACCCAAACTAGCCTTTACATGGAACAATTTTTGAAACTTTTGTTTTTCTCAAAATTGATCTAACGATTTTGATTAAAATACCGTATATTAAAGATATTTACATGACAAATAAAACGCATGTCTTGAATTTTCAGGGAATAGCCTCTGAAGACCTCTTTATGCTGGATGGATTTTGCCTAACTTGTCAACCCTGAAACACAAGACAAAAGTTTAATACACAAAAAATGTAGAGCTCGTTAAACACATAACTTATATAATATAGTTTTTTTGTATAGAGTTGACGGTTTCCAAGATATTCTTTGTTATTGGTTTCAATTTTAAACTACATAACTTATCTCAAACGGGAAGTCACCTTTCGTTTTATCTCTCATGTTTCTACAGCAGACCATACAAAGCGAACCGAACTTCAATTGTTTCATCAGCTTTTAAAATATTTGACTATCGCTTTAGTCTGGTGTATTCCCTTACTTCCCTCCTACTTACAAGGAAGCATATAATAAGACAATTTTTACTAATGATTATCTCGATTAGCATGATGTATGTATATAAAAGAATTATCATTTTTAGGAATAGTTTATAACTGGAACAACTAAAGTTATATAACCAGAACACATCAGAGTTTTGAGTTATGGCATTCATTCACAAATGGACTTTTTGCCCCTTTTTTATTCAGGAATGCAATATGTACTCTAATGGGTAGAGAAAGTAAAATACAGAGAAGTGCTAACACGAGCTCCTACATTTCTTTCAACTATATAGCTGATTGGAAAACTCAAGGTCCTGGCTGCTGTACAAGGTTGTTGACGCTGTTTTGGAGACTCTCGGTATGTTAGTACTATATAGTATTTGTCTAACCATACGTAAATCAATCTATTGCTTGTGTGCACAAGAAGCCCCGGGCGGGACGACTGAAATGTGGTATGCAAAGAGTATCTGTAGCAGATAGAGGCGGAATCGAAGGAACATCCAAACAGTTGCCCTTAGAAACCTCAAAGCAATGCGATTTTGGCAGCACTATTGCTATGGTACGCATAGCTCAAAGGGTTCCATGATACCTGCTCCATACTACAACAGAGGAGAACGTTTTCAAAGTGCAATGAGTGCTCACGGCAGTGTTGCCGATACATTTGTCGCTTCCCCATCAGTCCAACACCACATAGTCGGCCAAAATCGGTCAAAATAGGAAAAATAAGATATACTCCAATGTTCCATTCGTTTTTTTTTTTATCCATCGGTAATGGTTAACTTCAGAAACATTTATATTACATAAATCGTGTATTTTAACGAAATCTACAATTTTTGTGTAGTAAGCTTTTGTCTATCTCTTAAGGTATACATGTAAGTCCTCCAGAATGAAGAGGACTTAGGAGGTTATTCCCAGACAATGCAACTATACATTTCATTTGGCATGTAAAAATCTTTAATACATGGAATTTAGTCTAAACCGTTAGTCATTTTTGAGAAAGTCAACATTTTCGAAAAATGTTCCATGTTCGCATTCCTGTAAGATGCTGAAATTAAAATCCAAGTTTGGTACATACATAGTACGTGTAGAGAAAGTAATAAGATAGTTTAAGATTAGTTTGTAGAATCTACGTATATAAACTCGTTTGTAGGGTGGACCATTAAGTTGAGATTGTATAGTGTTTCAATTCGCTCTACGTATACAGCAATTTAGAACATTTTCGTATTTACGTTGGTACAAGAGTAATTGGAAGGTGCTTTATACAAATGTTTTTGGTTTATTATGAGGAGTGAGAAAACAACATCAAAAAGGTAGGATACCACAGTAAAATTAAATTCAGCCTAAAACGACCACCACAATGCCCTCCAAATAAAATATGAATAATGACATTTACTTTCCAACATAACATCAAGCAAATTTTATTCAAGACATTTTCTTCTACAACGCTTAGTTTTGGAGATATTGTACAGCCTCAACTTGAATGGTCTACCGTGTATAAAATAAACGATAGTTGGTAAATATAACAGAGATTTTTTCCCCCCACCGAATTAACCTCCAAAGTAGGCTACTGAAGTTTTTTCGAGCTAATGCAAGTGTGTGTGTGTGTGTGTGTGTGTGTGTGTGTGTGTGTGTGTGTGTGTGTGCAGTTTGGTTGTAGAAAGTTGGATGTCGTTCGGAATTTACTCCACGTCAGAGTTATCGTGTGCAGCAATGTTACTCTCTGACTCATTCTTCCCACTCGTAGTGGAGCCAAGCAGATGACACAATCATGTGCATTGTTGTAGCTCCGGATGACAAACTCCTTACTATACAAATGAAAGTTCAAAGACATGAATAAACTTCTTAGTCATTTCTAAGTAGGTCTTGGTTCCAACTCGGTGATCCTCTGTTGACGACCTCTATTTTTACTCGGCGAGTCTTCATTATGCTTCGGAAAAAATTAATAAATAACTAAAGATTCTACAATTATACCAAATTCACTACTACGCTTTGTTTAACTTTGCCACTCGGATACTGCTTTACTGGTATTACACTCAACATTTTAACTTTCTGCCATTGCAAATTAATACAGCCATTTCAACCAATGGTTATACCAGGACTACCTAAAATTGTATGAAAAGCAATTTAAAAATGAACCTAAAATTAAAAATTAACATAATAATTTAAAAACAAATATGGTGTGTTATATTGACATGACCTTCTCATTGAACTATTCGTACAAGAATGCATTTTTTCATCTACTTTAAGTCAATCGAGATAAACACCTGTAAATTAGTGTTATTACATATTTTCTTTTAGGTACAATGGAAATATGGGAATACAGTAGGATTAAGCGTTAATCAAGTCTACTAAGATCTGGCCGCTATGTGATGATCTTAAAATTCCATTCTCTTTGTATTATTAGCATAAAAAACAATGCCTTTCCAATTTATGGAAACTATAGGTAAGCATTGGAAAATTCCAAACAATATCAAGGAATTATTGAAAATTGTTAATCCTACAAAAGGTATAAATTACGTTCTTTAACGAGGTTGACATATTTTGTGTCGGAAGATCTTGTTTATTGCTTACGGTTTATTGGTTGTGTTAAAGTGATTCGCAATGAACAGGACTTTAGAGGCCATTCTCAGAAAATTCAAGATACACATTTTTTTTCATCAAAATATATTCTTAAAACTATAGAATTTCTTTCAAATTTGTTAATTCTTTTTAAAAAAAATCAACATTTTCGAAAAGCAGCCATTGAATAGGTAGTTTGGTGAGGAGGAATTTCTATTAAATAGTCCTATCGCATAAATGGAAGATGTAAAATACCAAGTTTGGTAAATAAATGGCTGTTTTTTAGTTATGCTGTTCAAAGACACACACATACACACACACACACACACACACTCTCGTATATGTAACCCGAAAACATACCTGTATTTCTGGTGAAATTTTGGATGAATACTCGCACTTATACGTTGTAGAAAGGTCAAGTAATTTAAACTGACTTGATTTGACTTATTTCCTGTTGTTCCTTAGTGGAACATAGGGCAGCAATAAAGTTCCCCCAGCGTACTCTGTTTCCAGCAGCCATTTTATTTTTCTCCTGCTCCTTCCTCTTTCCTTCACTTCCTCCTCTACTGATCACTTCCATGTTTCCTTAGGTCGTCCTCTCTTTCTTGCTCCTTGGGGGTTCCAGTCCAGGGCTGTCTTCTCAACGGCTCCGTCTAGCTTTCTCAACATGTGGCATATCCATTTCCACTTTCTTTGTTTTATTTGACAATATATTGGAGATTGGTTGGTTTTCCCCCACAATTCTTCATTTGATGTAATTTTCGGTCATCTTATATTTAAGATACGCCTGAGACATCTATTTGCAAAGACCTGCATCATTTTGTTTGTTACTTCTGTGTCTTTCCATGTTTCACAACCATAGAGGAGGACTGATTTTACGTTGGTGTTCAATAATCTAAGTTTTGTCTTCAAAGAGATGTTATTATTTTTCCATATGGGGTATAACTGCACAAATGCTCCATTTGCTAGTCGAATCCGTCTTTTTATATCTTCTTCTGCTCCTCCTGTTTTTATAACCATACTTCCGAAATATAGAAAAGTATACACTTCTTCAATTTCTACATCATTTACTTCTAATTTATTTTGATAATTATAATTTATCCTCATCTGTTTCGATTTAGAGGAGTTTATTTTCAATCCAAGATTCATTGCTTCTTCTTGTTAGTCTCCATGTCTCTAAATCTTTGAGCTAGTAAACATGTATCATCTGCAAAGTCAAGATCTTCAAGACAATGGTTAATCCCTCATTGAATTCATCTTTTCCTTTTTCCTATAACCTTTCTCATAGTTCTATCCAACACCATTAAGAATATTGTTGGGGAAAGAATACACCCTTGTCTTACTCTATATTTAGTTTTTATAGGTTCTGAAAGAATACCTTCGTGTACTATCTGTACCTTGGAGCCTTGATACATATCCTTAATAATATTAATAATCTTTGGTGGAATGCCATACTGCTTCGGAGTTTGCCAAATAGCATAACTACTGACAGAGTCGAATGCTCTTTCAAAATCTATAAACGTTAAATAAAGTATATTTTACCATTCTGAAGATTGCTCTAAAATCATGCGGAGCATATTTATTAAATCTGTGCGGCTACGGTGTTGTCTGAAACCCACTTGTTCTTTCCTTAATTTTGTTTCAATGGCATCTTTAATTCTCTTCAGTATAATTCTTGATAGAATTTTACTAGGAACTAATAGCAAGATAATGCCTCTCCAGTTTTTACATATTGTCAGATCACCTTTCTTGGGCATCTTTACAATAAGTCCTTTTTTCCTCATTCCAAATCTTCTTCATTAGTGGTTGCAATATTTAATTTGTAGTTTTAACATCTGTTTTTATAATTTCGGGTGGAATATTATCTATCCCTGGAGATTTGCCACTGCTAATATCTTTAAGCGCAGCTATTATTCATTGCATGTTGCAGCATATGTTCTAATATCAGGATTAATCTCAAATTCACCGTCTTCTTCCTCCATTTCTTCCCCAGTCCTGCTGAGGATTTTAAGGAAATGCTCCTTCCAAATTTAAACTGAAATTTATTTAATTGATTAACATTAACCCATGGAAGTTATAAATTTGTTGAAATGTGGTTATAACCGTTAGAAGAGCTGTAGAACAAGAACCGCTAGTAGAGCAAGTTGTCATAAGAATAATTTAGAACATCCATTAAAATAAGTTTGCTCCATGCTCTTGATTGAAGAATTTGGAAAATAGAAGTAAAATTATTTTGTAGAATAATGAAATATCAGAGATATAAAACTCTTCATACACTTTATGTAAATTTAAGGAAATGAGTAACTAAGGACGCAAAAGCAAGAACGTCATAACACTTAAAGTAAAATCGATAAATAGTGTCCTAAAATGAAAATATCTGAAGTGTTCCATTCACATAACGTTCTCTAGCTGTTTCATATACGAACTATTAGTAAAAATTATTCTTATATTTACACCATGCTAATCGAGATAAACATTAGCAGAATTAGTCTTATTATTTGGTGCTTTGTAAGTAGGAGGAAAATAAGGAAATACTTTAGGCCAAAGCGATAATCAAATCTTTTAAAAGCTGGTCTCTATGTAAAACAATTGAGGATCGGTTCCCTTTGCATGGTCCCGTTTGAGAAAAGTTAGTTTAAAAGTTAAACTCATAACAATGAATATCTCGAAAAACATCAAACCTACAAGAAAAACGTATATAATATAAATTATGTTTTTAACGAGATCTGCATGTTTTGTGTAGTAAGTTTTTGTGTAGGCATGTCTTACGGTTTAGTCGTTATGCAAAATTCTGCAAAACTCAGTCAGAATAAAGAGTTTTTCAGAGGCTATTTCCAGAAAATCCAAAATATAATTTTATTTGTGACGTGAATATCTTAAATATAAGGGCCGCGCCGTGGCCGAGTGGTTAGACCACTCACCTCTCAACTAGACGGTTCGGATTCGATCCCAAGCAGCCGTATGTAAGATTTGTTGTGGACAAAACGGCGCAGGGCGTGCTTTCTTCGTGTTTTTCGGTTTCCCCCGCCATCGCATTCCACCGGTGCTCCATCTTCTATCCATGTATCACCAGTGTTATCGCCAGCGGTGCCATTTGTAATAAAAACGGGCGTTAAGCACTATCAAAAAAATTCTTAGATATACCATATTTTAATCCAAATTGTTAGTCATCAAGTTTTTCGAAAAAATGTTTCAGTACTGTGAAAGTACTGTGCACCTTCGTGTGTTTCCAACACATAATATGTGTATACCTAGATATTTTGTAGTACGCAAATGCTTGTTAGCATTGTAAAATATTTTTACTTTCTCTACACGTGCTATGCACATATTGTATGGGGAAGGTATTGCATTCTACCCAAAAATTTGATACCGAGATTTCACTGGAAATACATGTTTTGGGTCCCCCTGAATCCAAAAAAAGTCTTTTTAGAAAAAGGTTCGTGTGTGTGCGTGTGTGTGTCTGTATGGCTGTGGACAGCATAGCTCAAAAACGAAAAGACCGTTGAATACCAAACTTGTTATTTAAGTTTGGTGTCTTCCACGGATGCGACATGATTTTCAAGAAAATGCCCCCACCCCCAACTACACTTTACATGGAAACATTTTCGAAAACTTTGATTCTCTCAAATATGGCTCTAACGATTTTGATTAAAATATCGTACATATATTACAGATATTTACCTGACAAATACAATGTATATCTTGAATTTTCTGGGAATAGCCTCTGAAGACTACTTTATTCTGGATGAATTGTACGGGCTTTTGTATAACTGGCAAACCGTAAGAGATAGAGAAACACTTACTTAACAGAACATGTAGAGCTCTTTAAAATACACAATTTATGTTATATACATTTTTTCCTGGAGTGGATCATTTTTGAGGCATTCCTTGTTATCGGTTTCAGCTTTAAAAAAACCTATAATTTTCTCATACGGGAATTTGTCAACTCCTGTTCAAGAAACAAAGGAAATTCAGTCGCATAGCAACCAGCTTTTGACTAATACTTCAGCCTATGCTACTCCCTTATTTCCTTCTACTTACAAAGAAGCAAGTAATAAGACTATTTCTGCTAAGTTTTTCTCGATTAGCATGAAGTAAAAAGAAGCATAAGCTTTTTAACAATAATTTGTTGCAGAAATGTAGAAAAAGTCATGTGAATGGAACACACAATATTTTTTGAATTGCTTTCAGTACAAGTACGAATGCTATCTTGTAAGTAGCGTGCGCTTTAAAATGTTTTCAGTACCAGTAATTGTGAGTTTGAGTGTTTTAAAAAGATTTAATACTAATGTGTGCAATCTTATATTCATTTGTTTTCCAGTATTAATGTTTGGATTTGTGTGTAAACTATTTTCAGTGCCATAGTATGCTGCTGTATTCTATTTAAGACAGTAGACATTACAATCATAGACACTGGCCACTTCGTAGGCAGAGTTGTATTGATATTCGCGTTAGGCACCTGGAAAAAACTACCTGTTAAATGAACTACTTTCCAAGCTCCCCATGCTGGTTTAGAGTCCTGGTGAAGATTACCTCTTATTCAGATTAGCGTTTTGTACTTGATTACAAAAACTGTTGTATTTTTTAATTAATTTTTTTCCACAAAAGCCATGTACAAGGCAGGAGTTCGATATGGCATTGAATTGTTCAGTCTGACTCTACCTATTCTATTCTATACACGGCTTACGTGAAAAAATAAACAACTAATTAACACAAGTTGACCTAATGGTTGGTTAAACTATGAAACCTGGGACTTAAAGTACTGAGGACATTGTAAGCCGCAATTTGGGTATCCCATCTCAAAATAATTTGAGATCTCCTTGTGGTTTATACAGGGGACAATGCGAGTCACTTGAATTTAATGTCGTGTCGGCATATTGCCATTGCAGCTCAGTGGTCATAGCAACCGAACGGTGACCGAGAGATCCTTAGTGCATATCCGGCTATGGCATTGAGTTTTTCAGTCTGACTCTACTAATTCAAGCTGTTGTATTTTTTTACGACTTATTGAATACTGAGTGTAACCTAATGCAACCACGTCTACAGGAGAATTCTACTTTTATTGAAGTAAATAGTCATTTTATTCAGCTAAACGTGTGGAAAATTATTATACAGCAATGCGGATGAAATATAAATGAATAAAGGCAATAGATAAAACAAATTTAAATTATCAATAGTTTGAGATTCGAGCTGAAAATACGAAATGGACAATCGAGACTAAACATGCGAGTTAGCATTATTCATACCCTTCATCTCAACCAAAAGTATTTTGCGATCAGTAACACCATCAATACCCTACGAATTTCGCTTTGCGAAAATTGCCCTTGGCAGAGGCGTTACTCCGGATGTAGTGCCCGAGCAGATTTAGATGCAAAAAACGTTCTCTTGAAGCTTTTTATCCCCTTAGCTGGCATACACAACTGCGAGAGTTTTAAACAATTTTGTATGCAACATGTGTCCTGTGCTCTATTCATCCGTATGCGTTGACTTTATATCTGTACGACATTCGGTTACTTTTAAATCCTGGGGGTTTAGTATATCAGTATTAGGCAAAAAGTGCCTTTATTGTACATAGATTCCAACAATTTTCATGGAGCATTAAAATGGGTATATATCTCTATTTTCTAGGAATGAAAAAACCCCGATATTTTCGTGCAACTGTTATATCTACCGTAATTAATTTACATTAACGGTTACAAGTAATGATTAAGGAATTAAAAGCTTTTTGCTGAACTACCTGTTGCTCTGTTACAAGGAAGCGATACTTTTGACAGACTGCACTTGTACCAGATGATGATCACAAATAAATTATTGATGAGTATTTGGTTTAACCTTTGAAACAATCACGTTTCAGATTTTTAAATGATATACAGCAAGTATGTTTACATTAGTGATGGGACAATAGCGTTTATTTCTCGATACTTGGTACACGATACCGATACTTATTTTTGAGCACAGATACCCAATGCTCGACACTCACTGTCTAGGGGATAGCGTGTTCGCTAAATCATGTTTCATTAGTAGTTTTCTATTTTTTTCGTAGCCGGCATTTAGGACTGACACCTCCCTAGGACTTACAAGTGGATACCTAGGGGTCAGAAACCTGTTGGGGGGCCAACGGCACGAAACCAATGAATGCAGAACCTGGAAAGAGTAGTCGGTCCTAAGCCGGGCATGAGCACGAGGAAGTGAATGAGATGAAATACAAGTAAAATGGGTGATAGGAAATGTGATGATGGAGCAACTGGCGTGGGAAACCGTAAAACATGGAAAAAACCCGACCAGACGCCGCTTAGTGCACCTTAAATTCCACATGCGGGCGTTTGGATTCGAACCCGGGCAGCCTAGGTGGGAGGCGAGCCATCTAACCACTCGGCCAAGGTGCCGCCAGTTTTCTATGTATAAACGCGAAACCAATTTTCTATTGTATGCTAATTCCAAAATTGTCATGTTTGACATTCTCCAATTGGTAGCCATTTTATCTTGATAATTCCACAGAAGGTATATTTCCTACTGTCAATCAAGACTAATAATAGTAATAATAACAATAACAACAAAAAACTCGTGTGTACGCAGCAATGGTCCTCGAAGCCTGGCTGGAGGGGCAGCGTGATAGCCAATACGTCACTGGGCGAAGGTTATAGCACAAGTGTTAGTGCCTACTACCACTTCATTCAGCTCTGACGACAGCTGGCCCTTAATGCTGAGCTGTACTGCATGTTACAGGCAGACTCTTGGGAGTTGTGTATACTGAGCTGTTGTCTGGCGCGCATCTAAGCTGGAACAGCCTGGTCTGCACAGAAGATTTACCTGCTGTCCCTACTACTTTTTCCGTTATTAAGCAATTGCTCATTTTCTGATTCCATTACTTTTGTAAACTTCGTTGAGTAACCAGGTTATTTCTGTCCCAGCTCTTTTGAAACCGTAATAACAATTTGGCGATTAGCTTTCTTTTCGGGCCATTCTTATAATTTTCTGGGAGGTGGGAATTTTCAGGATTCTCCGAAAAAAACTTACATACATGAAATCTATATTACTCTCTTAGATTAGATTAGATTGCGTTCTGTAGGTTCATGATGGCCAAGCAGGCCTTGAACATAGAATATATCAAAGCATACAAAAATACACAACCAAGTAAACAGCACTTAAAGTTCTCGCATTACAAATAATGGTAAACATCTTAAACTTTCAAGTGCAGCCAGATATTAAACATAAAAATTATATCACTTGACTTTTACAGCCTAAGTCACTACACAGTGCTTACACCCTTATATACAAGGGTGTCCAAATTTAATGTTAAGATCTAAATTCTCAAAATATTAAATATGTACATAAAATTGTCAATGTCATTTGTAAATTGTTAGTTATTACTCTCAAAACTACACATACCTACATTTCAAATTACAGCATTAAAATACATGCAATAAGTGTTTAATTTCCTAGTACATTTAATATAACAATTACTAAATCTTAAAAAACTTCACTTGACTTTTCGTCTGCGACTTATCACTTAATGTCTATATTACTATTTATATGTAATGCAAGTCCAAATTTGGTATTAAAATACACATTTTCAGATTAAAATGTGAGTACATTGACATATTAAAGCAAATTAATGTTTACATCTTTACTTGTATATAGGGAGCGTAAAAATTTGACATTAAGTTCTAAAAATATTAGATATGTACGTTAAACATACTAATGGCATATCTACATTGTTACCTACTTCATATTAAAGCACATACATGAGTTTATATGTTTAGAGGAGTTTATCCCTTTCATTATGCATACTTTTTTTTATTGTTTTCGCCTCTTATCCTATATTAAAAATTGCAGAATATAGGACGTTTCAAATGAAATGGTTCAAAATGTGCGAACGTGGGCCTCGTAGCTCAGTCAATAGAGCTTCTGCCTGCTGTACTAGGGGTCCCGGGTTCGATTCCCGGCTAGGGGTGGAGCATTTTTCTCTAACCCAGATTATTTCGTATCCTCCTTAGAGTCTGAGAGCGTGAATGTATGTGTGTGTTCTAATGAATAAAATTAAAGAAAATAGAAACCCAACGACAGCAAACAATAGAGACAATATTTTCCACACAGAAATGCCGTCGATAGGATCATGTTGTTAAAGGCGGGGTATAAATGGAGCAATAAATAAATCTGAAGAATTTCATTCACATGCCTTTCTCTAGCTGTTACACAAACAACTTTCCTTACAGAAGGTTATTCTTTTATCTACGACATGCTAAACATTAGCTGAACTTGTCCTACTACTTGCTTCCTTGTAAGTAGAAGGAATATAAGCGAATACACTAGGCTACATTGATAGTCAAATCTTTTAAAAGCTGGTCCTATGAGAAACAATTGAAGTTCAGTTCGCTTCGTATGGCTTGCAGTAAACCAAAAGAGATGGAACGATACGTCACTTCCGCTTTGAGAAAAGTTTAAGTAGTTTAAAATTGAAACCAATAACAAGGAATACCTCAAAACCGGTCAGCTCTGCATAAAAAAAAAAAAAAAAAAAAAAAAAAAAAACCTATATGACACAAATTACGTATTTTAACAAGTTCTACTTTGTGTGTAGTAAGTTTTTGTCTACCTCTTGGGGTTTAACCATTACGCAAAATTCTGCAAAACTCATACAAAATAAAGAGGTATTCATACGCTATTCCCAGAAAAGTCAATATAGATGTTGTTTGTGATGTAAATATCTTTAATATATTTTAATCAAAATCATCTCAGCCATTTTTGAAAAAAACAAAATTTTCAAAAAATTTCCCATGCTTGTAGTAGCGGGATCTTCTTGAAAATCTTCCTGTCACATCCTTGTAAGATACTAAAGATTAATACCAAGTTTGGTATTTAACGGAGTCTTTTCGTTTTGAGCTATGCTGTCCATAGACACACACACACACACACACGGACATTTTACTAAAAATCTGATGTGCTGCATTCACATGACTTTCTCTACATCTCTGTAACAAATTATTGTTAATAAGCTTATTCTTCTATCTACTTCATGCTAATCGAGATAAACATAAGTAGAAACGTCTTGTTACTTAGTTCCTTATAAGTAGAAGGGAAATAAAGGAACACACTAGGCTAAACCTACAGTCAAATGTTTAAAATTGTGGTTTCTATGGGATTGTCCGTTTCTTTGCTTGGCCAGGTGTTGACAAGTTCCCATATGAGAAACGTTAACAGTATTTTAAAACTGAAACCATTAACAAAAAATATCTCGAAAACGCTCAAACTACACGAAAAAAATGTATATTATATAAATTGTGTGTTTTAAGGAGATATATTTTTTTTTTGTGAGCTAAGGTTTTGTGTATCTCTCACGGTTTACCAGTTATGCAAAATTCAGGAAAATCCATCCAGAATAAAGAGGTCCTCAGAGACTATTACCAGAACATTTTGTCATGTAAATATCTTAAATATTAAGAGATTTTAATCAAAATCATTAGATCCATTTTTGAGAAAACCAAACTTTTCGAAATGTTTTCCATGTAAGGGATAGTTAGGGTGGAGATTCATGTCGCATTCTATGAATATGCTGAACTTAAATATCAAATATGGGTTTAACAGTCTTTTTGGTTTTTAGCTGTACTGCTCATAGACACACACACGCCCCCCCCACACACACTGACAGATTGACACTCACGGCCATTTTTCTAAAAATGCTGATTTTTATCCAGGGGGTCCCAAAACATTTATTTTTTGTGAAATGTCGATATTGAATTTTTGGTTGCAATACAACACCTTCTCTATACACGAAGTACATAGCACGTATAAAGAAAGTTAACATGTTTTTTTCGGACTCAGGGGACCTCAAAACATACATTTTCGCTGAAAACTCGACATCAAATTTTTGGGTGGAATAAATACGTTCCCTGTTCTCTATGTACTTTGTACATATGGGCTAGAGAAAATAAACAGTGTAGGGACAAATACGAAACAGGACGAGAAGTAAAAAGTCTGAATCAGATCTGAACCAAAATTTTCGAATTTTTTTCCATATAAGGGATCGATAGGGTTGGGGGATTTTCTTGAAAATCTTCGTGTCAAATCCTTGGAAGATATTGAACTTATATATTAAGTTTGGTGTTTAACAGGGTTTTCGTTTTTTAGCTATGCTGCCCACAGGCACGCACGCCCGCGCGCACGCACGCACTCACACACACACGGACATTTTATTAAAATGCTTTTTTTTTATTCTGGGGGTCCCAAAACATGTATTTCTGTTGAAATCTCGGTATCGAATTTTTGTGTGCCAAATAATACCTTCTCTATACACAAAGTACATAGTACGTGTAGAAAATGTAAAAATGCTTTTTTTTTTTAAGACTCAGGAGACCTCAAAATATACCTTTACGGTGAAATCTCGACATCGAATTTTTGGGGGGAATACAATACCGTCTGTCGCACATGTACTTTGTACATCATATGTACAAAGTACATATGGGCTAGAGAAAGTAAAACGTGTAGGGATAAATAAGAAAGAGGACGAGAAGTAAAAAACATTCAGTTAACATGGATCCGGAACTGAATCGGTTACGAGATAATGGCATTTTGTTTTTGATTGAAACCTGTTGAATTCCGACTACTAATTCCAACTTAGCAGTAACAAGTGTAGCTCATTTATCAATCACGAAGACAATCACAGTATTAAAGTACAAACAAAACCTCCAATAAACATTGGTCTGCAAACTAATTCGTCAGTGAACGTGTTCATAGTAAGTTCTGTACTCTACCTCATTTATCCACAAACTTCGTTGTTGTTCACACAAAATCGAATCTACTTCAATTACGTTGCTGTGTTTCAGAACTACAAAAGAAGCATGCCCCAAAAAATTCAATAAACAGCTTTTCCCAAATTAACCGCCGCAGAGACAAAGCGCATTTTCTGATTAAGAGCAAACGCGCAGACATCCCTTAGACCAGGCGTTCAAAATGTTCTGCACGAGTCGATTCCAAACCTTTACTGTTGGTATGCCAACACTGAAGTTGTGTCTCCCATAAAGAATGGTAGCTACTAGTAGACACATGCAAACGTTAGTATCCTAGAGGCTGTGTTCCAAGGTGAATGCCACTGAAGTTGAACAGTGAGCAAACATAAAAATTGTATATCTGCGTGGCAGAAATGCTCGTTGAGTGTCAAAGATGTGTGGAAGGAAGCCTTGAGGGATTATTTTTAAGGTCGTTAGCTCGCGTACTCTTTTGTGCATATGTAATATGAATAAAACAATGATCACTGTGCATCTTTCAATGTCCCTTACCCATAACCCCTTGTACCCGAATCCCAATTTAGTACCAACATTGAGAAGAACATTCCAGCGAATTTCAATCGTATATCCTGAGGTCTGTTTCCTGCAGCTTTATTGACTGATAAAAAGCAGTTGTCAGGACTTCTAAAATGACCATGGTATGTTTATTGGAGCCTATGTCTATTTGTATTTCAATTCTGTGACTGTCTGGTTACTGATTGTTGTCACCACCTTTGTTGCAAGTCGTATTTGGTATTCAGTGGGGCCAAAACACCAACAAAATGACATTAATTCGTAATCAGTTAATTTTCGTACCAATGTTTACTGGAAGGTAAGCTCTCTTGATTTTTACTTATTGTCCCTATATTTTGGATGCCGTCCTCCGTGGTCTAGGGTCAAAATGTTTGCTACTGGTTCCTAAGGTCGTGGTTCAAACCCGGCGAGGGAGATGAATTTTTTTTTTCGAGCGTAAACATTCTTAGTGGACGGCGCCATGTTCGTCTCCCACCTAGGCGGCCCGGGTTCGAGCCCAAGCACCCGCATGTGGGCTTTGTGGTAGACGAAATGGCGGCTGGGTCCTCCGGTTTCCCTCGCCACTCATTCCACTAATTGTTCCATCACCACCTTTCCTATTATCCATTTCGCTTTCATTTTATATCATTCACTTCTTTACGCTCATGCGTAAAGACCCAGCCCCTCGTCCCAGGTTCTTCATTCTGTGGTTACGTGTCGTTGGCTCCCCGACAGGGATCTGACCCCTAAACGTCCGCTTGTAAGTCCTAGGGGTGTGCCAGTCCTGCATACGGGGAGGGTAAGCCGACTAAGTAACGTGAAAAAAAGCCTAGGAAGAGAAGTAAAACAGAGAGCCCCATAATGTGTAGGTTTAAAGCACGAGAAAGAACCTCAAGCCTTATGAAGGGTCATCTGAGCAAAAGTAAGCGTTCGTTCAGGCTCAAAAAATTGAGAATCTAAGTTTTATTTGCCTACCCTCTTTAATTGTTCTATTTTGGGTCCCGTTTACTTTTTGCTCAGAGGCCTTTTTAGCAGGCTTGACGTTTTTTTCCGTGCCCTACATCTACGACGCGGGACCACCGGATTTACTTTCCTTCCGAAGGAAGCCATGCTAAGGATTTTTACGCCCCCAGAATATCTATCTCCCTTTCCCGGACCTTGGGAACCAGAGACTAGCAAGTTACCCCTAGACCAGGGAGGACAACGTTGTCACTCAATGTACATGGCATAGGACACTCAAGCAGTCTCACATGAACATGAAATAATTGGCAGCTAGTGACGTTATATTTTCGCTATCCGTATTCCGTGAATACTTAGCCTAAATCAATTTTTTTTTTTTTTGGCCAGCATTATACTTAACAAAGCTTGCGGTTTTTACATGAATCACTTAAACAGACTGATTCGAAACGACATCGAATGAATATAACAATCTTAGAACTTATACCTGAACTTTCCGAAGTTTGATGGCGGAACTTCGAACGGCATATTCATGTTTTTATGGGACATTGAAAATATATAATTTTGAAATTAGGCTGCCCACGAAGCACTACTGTAAAATGCTCTCATACTCAAACCTTAGAGGGTGTACTTGACAAGCACGTGTGCTGAAAACAAACGGGTCTCAGGTAAAGGCGCAAAGGGAAGGTATTTACTCAAAATACTACGCACGACTTACAATTTCGAGGTTGCTCTTGAATGCGAAACATACGTGATTGTCGTAACCACGAGTTTTTTTTTGTTTTTTTGTTTTGTTATCTTGTACTTATCCTGGTTATTTTGTAATTGTTCTCTTAGTAAATTTTCAACTGCTTACCATAAATATCTACGAGAACTTTCTGTTAAATTTACACCATTTTCAAGCAGTATTACTAGTTAAACTTCTTGTCTCATGCAAAAATAATTTTTTAAGTCTATCTGCAATCTTTTGTTACTGTTTTAGGACTAATCGTGTCTCTTTATCTTTATCAGTTCTTGCTTTCATCCTGAATGCCCCTGAAAGATAGTATTAGCGGCGTACGTATTTCAGATTATTTCTCCAGCCGTTTCCTTTCATTCATTGTCTTATGACGAAATTATATGTTGGAAGAATAAAAAAATAACTTAAGGTATAAGTTTTTTAGCGGTGTTGCGTAAGACACGGAATGCCTTAATGTTAGTGTTACCCCCAATAACCCGGTGGGTCCGGCACATGGGTTTACTCCTGGGTAACTGCCCAATCCACGCTGATCATGAGCCATTTTGTTGATGTATTTTTATTGGGGTTGAGAACTATATTTTAGTATCACACAGGATCTGAGAAGCAAGTCTACAGTTTGGTTCGGTGTCATTTTGAAACACCTCTACAACGAAATCATACGATTTAAATTTCTACCTTTCACAGAAGGAGAAAAGTTTCGCTATGTAACAAAGGAGAGGAAAAAAATCTCATAGATAATGGGCTTCCAGGTTGAGTCTAAAAGCAAACCAGCTTTATGGCAGATGTCTTTGGTAGCCTCAGAATGAAACTCTGTTTTACATTCACTAAATTTCTGTTTCTTATCGTTTATTACTGCCTATACAAACTATCCTTATAAAAGCTTGGTTTTACATCTACTTCATTTTATCGAGATAAATCTTTATAGAAAGAGCTACACTACACATTTCCTAACAGATACAAAGAGCTCAGCGATAATTAAATCTTTCAAAAACTTGAATCTCTATGATGGTCTCAACACTCCATACTACTTCCATGCAATCGGGCATAGTCAACTGAAAATGGACTGGACTTTAAAAGAATGACAAAGTAATGAACAATTGCACAATTAATAATGAATATGTGGAAATGGGTTGTGGCACAAAAAGGTTATTTGGAATGAATTATGGTTTTAAAGAGTTCGAAATTGTTTGCGAAATATTTATTCATCTATTACTTATACCAGTTATTTAAGATTATACAAAAAGTGGAATGCATAAGCTATTCCCAGAAAATTCAAAATGCAAATTTTATTTTTCAAGTAAATATCTTTAAGTCATGTTACTTTAGTCAAACTCGTCAGAAGCATTTTTGGGGAAATCAAGTATTATGAAAATGTTCCATGCAAAGGGTAACTGAGGGTGGGGGGATTTTTTTGAAAATATCCCTGTAGCATCTTTGAAAGTAGTAAACATAAATACAACTTAGCGAGATGGCTCCGCGGTATCGCGTGAGGCTCATATTCGGGAGGTCGTGGGTTCGATTCTCGCGGCCAACCTTCCTGACCCATGTTTTTTTCCCAGGTCACCAGGCGAATGCTGGGGAAGTTTTTTTCATTCCCCGAATTTCCCGTTCCTTCATTTCATCTTTCAATCCGGGGGTGGTCTGGCAGTCATCTGTCTCCCCCTCCCGTAGAGGCAGTGTCGAAACCCGTGTGAACTTGTGACTGCCTGGGCGATACCTAGTAGAAGGACGAACTACCAGCATCCTACAGGGCCCACCTTAGCCGCGCCGCGCATCTTATGTGTCCTTTCATCACGCGCTTCCGCCCTGGGGTCTGACATACAATAGCAATTTGGTGCTCAGTGTGGAATCTCCTCCGTTCAGTCCAGTCTAGTCCAAACATAAATATAAAGTGTGGTGTTTATCCGAATTTTCATTTTTTGAGTTATGTTACTCATACACACACACACCCTCGCTTATTAGTGGGTATAATACAAATTGTGCTATTTCTTTTTCTATTTCCTAAATATTTCATTTTAACTCAGAGGATGTAATGAACCTTTCCAGGATTAGCCTGATATCCGAGGAAACCCCAGAAAAACCATGGGTCAGGAAGGCCGACTACGGGAATCGAACCCACGACCTCCCGAATGCGAGCTGCACACGTTACCGCACCACCACCTCCTTCGGTGTATGCTGGTATTAAAATTCATAGTTCCAGTGCAATCCTAAGAAGCAACTTACATCGAAAAGACTTTGAATGAATGTCCAATTTTCGAACAATTCAAACCGGCTGGTCCGTAGCTCAGCCTGTGGAGCATCTGTCTGTTGTGCGAGGAGTCCTGAGTTCGATTTTCGGCTGGGGTAGAGGTTTTTCTCTATCCCTGGTTGTTCCCTATCCTGCCCAGAGTCTGGAAATATGCATGTGCTTTTGAAAGTGTCTTGATCTAATGATTAAAATGAAAACGATAAATAGAAACCCAACTACACCTGTACGGGAGTTTAACGATGTTGTCAATAGACAATATGTTTCAAAGTGAAAGGCCGCCGATAGGACCTTGCAGTTAAATGCGGGGTATAGATGGAGCAATTAAAAACAACACCGACGCATTAATCATTAATCACGGATATCTGGGAAATGTCTTAAGCTACAAAAAATATATTTGAAAAAAAATAAGTATTTTAAGATATATACATGGAATTTTAATCAAAATAATAATTTTTTAGAAAATCAAAATTTCGAAAAATGATCTAGGTAAAGCAATTTGGGGTTGAGACATTTTCTTAAAAATCTTCATGTCGCATCTTTGGAACCTGCTGAACTTAAATACCAAGTTTTGTATTTACCCGACATTTCCTTTTAAATTATTATATTCACACACACACACACACACACACACACACACACACACACGCACGCACCCAGCCATCCAGCCAGCCATCCAACCATCCATCCATCCCTCCAGCCATCCAGCCAGCCAGCCATCCATCCATCCATCCCTCCAGCCAGCCAGCCAGCCATCCATCCATCCATCCCTCCAGCCAGCCAGCCAGCCAGCCAGCCAGCCAGCCAGCCAGCCAGCCATCCATCCATCCATCCATCCATCCATCCATCCATCCATCCATACACATACTTGCGCAAAAACATTTCTAAACCTACTTTTTATTACGGCAGCCTCAAAGCATGTTTTTCTGGGCGAATCGCTGTATCGAAATTTTGGATGGAATGCAATCGTACCTTCTCTACCTTCTATACATGTGGCAGAGAAAGTAAAATATATTCGTATGTGTGTGAGGGAGAGTGAGAGAGATGTCGGAGGAGATTCCGCACTACATACAGTGGCTTATTATATGCAACACCTCAAGATGATAAGATGGAATGAGAGTAACTTCAACCAGCGCTCGAAACCGGACAGTAGGGAAGAGCCACCATGGACGGTCCCTAACATATTCCAACCAGTACTTCATCGCGACGTGGGAAGCCCTAGGAGCCCACACCACAGGTCTGACCAAATTCCCTGGGTCTACAGACGACTTCCAGTGCCATCCCGCTGCCGAGAGCTTACTTCCAGCTCGCAGTCACTACCACGGAAGAACGCCACCACCGTAGTCCTCCTTACAAAGGACCGTTTGGATGAAATGGACACGAAATAAAGAGACAGGAAGTTGGGGGAATGAAGAAATCTCCCCAGCATTTGCCAGTGATCCGGGAAAACCTCGAAAAAATCCATGGGTCAGAGAGATTGGCCGCGGGAATCGATTCTACGTCTTCCCGAATGCCAGTCTCAGACATAACGTCTCAGCCACCTGATTTGGTTGTATTACGTATACTCCACTAACGTAGAAAGCTCGTAAGAAATGATAGCAACAAAAAGTATGTAGAAATATGTTTTCTATCCTAAAATTCTATTGCGATCAACATTAAAATACATAGGAAATCTAGGAACTTCTAAATTTTCTTTATTCAATTTCGAAAGTAATAAGAACAATAAAGGTAAAAACAAACAACACGCCTAATCCAGGCATTGTGGAGTTAATGAACGTGCAAAGGGTTACTGAAGCGCTAAGTGTTCTAATTCCCTTGATGTGGCCGCAAAATCCCAACAAACAATCGATCTCGCCCGTTTCACTGTATCGCATTAGTGCAATACTCTACGTACGCCGAGTGATACACAGCTATGCAACAAGCACTACTCCGTCTTTAGGAATCTGCATCGTACTTATTTCAACGTTCGCCATTCCGACGTTTACACGTCATCGTCACCGATTGTGAACTGACGAAATAAAACAAGACGGTAGCTTCTTCTTCTTCTTCTTCTTCTTCTTCTTCTTCTTCTTCTTCTCCTCCTCCTCCTCCTCCTCCTCAACGCTTTAGTTAAAAGCCTAACACACGATTTGTTGCATACATATGGCTTTCTCCAGCCACTTATATGGCCTCTACAAGCTATTTTTGAAAAACACTTTTTACTTTCCATAGCCTGCAGGTACAATGCATATAGTGGATGGAGAAGGTATTGTTATTTCACCCAAAAAATCGATATCGAGATGGAAATGTATATTTTGGGATCCCCTGAGTCCAAACAAGGCATTTTTAGAAAAGGTCCGAGTGTATGTGTACCTTTGGACAGAATACCTCAAAAAACGAATACCAAATACCAAACTTGGTATTTAGGTTTAGTGTCTTTCAAGGGTACGATACGAAGTTTTTCAAGAAAATCCCCCCACCACAAACTACCCTTTACATGGAAACATTTTCGAAAATTTTGATTTTCTGAAAAATAGCTCTAACGATTTTGATTAAAATCCAGTATATTAAAGCCATTCACATTCCAAATAAAATGTAAATTTTGAATTTTCTGGAAATAGCCACTGAAGACTTCTTTATTCTGGATGAATTTTGCCGAATTTATCTTAACTGCTAAACTTAAGAGATAAATAAAACGTACTAATACATAGTTATTGTGTGTAGTAGCTGATATACATTTCAATAACATATTTAACTTACTGTCAAATTTGACCAAAAATCTTGTACAAATTAAAAATTAATTTTTTAATAATAAAATTTCATAAATTTCAAAATTTTAGAAAATATATCGTTTTTCCCACTTAGCTTACTTTAACTGCTAAGTAACTGAAGCTATAAATGGGCACGTGCGTGCTTATTGATAGACACTCCCAAATTTAAATCCTCTTTCCTCGAAAAATATTTTTCTCCAACAATTTTCTGTACTGAAAATATTCCACAAGATGCAATTTTTGTTACGTTGTTTCAAGTATTGTAAACTGACTCTCAAAAGTACATTAAGGAAAATTTTGAAATAATGCCCCAATTTTGAAAAATTAATTATTACGTTTTTAAAAATTAAGATTTTTGGAGAGTATGAAAAATAATAATTTATCTACAAAAATTAAGAATTAATATAAATATTTAATACGACAGATAAATTTGCGGTTTAACTTGAAGTTTTTAAGTGAGTATTTTTTAAAAATGCATCATGAGGCTCATTTTTATTTAGACAGTAAAAGATTATTATGAGAATATCAAACGAACCTGAATTTTTATACATGGGGAAAATATCACTATTTTTGCGTGTAACAACTGGTATAGATTTCAATAAGGTATATTGCTTGCACATTGTGAAATTTCACAAAAATGTTGTAAAATTAAACAATTATTGTATCATAATAAAATTATATCAATTCTAAATTTTAAGAAAATATACCTATAGTTTTTCTACTTGGAGCAGCTTCACTACCAATTAACTGAATTTATAAATGGACACGCGTATGAATATTAATAAGCACTCATTGCTGTCCTTATTTTGTCGCAAACTTTTTTCCAACTCTTTCCACACTCAAAATGTTCCACACGATACAATTTTTTTCACTAAGCTGTGTCAAACTTTTTATATTGCCTCTCAAAAGCACATTAAATAAAATGATCGTATACTTTTAGGAAATAATGCTCCAATTTGAGAAATAAATTATGCAATTTTTAAAACTCAAGAGTTTTGCAAAGTACGAAAAGAAACAATATTTCTATACTAATTAGAGCCAATATAAATATCATCCTGGCGTGAGGGGAAGCAACATTTTCTATCCTCAACTCTCCCCTCCATACGGCTTATACTGGATTGCAAGCTATGATCTCACCTACGATGCCATAGTAGTAAAAGCGGGGGCTAAACACTATAAAAAAAACTATGATCGGTACAAAGTGGAAGTATAAGTTGAAGATAAGGGAATGGTACGAATCAGAGAGGAACTGTTCCTCTCTCTCCCGTGCCATTCCTCTTGAAACCGAATTCTGCTTCCACAGTTGCTATGAATTCCTACAAGACCTGCAACATTACTGGACCTGTTACTGAGGGTTGTTGGCCCCACATACATTGGGATGTCGAATAAAGCAATACTTTCTTTGGAGATACATTAACCCTTTATTGCAATAATTATTTTGTTAAATATGTCGCTGTAGCTATAAATTCTAATACCGATTTTTATACACATTTCAACGGCACCACAATTCAAGCGACTAGAATAGACGTGAGCATTAGTGCCATACGAAGTGGACTGGGCATCAATTCAAAGCCGACCATCGCGAGTACGAGTACCAACGACTGCAGTCAAATGTGCCTGTGGTAAATGATGGGGAAGGCTCAAGTAAAATAATCGGTGTGATGGCACTAATAGACTAATTTTACAGTCGAAAGTTAGTGTAATACGAAATTAGAGAAAAAAAAAACACTAAAATACTGAAACTTTTGATTGATCATCTTTGTTTCCAAATGGCAACGCCATGTAGTAGAAGGTTAAGAGTTGAAGCTGAAACATTCCTATTATATTTTCTGCCTAACTTAATATACAGCATGATTTTTGTGGAAACCCTTTATAACAAGAGTGATTGTTTTCTTTGTAATTCTTGAAGGTGTTTGGAAATAAAGCTTTTAAATAATTTTCCGCAATTTAGTCTTCCATAGTTTTTTGTGTTATTCTTCACTAAATTATGTTCATGGTTTGCACACAACTGTATACTCTGCCTTCATTTTTTACATCTGTTCGATATTGTAAGGTGTTTTAACTTTGGATATGTATCGACATTTTACAATTTTTAAATTCTTGTTAATTTTCGACCAGTTTAAAAGTGCTCCCGGTGAAGGAGATCTTTGCGAGTGAGGATTATTAACCGGTAGCGCAACGCCTTCAAGACGACTACAATTATGTGCGAAAAAAATTGGCGAATAACTAATTATAAAATGCTTTGAAAAAACACCTGAAGTCATTTATACACTTTGTTAAAAGCATACATTTTGAGCGGTTCTAAGTACAGGGATATAATAATAATAGTAAAAATAACAATAGTAGTAATAACAAATCCCATTATTGTACACCTCTAGTTAGTGTGTGGTGGTCCATACCCTTATCACGTCATCCCGAGAAACAAACGAATGTCATTTTTGAAGTTCTATCACCAAACTATTGAACCATTTAAATCAATAATAACGGATATATAGTAAATTGTTGTTGACTAAGGAAGTTATTTGAAACAAATTGTGCGTTTTAAGGAGATCTTAATATTTTGTGGAGTAATCTTTTGTATCTCTTATGGTTTCCCAGTTTTACAAAATTATACAAAATTTGATAAATTTTTAATATTATATGGCATTGTTTAATCAAAATGATCATACCATTTTTAGAAAAAATAATATTTTTAGATGGAAGAAATATTCAGAAATTTTATTTTTCTGAAAAATGGCTCAAAGGATTTTGATCAAAATACCACATTTTACAGCCATTTCTAATGCAAATAAAAAGTATATCTTGAATTTTCTGGGAATAGCTTTCGAAGACCTGTTTATTCTGGATGATATTTGCTGAATTTTGCATAAATATTAAACCGTAAGAAATAGACTAAAACTTACTACATAAAAACATTTAAATCTCGTTAAAATACACAAATTATGTCATATACATTTTTTTCGTGGAATTGACTGTTTTTGAGATATTCCTTGTTATTAGTTTCAGTTCCAAAATACTTATACATTTCTCATGCGGGAACTTTTCAACTTCTGCCCACGCAAAGAAACGGATTTCAGTTACATAGCAACCATATTTTAAAACATTTGAGTGTCGGTTTAGCCTAATGTGTTCACTCATTTCCCTTCTACTTACAAGGAACTAAGTAATAAGACCGTTTCTGCTAATGCTTATCTTGATTAGCATGAACTAATAGAAGAATAAGCTTATTAGCAATAATTTGTTACAAAGATGTAGAGAAAGACATTTGAATAGAACACATCAGATATTTTTCCATTTAGTCTTCTGTAAGTTGCTTAACCGTTTCGCTACGGTGGGTATGATTAAGAATATCGTAATGTTTTCTGCAAGAAAGAGGGAGAGGGGGAGAGAGAGACAGAGAGAGAGTGAAGGAGAGAGGGAGGGAGGGAGAGAGCACCATCTCTGCAGTGAAGGCATGTATGTTGGCTATGTATAGCTGCATTGGTCGCTTCTTTTGGTATGGTCTGTGTTGCTCTATTATAAGATGTTTTATGTTGGCAGACCTGGTGACTCTCAGTTCTAATGCACTCATATAACACGTCCCAGATGTTCTCTTTCTTTTGCTGCATATTGGGCAAGAACACATTCTGTTTAACTCAAGCGATAAATATCAAAACTAGTTCATATTACTTTAGCATACTCAGCATAACGTATATTCTAACACAATTCTCGTATTGTCGGCCTTCGCTATTGATAACTCTAATAACGTGAATAGATATATGAAGATACCTTTACATGTATTCAACATATAAGTTGACATAAAGCAAAGAAAGGAAAGAAAAGAAAAAGACAGAGGTAATAGAAGTGAATCAGACGTTTCTGGACCTCTTATCTAAGCAACGCACACAAGTGAAAGCATAGACCTTGTGTCAAAAGATGCATGCATCTGTTGCTACAATTCTTTGAACGCATTTAGTTCTGTTTCGAACCAGCGTTGTTTATTACTTTCTATAGTAAGAACTAAGGTGCAGAACTTTAAGGTAGTGCAACTATGACATTTGAACACAAATTGTGAAACACTAAAAACACTTTCAGCAGTTTTCCAAACTTAAAATCCTCAGACGATGTACTTTTTCTTTAATTTGCTACAAAAGATTTGTAGTGATTCTAAAAATAAATAAAATGAACACATAGGTTTTTAAATACTGTTCCTATTTTGAGAAAGCAACTGTCGGCTTTTGAAGAACCAAAGGGTTCTGGAGGCTATAAAAATAAAAGTTGTTATACAATAATTAGGTTTTATAGGAAAAAATCTGATATCACAATAAAAATATATTTACTGGAAAACCTAAATTTTAATGTGAACATATTTACAAAATGTGATGTGTTACATTTATATGTCATTCTCTATCTGTTCTGCAAACAAACTATCCTTACAAAAACTTATTTACCTACATACTGCTTATCAATATAAACATTACCAGAAATGGTCTAAGTGCTTTATAAGTAGAACGGGAACAAGAAGACACACTAGGAATTGTTCACACCTTTCGGGAAGGAAACAGCCTTGCGGAATCGCACAAGAGAAGGGATTCCTTGACGTGCTTTCCCCCTAAGCTAATTCACACGCACAGCTTTGTCGTAAATCTAAATTTATCCTTATGGGTCGTAAACGCAAACGATAAGAGCCTGTCGTTTTTCATAGTAAAATGTGCGAGAATGGCTCATAAATGTGATGCTAATATAAATTTTCTCGCTTTTTAGAGCAAATATGTAGTGTTAAGTCTGTACAGATGTTGAAGACAGAATGTTCCATCTGCTGCTAACTTGAAAACAGTTTTCCTGAAGGTCCAATCCTTTTGGATGTATTAAGGTCCATAAATGTGTAACGAGGCAATTTCTGCTTGGATAACGCCATTAGGAATATATCTCGTAACTGTGTGGGATCTGATTCTTAGTATTTTTCAAGGAGACAAGGTAGTCTGAACATATGGAAATTACACCTTAAGTGAGCTAAATCACCACTGCTCTTAAAGCATTCAATTGTTTTGCTGACATTTTTGAGAATTATCCTACAAATCACGAAAATTATTTCAAATGCTTGTTTGCATTGATAACTTATGTGGTTGAGACTGTAAAAAGTATTTCAGTCAGCAAAAAAATAATAAAACATGCTCTTAAAACATGTGAATTTGTGTACCATTTTCTCTGATATTACTTGCAATATAGAATCACACATTTGCATGTTTTTTTTTTTCTATAATCAGCTATCTTCTGAGCTTCAATTACTTAGTATTATATCATTTCACTAGAAATTGAAAAAACAATTATTTGCAAGGTCAAGAAAGTAAAAATGTGGAACATTTGTAATATTATTGCTTTTTTAATATCACTGACATATATAAAATTACAATTGTGGTTCAGAAAGTTTAATTATGTGTTTTATACACTCACGGAAAATTTCAGCTCTCTATCGCTTATACTTTCTGAGAAAAAGGTACATAAGTACTTTAAAATGATGTTTTGAGAAAACAGAATTTAAAGGTACAAATATTCTACAAAGGATCATTGCACAACAGCTTTAAAGGAATGCAGGCTAGCATTTAAATGCTGTTTAAGCGCCTTAAAATCCTCTTAATCACCCAAAAGTATATATTTTTTGAAATTAAAAATAATAGAGATTTTATTAGTGCTCAAACAAAAAACTTGATTTTTGACCATTTAAGAGTACCTTGTCCCCTTAACTGATCATTTATCTTGGTTAATCTCACTACTAATAATACTGACTTAAGCCATAATTATATTTCAAACAAGGCGATCAAGCTCACATTTAATGCTAATCGTATAAATAATTTTGCATATTACTCTAATAATACTTGTAGTTTTGATGCTTTTATAAATCCTTTTGTCAGCTACTGAATATTATATCAATCGAATCTTGTATTTTTAAATCCAGTATGAAAAATAAACATCTCAAACAGACGAGATGGTATACAGGTGAAGTAAATATTATATGGAATATTTAAATCATCTTTATACATGTTATAACCAGTCATTCTATCTATGAGAGTAGACCTATTAAAAAAACTCAATTAAAGAAATTTTATTAATGTTAGCATTGAGTGTAATCGTCATATTACTTTGGATTTATAAAAAAGATAATTTCAACCAAGCTTCTTGCGTATTCAAATGGAACTTACACAAATGGAATCGCAATATTAGTACATACATTAAAGCCATCTCAGAGTAATGGTATTTACGATATTACCAATGATCTTATTATAATGTGATTGATCCCCTACATTGTTTACTAACTGAAACTTTCCCTTGTTCATTAAAAATGCTAAAACTGTGTCCATCTTTCAGAAAAAGGCGACAAAAAGGAACCATAAAATTAAAGACTGATATCAGTCTTTTCTAAGTTTTCGAAAGTATTAGAAACTTTTATGAAACAGTAGCTTGTTGCTTACTTTGCAAGAAATGATTTTTTTTCGCTAATGTCCAGTTTGGATTTAGAAGTGGCCTATCTACAATGGATGCTATTGAGAAACTTATATTTCAGGTATTTAAATCATGGGAGTACACTCAAAACTCTGTTTATTTCTAAGGCCATCGATTGAGTAATTCACGATATATTGATTTCAATGTTTCAATTTTAAGGCATAATCGGCACAGAATTGACATTGTTCGTAATTTATATATATATATATATATATATATATATATATATATATATATATATATATATATACATAACACACACACACACACACACACACAAAAGGTCCACAATGTGTTTACTATGACAGCAGTTGTTCAGATGTTGGATATGTTATAGCGGTATATCCCAAGGTTTGGTCTTGGGCCCTTTGCTATTTTTAATTATGTCAATGATCTACCGTTGAAAGTCATTACTGTTTGCTGAGGATACTTCTCCCTATTCCCCTACCAGCTTAAATCTCATGTGGATTATGACTAAGATGATGCGCCTTTTTTATTTAATGCTAGTGATCTTAAACTAAATACAGATAAGATTCAGTCAATACTTTTCACCGTAAGGACTATGCTCAATAATACTTTTATATTTATTGTTAAAACTATTGGGTATTTTGCTGGGTGACAAATTGATTTGGACTGACACTATTGATTATAATAATTGCAGACTCTCTAGTCTAGAGGAATTATCTTAGTTAATAGTGTTAAAATCGGATGTATCATACATTTGGTTCGGGTTTAGGGTGAACATCATTTATAGTTTCTATAATAATAATGACAATAATAGTAATAATAATAATAATAATAATTAGTCGTCGTAGTCCTAGTCCTCCTGCGACCGTAATTGCCGAACGTGTGTGTACTACATGCTTCGTAAGTCAAAGCTGATTGTTGGCATCCACTGTTACCGTGCGTAATGGAAACCTCAGCCGACGGCAAGTTCTTTTAATATCGCAGCTGTGATTATTACACCGGTGAACATGCTCTGTCGGAAGGTTCTTAGACGTCGAAGCCCTCATTGTTTTACCTGAGTGAGTTTGTGAGCACCTGCGGTGTTTTTACACTTGAGGCAGCTTCTGGGAATTTCCTGTCTCGTGATCAACAGATATAAAAGGGGAACAAAGTCTTGCGGAGAGTTCAGTAGAGAGCAGTAGTAGTCGCACCCGCCGAATGTAAAAATTCGTCGAAAGCATTGGAGAGAGAGAGAGAGAGAGAGAGAGAGAGAGAGAGAGAGAGAGAGGGGGAGAGGGAGAGAGAGTTATTCGTGAGCAGAATCCGATTATAATCAGTTTGTGGAAGAAATAAAGAATTGTTGGAGTAGAATATTTTTTGTTTCAGCATTGTTTTTATTATAAAATAATCAGTTTTTAGTGTGACTCTACCTATCCAGCGTTTTCAACTATTTAATATTTGCTTAACTTTAAAAGTCTGTGAAGTGCTCTTCACATATGAATGCAAGTTTATTATGAGAATTTCAGGCAAGACAGTCTTTCCCTCGTTGTTTTTGGGGTGAACACCTGTCTAATCTTCCAGCTCAATCATTTCGTCATATCTGCACGTTTAAGCACTAGGACTGCAAGGTTAACCACCCGGAGCCGAGTAATGAGCCTTTATGTTGCAAAGGGACCTGTGTACCGCAAAGATCAGCGCCATTCCTGTACACAACATAAACACTATTGGGACAGTACCGTCTTCTGCAGTGGTTCTCACGTTCGCCTTGATATGTGAGTCATTGCAGTTGGAGACATTGGAAGGCGTAACAACACAGGAAGTGCGCGCGACTATAACCAGAAACTTCAGAGCGCGAAACGTCTTGTACACTCGGGATTAATCCAGAAGCTTCCACAATTTTCCAGAAAGCTCTGTGACGTCATTTTATAGCTATAAAAGGAGGAAGAATTACTAGTCTGTGCCTGCTGTGCATTGTACTTAGTCGCGAGTGATTGAAGTGTTAGCGTGCAATGGTGCACGAGCCATGGGTGGCGTGCAGCCGTAAACTAAAACGTCGAGTGAGTTATTTGCAGAAGACTTTACATGTAACCAATTTTGAATTCAATAAAAATAGTTATTAATTATGTGTTTAGTTACCCGTAGCAGTGTCACAGTGAATTATAATGCATTAGTTGCATTATGTACATGACTAACAATTTCTCTGCAGCTTTTGCTCGAGTCATGGTTCAGAGATTTAACATAACAAAGAGCTTTTATTTGCTTAAACTGACTACTACTAAATTATATATAATTTTAGGGATGTATCCTAAGTTACTTAAGCCAATGCATTGGGAAATTTGGTAAACAAAATGTGAGAGATTTTTATTCCTTGTTTTCTGAATTCTTATTATTCTCAGGACTTGTACATGTATGCTACAAAATTGTGTCCATAATATAAAAGCTTTAAAGCTACAAATCATTAATTGCCTTTTAGGTGAAGTATAGACTTGAACTGTAAACTTTAGTTTTCTCAACTACTTTTTTCAGCATGTTTCACTACTCAAAATGCCTCTCGGATCACAGTTTATAACTTATTAGCTTGAAATTTACAGGGTAGCTTCAGGAACTACAAATTTAGGCGTTCTGGTAAACTAGTTACAAATATGAAGTAGTTCAGTTGAAATTAATACTTTTCCACAACTTTCACTTAAAATGTTTAAAAATTCAATGATGTGTAGGTACACAATATTTTTATCTCTTAATTAAAATTAGAAATGACTGCAAAACTATTTAGCGAATCTTGTACACTAAATTAAAATTAAAGCTTTGGAAACGACACGGTAAACCGTAGGGTTCAAGGACCATTTCATATTAGTAATATGAAAAAGCTTATGTGTTCTATCCACATGACCCCGTCTACTTGTTCTGCAAACAAGCTATTCTTACAAAGGATTATTATTTTAACTAAATTATACTAATTGAGATAAACATTAGCAAAATGGACTTATTACTTGTTTCTTTGTAAGTAGAAGGGAAATAATGGAATATACTAATCTAAAGCGTAGTCAAATCTTATAAGGAAACAAATAATAACACAAGTTTTGCTAATGTTTATCTCGATTAGCATGATGTAGATAAAATAATAATGTTCCGTGAGAATAGTGTATTTGTAGAACAGGTGGAGAAAGTCATGTGGATCAGATTTTTTTTCTTGCAGTTGACCATATCCGAGATATTCGTTGTTGTTGGTTTCAGTTTTAGAATAAAACTTTTTTCTCATACCGGAGTTTACTAATGACTGGCCTTACAAAGAAACGAATTTCGACCACCTGGGTAGTGTGAAGGTAGCGTGTCTGCCTCACATTCAAAAGGCCGTGAGTTCGAATCTTGCATAGGTAAGGTTTTTTCGGGTAGCTTTAAGCTCCATGGACCTAGAGATCATTTGAGCATCATTTCGACAATGTCATTCATCGTTCGATATGACCATCCAGGTTAAAGGATGTTAAATTAAACTAAAAAAATAAAAAAAAAATCAATTACATAGGAAACAGCTTTTAAAATATTTGAGTATCATTTTAGCTTAGTGTATTTCCATTCTGTGCAAGGAAGAAGTAATAAGACCATTTCTGCTAATGTTTATTTCAATTAACATAATATAGAAGAATAAGCTTTTTGGAGATGTTGAGAAAGTCATGTGAATGGATTACATGAGAGTTTTTCACACATGCATTTTCCTAATGGGGCGAATTACAAGAAAAGGTAGATCCAAAGGTTAGTTTTAGTTTATTATGCTGCAATATAAAAAATGAAACTCAATTATATTCATCCTTACAGTTGCGTGGATATTTGTTTTCCAGGCACACAAACATCAAGGAATAAAATATATAACGTCACAGAAATTCTCGCTCTTGTAATTTTATTAAAGTACAAGAGAAATAAATTACTCAAGCTGCGATATGCGTCAGAAAGATGATACTTTTACCCCAAGGTTTACAGCTCATAAATAAAACACGAAAATAGCCCTCCAGGCATCTTTCATTTCAAGCTTCTGGAAGAACGGCAAAACTTGCAGATGTGTTTTCCAGCTCGCTAATTAGTAATAAATCTTTAATTTCATCTTGCCAAGTGCAAGATGAAAGCAAAAGGTGATGCGTCTTCTACCAGAAATGTGTATCTAGTTAAAAGTTCCAAATAAAACGACTCGCCGAGCGACTGTGCAAAGCGTTCTGTATTCCCACCCTTGTAATCTACATGTGCACATCATTTGTAGTGAGTCGTAAAACTTCGTCGAGGAAGATCTTAACCTTTTAGAGCCTTGCCGTATATAGGAAGACCCAGAATTTCCGCGCGTCATTATAAAAGCTCGCGTGACTCAACCATAATGGTGGATGTATTGCTGGGATTATATTATGTATCTGTATTCGCAACTGTAGCACACATTCATGATGAGGTCAGATACATCTCTAAGCCTTCCTGTAATGGAACTGCCGATTCTAGAACACGGTGTATAGTCTATACGAAGTAAATAGCTTTACCACAAGCACTTTAAACATAAAACTCTTCAGGGAATGATATGCGAGTTTATGTTATGAAACTGAATTAGCGTCTTGGGTGTGTTTTGCTTTATCTAGTGATAAACAAAGGAAATATTTTCCAAGCTCATTCTCAGACAGCCATAAACACAACAAAAAGCGATAACAATGTAGACAAGAATATTGAGCGCGTTTGTTTTTCGATTTCTTATTCACGACGCCCTCTTATACATAACTGCCGTGGTTGTCTCTTTATTGTGGCGGTAGTGCGGCTACTTGCAAAGCGGAAGACCTGGGTTCGATTCCCGGTACCGGCTTGGGGATTTTTTCCCCCGGAAGGAGACCTGGTCCGGGGTGCACTCAGCCTCGTGAGGTCCTTGGGTGCCAATTGAGGAGCTAATTGTTGGAGAAGTAGCGGCTCCAGGTCATGATGACCGCATTAACCGGCCGAGGGATGGTTCGAGGTGCTGATCACTTCTCACCCTCCAATACTGCACCCTATCCATGACGTCTGTCATGGACCAAGATGGGGGACGCAGCGGCCGGGCGGTAGGCCAAGGTTCCTTGTGAGCTATCGTGCTATACAGTTGTTATTATTATTATTATTATTATTATTATTATTATTGCATATAACTGCCCCGTATCTCTTAACTGTCACACAAGACTAGTCACCGCGGTTGGCTGCCGGAATATGTGGTTGTGCGATATCAGAAAGTCGGTCTGAGTAGCTCAGTTGATTAGGCGCTGGCTTACTGATTTCAAGGTCGTGGGTTCAAACCCGGCCCAGATCGACGGTTTTTAACTGTGCTTAAAAGCGACAAAAGCGTCAGTATTTTTATTGTCGTGTAAAATAACTCATTTAGGATGAAATTTTGGCATTCCGACAGTGCTGATATAATCCTGGAAATTGACAGCATCTTAACAAACAAAATATTTATTTTAGTTTATTTATTATAAAATATTCGAAGAGAATTCCCTAGTCTATGTTTTCATAAATGTATGAATAAAATATATTATGTAAAAGAATTAATGCATCTGAAATGTATATAAATTCTTGTCAACGAACACATTGGGTGATTCTTCGTTTTAAACCTGAGTCTCAGGATAATGAAAACTCTTGTGTCTTTTAGGACATACTGTTCATATCACATAGGTCATCTATATCGCCATTCAAATAAGCACATTAGCTAATTATCGTAAAGAGAAGGAAATGGACTGCGGAAGAATACGTGCCAGTGGGGCAAGGTTATAATAAACAGGATTTAGCTGATGTAACGGCTGACCCCATTACTGTGACAGTATTGTCGTCTGTCTCGGCCTATCACCACCCATGGGTATGGGCAACACAGTGATTTTCTCATTGCCCTTTGCTGCTATTATGTCTATTTATTTTCCGGAGCCTAGTGATACCAAGTATTAAATTATATACTTCACTCTAAAATAAAGAGCAAACATGTTTTTAAAAATTAATGAATTTTCATTCGAGAAATTAAATGTGTTTTAACCCAAGAACTTTAGCTAAAGGCCACCGCCAGAGACGACACTTTGTCCCAGTGCGCCGCGAGGTTCACTGGTAATAGAGTGGAGGGTACCTGTGTTTAATAGTACTCTTGCCCTTCGCTCATGGTCTTCGGTGATGGCTGGATGTGTAAAGCGAAGGTCATTCTCGCCAGTACCCCACTGGCAGGTTTTAACTTTTTAACGTACCAAGAGATATTTGTACATGTCAAATACGGGGCAGCTGGATCAATATTATATGCACTAATATAAAATTTAACGTTGGTAAATGAAGTGGTTATCAAATTATTTTTTTTAAAAAATAAACTTTCAAGGATTTCTCTAAAATGTTCTTCACAATGCAATTTTCAGACGTTACCCATGAAATAAAAAATTTAGAGCCATAAAGGTAAATGACTGAGGAAATGTGTAACCGGATGTCTCTCAGGGAAGGTAGTTCAAATTCTGCCTTCTTTTTGGTATATTCCTAATTTTTACTTTCTCTACCAAACGCCTAATAGATAGAGAAGTATTGTACTCTACTAAAACTGTGATGCGGAAATTTCACCAGAAATGTAAATTTTAAGTAACGCTTAATAAAAAAACTAAATAAATAAATATATAAATAAATAAATAAATAAATAAATAAATAGAAAAGACTATGTGTGAACACATAACTCAAAAACAGGATGTTAGATATAAAAGTTGATATTAAATTTGCTACCTTCCAGAGATGCGTATCCATTGCATGAAGAATTTTAGATATTTTTATTTTTCAAAAAAACTAACAGTTTTGATTAAACCACAATATTTTTAGGATTAAAGGACAAGCTGTATAACTTGACTTTTCTCAGAACTGTGAAGTTAGGTTGATTCGGTAGCAGTTCTGACAAAAAAAAAGAAAGGAAAAAAAAAATAGCAATACACAAAAAATACTCATTAAAGTAAATAGTTTATTTCGAATGATATTCCCTTGGCATCGGCATTTCCAAGATATCTATTATTATTGGTTTGACTTTTTAAAAACCTCTTTTGTCAACTTTTAAAGTGCTGTCCCTATTCAGTTGTTTCTCGACTGGATTTTCTCAATCTCCTGTTTACTACAACAAAATGTGTGATGAAGAGCCACTTATTCAAAGGTTTATCTCGATTAACATAAATTAGATAGAAAATAAGCTTTCTTAAGAATAGCGTGTACAATCTGTATGAAAACAAAGGGAGTGTATACAGAAAATCTCACGAATGTAAAATCAATTTATTTGTTGAGTCTTCAGTCAGTATAACAGTCACTTTTGCAAACATTTAATGTAGTTTCCATTAAAATAAATAAAAATAAATAATAAATATATAAAGAATTACAAGTCAGGCGGAGTCACTTATTAGGCGTTTTGTCTGGGACTGGCATTCGGAAGGTCGTGGAATCGATTCCTGCACCGACCTCTCTGAACCTCTCTCTCTTTCGGGGTTTTCACAGGTCACTAGGCAAATCCTGGGTACTTTTCTTCATTCCCCCGAACGTCCTATAGCTTAATTTCATCTCTATTTCATCCAACTGGTTTCTTTCAGGGTTGTAAGAGTCAGGGAGGACTGCAGGGACGCCCTTCCATGGTGGTGACTTTGCCCTGGAAATACAGCTATCGGTGGCGGGATGACGTTGGTAGTCGTCTGTAACTGAGGAAGTTCGGCCTGACTAGGGGTGCGGGCGCTGCCGTGTCGAGATGAAGTGTTTAGTATATGCTAGGGACTCTCCATGGTGGCTCTTCCCCCACCGTCCGGTTTCGGCTACCCTTTGAACTTACTCTCATCTCATCCTCCTGGTGTCTGGCGTACAATAGCCACTGGCTGCAATGTGGAATCCCCTCCGGCATCACACACACACGCGCGCGCACACACACACACACACACACACACACACACACACACACACATAAAACTCCCCCTAAAAGATATCGTCCAAATTAACTCATTTCTTGTCATCATCGACTTCCTGACGCATTTCCCTGAAGAATTCATGATGCAGTGAAAAGATCCTTCAGGGTTTTAAAGGTTACTTTTATACCCCCACTTTCGTATAATTTGAAACGCATTGCTCGGTCCATATTCTGTTGTTCCGTTCTCCACTTAGAGCAAGTCATTTGAGTGAGGTCCACATGCAGAGCGAAGAAAGGCTATCAGCATAAAAGGGTGAAATAAGAAACCTGAGCGCCATCTCAAACTACATGGAAAACCATTGAGCTTAAAGCGAACAAGACTGCGCCAAGTCAGGTCTTAGGTTGTGTACATATCAACCAGAACTAAAGATTTATTTAGTTCACTTGTTCATTGTTATGACAGGCTGTAACAGTGACATGAAGACTTTTGGCTCTCATCCAGAAGTACATTTCCGAGCACAATCGTGATTCTAATGTTAAAGTTGAGAAATTTCAACTCAACATGTTGGTATTTAAATATTGAACTCCTAATTGCTATCATCCACAAGAAATATATGCTACTCAGAGGTGCGAAAATTATTGGACATAAAACAAAATTAATTTCCACCCTGTGTTATGTATCTTAAATATTGAAGCCTCTGTGTGATAAATACTCACAGAATTTTCTACAATTAGAACTAAATTACTGTCTTTATGAAAACAGTAGAATAAAACTACAGAAACTACAGTTTTATCTTGTACTAATAGATTGACGGAGATATTATTTTTTCTATGAAAGTATGCAAATTAATTTCAGGTTGCCAAAAATGGGTCTTAGGTTGTAGTTTTCAGATATTCTTTCCTTCATAACATCTGTAAATAAAGAACTAGATATTTGTACTATGACGTTTAAGTTTTCTACTGTGAAAATTATTTTAGATTATGGGTTGCAAGACTGATGTTTGACAAAGAAAATTACTAGTGTAATGGTGTTATTGGAGTAAAAGAAATATTCTCAACGGAAAAAGAAAGAAAAAAAAAAAAAGAAACAAAACGATAGGCTCAGCTGTTGATTTGATTTTAGACATTTGTAAATTATTTTCAAGCTCATAAGTTATTAAAACGTTAACTGTAAATGTATACTTGAGTCAAATACTTTTCATACCTCTGTAGATCAGAACAAAGTTTGAACCCTTTCTCATCTTTTTGGGACGCCTTTCCCTTTTTTTAAATAGTGTTATTTTTTTTAAAAAAACAACGTCCATTCTTACTTCTTAGGCATCAAAAGCTGTGGAAACAAAGGACACATGAAATGAGATAATAATTATTAGAAAAGGACATTTAGTAAGGAAACTTTTCAGGCATAAGTGTAAAATATCTCTCCAGGCATTTGCCAGCTATAAGGACTTAGAAAACCCTGGAAAAAAACTTCAGTCAGGGAGGACGGTCCTAACGGGATTTGAGCTGCAGACTTCCCATTCAGAACCCATGACTTCAAGACCTCGCTATTCGTGTCGGTTTTGTTTCGGTTACACGAAACCTGTAATGAGTATAATGAAACATTTTCGGGTTTATTTAACGAAGCCAGCAACTGCCAAAAGCATTTTAGAGTCGTCGTTGTGCCAAAATTCTATATCTCAAGATTTCTTTATATGCCAGTAAATCCGAACGTAAGCCTGAATCATTAAAGCAATTTAAATGAAATATTCCTGGGGCGGGTTCGAAACTACAACCTTGGGTACAGAAAGCCAGCGTTCAATCAACTGCTTCTAAGGGGTTTGTCTTGATTCTTCTTATTTTGGGTTAAATGTCCCTGGGATCTGCAGAGAAGATAAATGCTGCAATTATGATTTAAAAGTGCATAAAAACTGAGTGCTACTCCACATTTATCTTTGCAAGATAGCGCAAAATTCCCAAGGAATCTTCCTTGGGTAATTCGCTCCTACTGAGTCTTGAATTGTGGTCCTCAGTATTATTAGGCAGACAACCTACCTGTTACATCATGAAGATGGATCAAAATAAATTTGGATATGTCATGCCCCGAGCTATTAATTTTACAAAAAAAAAAAAAAAAAAAAAAAAAAAATACATTCTCTTTATACAGACACACTTTTTAGCTCTTGTATATTTTAGCTATAACAAAAGATTGTAGCAAAAAATCTGATGTGTTCCTTTCACATGATTTTCTCCATCTGTTTTGCAAACAAAATATTCCTACGAAATACTATTATTTTATCTACACCATGCTGTTCGAGATAAACATTAGCAGAAGTTGTCTTATTAATTGCTTCCTTTTATGCACAAGGGAAATAAGGGAACACACTAGAATAAAGCGATAGTGAAATCTTTTAAAAGCTTGGAGCTATGTGAGCAATTGAAGTTCGGTTCGCTTTGCTTGGGCAGCAGTAAGACAAAGGAGAAATGAAACGAAAGGTTACTTCCCGTTTGAGAAAAGTACGTAGCTTAAAACTCACATCAATAACAATGAATATCTGGTAAATCGCAAAATTTATAACAAATATATGATATAAATTGCGTTTTAACGAGGTCTGCATTTTTTTGTGTGTTCTTGTCATACCTTTTACGGTTTCCAGTTATGCAAAATTCATCCAGATTGAAGAGGTCTTTAGAGGCTATACCAAGAAAATTAAGGATATACATTTCATAAGTGATGTAAATGTCTTTAATGTGCGGTATTTAAATCAAAACCACCAGAGCCATTTTTGAGAAAAGCAACATTTGAAACATTTTTTCGATATAAAAGGTAGTTTGGTGTGGGTGGATTTTCTTGAAAATCCTTGTGTCTGACCTTGGAAGATACTAAACTTAAGTACCAAGTTTGGTATTTAACGGTCTTTTTTGAGCTACGAAGTTCACAGACCCGCGCGCACACGCACACGTGCACACACACATGGACCTTTTGCTAAAATGTTTTATAATCTCAGGGGGCCTCAAATATATACATATATGTATTCGGTGAAAAATCGTTGTCGAATTTTTGGATGGAATACAATACCTTACCTTTTCTACCTACTAATACATTGTACATGCGTGAGAAGAGTAGTTATTTTTTCTTTATTTATAACTTTGGAAATTAAAAGAATTAATTTATATAAAGGGTTTATGAATTACATATTTGAAGGAGGGGTTAAGGAATACCAGTAGAATAAATAACTGGGGTTAGATGATGTCAATAATAATTCACTATAATTACTAGTTACCACTGATAAAATATATATAAAAGAAACTGTGCTGTCTACCAGTGCACATTCTGCTGGGTGCCAGTAGAAAAGGTTACTGGATTTTGCTAATGTTTGTTAAATTTTAGAAATAGTTAGATAGGCAGTAACTTGTGAGTTATCTGTGTTACTGTACTAATAATTGGTTAATTTAAGTGAAAATTGTTTTTAGACAGTTGATGTTAAAGGCAGGTCTTTTAGCAGATGTTAGTAATGTTAAAAGTAGAAAATTCTGTCACTCAGTGTTATAAAATTATAACATAAAATTTGCCAACTTTGGTTAATGCGTCCACAGCCTCATTCAAATAGGCTGTGACTCTGAAAGCTCGTATCGATCCATAAAATGGCCGATGATATGAATGTCATGAACATGGAATCTGCTGAACCAGAAGAAATTATGCAAGCAGCTGAGAGAGCAAAATTACAACTGCTACACTGCCTCCGTTATATAGAATGTTTTCGTTCTGTACGACAAGTCATCATGTTGTCAACACTGATGCTAAGCAAGGCAACAACTGAATATCGCAGACCATTAAGCATGAATTCCGTGAAATAGGCAAATCAACCAACTTATAATTATAACATATCTATAAATATTGAGAAATGTCTAAAAATAGTGTGTGACACACGTGTTAAAATTGTTTTGCATTGTTCGTAGGATTACAAAACTCACAATATAAAACAAAATTTTTACCACTTGAAAGATAAATAACTATTTACGTTTATATACATTTCTTATGAAATTTCTTTGCTTATATTTATTCTATGTTATTTTATTTCTTTTTGGAATAATGTATTTTATTTATTAGTATACAAGTTGTATGTGTAAAATAAAGATGTATGAAAAATATCTAATGTGTTAAATAATTTATAAAGTTTGCAATAACCTCCTGGTATAGGGAACTAGATGCCAGGATTTGTATTACAGATTTTATATTATTTGTTGTATAAGTGCTAGAGAAAGTAAAAAAATGAGTAATATTTCTAAACGATTACAGTATGATATACTAATTGTATTTAAGTAGAAATATTTAAACTATTCATGAAAACATGTTATGTAACAAATAAAACCAACATGCGTATATTTAGAGACCGTATTTATAATGGTATTTTAAGTTTCAGCAGAATATGATGATGATGACAGAATGCCTTTTGTGTTAAATGTGACTTCAAAGTATTCATCTCCATTTTAAGCAATTCTAGCAGTCAAATTAATGGAGAGAAAATAATAATCTTCAAAATACAGAAAGAACGCACAATAGTCGGTGTTTATATATATGTTATTTCCTTAGTTTTATAACATTATGAACATTGCATCGATTTTTGAAGTTTTACATTTGTGGTGCTAGTGTTTACAAACTTATTTTACGTGCATTTAGTAAACAAATTTACATTTCGTTTGTATATCCCCTTTTAACCTGTGTGATCAGATCGGGGCTTTGGCTTAAGAAACAAGTAATTCGTTGAATGTTTATTTTTTATTAATTTACATTAGAAAATACACCTTAACTCACTCCCAGATTCATATTTTCAGACTCCTTGGAATGATTCTGGCTAAAGGAAAACTCCTTACCCCTGCCGGGAATTGAAACCGGGACCCCTAAGTATTAGATATTTATCTGACCACTTTGTATAAGATGAATGGAGTAACAACAATAACATAGCTTGGTATTGGAGAGCATATTACACAGAGATACTTTTGCAAATTTTTACGTGATTCTTTGATTAGAGTGTTAATTGTCAGCCAAACACTCTATTACACGAATATAACGAGACTTTTATATCATTTAAATCGCTATTTGTGCAATTTTCCACTAACATAGAAAGTTTCGCAAACCGGGTACAGCCTAATAATTTTGCAAAATATTTATCAAAAAATAAAAAAGGAATCTTATCACCAGTAACCTTCCTAGAGCTTTTTAATTATGTTGAGAAAATAAAAATTTGGTTTGCGAATTGACTGTTTCACGATTAAAAGAAGGTACTTATATAAAGATAATAATAAACAACTAAAAGACTAACTTGCCAAATTAATTAATCGAACTCCTTTCATGTGATGCTGTTCAGTTGAAGCTAACTTTGAATATTTATGCCAAAAACAAATGCCAATCGCAAACCAAATAGCAGTTGCTAAGCGAGGAGATTAAAGAAAACATGGCTGACCCCGCAGCACCTGCCTGCAATGCGAGGGGTCCCAGGTTCGATTCCTGGCTGAGGTGTTGGAATTTTACTCTAGTCAAGAATATTTCCTATCCTTTTCAGAGTCTGAAAATGCGAATGCGTGTATGATCTAATGACTAAAATATTAAAGAAAGATAGAAACACAACTGCAACAGTACAGGATTTGCCCACCATTGACAATATATTCCAAAGGAAGCTAAAGGCGGAGACAATAAAAAAGGAGAAAAATGTGGAGGTGATAAAGATGTGTGGTAGGCAGCTATGATTGGTTGAGCAAGTCGTTTCGTAGCGTTTTATATATCAAAGTAGAGTGACGTAGGAAGAGTGGAATAGTCAGGTTAAAAACAATGCACACTAAGCGTAATTTAATAATCAACCATAGTAGCGAACGATTTATGTTATATAAGCATGTTTTCAAGAATTAAACCAATAATAATAATAATAATATAATAACAACAACAACTTGACCACGTGCATAATGCATGACAATGCCACTGACACAATTTAAGCTGTCGGATTAACATATCTTTGAAGTAGTAAAAACTGAGGCATTAATAAGTAAGGTCAGAGAAAACGTTAATAATTCCTTATTTTGATATTTTTTCTGCATCAGAACAGCACACATTTTAACCTGACTTAAAGTACTGTATAAATAAATTAAAATTTAGAAACAGCTTTGTTATATTCACGTTGTTTTCTCTACATATTCTGGAACAAGATATTCTTACGAAAGCTTATTCTTCTTTGCACTAATCGAGATAAGCATTGGCAGAAAAGTTTTTATAAAATATTTTCTTGTACGTACAAGGGAATTAGGGGACTACACCAGGCTAAAATAATATCAAATCTTTAAAAAAAGATAGTTATGCGAGGGCTTGGAAAGTCCATTCTCCTTCCATGACCATAATGGATTAAAAAAAAAAAGAAAGAAAAAAGACTTCCCAGTTCAGAAAAGTATAAGTTCTAGAAATTATAAAAAGGAATTTCTCGGAAATGGCAACTCCACCAAAAATGTGTGTGTGTGTGTGTGTGTGTGCGCGCGCGTGTATCTGTCGTTAAAGCACACATTTTTGTATAGTTGCCATTTCAAGAAAAATTATATATATATATATACATATATATACACACACATCGATAAAGCACACATTCCTTTGTAAAGTTGCCATTTCCGAGATATTCCTTTTTTAAAATTTCCATTTTATGTATAATGTTGATCTCCTTAAAGCACACATTATTTGTGAAGTTGCCATTTATGAGATATTTCTTTTTAACATTTTCCAGTGCTTACACACACACACACACACACATATATATATATATATATATATATATATACACATACACACATATATATACACATACACACACATATATATATATACACATACACACACACATATATATATATATACATACACCTAATATTTATTTAGTGGTAGTAAGGTTTGTCTATCTTCTATGGTTTACTAGTTATTCTAAAATCGTTAAAAGTCATTTTTGTGGAAATCACACTTTGCTCCATGTAAAGTGTGAATTTTTTTTTTTAAATATTTACTAAACGTAATTACCGAAATGTGTGTTTATTTGAGTTTTACAAAAGCATGCATACAAACGGACCGTTTTTAAAAGTGTTTTCTTCATTTAGGGGTTCTCAGAAAATGTGTTTCCAGTGAAATTTTGACATTGACTTTTTAGATAGAATGCAATAACTTCCCTTAATTACAATACATAGTATAGAAAATAAAATATAAACCTGCTAAACTGAAAATATCTGGAAAGACGTAAGAACATCATGTAAACGGCAATACCTTTTTGTTATTTGTTTGCTTTTTGTTTATGTATATCTCTAAAGGAATGGAATACATTCTGGACGAATAATAACAATGGCCAGCTCACAAAATGAGTGTGTTTTTCCAACAATTAAAGAGACTGAGCGAGGTTAAACACTATGAAATTACTTTCCAATTAACTCAGTTTTTGACTGGAAACGGAAAACACAAATTGTACTTTGAAAGTTTTAAAATAATTAACTCAGATGAAGCATTATGATCATGTCAAAATGTAATCAATTTAATTTTTGATTGTCAAATATATGGCATAATATTATAAAATATAATTTATCCCAACATATTAACTTCTGCCAAATATCTCTTTCACCACCTATAATCCAGATATTCAAAAGAAAATGCTGTTTTACTTAGTTTAACCGAATTATTTATCATATTTTCAAAACATTGCGATTTAAATTATTTTTATATATTTGCTTATTGAATAATAAATACATGAAACCTGCATATTAGTGTGAGTTAGGGCTAAAAGTTTTGGAGAATAAATAAATGTGTAAGTAAATACAATTTTTCTCTTCTAGTTTTACTACTAGAGTTATTTAAGCGGAGACAAAGCTATGGAGTCAGTATATCGATAAACGCCTTTAGTAAACCACTCCGTCGCAGGAGCTTGCGATGAGTATAACCATTACTCATTAGGTTAGAATTTAAAAACAACAAGAATAAAACGGTTTCGCTCTCCCCCAAAATAATGACTATATTACTTGCATTCTTGTTAGCAAATATGCAAGCGTCTACTGATAAAGTCCAGTCCCATATAGAAGATGACAAAATAAATGTAACGGGGGCTTACGTAGATAAAATGCTCTAGAACGGCGAGGGAAGAGAAAATGAAGAAAAACGCCTCCCGCAAGTAGAATATGAGCTTAAGTTATTAAAAGTTATTAAGTTATTTGAAGCATTTGCATAAAAAGTAATGGAAACGAGCGCGCCGCACAAGCTTTCAAGTTAAGAGTGCATAGCGCATTGGAATCCGTTGACCTCCTTACATGGCGGGGAAATGGGCTGTGTTTATTTTCGTTGTGCGCGCGCTCGCTCGCTCCCTGGTTCACGAGGAAGACTCAAAGGCCGCCAAGTACAAAGAGGAAGGGGTGCCAGTTTTATTCAAGGCCAAAGTACAAAGTAAAACAGTCTTTTCACGCCAGTTTGCTTTATTGCACAAGTTGATAGGCGTGGACAATAAAACTCGACAACCAGCACTTCAATACGTGACGAAAATCAAAGGATAATTAAGTAGCTTGTAAAAACAACAGTGTGTTGTTTTTTTTCGCTAAAGGGAGACCACACACGTTACATCTAAATTAATAATTAACTAAATAACATATTTGTTTTCTGAAAATGGGTCCAAAGAGTTGCACTAAAATGCTATTATATTACATTTAGAATACTTATATCATTTTAATATAACATTATATTCCATATATTAAACTGTTAAATTTAACTTCAATTTAGTAACCAATTGCCCACGTGCCATATGCTCTATCTGTTTTGGCCTACTGCATATTTGTCTTCAACAGACAGATTCTCTCTCTTGCAATACAACCAGTTTACGTCACGTTTAAGAAGTTTAATTTTTTTAGAAACTATTCTAAGAGACGCAAGAGGACATTACACTCATTTAAATCTTATTTTAACTCACACAATTATATAATTTAAAATCTCATAGAAAGTTTTATCCTTTAAATATAGCTCCCTGGTGTTATATTTACGTGTAGCAACTGTGTAGACTAACTAGTTCTTTTTTTTCTTAAAAAAATGTAGTGCCCACTATTGTACAAAAATTTTCAGGATTTCAAACTTGATGAATGGAAATCATTGCATCTTATTAAATGTTCTTATACCATTATCTAAAAAAATGTGATGCGTTCCATTCACATAACTTTCCCTATCTCTCAGTAACAAATTGTTCTCAGAAAGTTTATTCTTCTTTCTACTGCATACTAATCAAGATACATTAGCAGAAATGACCTTATTACTTAGTTCCTTATTAGTAGAAGGGGAATAAGCGAATACACTAGACTAAAGCGATAGTGAAACTTTTAAATTTTTTCAGTTTTCTTTGCAGCCCAAGAGTTGACAAATTCCCGTATGACAAAAGTTTTAAATATTCTAAAATTGAAACCAATAACAAGGAATATCTTAGAAATAGTTGATACCCCCCAAAAATATAATATATATATATATATATATATATATATATTGTGCAGTATAGCTTTTGTCTATTCTTACGGTTTACCACTTATGCAAAAGTCATTCAGGATGAGGAGGACTTCAGCGGCTATTCCCAGGAAATTGAAGATATAAATGTTATTTTGCATGCAAGTGTCTTTAATGTACGATATTTTAATCAAAATCATTAGAGACATTCTGAAAAAATAACCATTTTCGAAAACTTGTTCATATAAAGGGTAGTGTGAGGTGGGGTAATTTTCTTTAAAATCTGCGTGTCGTATCCTTGGAAGAAGCTGAACTTAAATATCAACTTTGGTGTTTAACCGACTTTTCGTTTTTTAGTTATGGTGTTCGCAGATACACGAACACATACGCACGGTGACCTGTTTCTAAAAATATTTTTATACAGGGACCCTAAAACGTGTATTTCCAGTGAAACCGCAGTATCGGATTACTTACGGACTATTTATTGAGTAGAAAGGGTTACCATGCATTTAAAGCTAAATCTTTACAGCTGGTTTGATAAAATAAACAATAAAAATGTTTACCATACTTAAAGGGCAGTTTGCAATGTGGTGAATTTGGAAAAGTTTTCCTGACTTATCCTTGAAATAATTGTTGAGTTAATGTTCTTCACAGATATTCTGGAAAGACACATACATATTCCAAAAATTATACGTTTCCGGTGAAATGTCTATATATGTTTTGAATGGAATACGAAATGTACTGCAAAAGAAGTAAAAGTAAACATTAAATAAAAAAAATTGTAGTTCGACTGCAGATAAAAAAGTTTGTAATAATTAAGAGCTGCTTCAGAGGATACGATTTAGAAATATACGTTTAAAATGTTTCATAATGGTTCAAACATTTACATGGTTGAAAAGGTTTTTCTCTGGTACATTAAAATCTATATAAGTTAACATCAAAGAAATGTTTAAAACGTTCAGTATCACTCTATCGGTGGTGTTAATTTAGTTTTAAGGCAAAAAATACTAACCTAATTTTATTATTATTATTATTATTAATGAGGCTTTGCAATTTAAAATTAAGTGAGGCTTATGAAAAGGTTTACATATGTCTTGAGTGCTCTTAATAATCAATTATGTAAACTAAATTCCAGAGATTGGTCCACAATTAAGGTAAAAATATGAAGTACGGAAATTTTATTGTTTTCTGAAGTTTAAAATCAAAGACAATTATTATACTTATTTTACACACATTCTAAACTCCGAAACAGTTTTTCCTTAAAGTTAATGCAGATACACTTGCACTATATGCGACTAGTATCGTGTGGCATTCGATTGATTTTTCTAGTGTGGAGACGGCAAATTTATACAACACTATTCCCGAAATGTTCCTCTGTTTGCCAATGAATTTTTGCCCATGATTTCTTTTTACCTCTTTACCTTCCGTACGCGTAGCTTGGCAGCATTGACATGGCTATTAGATGAACTGGGTACACTATATTTTAGAATAAAATTAGGTTTTGCAGGTTCAAAATAGTGCTTGAGTTTTACATAACACAATCAATCAAGGTCTTCTTTCTATCAGATACATCGCAAAATTAAATTCAAGGGATGTGTACAATAAAATGCATGGTCCATGAAGGCTTTCATCTTATAAGGAACTAAGTAATACAAGTTCTGGAAATACTTATCTTGATTAGCATTATGTAGATAAAAGGATATTTTGGAAGAATAGTTTGAAGAAACTGCTAGAGAAAGTCACGTGAATGGAACACAGATTATTTTACAGTAAAGCTGGACGGCTACGTTTACTGCTTTTTAAAACCACTGCTTTGACCAAAGTTGTAGCTCCACTCCGGTACCAGGGTACAGTGTGAAGTGAATATGGATTTCAACAAAATTACCAATTGTACAGTTGGTTTAAGTCACACAATGTCACAAAAATGACAAGTTTGGTATCTCTGTGGCATAGGAGTATTGTTTCAGTTTTACATTCAAGAAGTTCCGAGCTCGAATCTCAGGTTGAGCTACACGGATAAGGTTTTTCTCGGGTTTTCCCATATCCTGAATAAACGAATGTCGAATACCTGTAAGCTCTAGGAATCCCGTGCTTGTATGCGCATCATTTCACATATTTCATTCATTTATCGTGCGATATGACCAACCAGGTTAGGTTAAAGGACGTTAAGCTTCAAGCAAAACTGACAAGGCTACTGTTTTTGTTGAGAGAGAGAGTGAGAGAGACACTCGAATATTTCTAAACTACATTTATTATTTATTCAGTATCAAGCTATATTTTAACAGGTAAAGGTTGACTGAAAGATAGAATGAAGCACGCTGAGAAAGACAAATCATATCGTGTTCAAGATGGTTGCAGTGAACTACTGCCGGTGGAGTCAGGGTAAAGGCAGGGAAGTTGGCGCAAGGAAATGGAACCCGGCTTATTCTTGGAAGTTTGGTCTTGAACCTGCCAATGGTTCAAAGTTTTGCAGTAAAATACTGCCTATGTAGCCTCGTCGATGTAAAAGCATTCTTATTATTTTTAGGCAGTACAGTACTGCTCATAAACGCAGTAAATTGCTGTCAATGGAGACCTAGCAAAAGCCTGTCTTTTCTTCCGTACCTCTTCTCAAGCAATTCCCGAAACTATTACACACTACATGGCTCTGATAGGAAAAGCATTTCTCTGTGGTCTAAGTGTAACATGTTAGTCTCTGGTCCCCCAGGTCGCGGGTTCAAACCCGGCGGAGGGCGATAATTTTTTCGTGCGTAAACATTTTTAGCATGGCTTCCGCGTGTCTTAGATTTACAGCGCGTAAAGAAACTCAAGCTTGATAAAGAGGCCTCTGAGCAAAATTAAGGGGTCTTTACGCTCAAAATAAGAACCACAGTAGTTAAAAAGCGTCCATAGAATAAAATTCTGATACTATACACGTGAACGAGTAATTTAACATCGCGTTATTTGAGATGGCGATTCTTGTCAAGATCATATTGCGATTATCAGTAAGTTTCTCGATACTCAAGATTCTCTATCAATGATCTGTAGAGCGCACATGCGCTGATCGATCAATAAATCATTAAAAAAAAAAAAAAAGATTCTCTTTATGTCAGTCAGAGGATCGTATTCGTGCAAATGTCTTCCCGTACCACTCACTTGAGCTACTTGATGTTAGATGGTTTCAGTTGCAAAGTCGAGTTCTTGTGCTATACTGATTTAATGCAAAGATGAACTTTTCTAATCACGTGGATGGTCCTCTGTTGGCACATGTAGCAGTTAGTATAATTTTGGATGTGTGCCATTGTCACCTCCATGTTACAGGTAGAGCTAGGATTTTTAGCGAAAGTAAATTGAAAATAAAAGTACTGGGCTTTCTACCCTATAGACCCAAGCTTGACAAGAAAAATTATTTGAAAATTAGAATAATATTTAATTCCTTGCTTATATAGATGTTTAGAAAATGTATTCAAGAAAACTTCGAAAAATAAGTAATATATATCTGTTCAGTTTTTACTTTCTCTAGCACGAATGTACAACGTACATAGTAGGGAAAGAAGATATTGTATTCCATCCAGAAGTTCGATACTGAGATATCACCGGAATACATGTTTTAAAGTTCCCATGATTCATAAAAAATAATTTCTAGAAAAGGGTTCGTGTGTGTTTTAGGGCAGTATTACGCAAAAATGCAAAGTCCGTTAAACATCAAACTTGGTATTTAAGTTTTTTTATCCACCAAGGATGAGACACGAAGATTTTCAAGAAAATCCCTCCACTCCAAGCAACATTTTACATGGAAAATTTTTCGAAAATTTTGATTTTCTAAAAAATGACTGACAATTTTGATTAAAATACCGTACATTAAAGACATTTACATGGAAAATAAAATATATATCTTGAATTTTCTGGAAATAGCCGCGGAAGTCCTTTTCATTCTGAATAACTTTTGCATAACTGGTCTATAAGAGATGGCCAAAAACTTGCTACACAAAAAATGTAGATCTCAATTCTGTCCAAACACACAATTTATGTCTCATAAATGTTTGTTGTGGAGCTAACCAATTCCGGGATGTTCTTTGTTACTGGTTTCAACTTTAAAATACTTATACTTTTCTCAAACAGGAAGTCGTCCGTGTATCTTTTGCTTTACTCCTACCATGCAAATAAGTGAATTTCAATACCATTCTCATAGCAACAGCTTTTAAAACATTTGGCTATCAGTTTAGTCCAGTGTATTCGCTAGTTTCCTTCTACTTATAAGATACTAAATAATAAGACAATTCTGCTAATGTTTATGTCGATTGGCATAAAGTAGGAAGAGGAATCTTTTGTAAGAAGTTTGCACTGGGGGAAAATGAAACTATTTAACGACAACATTCTCCTTACTAAATGAACTCTTGGATGTAAGTTATCTTTAGTGCGGTCTTGCGTGTAGATACTGGTAGCCTCGGTGGGAACAAAGTTCGTTATCACGCCTGGCATAGTACCAGGCAGCTGATCGCTGAGCGGAAGACAGACCTAAAGCTAGCCGTTACAGCTTCAAACTTTTTAATTTTAGAGACCTTATGGGAACGAAAGCCAAGGAAAGGCCATTTTTGCATTTGATGTATTTTCAGTATAAAAAAGCAACTCAAATGACATCAATGTGACAATAGGTGCTGTTTTTGCTTAGATGAATTTCTGCAGGCATGGGTGAAACCTTCAGTCGAAGTAGTGAATAATAATGGGAAGATATTAGTAATAGTAATAATAATAAAGTCTGAATTATATATCATCCTATATTTATTTACTTGGTGACCGAGGGGACACACAAAAAAGACTGCAATTAAAATTGACAGGTAAACAGAATTTGAATCCAAGACTTCAAATACTACCGTCTGTGGCAATTCGCTTGGCAGAAGTAATTAAAAGCAAAACTAAGAACTCTAAAGTTGTTATATATGAAGTAAAAATATTGCAAGTCCTAGAGGGTTGTCAGTTCTAAACACGGGGAGGGTAAGCCGTCTATGAAACGAAAGAAAAACGCAGTGGCATATATTTTTACAGGGGAGTATTTTAAATCTCAACATTAAAAGATTCTTCTTGGAAGTGGCAGACGACAGCGAACAACATAAAGAGTTTTAGAATAATTATAAATATAACTACATAACATTTTCCTTTAATAAGGAGTTGACGGTTCCCACAGAAAGGAAACGAGAAACTTAATGAAGAATTCCGCTCAACGGAGATTGCAGTTTGTGCTATTAGCAATAGTGTTGTCAGCGGAACAAGGTTACTTTGCTTTTTGAGTTTATAAATGATAGTTAAATTTAAATATATCACAAGAGCATTCTTTTTCTTGAGCCTTCTTGAAAACGAAAAAAAAAAAAAAAAAATAAATAAAATGTGAATAAATGCTTTTTACCTTCTCTATTTGGTAATTAGTACATGGATAGGCAGAAAAAGTATTGCACTCCACTCAAAAATTCGATAGAGCATTTTTGGAAAACTGCCCGCGTGTATGCTGTGAACACAATAACTTAAAAACCAAAAGTCGGTAAAATATCAAACTTGGTATTTAAGTTTCGTATCTTCCAGAGATGGCGACATTTTGAAAAAAATCCTCTCCCAGTGCAAACTACCATTTACCTGGAAAAAATTCGAAACCTTTGATTTTCTCAAAAATGGCTCTAAAGGTTTTGATTAAAATACCGTGCATTAGAGATGTTTACATAAAATGTATATCTTGAATTTTCTGGGAATAGCCTCTGAAGATCTCTTCATTCTGGATGACTTTTGAATAACTGGCAAACCGTAAGAAATAGACGGAAACTTACTACACAGAAAGGTAGATCTCGTTAAAAGACACAATTTATGTGATATACATATTTTTCGTGTAGTTGAGCACATCAGAGATATTCTTTGTTAGTGGTTTCAATTTTCAAATACTTGCAACTTTTTCATACGGAAATTGTCAACTCCTGGCTATGCAAAGAACGCATTACAATCACACAGTAACCACATTTTTAAAAAAAAAAAATTGACTATAGCTCTTGCCAGGCCTTGTTTCCCTTCTACTTACAAGGAAGCAAGTAGTAAGACAATTTCTGCTAAAGTTTATCTCGATTAACATGAAGTAGGCGGAAGAATAGACTTTTTAACAATTATTTGTTACAGAGATGTAGACAAAGTCATGTAATTGGACCACGTAAGATTTTTATAGCTTTAATCCCCGATTTACACGGAGATACGAGTATTTTGAAGCAAAGGTTCTGACTGTAATTTTATTTGATTTGTGTAGAAGATAATGGGCATTAATGCCATTTAAATTCACGTGTACAGGTTTAGAACGCAATGTCCTTTTATAAGTTCTTGCTGATATACAAACAGACCTCAAAATATATGTAAGTATGTGTATATACTTGTTGATATGCATAGAGATACCAACTCAAGGTGATTTGTAGAAATGAATCATATAACGAAAAACTGCTGTTAGACACAGAAGCAATGGGTAGATTATTTTCGGGTTTCCACAAAATAGCACATTATTATCTCGTACTAATCAGTGGCAGGGTATGTTTAAGATAATAATTGAGAGAATCGCAGTATTTGTTTAAATTCACGGTATTAAAGAATCATAAGCTGTCACCGAGAGTTTGTGTCCTATCTGTGTTGCTGCGAGGCCATTTTTTACATCTATCGATTATGTAATCGTTGTTACTAATGGATATGGCCTAAATGTACTGAACAATGTAAAACTAAGATGAATAAAGCATCTAAAAGGCTTGATAATATGTTCTTAAATAGAGACAAACTGTTTCTCTCTTATTCAGTTTGAAACAGTCATCAGCTGATGCGGTGTGTTTTTATCAGACCATTAGAAACATTTTGGGAGTTCTTACACAATGTATCTTTATTGGAATCAAATAGAGACGCCCGCCCAACATCAAAACAGTAAAAAAAAAGTTCATATGAACATAGGTGTGAAAAGAATGTATTTTTGAGATATAAGACAAAATTGAAGAGTACAAAAATTGCTCAAAGTAACTTCCTCCTACTTCGATACCCTAAGGCTGCGTTCCATGCTGTCGTGTATCATGGTGCAAATTCCTGGAGTGCCTCCTATTTGTTCAAATCCAGTGTGGATACGCTCTCTCAAAGTGCCAATATCTGGTACAGGAGCCGCATAAGCCAGGCACTTTAAATTTACCCAGACGAAGAAAAGGATTAGATTTAAATCAGAAGATTAACAAGGTCATGCAATGAATTCCCTCTACCATCCTATCTATGCAGAAATTCATCATTCAGGAAATTACGTACTCCACGAATAAAATGAGCTGTTGCAACATCGTGTGGCAACCACATTCTTTGGATGACGTCCGAGGCAATTAAATGATGTACTCATTTCTGAGAAACTGTAGATACGTCCCTACCTTCAGGCGCGGATGAAAGAAATAGGGACGCCATAGTCGTGAATGAATTCATCTCAAACGTTTAGGTAGAACTTCTGTTGATGTCTGTCCTGCCGTACTTCATGCGGGTTTTCATAGGCGCAGTTATGAGTATTATGAAAATTGAGCTTACCGTCGCGAGTAACCCAGCCTCATCAGTATACACGGTACTTGCCAAGCAACTTGTGAACTTAACATAATTCTGTAATATGCGTTGGCAGACAGTTCATCTGGTCTCAAAGTCCGCCACATTTAACCTTTGTATTAGCTGCAGATAATGCGGGCAAAGAAGATTTTCCTGCAACATTCTCCATATAGCCATGTGTCTAACGCCTCCCCTTACTGCGATACGTCTTGTGTTTCTGACGAGTTTGGGTCCTTCGGTCAAGGTATCGTACCTCTCGTCGTGTCGCAACATTCGAAACACTTCTCTCAAATGAGTTACTATCTCAAGCATTGGCGAATTCGTGAGAATGTTCGTGAATAAGATAACTAACTGCCAGTTTGGGTACCTTAGATGTATTTTCATCTATGAGGCCATATATAATATAATACACATGAGTCTGTTCGCTGACTACATAGACTTCTGCTGTCTGTGTTCTACAGAAACCGAGCAAATACCCAACGGACATCATGCTAATACAAATGTCTCTGTGGTCAAGTGGTCAGCGAGCTGACTTCTCACCTGGAGGTCCCACGTTCGATTCCCGGCTGGGGCCAGAATTATTCCCTAACCCCCACAGGGTCTAGAAGTATGAATCTCCTTAGCGCGGTGGTAGCGTTGCTGCTTACCAAGCGGGAGACCTGGGTTCGATCCCCAGTACCGGCGTGGGGATTTTTCCCCCGCTGGGAGACCTGGCCCGGGGTGCACTCAGCCTCGTAAGGTCCCTGGGGGGCCAACTGAGGAGCTACTTGATGGAGAAGTAGCGGCTCCAGGCCATGAGGACCGCATTAACCGGGCGGGGGGACTCGAGGCGCTGACCACGTCTCACCCTCCAATACTGCACCCCATCCATGACGTCTGTAGTGGACCGAGATGGGGGACGCAGCGGTCGGGCGGTAGGCCAAGGTTCCCCGTGAGCTGTCGTGCCATGGAGTTATATTTTAATGCTACTTTAATAATATTTTTGAGTCATTTTGAGAAAATAAAAAATAGCTCATAATTTTCCATGTAAGGAATAGTTTTGAGTAGAGGGATTTTCTTGAAATTCTTTCTCGCATGTTTAGAAGATACTGAGCTTAAATACCAAGTTTGGTATTTATCAGATATTTTGTTTTTGAGCTAATCATTACATAATCCCACACATATATAAATTTCTAAAATACTCTTTATTCAGGGCACAAGTTTTTGTGTTTATCTATCAAGTACGTGACAGAAAAAGTAACAATTTTGTAGATATTATGTACCAATTTCTTAAAAAGTATGCGGGAGGCTACGCATACTATGGACAAACGCAAAAAAATTGAGAACATATAAAATATGGAGTATACTTTTATCGTACACTACAAAGCTTTTTGCATATGTACAACCTGTTAAAACATGGCACATATCACTTGACATGTCTGCCTGTAAACTTAAAATGTATATAAAATTATAGGTAAAGCGACACATTTTGCCTCTGTTAAAGTGAACAAGCCACACAAGAGAGTCCTCAAGAAACTTCATACAGAATTAACTGCAGAAGAGCAGGGGGAAAAAAAAAAAAAAACCAAAGACAAACAAAAAAAGGAGAGTGCGTATATGCAAATTATTAAACAGCATAAAACCATAAAATGCTACAACTTTTAAAATCTCTTGTCTAAGGTTTACATTTTTTCCTTACATTCTTGTATTACTAAAATTCCACACAATGTGTTTGATATAAATTAAGATTTGTACAGTGCCTTATAAATAAGAGGAAAAAAAAATATTAGATGAGTATTTTGAAAGATGCTTACTTACTTATGAACATTATTAAACAATAATATTCACATGTGGAGACATTGTTTTATACAGTTTTCTATTATGGCCTACCATCAATATATATTTTTAGCTGTATTGTGCATATTCACGAACATTTTAAGAATGTGTTTTACATAATTATGTATATAGTCATAGTACCACTTATTAATACAATAAAGTAGACTGATACGTTCAATATTAGATTGAAATTTTATTATTACTGTGAAAATTTACAAGTTACCAAGTTGCCTGCAAAATGGTTTCAATTTTAAAAACAATCTCAGGACATTCTTCTATGAAAAACTATTTTTATAATTTAAATTAATATTTTAATGTGTAATTATTATAGACCTGTTATAATTAGAGGTCGCAAAGGGGAAAGGTTTAGGAAATTGCAGGTTAACACCTTTCCGGCGATTGATGATGTCAGAGACAGAGGCAGAGTCGCTACCCTCACTGTCCGCTCTCGACTAGTCAGGCTACCGCTTCTACCTTCTGTGTTTTGTGTTCTCTTTTCAAAAATAGGTTTCAAGAGCACGTGCTGCTTGTATCTATAGGTGAAATTACAGTGACATTCAGTCTTTACTTACACAAAATGCGCTTCCTGATTATAATATTTGAGGTCGTTCCGTGTAAAAAAAAAAATCGGATGTTTTCGATTCACATGACTTTTTCTTTCTGTTCTGCAAACAATTATGTTCATCGTGCTAATCGAGATAAATATTAACAGAAATAGGCCTATTAGCTTCCTTGCAATAAAATGCAAATCTTTAATTTTATGGAATAGCCTCTTCATTCTGGACGAATTTTGCATACCTGGAAAACTGTAAGAGATAGACAAGAACTTACTAAACAAAACATGAATATCTTGTAAAAACACATAATTTATGTCATGTACATTTCTTGTGGATTAAACGTTTCCGAGATATTCCTTGTAACTGATATCAGTTTTGAGCTACATGAACTTTTCTCAAACGGAAGGTCATCCTTCATTTCTTCATTCTTTTGTTTTGCTCCTGGCCTCTCAAAACGAACCCTATTTTAATTCTTTCACATAGCGACCGATTTTTTAAAAATATTTGACTATCGCTTTAGCCTAGAGTATTTCCAGGAGGAAGTAATATGGCCATTACCTCAACTACAACGATAAAGATAAATGAATAGTATTTCCTAACAATAGTTCGTAGAGAAAGTGAATGGAACACATCATTTTTTTTTCTGTGTAGTGCAGAATTCACACTACCAACTGGGGCATACGGTAGCATTTTGGAAATGAATTTAGAGCCAATGGTGATAAAATGTGCATTAAATTAAGAAAAAAATACTAATGTATATGTTTGCATTAAATAACAATTTCATTTTGGGGGATTTCCATAATTTAGTCTACCCTTCTCATTTTGAGTTTTGAAAGGTCACCTGTGAACGTCAGGTTTGTGTGAAATTGCTGTCTATAACATCAATAATGTTCTGAAAAATAGCAATGACAGGGAAAGCTACGCGGCACTTGAGTGGGCCGTTAAGATGAGGAATTGGAGGGCGCGATGTGCGTCAACCCCCCTCCTACGCCTGTGTTCACACGCCTAAATTTGGAAGTCGGAAGTGGTCTCCCCAAGCGTGCCAACCTGCCCCACCTACAGCTTAAGTCATTCTTGTGTTGTCTCTTGATTCAGACAGCTCTATATGCAGACACGCAAGGTTCTATTGGTCATCCCCACCAGCCAATCAGAACGTCTGCGTGTATATAGAGCAGCTCTCTCAGGGTATATATTTTGGGATGCCCACAACTGTTTGTTAGGTTGGATTTGAAATTTGCATGTGGCCCAACCAATAAACCCCAATAAAATATACGCGACCTGTGCTGGGGTAAAATACCCTCAATATTTTATTCCATTGCAAAGGAAGTGGTAGAGGGAAGCTGTAACAAAAAGTGAAATAAACAATAGAAATACGAATTTTGTTAAAAGGTGCTACGTTCTTCTCGATACTCTGCGTAAAAAATTAAGGTGTAACCGATTTTTGCGTGAATACGTAGAAAAAAAAAAAACTGATTCGTAATAAACACATGACTCTCCTCATTCATTATGGAAATTATTTACACAACAGCCTATTTTTGCTCTCTTCCTAGTAATTATAATTGTCAGAAATGTATCCAATACACATTATGTGGATAGGAACAAACATGAAGCAAGAAGATAGCTGAATAAAACCAAGTCGAAGTATATCATCTCCCTATATTACGATCTCATGAGCTCAAGCAAACAATAAAAAAATATCTTTGTGTTACATATCCGTTATTAATGGGCATTGAAGCAATTCATACGAAAGCTCAACGTTTTCAGCTACTTAATTTAAATCGAGATAAGCCATTAAAGAAATAAATACATTATATGTACATTTCATTGTAGATACAAAGGGAGTAACGAGAGTCAGGTATTTAAAAAAAGAATGCTAAATGCTGGCCTAAAAATGTGTCCCCTTTCCATGCAATCCAGATAAACTGTTTAAAGTCGAAAGGAGTTTAAAAATAACAGAATATTGAATAATCCGAACCATTAACGACCGATACCTCGGCTTACGCTTGAAGTAGTTTTTGCAAGGCTTTGTGTGTTTTAAAAAGAGATCTATAATCTTTGTATAGTGCGTCTTTATATATAACTTTACGTTGATTGTACAAAATTCCTTGCGAATGAAGAGCTCTTTAGGCTAGTTCCAGAAAATTCAAAATACAAATTTTATTCCTCATTATATTTTTAAAAAAGGGTATTTTAATGAAAATATTTAGATGCGATAAAAGGTTTCGAAAACTATTCCATATAAACGCACATTAGACTGGTGGATTTTCTTAAACATTTTCATGTTGCATCCTCAAAGCATGCTGATTAGTATTTTCTCATTAGTTTTTATGCCATTCACAAACACACAGGGCATTTTTTTTAATACCTTCTCTATCTATTATGTACTTGATAGAGAATATAAAAGTTATTAACGTTTCAAATTTTGCTGCTTATACCATAACATTTAAACAAATAAAAGTGAATATTTAGCAATATGTTACTGTCTCCACTTGTTAATGTTAGCTGATATGATATTTTGTATCTTTCAATGACATCTACATTTTCCTGAAGTAAGTTTTCTATTTCTTTCGGCTTTTCCCAATTAGGAATTTAAAATTCACTGAGACACAGAAACTTCAAAATGTGTATGTTTTCTCTCTCTCTTGTTAATATTTCATATATAAAAGGCGTGTTGAGCATATTTAAGAAATACATCTGGTTTTTTCCATCCACATTATTTTCTTTACCTATTTTGCTAACAGACTTTTTTTTATCTACATTATGCTAATCGAGACAAAAACATTAGCATAAATCGTCTAATTAGTCGTACTTTGACCTTTATAGGTAGAAGGGAAATAAGGGAAAGAAGCAGTTAAATCTTTTAAAATATATGCAATTGTCATTGAAATTTGCTTATCTTTCCATGGTCAGGAGAAAAGTTAAAGGTATATGAAGCGGATATGGACTTTCTGTTAGAGAAAAGTTTCAAGTATTTTAAAATCGAAAACAATAGCTGGGAATATCTCGAAAATGGACAGCTCAACTAGAATATATATGTGACCTAATTTGTGTTTTTTGACGAGGCCTATATTATTTTTGCAGTAGGTTGTTGTCTATCTATTACGGTTTACCAGTTATGCAAAAGTCATTCAGATTGAAGAGGTCTTCAGGGGTATCCCCAAGAAATTCAGGATATACATTTTATTTGTCATGTGAATATCTTTACTACACGACATTTTAATCAAAATCGTTAGAGCCATTTTTAAAAATAAAACAGTTCGAAAAGTATTTCATATAAAGGGTGGGGGATTTTCCCAAAAATCTTCGTGCTGCAAACTTGGAACTTACTGAAGTTAAATACCAAGTTTGTATTTAGACGAGTTTTCGATTTTGAGTTATGCTATCCAAAGGCACACACCTACACACACTCACACGGGACTTTTTCTAGATAAGTTGATTGTATTAGGGGTGCTCGAAACAGTATTTTTGTGAAATATAGGTATCAAGCCTTATGGTGTAATACAATACCCTCTCTACCTATAATGTACATTTTATATATGTGCTAGAGAAATAAAACCATCTGATGTGCTTCATTCACATGACTTTCTCTACCTGTTCTGCAAACAAACTTCTTGCAAAAAATTCTTCTTCTTTCTACTCCTTGCTAAACGACATAAACATTAGCAGAATGGTCTTATTACTTAGCTCCTTATAAGCAGAAAGGGAGGAAGGGAATACCCCCGGATAAAACCTTAGTTGAATCCTTTAAAAGCTGTTATTATGCGATTGTCATTGAAACTCGCTTCTATATGGATGGCCATGAGTAAGACAAAAGAAACACGGACGACTTCCTGTTTGAGAAAGTATAAGTATTTTAAAACTGAAACCAACAATCAGGAGCATCTGGGAAATGGTTAGCCACACAACGAAAATATGTGGACCTAAATTGTGTGTTTTATCGAGATCTACTTTCTTTGTACAGTATCTGTTTTGTATGTCTTATGGTTTATTAGGTATGTGAAGGTCATTCAGAATGAAGTGGGCTTCATAGAATATTCCCAGGAATTTCCAGATATACATTTTAATTGTCATGTAAATATGTTTAATATACGATATTTTTATTAAAATCGTTAGAGTCATTTTTGAAAAAATAAAAAATTTCTAACATTTGTCCATCTGAAGGGTAGTTTGGGGTGTGGGACTTTCCTTGAAAGTCTTAGTGTCGAATTCTTGGGAGACATTCAACTTTAATATCAAGTTAGGTATTTAAAAGACCTTTCGTTTTTGAGGTATACTGCCCAGAGATTACATACACACAGACAAAAACAGGTACACGGACCTTTTTATAAAAATTTGCGTAATGGATTCAAGGTAATCAAAACATGTATTTCTGGTGAAGTAACAATACCTATTTTTGAGTGTAATACAATAACTTCTCTATCTATTATGAACATTGTACGAGTATATATGTGCTAGAGAAAGTAAAAAGAGCTAAAGATGATTCGTTGTGCAATGCGGTTATTTGAGGTGGGGAAGTTTTTTAAAATCTTCATGTTGCTTTTTAAAGATTCCAGACTTGAATGAGAGTACCGAATATTGAATTCTGTGTCAAAGCACGGGATCTTCATTGGAAAGATCCTTAATATTGAATAATCAAGAACCAGACGTTATTTTGTTCTTCTGGCTATTTAAATGCCCGAATCTAATGGTTAAATGGATGTGCATTGGTGTGGGAATTAGAGCGTGAACTTTTAAAATGTAATTTTCGTAATCCTGTGTACCTTCTGATGTGAATTTTCTAGTATAGGTATTTTGAAGATGGATAAATATACAGGTACATAGCTTTGCCTGCGATTCAAGCATAGAGTTGGATTTAGGAATTTTATAATACCTATATTGCATAAACGCAGCTTACTATTTTTCTACGGAAGCGTTTGGAATTTTCAAATTTCATTATAAGGCTCAACATTTTTTGAAAATTTAATTAAAAAGTAAGCTATATTAGACCATACAATTTCCTATCACAATTATGTTGAAACAATATGCGGACAATTTATAACTAAATCGCTTGAAACTTGTAAAAATTAACCATTTTGAAGTCGAAGTACCCTCGAGAAATTTGGCATTTAGCAGTATTTTACTTTTAATTATCCTCACACACACACGATGCTTGCAGGAGGTAACAAGTAATGAAATGTAAAGTTGACTGATGAAAGAAGCTGCCATCAGTGAAGGCCAAAATGTACACCTCTTTAAACCATACAATTTACAACATATAATTTATAGCCATACAATAAATTGAAATTGAGTTTTAGACGATATTCAACTACTATGGCTCTCAGCGTCCCATTCTCTATTGGATATGAAAGACCGCTTAATTTTGCTCAGAAGCCTTTTTATCATACTTAAGGGAATACCGGCTTAACTTCCCTTCCGAAGGTTTTTTTACGACCGAAAAATTTAATTCAGCCATAAAATTACACATTTTTGGTAGCACGTACCGTTTCAAGGTTATTCTTTACTATTGTTTGCATTTTCCAATATTTTATAATGCATTTTTAAGTGTTAAGACACCATACTTCTGCTTCCCGTGATGTCATGCAAACAGTAAAAGTTCAAAGCCAGCATACGAACTGCTTACTGCAAAAAGGCAGCATGTCCTCATTTGGAATTTAATAGTACAGATAAAGAGGCGAATAAAAATCTTTTCTATTTCCAGTAAACAGAAAACTGAAGTCATTGTCTAGCAGGTGCTACGTTCAGAAAGGTTTCTTTCTGGGTTGAACGATTCATTGTCCGACTTAAAATACAGTCGTAAAAAAGGGAAATGCAGTTGCCTTTCTTCAGTAGGCGATTCATATAGCGATCCGCTTTCAAAAGATATGGCTACGGCTTCAGCCTTTAGGACTGCAGTTCGGTCAACGGCGGAAAGATGTTTCTAGGACTTGCAATTTGGTACTTCTCGGCGCTGTCAAAGGGAAGACTCTTGAGCCTTCAATGCAGGGACGTGTTTCTCGATCTAACTAGAGAGAGGTCATAGAGAGATCCTCTCTTAACCATGTGGTCAAGCCTAGAACTACTAGGGAACTCTGCGCGTCTTTGCCATCTTTCCGGGCCTGCAATCCATTCGTCTCCTGCGGTGCCTTCACGCCTTCCGTTCCCCCGGGCTGTATGCACAAAAGATCTGCTGGGGACCGATATGCTAAGGTTTCTCGTGCAACAGGTCATTGCCATTGTAATCGCTTCAGCCTGCTGTATACCTATTAAAAGTAAATAAAAATAGGCAATGAAAATAATTTTTTGGACGATGAGACTAACTTGTACTACTCACCGATATTGTTGTTACTCGGCGTAAGTTAACATTCCCAAATCTAACCTAGTTGCTATAGAAACAAAAGAAATCGTAATACTGCTATGGACTCAAAAGGCACACGTGCGGTAAGTAAAACATTTACAGCTCATCGTACACTAACGCGTACCTTTGTTTAGACTTCTCCTGAAATAATGTAGATCATCCCACTCTCCAGGCTTCTTCTACTTCTCTGTCCTCTACCATAACTTTCTCCATCGTAAAATTGTCAAATCGATTCTAATTAGGACACTGCGTATAAAAGTGTCTATATAGTCAAAAAATAGTGTATAAAAACAATGAAAAGCTACATAACGACAGCAAAATCTTTCTTTTTCATAGAAATCATTTGCATGCAACTATATTTTAATTAATTGATTACTATATTTTCATTAATATTGATACTCATCGCCCAAAAATAATATACAATACATATGCCGTGTTAAGTGTATTGCAGAATCTCGTAAATTGCAAAGACTCAACTTCGTTTCTCTTTAAAAGCTTTTCTTCGATTCTACAATAGTACACATTCCACACTTGTATGGCAATATGTGTACTATTGCAGTGGTTTTAACATGAAGTATACAGAAAAATTCACGTTTGTAAGTTAAGTGTATGGAATAGATTTTAACATAAACGAGGAATTTAAGGTGGGATATAAACCATTATTAGCCACCATAGACATGCATCGTATTCCAAAAGTTGAAATTAATCATTATGTGATCTCTCTGACAGAATTGGCGAAAACTATAGGTGTTATTGTTCACAGTAAACCTATTTGGGATAGTCATGTTTGGGAGATGTGTAGGAAACTAAATTCTTTAATCCATACTTTTAAATGTTGTTTGGTACAAAGAATGGTGATGCCCCTTCGATTATTGCGATTCCCTCCTCATTGATTGTAAATTGTTACAGCTAGCTCATTTACACGATTATCCACCACATCTACAACGCGCGTCGTTAGGATTATTTAGGACGTCTCTCCACGAGTTGCCATTAATTGTAGAAACATTCTTTGTCTTATACTTCTATACCACGTCTATTAGTTTATTCATACTTGTTCCCCTGTATACCCATCTTCTCGCTTTAAAAGTCTATCGACATCTCACAACCATCATACACGCTCGGAAAGTCATCTTATACTTTCAATAACACTTCACCAAATATTAGTATTGTTATCATCTGTCACCGTCAGCATTGTTGGCTCTGGAATTCATTGCCACAGGATGTCCTGAGGCCGCCAACTTGAAATGCTTTTCTCTAGCACATATGTACAGCATATAGTGGTAGAGGAGGTATTGTGTTGCAACAAAAATAAGAGATTTCACAGGAAATACGTGTTTTGAGGTCCCCTGAACCGAGAAAGAGCATCTTTAGAAACAGATGCGCATGCGTGTGTGTATCTGTCGGCAGCATAATTCAAAAACTAAAAGTCCGTTAAATACCAAACTTGCCATTTAAGTTTAATATCTCTCAAAAATGCGAGAAGATTTTCAAGAAAATCTCTCCAACCCAAACTTGGACAAATTTTCGGACATACTTTTTATTTTCTCAAAAATAGCTGAAACGATTTTGATTAAAATGCCATATGCTAAAGATATTTACATAGCAAATAAAATGTATATCTTAAATTTCCTATGAATATCTTCTGAAGTTCACTTCATTTTGACTGAATTTGCATAACTGGTAAACAGAGAGAAAAAAATAATTTATTTACTAGACAAAGGTATATAGATTTTGTCAAAGCACACAATTTATGTCCTATACATTTTTGTTGTGAAGTTGACCATTTCCGAAATATTAATTGTTATCGACTTGTTATAGTTTGGTTTAAAATTCTTATACTTCCCTCAAAAAGAAAGACCTGCGTGTTTTACTCCTGGCCATGAAAAAAAAAAAGCGAGTTGTAATGGTAATCGCATAGCAACAAATTTTAAAACATTTCACTACCATTCAAAATCTTCTCGGGCTTCTAGCCAGGTAAAAACTTGGCCTGATCAGTTCACCCTGAAGACGAGGAAGATGCACTTCTTCGAAACGTTGGTGTCAAGCCAAGTTTTTACCTGGCTAGAAGCCCGAGAAGATTTTGAATTAACACGTCGCCAGGAAAGCTTTAGTTCTTATTTCACTACCACTTTAAATTAGTGTATTCCCCCAGTTCATTTCATCTTATAAGGAATGAGTAATAAGAGCATTCTGCTAAAGTTTATCTCAATTAGTGTAAAGTAGAAAGAAGAATACTTCTTTTTGTAAAACTTTGTTTGCAGAACAGGCGGAAAACGTCATTTGAATAAGGTGCAGCAGACTTTTTTTAAAAACTTAGTGTCCTATATTTTCATTGTTCTAATATTTGTGTTATTTCTATTGTGTGTTTATTGGTTTCACTTAGTTTTTCTATGTTTTCAATAAATTATTATTGTGCTAATATTTGTATGATATCTATTATGTGTTCATTTAGATATATTTTACCTAGACCATCATTGGTTCAGGATGTTGTATTTAGGATTTTCTACTTAATTGAGCGGAAGTGAAGGCCAAATTGTCTTAGCCCTGCCAAAATATATAATTAAATAGATAAATAATAGTGAGTGGAGAAAGTCATGTAAATTTATCATACTGGGTTTTCACAATTGTTTAGACAAATATTTGATACTTTACTTCTGGAGCGGAAATGTGCGGTATTTATGAGTGTGTGTTATGAGTTTTTAAGATAATGAGCTGTATATTATTTCGGTGAGAAAGGAACCTCGATGGTAGTGCCACGGTGCGTTACACAGCTGCACGAGTGGTTTTCTTGGCACACGTTAAACACGCTGCCATCCATAGCCTTGATTCATTCTATTCTTGAAAGGTTTCATCGCAAATTTTCCTAGACTCATGGGCGGCTGCTGACGCTCCAAGGTTTACGATATCATTTACTGAAACCTAATTTTTTGGAGGTTGCAATTTATCTCACTGCTGCTTCTTTCTGACAGGTCGATATTCTGATGTTACAAGCTAAGAACTACAACCGAGTGAGATGGTTCCGCGGTAACGTGTGAAACTTGCATTCGGGAGATACAGGGTGAAATTTCTGTCGTGCTAGCCACTTTGACCATGGTTTCTTTTGTGATTTCTCCATGGCCGTATGCAAATGGTTTTACTTTTAGCATTTATTTCCTATGTAATATTTTCAGCCAACACCAATTCCTTCCATCTGTTTTACATCATATATTTGAGGATTGTAGGACCAGGCGACGGTGGTTGGTATGTTGTTACAAAGCGGTGGAATTTGCGCTCTCTAAAGATTTTTTTCTAGTGTTTGATGAGATTGCTGGGCCCCCTTTCTGGAAAGTGTCTGGACTGCCGTGGGCTCCCAGGGTTGCGAGTGGTCAAAGCATGGCTAGCCAACGTTAGAATTGGTGTCATGTGGGAATCCTAAAGCACCCCGTTCCTGCTAGCACACATCATCGTCCGGATCTTGTCGTCATTCCTATTCCTAACATCTCTAGAAACTACAATTGATGGGAGATTATCGTGGGGTATCCACATGTACACACATGCATTCCTAAAATACGAGCCCGAATCATTTCAACATCGACGTTTTGGATGGACTAAAAGGTCTGGTGTGTTACATTGCACATAATGTACTCTAATTTGTATTATTTATTAACGGGTATATAGACTATTATTAACAAAGTTTTTATTTCTATTTCATTTTAGTCGAGATAACCTTTGCAGAAATAGTTACATTACACATTTCATATTGCACACAAAGGAATGGAAATAGTTAAATGTTTAAGAACGATTTATTCTGGTCTTAAAGTTTCACGCTCTTTCCATACAATTTCGAGAGACTGCTGAATATTAAACTTATTTTAAAAGAATCACCAAGTATTGAACAATTCGATACATTAATGACGGCTATCTCAGAAATGTCTTGCGACACAAAAAATACGTTTTTGCCTATCACTCTGATTTTAGCATTAAGTTATTGAAGATTATAGCAACTTTTTTCGGAATGAAGTGAACTTCGCAGGCTATTTCCAGAAAATTCAGGATGCAAATTTTATTTGTTAGGTAAATATATTCAATTTGTGGAATTTTAATCAAAATCGTTGCAGATATTTTTGAGAAAATTTCCAGAAAGATTTTGGAGAGGGAAGATTTTGTTGAAAATCTGTGTCATAAACCTGGAAGGTACTGAAGCTAAATAAAAAGTTCGGTACTTAATCAACTTTTCGTTTATGAGCTATGCTGTTCATAGATACACGTGGACCTTTTTTATCTTTCAAAAATGCTTTTTTGGGTCTCAAAGCGTGTATTTTCGGTAAAACTTTGATATTGAATTCTTGAGTGGGAGTAAATATTACCTCTTCTTACTATATATAGTAGAGAAAGTAGAAAAGAACGACTAATGCATGTACTCGCACAAATGCCTCTACCAATTGCCTTAACATAACCCTTAAACATAATTAGTAGTCATAATATGTATTACTATATTGTTTTATGTTACAAACTATATATTATTTTAGCACAAATCTACGTTTATATAATTTGGATTTATTTGGATGAATTATATGAAAACGTAAACGTCTGTTAGCACATTCTATTTTAATTCTGTTACCACTGAAACCAAGAAGGAATACTTTAGAAAAAACTAAGTACACAAATTCAATTATATGAAAGAAACTGTATACTGCGAGCTGCATATTTTGGTGATGTAGGTTTTTGTCTAACTCTTAATGCTTACCAGTATGCAGATTGATATAAAATGTATTAAGAAAGAAGAGGACTTCGTGAGCTATTTACAGAAAATGCAAACACTTAAGCATATTCTAGTTATTCAAAATTGTTAAGAGAGATTTTAAAAATGATAAATAATGAATATCCCATGTAAATAATAGAATGCAGGGGGTAATTAGACCATAATATACATTTTATTTGTGATGTGAATATCTTAAATATAAGGGCCGCGCCGTGGCCGAGTGGTTAAACCACTCGCCTTTCACCTAGACGGCCCGGGTATGATCCCAAGCGACCGCATGTGAGATTTGTGATGGACAAAGCGGCGTAGGGGCGGGTTTTCTCCGGGTTCTCCGGTTTCCTCCGCCATTGCTTTCCACCGGTGCTCCATCTCCATTCCATATATGAATATTGTCATCGCCTGCGGTGCCACAAGCAGTAAAAGTGGGAGTTAAAACAATAAAACAAATTATCTTTGGCTGGTATGCTTAAAATCAGTGTCCTACTCAAGTATGAAATTTTGTATTTTTCCCATTTTTATTTTTGGACCATGGCCTCCATAAACCCACGTACACATGGACGTTTTTCCAGATGGCTGAGAAAGCCACATACAGTGTAATTCCATTCATATCACAATATAGAATTTTTACTGATGGATTATAATATTTCCTCCTCCCGCCATAGGTAGATAATAAGGAAAGTAAACAAACTATTCATAGCTAATGTAAATAGTACACATTCTCTGGATAAGCACAAAGTAGTCCGAAAGTATTTCTATTTTCTTCTTTTTTTCCGCAGCCCGAAAACGCCAAATTGTTTTTCAAGCGTTTATATACTGCTTTTTGCTGTCCCTATGAACTCTATTAATAGGTTTTACCTTCCTGGCATATTACTAGTGAAAGAACCCAATTCACCCCGCGGGGAAGCAAAGGGCCTTAATGAAGAGACGCCATCAAATTCTGTTTTTCGCCAACGAATTTATCTCGTTCGAACCCTTCCCTGTCATCTTTCGTGAAAAGTAGCCAAAAATAAACACTAAATAACAAACTTTGTGCTTAAGTTCAGAATTTTTCAAAGATAAGAGATAAAGTATTTTAAGAAAATCCTCTCTGCCGAACTATATTTCATGTGGAAAAGTTTTAGAATACTTTCCATCTTCTAAAAATGCGAATAACATTTTGATTAGAGTATATTTAAGATATTTACATGAGAAATAAAAATAATCTCTAATTTTATAGGAATAGCCTACGAATTGCTCTTCGTTCAGATAGAATTTTGTATAATTTTTCATGATTACTAAACCATAAACGATAGACAAAACTTACTACAATAAGAATGTACAAGTGTTCAAGAGATACAGTTTGCTACAAATAGCTATTTTCGTGGCATCAACCATTTCTAAAATATCTATTGATAATGTTTCAACTTTTCTATACTTTTGTCATTTTTAAAGCGGCCATTGCTCAGCTGTTTCTCGCATGTCATGTAGAGTGCGAAATTTCAAGGTCAACGTATAAAGACCGACTTTTAAACATCATACTATCGATACATTTACTGTATCTTCGTTGTAACTACAAATAAATAAGTAAATAAATACAAACATACTATTATCCATTGAACTTAGGTTACATTTTATAATCTTTACAAAACCATGTCTATTACTTAAACTATTTTACTTATGCTAATGCACAAAATAGGTTTCGAACCACTTAGGATCTACGTCCGCTTAGTTACCTGGCTGCTAGTGAGTGTAGCCCAGTTTTGATTGTGCCACCTATGTCAACTATCTTCTGTGTTTTTTCTATTGTTCTCGCTCTTTTCTTATCCAACTTTATTTACTTTTCCCAAGTATTGTCCTATTTCTTCAATTCTTCTCCTTTTCACATTGGAAATATTTATTGGTACCATCTATCCTTGCATAGTATCCAAATTGTTCTCAAACTTCCTTCCACCAAGTTCATACTTCTCTACATGCAATTAAACAGTGAACAATACTGTGCTGCTCCTCGCACATAATTCAACGTTCTAATTCATTGCCTTACATCCCGTTCAAAAGTAATGCTTTTGTCCGCATCCAAGCCAATCCTCCCTTCTCTTGTTTATTACATATATCTACCGCTATCTTAATCTTTTTCCCTTTATTTTTCGGTATAAACAAAACGTGTAAAAATGTGTGATGAAGCTGTTTCTTCTAAGATTTATCTGGATTAGTAAATGCAAAAATAAGCTTTTGTAAGAATAGTTTATAGAAGCAAAAAATTGAATTATAGTGGATAGAGAAAGTTATCTGAATGTTCTTTTACAAAATGAGGTGACGCTCTTGCACATATATTCAGCAAAAACACTCTTTTTAATACTGGTCTGGGGCTCGATTCTGATTTATCGGAAATGAAGGTCGTTCTATAATGTTTTAGATTGTGGAAAATACCACACAAAGGTTAATATGGAGAGAGGTGAAGAGCGAGGGAGAGAGGAGTAGGAGTAAGTAAAGCACTTTGGATATCTTTAGAACATTGAACTCACTGTTCCCGCGGGGGTTGGTGGCACTATTTTTAGAATTTTCGTAACGTATATAAAAATAAACACATTTTAATATGGATCTTGGTAGATAGAATGCACAAAGAACATGGATCCATTACTTAGGCACCTTGGCTTCGCTTCTATTTCTGTTCCATACAAATTAACTACGAGTGGGTTTTCTCGAGCGTTTACATTAAGAAGCTAATTGTCAGAAACACGTTACAGATATGTTTAGCTTTCACTTTCGTCACCACCTATACTGGGTAGAGGATGTACTATATTCGACATTGAGATTTCACCGGAAACAGAAAAAATGACCTTTGAACCACCGAAAAAGAGATTTAAAAATATCTGATGCGTTCCGTTCACATGACTTTCTCTATTGCGTTTATTAGTGACTGTAAAATTATTTTTAAGAAAGTTCGTTTATCGATCTTCTTCTTAAATCGAGATAAACTTTGCAAAATATCTACATTACAGCCGGCGTTTTACGTACAAAATGAATGGTGATAGTCAAATGTGTAAGAACTGGACGTTATATGATGACCTAAAATCTTTCCATTTAATCTCTGAAACAACTGTATATCGACAGGACTTCAAGAGAGAAGGTATATTGAAGAATCTCAACCACTAATAAGGTATCTCTGAACTGTATGATGCCACAAAAAGTTATTTATAAATTGTGTGTTTTAAAGAAGTCTACATTTTTTGTGTAGTGCGTTTTCGTCTATCGCTTAACGTTTACCAGTTGTACAAGATTAGGTTTTGAATGTAGAGGGCTTCACATACTATATCCAGAAGATTCAAGACTTACACTTTATTGACTTATAAATATCTTTAAAATATGGTATTTTAATCAAAATACATTGAGCAATTATTCAGAAAAAAAATGAAAGTGCTTTCACCTAAAGGGTAGTTTAGGGTTAGGGCATTTTCCTCTGTCGCATCTTTGGAAGCTACTAAATTTAAACATCAAGGTAAATATGTATCCAACTTTTCCTTTTTGAGATATGCTGACCACACTTTCTTTCTTATAAATGCGAATTTTGGATTTAGGGGTACCCAAAACACTTAGTTCTAGTAAACTCTCGATATCGAATTTCTGAGTGAAATAGAGTACCTTCCCAACGTATTCTGTACGTCGTAGAGAAACTAAAAATCCGGTAAATACCACGTGACCATATATCTCATCAGATACCGTTTACGCACACAAGGCGAAAATTTTCAAGAAAATCTCTGCATACCAAATCAACCTTCAAATGGAAAAAGGATTCATTACTTTTCATTTTCCAAATACTCAAATAATGTTTTATTGAAATACTCTACTTTTAAGATATTTGTATTAGTAATAAAAGGTATATGCCAAATTTTCTTGCAATTTTCTATGGAAGCCTCTTTATTCTGTAAGTATTTTGCATAAATAATACAACCGTAAGAGATAGACAACATACTACGTAAATAATCTGATGCGATAAATTCTCTGCCGATAAGTACATATATATCCATAATTTATATAGTATACATATAAATTGTGATTTATTCCATTCCGGTACGTTAGGCGCGATATAAATTTGGTTAGGAGTGATTTAAAATAAAGAAGATGTGTTTAGTTCCAACATGCGGAAACACTTTTTGGGCAGTGAGAGGAAAAATATGGATTATATTAATTAGAAAGAGAAAATTATGCCACTACATGGATGGTATAGCCCTAACACTCCTGAGGGTCAGTTTGATTTCCTGGCAACCGTGGAGCTTATTATCCAAGAGGCTTGTATTCTGAATGTAATGGCGGATAATTTGAATGGAGTAATTATAGAATTTGAAGATCCACCGAAATCTTTTTACAAGCAGCGGAGAGGATAACATTAATGGCTGCTCAGTGAAACAGTACGAAGTTGGTTTCTTTAATTGTACAGGGAAATAAGCGTACAGAGTTATGGTAGTGAAATGAATGGGTTAGCTCAGATGGATTCTTCTGTGGCGGAATTGTGGAGCTCATGGGTTCGAACTTCGTTGATTGTCCACTATGACTTGGAGTTTTTCGTGGTTTTCCCTTGTCGGCAGGTAAATGCTTGGATGATTTTTAATACCACACATTCTTCCGGTTCCTCATTCCTCATCATTTAATTTCATAGCGCCATTTGGGAATCGGCGATTGCTTGTGAATATGTGCCATGCAAGTATTTCCCCCCACCCCCTCTTCTGTACGGCCCGGACCTCTTCGTCAGGAGGAGCGCTAGGGGGTGCCTGCAGCAGTGCCTCCATCTGTGAACTTAAAGAGAACCCCGCAATATCCGCATCTACCACTTCGTGGTCCGGGCAACAACGCTTTGGATTTTTTATATCATCCCTTGCTCCCGGAGGCTGCATACAGCACAAAAGACCTCCTCTGCCCCTTGAGAGAACAAATAATGAAAATATCCTGTTAGCGTATGGATATTTTCTACATTGTGGGCATATTACTCTATGACCAAATATTGCCACGTCAAGGACAACAAAGACACTAGTAACCAGTACACACCACCAGTGTTCGTGGAACGACTATCTGAAAGTTAGAATAGAGTTTTTTTATATTATATTTAATCTAACTCATCATGTTGTTAGCACTAATATTAAGAAGAAACAAGCCATCATTATAGCCGCCCTGAGCATCACATATTCGAAATAGGTAAAAAGAATCTAATTCATATTTGTCTAAAAATATCAACCGTCATAAAATTGTGTATGACACACGTGTTCAAAACAATCTTATTGTGCTCGCAAGATACCAAGCGAGGTAGCGTCGCGGTAATATGTGCGAGTCGTATTTTGTAGGTATTGGGTTCGATACCAGCGACGCTGACCAATAGGTTTTTCGCGGTTTCTTAGGGGTTGCTAGGCGAATGCTGGAGTGGTTCCTCATCTAACACGATTTCCTTTACATCATTTCCTCTCATTCCGCTTCCCTCTCCTCTTTCAGGTACGATCCCAGATTCTTGGTGTATGCAATGCGGTCAGATGGCGCGGATACATGTTCAATGCATAGTTTATTCCTCATGAACCCTAGTTGACTGCCAGGTCCAGATGTCGCTTGTACACCCTCTCTGAGGTTCCGGCAATGGGCCGCGTCGTCAAGCTTGGAAACATTAAGGACTTCCGCATGTCTTTCGTGGCCTGTCTGCCCGGGGCCTGTAGCCTCCTATGGCTTTTTCCTCATTCCAACTTCTTGGGAATTTAGCAACAATAGATCTACATAGATTTCAATGTGCGAAGTGTCCTCCTCCGTTGTTTACCCTTTACCTTTATTTGCTCATAGGACATAATCTCGCTTTTAACTAAACATTTTTTAATTTTCATCTACCCTAAACAATTAATATGCACAGGACTGTGGTAACTCTGATGTGATTTTTTTTAAAACGAATACATTATTATGCATAAATACTCAACAACAGTAAGTGATTTAACCATTTCACTGCTAACGGCAAATATATCAGTTGGAACATTGCCATATTTCAAGTTTTTTTTTTTTAAATACAGTACCGGAGTCTGATCAGGACTCCGGCACTGTATACCCTACTTTTATTTACCTTTTTCTTTTTACTTTGTTTTGCCGTATTATTACTGTTTATTACTGTTTTCTTACAACACACACATATAACATCCATGCCCAAGGCGGGACTCGAACCCACGATCCCCAGCGCTATGAAGCACCAAAGCGGGACGCCTTGGCGAGCGCGGCCATGGGGACCGGCATTAGTTCGTCACCAGCGAACAAGTTTAATTTCTTTGGATAGGTAGAATCAAACTGAAAAATTCAATGCCATAGCCGGGATTTGAATCACGGATCTCCCGTTCTCTAGCAGGTTGGCATAACCATTTAGATATCATGACAGCATACCAGTGCAGCATTAAATTCCCCAACTGACACCCTTGCTTTCCGGTAAACAACAAGGTGATCTCAAACTACTTTGGAGTAACATATCCTAATGGCGACTTACAACGTAAGCACTTTAAGTTCCGGGCTTCATAGTTTAGCGAACTATTAGGTCAATTAATGTGATTGTTTTTTCACACAAGCCGTGAATAGGACAGAAGTTGGATAGGTAGAGACAGACTGAAAGATTAAATACCATAGCCTATTAATCTACAGAGAACCATAGAATTTTGAAATTTCTCTTCCAGCAGGAAAGAATTTAAGGAACACTGGGAGTGACATTTCAAATTTCTATATTTCCGTATACATTTTTCTGAAAGTTTTACTGTGATTTTATTGCTATTATGTCAATGTGAATACAAAATGTCTTTCAAATTGGATAAACACCAGGGAAGACAAATTATTTCATAAATTTTATTACGTAAAGATCTTGCAAAATCAAAATGTCCCCCAGACCTCAAAATTTGGGAAAATTGGTCAACATTCTCTGAATTGGAGCTTTGAACCACATACTATAACTTTAAATATGAATCTTTTAATAACTTTCATTACTGAATTATTATAATTTGTTTAATTTTTAGAAATTTTAATCTCTTTAATTAATCATTTTATATACAAATATATTTTGGAAAAATTAATATCGGTATTAGAGTAATTTCATCCTTTCTAAAACTGCAGTAAATACTTCTGCACAATCTCAGAAATTTTATTTGTATTTAAACAAAAACTTAGACGCATGGAACACTTTGAAAGCGTGAAAATGTAGCTTTGGGAAGAACGCTGGTTAATGAAATAGTATGCTGGGAAATAGGTGTATTGTACGATATTTAAATGCGTGTACAGCTCGAAGTAAGGGGAGGACAGCTGAATGTTGATTCTCTATATCCACCCAAAGCTTGCAAGCATTTGTAATAAGAAAAGCGATTTTCAATTTTTTTGAACGACTGTACTCCAGATTTCACTTCCATTGTCCCTTAGGGCTATATTACACTATCACATTTATGTGCCACAGAATGTGATAAAACCTTTTATCCCATGATGTGAACACATGTAAAGCTGTTGGGTATATTACAATATGTCAAATAATTGATTATATTTTTTATCCACTTTTGAAAAGCATACCCGACATTTGAGAACAAGAGTTGTAATAACGGTTCTCATCCTTCTGTTTAGAATGTTTGTTGTGTCATTATATGGGATATTTGTAAATAATTTTATTATAATAGCGTCTTATTACATTCACATGCAACAATTGCCCATAGCCTAACCTAAAACTTAACCTCAAAAATACAATTTCTTAAAAAAATGTTAATACTGCATTTATGAGTATTAATAACAAAGGCAGCAGTCAAATAGTAATTGATGATTGTAATAATAACATTCATTTTCGTCTTCTTCTTCTTTTTCTTCTGATTCTAAATATTGACTTCTCAATCCATTTAATTTATTCCTCACACTATTCACAGTAAATTCTGCATACACTTCATTAATGGCTTCTTCTACGTTTTAAAATATTTGCAATCATTTGTTGTGCTTTTATAATCTTCATGTTTTGAATTATACAACATTTCATGTGATTAATAATAGGGAATGGGCAGTTTGGTTGTAGCCATTAACCAAGCGTGCTTGTCTGCCCTTTTATTCTCTCATCAAAGGTGTGATGCTGCTTATCACAGAAGTATGTCACAGCTAGATTTCATCAAAGATGCTATATTACACGGCAAAAAGTTTTGTAATATCCATGGGATCACATTTATGTTACAAAGAAATGTGATACTGTAATATAGCCCTTAAGTAGCAACGCTATTCCCCATGAACAAATAAAGTGGTCCGAGATGTTTGGCGAAAGGGCTGGACTCTTGAGATTAAAATTAGCATCTTTGCAGCGGATCGAAAGAGATTCACCTCAACCCCTAACCTCAGATCTAAGAAGGATTCAGGCGAAGTAGGTGCAGCAGCCCGAATTTGGTTTCCTACCTCTGTTTTTGTTGATGAATGTCAGACATGAGGTTGGGAAGTTCTCCACCAGCACAGTAAACTTGGGGTTCTAATTTTAGTTACACCAACATGCTGAAGAACGGAAAACAGAGATGTGCCCGCTTGCTTTTGAAAATCTCCTGTGCTAAGGCTGTTAAGACTCGCTAGCGGAAGTTAGAACTCGACCTGACATTTTCAGTTTTATACTTAGATTCTCTCATCAGCTCCTAAATATTTAGAACATCAAGCGAATTAGCAAAGCTCGTAAGTCGTTTGAAATTATTTATACAAAACCTTTTTTACAAACAACATTTTATATAAAAAACTGATGTTATGCATACCTATTCAACTAACTATTCTTATAAAAGCCTACTGTAAAATGTACTTTATGTTAATCGAGATACAAGTTTGCCGAAGTGGCTTTTTAACTTAACTCCTTGTAAGTAGAAGGGAAGTAAGGGAATATGTTAGGCTAAAGAGAAATTCAAATCTTTTAAAACCTGCTCTCTATGCGATTGAAATTCGGCTCTCTTTGCATGACCAGCGGTAAAACAGAGATATTAAACGACTGATCTTCGTTTTGAGAAAAATATATGTATTTTAAACTGAAACTATTAACAAGGAATATCTCGGAAGTCGTTAACTTTACAAAGTACACTACTATTCTAGTAATGTTTCGTCTATATCCTACGGTTCACCAGTTATGCAAAAGTCCATGCAGAATGAACAAGACTTAAGAGGCTATTCTCAGAAAATTCAGTGTATACATTTTATTTCTCATGAGAATATATTTAATATTCAGTATTTTAAAAAAAAATCTTTAAAGCTATTTTTGAGAAAATAAAAATGTTTGAGAATTTTTCATGTGAAGGGCAGTTTGTGTTGGGGGTATTTGTTTGAAAGTCTTCGTTTGACATCCTTAGAAGATGCTGAAATTAAATATCAAGTTTGGTATTTAACCGACTTTTCGTTTTAGAGTTATCGTGTTCACAGACATGTTGACACACACACATTAACTTTTTTTTTAAAATGCTTTGTTTTGGATAGAAGTTACTCTAAAATGTGTATTTCCAATAAAATATTGATATCAAAATTTTGGGTGGAATGCAATAACTTCTCTACCTATGTACTATGCACGAAGTAGAGAAATAAATAAACAAATAAATACACAAATAAATGGTTTTAAAATGTATGTTTGTTACATCCAAGAAACATAGTGATAAAAACGACAGGAATTAACGTTCCTGAATCAAAACATTTTCGAGAAATAAAAATCCCTATGCATTCACCTCTTTGTGTGAACAGCATAACTCAGTTGAGTAAACGTCAAATTCCAGTGACTGGCTGCCAGGCGAGGATTTTCAAGAGATCGCTCAACCCATTCTCCTTTTGTGCAGAACATTTTTCATTATTTTTCATTTTATAAAACGTAAGTAGCTGTAACGATTTTTGTCAAAATATGTTTACTGTATTAATGTGGCAAATAAAAATGCATTTATTAAATGTTCTGTAAATAGCCGTTGAAAACCGATACCTGTAGCCGAAGTCTTTACGGACCTCTGTGAACGTGACCTTCTCCATGTTCATAATGACAAAGGCCGGGGAGGTTTAACAGGCCTGAAACATTTCCTGGCCAAATTTCATTTCATAAGTATCATTTCATTTAATATATCAATGTCCACCGCGACATGGGCGACAAACAATACTCAATAGAAAAAAATCTGATGCTGATGTGTTCCATTCACATCTTTGTAACAAATTATTTTAAATAAGACTGTTCTTCTATATACTTCATGTTAATCGAGGTAAGCATTAGCAAAAACAGTCGCATTGCTTAGTTCCTTGTAACTGGCAGGGAAATAAGTGAATACATTTGGCAAAACCGACAGTCAAATTTTTTAAAACGTGGTTGCTAAGAGATTGAAATCCGTTTCTTTGCGAGGGCAGTAGTTGAAAAGTTCCCGCATGAGAAGTGTATAAGTACTTTCAAACTGAAGCTAATAACAAGGAACGTCTCTAAAACGGCCAACCACACGAAAAAATGTGTATATGATATAAATTGTGTATTTTAACGAGATCCACACTTTTGTGTAGTTAGTTTTTGTCTATCCCTTAATTCAGCAAAAGTCATCCAAAATAAACAGGTCTTAAGACGCTATTCCCAGAAAATTCAAGATATACATTTTATTTGTGATGGAAATGGCTTTAATATGTGATATTTTAATCAAAATCGTTGGAGACATTTTTGAAAAAAAGAATATTTTTGACAAATTTTCCATGTAAAGGATAATTTGGGATGGGCGGATTTTCTTGAAAATCTTCGTGTCCCATCCTTAGAGGATACCAATCTCAAATACCAGGTTTGGTATTTAAAGGTCTTTTCGTTTTTGAACTATGCTGTCCACTGACAGACACACACACGGACCTTTTTCTGAAAATGCTTTTTATTTATTCAGAGGCCCTAAAATATGTATTTACTGAGAAATCTCGGTATCGAATTTTTGGGTGGAACACAATACTTCATCTGTACACTATGTACATAGCACGTGTAGGGAAAGTAGAAAGTAGCTCCTGAAGTACTTTTTATTGTAACTGATTTTGTATACTTTTCTATTACTGGTAAATCATAAGCAATAAACAAAATTTACAAAGAAAAAATGTAGAGCTGATTCAAATGTTTATTTTAAATATTTTTTTGCAGAACTTGTTGCTTTTGAGATATTCGTTTCTATCTCTTAAGTTTTTTCAAGCTCATGGAACAAAATACGGCTTTCCTTTTCCCCGCATGGGTTCATTAGAAACATATACAACATGTTGCGTTTAGTTTTCCCTATTGGGCATAAAAATTCTTATTGTTTTTTTTAGATGATTTCTAGACAAAGGTGCATCGTGAGTGACTTTGCAGAATAGTGGAATTACTTTCGTATGAATACTTATAGTATACAGTGATTATATGAAGTTGTAATGATAGAAAATGTTGTGTAAATGAAATGGCCTGTTATTTATGGACGCTCTTTAACTGCTTTGGTTCTCAGTGTCACATTCTATATTGGGCGTGAAAGATCGCTTAATTTTGCTCAGAGGCCTCTCTTATCAGGCTTGAGGCTCTTTTATGGGACCCACAGCTTTACTTCCCTTTCGAAGGAAGCCATGCTAAGGATTTTTACGTCCGGTTTGAACCCGCGACCTTGGGTATATGAAGTTAGCATGGTAACCATTACACCACGACAAATGTTGAGTAGGTGTGACGCCTCAGATGTTTACAAAAATCCAATATGTTACATTTACATGACATTTTCTACCCTATCATTAATTAGTGGATACATAAATTGTTCTTACGAAAGTAAATTTTCCAATATACTTAATTTGGTCATTTCCGAAAATAGATGCATTACACATTTTTATAGATGCAAGAGGAGTAGTGATAGTCAAATATTTTATAACTGGACGCCATATACCGGCCTTAAAATTTGATACTCTTTCCGTGGTGCCACGAGAAACAAATTAAGAGAACCTTAAAATAATTGACAAAGTATTCAGCAATTTCGAATCATTAATAACGGATATTCCAGACATTGTTGATGCCACAAGAAAGTTATTTGGTATAGGTTATGTATTTTAAAGACAGCTACATATTTTGTGCATTACATTATCCTCTATGTTAACGTTTACCAGTTTTACAAGATTATGTACATTTCCTACGAATAAAGGGCACTTCAAGGATTATTCCCAGAAAATTCAACACACACATTTCCTTTGTAATGCACAAAATTTAATAAATTACATTTTAATAAAAAAGTGTTAGAATCATTTTACAGAAAACAAAACAAATTCGAGAAGTGTTCTGTGTAAGAGAGGTAGTTTGTGTCCCATCTGTGTAAGGTACGAATTTAAATACCAAGTTTGGCATTTATTCGACTTTTCGTTATTGAGTTATTCTGTTCACAGACACGACACTCACACACACACGTAAACCTTTTTCTATTATTATTTTTATTTAGAGGGAACTAAAACATGTATTTTGGAGACATTTTTATGTAGAAGTTTCAGTGGAATACAACACACTCTACGTATTATGTATGTGGTAAAAATGAGAAGTTGGATAAATATCAAATCTCCTACTTCGGGTTACTCTTTGTGTAGAAAGCTTTCCGGAATTGTTCATTTTCCAAAAAGTTGTTAAGAGTTGAGTGACAGTTTTGTATAATTCGGATAGAAATTGGACAAATTAACTGTATATCTAAAAAAGTTCACTACGCTTTGTACTTCTCTTCGTGCTGGTAGATTTTTGTATAAGTAGGAAATTATAAAAAAATAGGCAAATACAACAGTAAAAGTGTATTACTCATTAAAATTTGTTCTTTGGTTCAAAATAACCCATGAGGTATACTTATATTTTCATGTGAAGGATATACCAGACAAATGGCCATTATTTATTTTCATCGGAAGAATGCTTTTTCCCTACGTTATATGTAACTATGTAGTTATTGTTTATTTCCAATCCTTCTTGGTGACGAAAGTGAACAACAAATAATGTAATTTTGCAATGAGCTTAGAATAAACTAAACAAATACAAACACTTTTGTCTAAATTAGAAAGTGATAAATAAATTACTGTGAATTTGATACTCCTTTTTTACTTAGTATTTTGTGCACTGCACATTCTTTGCTTTTCATATTTAATGCCGCAACGTGAATATAATTATTGGAAATACTGCTATGAGCCCACTTTACCTGCTCCTCGTCTCTCTGTGATAGGAGACCTCATCATTTTACTTTCTTTCTCGTTCTTTTATATAGGTAAAGCTCTCATTCCGCTGGGGGCTTAAATATGCGCCAATGCCAATTAACTTAATTTGATATGCCTATGCTAAGTCATAACAAGCAAGAAAGACTGAGCTATAAAATTATCATTCTGTGCATTTTTTTCTACTCGTTGCGCGGAACTACTGGGTGTTCATTTCTATCCGTGATTTCCCGCGCGCCAACAGAGCAAGAGTAACGTCATAGTTGACCAGTGAACCTATACGGAAGCCATAGTGCTCTCTACCGAGAAGAGCGGTGATCGTTTGCGGAAGAAAAAACAATCACATTGATCTCTATTTAGAAGGAGCGACTATGGTTTGAAAAAGAGAAAGCAAATCACAGCACTCTGGATGTGGTTGCGTTGTTAATACAACCCGCCTTCCCGTGCGTCTTGCCGCAGTAATGAATAACATACAAAGGTTGCTCTGTTCTTTGTTGACAGACTGAATGTGAACACAACACAACTTATGTCTGAGGTTGAGTGTTATTGTCGTTTTGGTGTTAAGACGAGAGCGGAGAGTAAATATGATTTATACCGCTGCATAGATACAATACCTACTCCGAATCATCAACTATGAACACCTGCCACTGGAGGAACAGTATTCACCTCGCCTCGTTAGCAATGTAATCAAATTAAGTAGAATCTGTTGCTTCTAGAAAAAATTAAATCATTTTGTTTGCTAACGATGTTGTCAATTGCCAGAATAATATCAACGCCGCTGGTGTGTTACAACTTCGTCCCGCATGAACTCTTTAAAATGCCATAAAATCTCCTGAAACGGGACTGTCGCATTTAAGCATACTAAAAAAACCACCGGTCTGGCCTGATTTGAACCCATGACATTCCTCCAACTCCTGCTACTAGCGGGACGATATTCAACTTGCCTCATCAGCTTTGGCATCACGATATATAGGATCTCCTGCTGCTAGAGAGACAGTACATAAACTCGCTTCATTAGGTATGGTATGAATGGCGATATATATTTAATTTATTTAAACGATACATGTTTAAACTACCGATGCATATTTAATTTGTTTGAAACCATAACAAAAGCTTACAGCATAGGAGAAAGATTTCAAGTGCGAGAAGTAACGATTTCTCAAATCACTCTCTTAAACAGAAACTTCCTGTTTAAAACACGTGAATATATCACTGAGTTGTTTAAATCCCACAATAAATATTTACTTCAATCCCACAAACTGCTTATTGTAAACTTTTGTTGTGATTTGTAAATGAAATCCTATACGGAACTTGTGTAAAGAAACTGTCTCCAATCGTAATAAAGAACCACTTCAGCCACAAATCACGCAGTAACTACAAATGAGCACTTTTACGGAATCGAAATATTATTGAGAGATTTTTGAGTCGATGCAAAAGTCCGTATGATCCTTCGGTGGCGCAAGCCCTATCGCCTCCGCGTATTTGGTGCCAGCAGTATACCAACGAGTGTTTTTAAAAATTCTTCGAAAATTCTAGATTTGTCCAGTTTTTACTTTCACTACACAAATACCATTTAGTTTAGTTCTCACTGTCGCTTCACTAAAGTGATGACCAATTTTCACTATCACTTAGCTTCTCCTCGCGACATAGCAGAGATATGAAATACGCACGAAGCAGCAGTTTTTCACTCTCAGCGGCATGGAACACAGTACCTCTCTAATCGTACAACAAATAGCACTCACTGTATGTTAAAATAATCATCATCACCTCACTCAGAGAATACACTGAGTAACCAGAACTTTATTCGCGTCGAGAACAACTATCTCATTCATTAACTTACTGGTTCTCTCGCGAGCACACATGCTTATATACAACAATGGCGATACCTGTTCACGGCGATGAAAGGGAGAAGCTTCCATAAGAATTTTCTCTAGATAGAGCTTTCGGTGTTTATGTTGGGCGAGGACGCTACTGCATCTACTTATCTCACCTTATCTCTTTAACCAGTCAGTCGGTCGGCCGTTCTACGCGGTCATTGAGATCCACAGATGCGTTGCAGTACTTAATGTGCTACTAACCGAAATGAATTCCAAATCCAGCTCATCAAATACATATCGTTATTTCTAGGTTCATTAAATAAAATAATTAAGATGCCATTAGCTATCTTTCAGGACATCATGTGCCAAGAATAGTGGTCATTTAGGTATTGGAAATTCAATGTATTTGTAACCCTTGCACATAGAGCTTGGTAAATATTCACAATTTTAATCCTCTTAAGATGTTCATAGTGATTTAGTTAAAATGTTTGCGTCGCGTCATGAAATATTAGAAAACATAAAATGTGTTGAAATATTGGTCAGTCTGCAGTGTCTGTGCAACATATGAGTATTCGTGTGACATAGCCAACCGCCATTTTGGAACTTCTCTGTGATCAACATGAATTAATTGAATTTAAATCCAAATATTTTCTTAATTTGTTGAGTTTCAATTATATATTAAAAGAATTTCGGAACTACTCTAAGCGTTTTGGCGAGTCCTTTTTAGAAGAATTGAAATCCGAACTGAACCATATCTGAAACGTGTTGCTCTAATCGCTGTATTCCAGAAACCTTTTAAGCAAATAGTTATGAACAGGCATAAGAATTTCTAAGCATTAACACCAGGACGTAAGGTTATAATGTAGAACTTAGTAAAGGTAGGAAAAACACAGGTAGGAATATGGTAAGTAATTTACCACACTCCATTCCACGTACAGTCTTTTCGCGTTTGCAGAGAACACCCAAACCGGTGTTTATCTTACTATCAACTGTATAGGTGTCTTAGCCTGTCTGAAGTTCTCACTATATATTTAAAGCAAAACAGCCTTTCAAAATAAGGTTTTCATGAAAGTAAAGCGTCGGCAGAAAATTATGACAATTTCATTCTTATAAATAATTATAGAACTCGTTTTATTACAAGAGCAGGCTGGTATTAGACGACGCAATAAGAACACGGGAAATAATTACCAAGAATGAAAAAAAATTTAATTTACTTCTTAGACTTACAGCCTCAAAGACTTTTAAGCAAATGCTTTGAGACGGTAGCCTGTCGCGGAATATCAAACTCCAGATTAGAGCATATCCAGAATGGGTGATCAGTTAGTGTCTCATATGGCGGGGAAAAGAAGGAAATTAAACGTAATAATGAAAGGAATGATAAGAAAAATTGTGGATCAAATTAGCCAACACAATATAAGCCTAGCGATAAAGGAAAACCGCGAAAAATACCTCCGGTCAGTTTGATAGGCCATGGGGTGTTGAAACCACGATATCCCGAATGCGAGTTGCATAAAACAAAGCAATTATATCAGTTGTTCAGGCTGCCTTATATAATCCGTTTAAAACATGATATTGCTCAAAATCTGCGTGTTCCATTCACATGACCGCCTCTACCCGTTCTGCAAACAAACTATTCTTACAAAAGAGATTTTTTTTATCTACATAATTCTAATTGAGATAAGCATTAGGAGAAATGGTCTTACTATTTGATTCCTTGTAAGCAGAAGGAAATATGGCTAAAGGGATAGCCATATCTTTTAAAACCTGGTCGCTATATGAACAATTGGAAAGGAAAGGGAAGTCCGTTTGGGAAAAAGTTATTTGAAACCAATAACAAGCAATATCTTGGAAAAGGTCAACGCTACAACAGCAATGCTTATGCCATATATTGTGTTCTTTAACGATATCTACACTTTTTGTGCAGTGAATTTTTGTCTATTTCTTACGGCTTACTAGTTATGCAAAATTCATCCAGAACGAACAAGTCTCCAGAAGCTATTCCCAGTAAATTTAAGACGTATATTTTATTTGTGATGTAAATATCTACAACATACAGCAGTTTAAACAAAATCGTCAGAGAAATTTTTGAGAAAAATACAAATTTCAATTTTTTTAAAGGGTAGCTTGGGGTGGGGGATTTCTTTAAAAATCTTGATGTCGCATTCTTGGAAGATACAAAACTTAAATACGAAGTCTAGTATTTAACGGTCTTTTAGTTTATGAGTAATGCTATCCACAGATACACACGGAATTTTGTCTAAAAATGCATTTTTTTTCGACTCAGGGAACCTCAAAACATATATTTCCGGTAAAATATCGGGATCGAATTTTTGGATGGAATACAACACCTTCTCTATACACTATGTAGTACGCGTAGAAAAAGTAAAAATATACATTAAAACGTGCGCAATGATTAAACGAGCATTAAGAAATAAGACATTTAAAGGTACAATACTAAGGTTGTGGTGCTATAAGGGTGTGTAAACTAACAAAATATAAGTCAAGAATACAAAGAGAAAAATGGAGGCGTTAAAGATCATTGGCACAATACAATCTGGATAGATAGAATCCCATTTTATCAAAGACTTGTTTTTTTATAAGTTACAAAATATAGTATGCAGACTGTGAGAATGGTGCTGTTTTTCAACATACTACTACAGAAGTATCTTATGCAAAAAGTTCTACGTGGTTGATGGACTGTAAAGTGCCAATTGTGTTATATTTTCTTTGTTTTATTTTACTGCCTAACACTTGTGAAGAAGTATACTGGTAAATTAACGTATTATTATTATTATTATTATTAAATGTAACAAAAATAAAGGAAGAACTAACTAGACCAAAGGATGAAATATTTAGAGAAAAATCTGAGTCACATGACTTTCTCAAGCTGTTACCCAAACAAGCTTTTCTTACAAAATATTATTTTTTATCAAAATCATGATAATCGAGATAAGAATTAGCATAATTCACTTATTGCTTGCTTCTTTGTAAGTAGAAGGGAAACAAGGGAATTCACAGACTAAAGCGGTAATCAAATCTTTTAAAAGTCGGTTGAAATTCGGTTCTCTTTAGTTGCTAGGAGTAAACAAAAGAGAGACGAAAAGAAAAGACTTCCGATTGAGAAAAGCTTAAGTAGCTTAAAACTAACCCAATAATTAGGATATTTTTGGTAGTGTTTAACGCCCGCTTTAACTACTTATGGCACCGCAGGCGGTGACACTGATAATACATGAATGAAGATGGTGCACCAGTGGAATGGATGGCGGGGGAAACCGGAGAAAACCCGCCCACGCCGCTTTTTTTACCACAAATCTCACATACGGCCGCTTGGGATTGAGCCCGGACCGTCTAGGTGAGAGGCGAGTGGTCTAAAATAACTAGGAATATCTCGAAAACTGTTAACTCTACAAAAAAGCATATGACATAAATTGTGTTTTTTAACGAGATCTATATTTTTTGTGTAACAAGTTTTCGTCTATCTCTTACGGTTTACCAGTTATACAAAAGTTATATACAAGTCATACAGAATAAAGTGATGTTTAAAGACCATTTCCAGAAAATTCAAGATGTACATTCGTTTGTCATGAAATTTCTTAAATATATATTATTATATTCAAAATCGTGAGAGTCATTTTTGAAAACATCAAATTTTTCTGAAAATTTTCCACGTAAAGGGTAGTTGGGGGTGCGGCGAGTTTCTTGAAAATATTTCTTGGAAGATGCTGATCTTAAATACAAAGTTTGGTGTTTGAACGTCTTTTCGTTTTTGAACTATGCTGCCCACAGACACACACAGGACATGTTCCTAAAATTCTTTTTTTTTTGTTATTTAGGGGGTCTAAAGACATATATTTCCGGTGAAATATTGCTATCGAATTTTTGGGTGGAATACAATATCTTCTGCATCTACTGCGTACGATGTATATGTGTACTAGAGAACGTAAAAATGGAAAGAACGTGTATATAAACAACAATTTAACCTAAATTGCTGTAATATAAGAACTAGATGGATTGTTCATTTTACGAAAATAAATAATGGTTTACCTCTGATAGGGAAATTTGAAGACATGGGTTTTCTCTGCTGCTGATATCTACATAATCCATGTAAGAAGTAAATAATAGACTGGTGGAAAGATGCGGTACGGCTGAAGCTTTAGGGTTGTCTTCGGTTGTTTTCCAGGGCGCTTTACCCAAATAGGAAGCCGTGGGGGATGAGTAAATACGTGCAGTGTTTCTCCCGATATAGGTTCCTAATCCCTGTCCCCTTTCCCTTTCGTCTATTTTAAAACGAGCGTTAGGGCTTCCATGAGTAACGTGTAACCAGTTCCGCCAAGACGCTGCTATTCCTTAATAACATGTCTGTCTGGTGCCACTTATATTCCTGACTCGCTTCTAAGAAGTTTCTACTTTTATGCTCCCATTTCACTGGCAGTACAATTTGCATCTCTGCATATTACTCATAAGAAATCCTTATTTGAAAATCTCCGCTTTTGGCATCCATCTCGTGTATACAACAAAGTAATACAACAATGAGAACGCCAGCGAAAAGAAAAACCAGGAAAGCAGTTAGGATTTTACAAATATAATGTGAACCGTTCACAGGCCTTTCTATAGCTGTTCCACAAACAAACGTTACTTACAAGAGACTATTCTTTTATCTACGTCATGCTGATTAATATAAACATTAACATATCTAACTGTTTCCTTGAAGTAAAATGGAAATAAGGGAATACATTAGCCTAAGCCTAGTTAAATCTTTTAAAAGCTGTCGCTATGTGAATCAATTTTTTTTTGCATTCCCGGGAGTAAAACAAAAGAGATGAAACGAAAGTGGACTTCCCGCTTGAGAAAAGGAAAGGTAGTTTAAAATTGAAACCAAATAACAAATAATATCTTGGAAATAGTAAACTCTACAAAAATGTATATAACATAAATTGTGTGTTTTATTGAGATCTATATTTTCTGTGCAGTAAGTTTTGTCTATCTCTTACTGTTATACAAAAATCATCCAGAATAAAGGGGTCTTTAGGGGCAATTCTCAGAAAATTCAAGATATATATTTTAAATGTCATGAAAATAACTTTAAAACGTGTCATTTTAGACAAAATCGTTGGAGCCATTATTGAGAAAACCAAAATGTTCGAAAAATGTTTCATGTAAAGGATAGTTGGGGGTGGGGCGATTTTCTTGAAAATCTTCGAGCCTTATTTTAGAAGATACTGAACTTAAATACCAAGTTTGAAATTTGAGCAATATTTCTTTTTTGAGCTATGCTGCTCACAGACACACACGGGCATGTGAATAAAGATGTTTTTTTGGATTAGGGGTTTCAAAATATGGATTTCGGTGAAATTTCGTTACCAATTTTTTGTAGGAATACAATACCTTTTGCGTCTACTATGTGCATTGTAAATAAGTGCTAGAGAAAGTAAAAATTCATGTGAAGCAAACATTTGGTAACCCCAGACCGAGCTGTGTTGATCACTGTCTTTGTACACACGACAGACACTCTAGGAAATAAACAGATGTAGGTAACTCACCTAACAAGTTTTCGAATTCAAGCTGTTCGTATTAAGTGACGGACACGCTACCCATTATAGATGGACGATATCGACATTTCCCAAATATTAGCTATATAGGATGTTCGGAAACTTCAATCACACGTTTCTAGGGATGTGTACATCATGAAATGTATTTGAACAGGCTTCTTCTGTTGCCTGCTAACTGCTCCAGTGATATTCTGCAAAATATTTGCTCGTGGTATGTGTGGGTGAGACGAGAATGTAAATCACCAATTAAAGTGACTGAAAATATTTATTGGAGGTTAGTAGCTGATTTGTTTGGAACGAGTTTCAACATTCTAAAGATGAATAATCAAGGAGTCCTAAATCTAAGCACAAGGATATAACGGCATATTATTAAATCTGTTAACTTCCAGAGTATGACTGAAAATTTGAAATTCCAAACTAATAATGCTAGCTTTTTGAAATCTATAACACAGGTCTAATATAATGCAAATAAGTTACAGTGCAAGTTTCATCCAATTTGCTCTAATGATTTGGAGGTTATAGTCAAATATGTGAGTGTTTTTGTCATGTCACTAAAAAGGTCCCTTGCAACAAAAAGTTAAAATTTTGGTCTAATATTTTAAATTTAGGTTCACAATACATGCAATTTTTGAAACTGCCCTAGAATTCTATGCGTGTTCTTTGGTTTAGGCTCCACAAATTTTTAAAGTTTTGAATGTGCCTTTTTTGGCATAAAAATATGATTTTTGTATTGAAAATTGAAAAAGATATGTTTAAATACATCTGACAGTAAAACCTAGGGCAATTTTTATTCATTGTGCCTCTGTGAACATGCACAGCAAATTTTATTTGTGTAACAGAAAAGCTACTCCGGAAGAAGTATTTTACTGAAAGAAAAACGCTGAAAATATAGATAGCGAGAAAACAAGGAAAGATTTCAATGCATTGCGCACATTAAAATCTACCCCTAGCTTTCCTAATCCTCTCCTCTCCTGCTGCCTTGTTTGTCCTTTTCTTCTTGCATTGCTACTTTTCTTCTGCACAACTTTGTTTTTTACTTTGCATGAAGCGAATGAGATCTCGTTGAACTGAAGATTTTCTTGCGGAGACCAGTACAGTTTCACCTCTAATGCTTTACTGCAGCTCCAGTTAAGGCATTTAAATATGGCGCCCGGTGGCCAATTATGCCTTTTTACTTTCTCTAGTCCCGTATGTACAATGCACGTAGTGGATAGAGAAGGTATTGTATTGCACCCAAAAATTCGATACGGAGATTTCACCGGAAATACATGATTTAGGACTCCCTGAATCCAAAAAAAAAAAAAAAACATTTCCAGAAAAAGGTCCGTGTGTCTGCCTGTGTCTGTGGACAGCATAACTCAAAAACGAAAAGACTGTTAAATACCAAACTTGGTATTTAAGTTTGGTATCTTCCAAGGATGCGGCACGAAGATTTTCAACAAAATCCACCCATCCCTAACTACCCTTTACTGGAAAATGTTTCGAAAATGTTATTTTTCTTAAAAATAGCTCTAACGATTTTGATTAAAATACCACATATTTAAGACATTTACATCACAAATGAAATGCATATTTGAATTTTCTGGGAATAGCTTCTGAAGACCTGTTTATTCTGGATGAATTTTGCTGAATTTTGCATAACTAGTAAACCGTAAGAGATAAACAAAAATTTAATATACAAAAATGTAGACCTTGTTAAAATACACAATTTATGTCATACACAATTTTTTGTGGAATTTACCGTTTTCAAGATACACCTTGTTATTATTTTCAGTTGTAAAGTACTTATACTTTTCTGAGACAGGAAGTGTCCGTTTTTCTTTTGTTCTACTCCTCGCCAAACAAAAACGCGATTTGCAATGACAATCGTCTAACGACCGTTTTTAAAACATTTGAATATCACTTAAGCGTTGCGTATTCCTTTAGTTCCCTTCTACTCATAAGGAACTACGTAATAAGAACATTCTGCTTATGTTTATCTCGATTAGCATGGTGTAGAGAGATCTTTTGTAAGAAGTTTGTTTATAGAGCAGCTAGAGAAAATCATATGGGTGTAACACATAAGATTTTTTATAGTTCGGAATGTTTATATTATTTTATGGAACTAAAAACCGAAGTCAATTTTTTGTGACTTTTCATGAAATTTCAATCATGCCCTTAAGAACTAATCGTTGTAGGCACAATTATTTCCGTAGTAAACGCAGGAGTTTAAATTTCCTTAATTCCTTAAACTGCTATTGGCGAATTCCCGTGCAGTCACCGCTAAACGAATGAAACTCTAGCACTGCCACTACCAGTGTAGCAAGTGTCTATACACTTATTCATTCATTCATTCATAAAGTGCGTGAATATGTCACTTAAGCGCAAGAGGGCGGTCCCCATTGCCCCGCTCGCTAAAGCGTCTGGTGCTTCGTGGCGCAGGGGATCGTGAGTTTGAGTCCCGCCTTGGGCATGGGTGTTTATATATATATCTGTGAAATGTGTATACGCGTGTGTATTGGAACAGCAAAACAGTAAATAAACAGAAAACAAAGTCAATTTAGAAGAATATAGAAAGGGGAATACAGCGCCGGAGTCCCGACCAGACTCCGGAACTGTATTTTCTCGTGTTAAAATAAAAGAAAAGAAAAAAAGGTGTATGATTTGAAGTACCATAGTACCATGTGTGAACGGCTCGCTTTGGAAGTCACAGCTGATTGTTGTCGTCTATTACTAGACCTGTGTTAGTGGACAAGTGTGCTGTCGGCGAGTTCTTTTGACATCGAAACTGCGATTGTTACACCCATGTGAGTGCACACGTGTGCTGTCCGCAAGTTCTATGCCATCGAAGCCACGCATTGTTATAGTTGAGCGCGTTTGCGACACCGGAGGTGGTTTGCACGTGCGAGTGCTTTTGGAAGTTTCTTGCCACGTCAGTCACTAGTTTAACAAGGGGAACAAGCCCTGTCAAGAGTCCAGTTTAAACTGGGAATGCATAGCGAGCAGCAGTTGTATCAGTTTCGATGGTAAATTCATAACAAGCAGTAGTAGCCGCCGCCGTCGCAGCGAACGTCGAAGGGAAAATATACGACAGAATTGTTGTCGGGGCATCGAAGAAAGACGGTTATTGGTGAACATATTTTCATTTGTAATCAATAGAAGAAATAACGGTTTTTTTTGGAACAATAAAGGTTTTTGTTGCAATATTACATTTCCATAGTAGTGGTAGTAGTATTTATTAAGCACGTAATAATGTATCAATTGCGTCACATAGTTGCATGGGTAGGATGACCGTATATGCTCACTAAAAATACTGGATTTTAAAATATTTCCTACCCCTGTTTTACATATATAAATACACACACACACACACACGCCCGCGCACGCTACAGACAACACAAGAACAAACCAACAAAAAGCAAGAACACACTGATATCACACATACACACTCGCTCTCACAAACTACACCCACTTATTCACATATATGGATAACATGTATGGCTTTGTTTTAAAGTCACGCCTACATACTATAGTTGTTATGATGTATTAATATACTTTACTCTTCATATCGGTATCTGAGAAACACTTTTCATACTCTCTGACTGTCAGTCCCAAGTATTATTCCACATTGTTAGTGTTTATATGTAGTGTGCGTCCCTTATGCTTGTGGACACGCTAACTTTACAGGAATAGAACCTTTTGCTTAATGGACCTGCTGCTTAGCGAGATTCCTAGAATTTAAATACCTTTACTACCCTGACTTTCTATGCACCTAATGAATTCTTAGAGAATAACTTTTCAAATGAGCTTTATCTGGGAACAAGATTGTAACTTGTAATATTATTCCCTCATTTTAATATACCAAATTATTTACAGCATTTGTTTTCTCTATTTCCCCATTTTTGCTGTTTAAATAGTTACTAATTTGAGACGACCATAATTACGGTATGAACAGAAAACTTTATATTCTGAAAACTACGATCACTCTATAAGTTATGCCATTTCATCTAAGTGTTTGTTACCAGCTTTTTCTTGGGAAAATAAGATTGTAATTTATTTATCTACAGCCCAGTTGTTTACATTTTTAACAAACTAAAATTAATACATTTTTAGTATTCGAAAAAAAAACAAAAAAAAACAGAAAAACCAGAAAAAAAAAACAATGAGGAACTTAAGGTATTTAGATCTGCCGCTCCTGTTGGGAGAAAGGCAAATACAATGCAATTCAATCAGCATGCTTTAATATTATTAATGAAAACGAAACATATTTATTTCATCACCCTAACAGAATGTTTTAGGTGTCCCTAGCAATATCTTTTAACGCGTTTTATTTCTCTACCACGTAGAGCAGGGTGTTCCAAATCTACTCGTCTGAGTCAGGGTATTCCTACATTCTCAACCGCAAAACTTGGATCCCAAATAGAGGGGAAGGCGACAGCCAATATGCCACTGTCCGAAGGTCATAGCATTGCGCTTGTATTCCAACACTTGAGTCAGCCATGATACGGCAGGCTGTCCTCAATGTTGAGGCGTATTGCACACTGAGCGATACTCTTGTGAGTAAGTGAGTAACTCGCTTCTCTTTGGCGCGAAGCTAAGCTGAAACAGCCCGACTTAGAGGAAGTAGTGTGTTCCACCCAAAATGTTCATACCAATATTTCACTGCAAATAAATGTTTTATTGCCAATGAAACTAAAAACCATTTTTTTAGAGAAAAATTTAATGGACGCGCTTGAATATGTACATGCTTGTGTACGTGCGCCTATGAACAGCATAATTCAAAAACGAAATGTGGGATATACACCAAACTTGGTACTTAAATTTAATACCTTCCAAAGGTGCGTAAGGATTTTCAAGAATATACCACCCTCCAAACCACCCTACATGGACCACTCTTTCATCTCATATTTTCTCAAAAAGAATTATAAATATTTTGAGTTAAATACCATATATTTAATGTGTATACAGGATATATAAAATGTAGGTACACCTTAAATTTTTGGGAAACAACTGTGAATTGCTCTACATTGAAAGGAACCTTTATCAGTTATAAAAATAACAAAAAGCAATAAAAGATAAACCAAAACGTGCTACACAGAAAATTGGATATCTTTAAAACATACATTTTATTTAAAATATATATTTCTGTAGTATCAGTCATTACAGGGTTATCTCTTATTATTGATTTGAATGGCTAATACTTAGTTATTTTTTAAAGTATAATCACTGTTTATTGTATCGTAATGTCATGGGTATGGCATTTTATGGGCAATGTACACCTACTGGATTTTTAAATTTTCTACCTCTTGGATTTCCTGTAATAATATTAATACATTTATTTTGCTATTAAATACGTTGTACATTAGCTTATCAAAGGGAATATAAAAAGAAGAAGTCATACAATTACACCACCATTAAAACTCAATCAAGATACATAAAGATTGTTACATAGCCGCGTCTTCAACTGCGATTTAAAATTATAGACATTTAATTCCTTAGTGTGCGTTGGCAATCTATTATAAAACCTAACACTAGTGATAATATGACCGCATTGTACCTTACCTGATCTTATATAGGGAAGTCGAAAAATATCATTGTTTCTCTATTGTGCTGATGTACTTCATTAGTTGAAACCAGTTTTTTTAATATTTTCTTTGTATACAATACCAGATGAAGAATATAATAATTATACGAGGTTACATTGTATAGTGTGTGTGTGGACCCGTGCGATTTTTGAGGTTCAATGTATAACCTGTTATGTCATTAAACGCACGTATTCATTCATTCATATAATGTGTAGAGTTTTTTGTGTAAAAGTAAAATTACATTGAGTTTACTACTATTACCATACAGTAGTAGTCCATATGTAAAACCACTATAAACAAAGCATGGTATATCTTTGTCATGTAATATCCAGGAACATTATTAGTTTACTTAAGGAGGCTTGGTAGAGACAGATTAGCAATTTCCATGCTGAACCTCGATGAAGGTTTGTTGAAAATTATATGAACTATCATGACAAGTTTACTACTTATAAAACAACTTATTCTAATTCGTAAACAATAGTTAACCATAGCTCTGGCTAATAATTGCTAAGTTTTGGACGTTTCAATAAACAAGAAGCTTTGCAGAATTATCCACATATTTTCATTTTTAGGTACACGTTTCCAAAAAATATAATAGATAGAACTGTGCTTTTTGTGCATATGCAACATATATTTCTTTAAACTGCCGGTGAAAGCTTTTATGGTACCTGTGAGTGAAATTCCTAAACAAAGCAAAAACATTAAAAATACTTAAAAAATGAAATAGTATTAACTGTATACAATTATATATGATTTTCGTTAAAATGTCTTAATCTTTCACTAGCTATGTCAATAACATGGTTTTAAAGTAGCTACAAAATCTGAAGTGTCTTACTTTAACCGTTTAGGAGAAAAATGCACCCAAAGAAGAGAACTGTGCAAAGAGAACCGAACTTAAATTGTTCACACAGCGGTCAGCTTTTAAAAGATTTTACTATCGCTTTAGCCTAAGGTATTCCGTTTATTTATTTGCAGAACAGATAGAATAAGTCACATCTTTTTTTGTATTCGTGAATTGGACCCTTAGGGAAGTTCCACCTTCCATTTTATGGGGTTTTAAAGAAGCAACAGCTATGTAAGGAAACAATGATGTAGAAGGGACATACATTACACAACGTTTTCGTTACAAGACTGGAGAGGTACAGCGAGTCGAGATGCTGGTAAGAGTGTAAGAAAGGTTAGGAGAAAGGAAAGAATCCCTTTGAACTGAATACAGATGACTTCACTTAGGAGAGGATCGCCTTTCCAAAGTAGCCTTAAAGTTTCATCTCTCGCGCACCAGATGCCAATGGCAAGGATGCAGCCAGTGTAAAAATCTGTGTTCTTGTAGCACCTTTCTTCTTTTTTTCTCCTCACCAGCAAACCTCCCACTTCAAGCACTCCTGTTTACTCGCCTCCCTGTTCCGCTTTTGTTTCACAGGAAACGAAATTCAGATGTTCTCCTGGTAACATGGTTCACCTCACAGGAATTTCTGTCCTTTATGTGATATAAACTTTATCTTCTTATTTTGTATTGCATCGTTTCATCACTAGAAAGAACAACTCAGATATTGACAAAAGATCTATAACGACTACCTTGACTAACGAAGTTGAGTTATAATTTCGCATTTTCATTTTAACTATGGCTAAATGATAACCGTCAGTCAACCATGTTGGTTCCGAGTGTGATATGTCAGGTGGTTTCGTCTGTGGCCCGCTTTCGCGAGGTCGCCTGTTCTATCCCCGTAGCCGGCGTTCCTGATCTGTGGTTTTTTCGGGGTTTTCCCCAGTCGCCAGGCACATGCTGGATAGGTTCCTTACATCATCCAAATTTTTCACTTCACCATTTCCTGTTCCCATTATTTCCTAATCATTTCTTTCAGGGTTGAAGGTCCAGGTAATGGTGTTTGGCGGGTTGCAACTGGATGGTGAATTGCAAACTATAAAAAAGTTAATCTGATAGTCAGAAGCGTTCCAACGGGAACCGATAGGAACTCCATCCATGCTTGTCCATGTCTTCTGGTTCTGGTCGCCCTTCGGGTCTCACTCCTCACCCCTTTCTCCTTCTTTAGGGCCATGTAAGTTGAAAAGGGCACAAGTGCCTACGTTCAGTGCCCTGCCCCAGGGTCCTGGGGACCACGTTAATGACTAATTCCATCCATGCTTGTCCATGTCTTCTGGTTCTGGTCGCCCTTCGGGTCTCTCTCCTCACCCCTTTCTCCTTCTTTAGGGCCATGTAAGTTGCAAAGGGCACAAGTGCCTACGTTCAGTGCTCTGCCCCAGGGTCCTGGGGACCACGTTAATGACTAATTCTAATTGTAATCTAAATCCAAACATATTGGAAGCAATTTTGTGACAACTCTGAACTATCCTTGCGCTCATCACATTAACCTCAATATCTTAAACACCGGTTATCTCTTCGCATAAAAACACGTCAGTGGAGTAGACTGTTGCAATATTTCGTTCTTCTCTCAACGCAAAGTAATCGACTGGGATATTAAGAATTACGTGAAAAAATGTGACAGCGGTGTACTTCAACTCATAGTGGAGTTCTTGGTCAAATGTGAACTATAAAGGTGGGCAAATATTGATTAAATGAAGAATTTCATTGAAGGAAGTTTGATACTGACCCAAGCTGCTACAAGCAAACTCAGTGACACTGGGGAGCAAAATCTGGTATCAACTGTCCATACTTTCCTTCTAACTTTTCGGAGTTATTGTTATGCGAGTTTTTTCACTGTTGCTAGCGCCTAGTACATACGCAACCATCGTTACTTGTGAAGACGGAAGATCTAGTCGTCCTCCGTTGTCTAGGGGTGACATGCTAGCCTCTGATATCCAAGGTTGCGAAGGCAAACCCGCTGGAGAACGATGGCTTTCTTTCGGACCTAAAAATCCTCGCCATGGCTTCCTTCGGATGGGGTTTAAAGCCGTTAGTCCCGTGTGTTAGATTTACGGCACGAAAAAAGAAGACCTCAAGCCTGATAAAGAGGCCTTTGAGCGAAATTAAGCAGTCTTCCATGCCTAATATATAATGGCACGCTGAGAATCATATCAGTTAAGAGCGTCCATAACTAAAAACTCAATATCATTTGGGTAAAGACCTAAAGAGCAAGAGGAGTGAGGGGGAGATATAAAATAAATACAGAGAATCACTTAGGTACTTATTTTATTAAAGACAATGAAAATATTAATAATTTGTAACAGATGAGGGTTATCAGCAGAGACTTACATACGTGCTAATATTATAGTCTATTCCCAGGGGAAAGACCGATTCCTGTATCAAGCGGCACCCTTTCCCCTCATAAAGCCCTAGCCGAAAAGAATACGAATGTACTGTAAGTAGGATAAACTTAATATGGAACACAATGAACTAAAGCAAGAAATCTAGCGTAAATATTAGCACTTACTGTTACCCAACTAATTGTAAAAAAGATTTAAAAACAGGTATTCTATTATACATTCTGCCTTACGGCTTTTTAAAATAACTTGCACTTCCGAAGAAATACTATTCCACGGTCGTTATACCTATACAGCCCAGGTCGATACTAGATTATTCCCATCTCGAAAGTTAAAAGTGGTACTAAACCTTGGGTACTAGCAACTTTTTTGTAGTCCCAAGTGTTAGTAGATTAGTGGAACTCGCGGGAAAAAAAGCCAATCCATTTGTTTCAAGTGTTTTACAAAATTTGAGAGGTAGAACCAGACTAAAAAAATTCATTGCCATTGCTGGATTTTAAATCATAGATATCCCTGTCTCTAGCCGGTTGCTGTAATCTCTAAGCTACCATGGCAACATACCGGCACCACATTAAATTCATAAACTGACTCACATGTTTCCGGTAAACCACAAGATGATCTCAACTTTTTTTGAGATGTCATACCCAATGGCAATTTATAATGTTGTAAGTACTTTAGGTTACAGACTTAATAGCTTAGCTAACTATTAGGTCAATTAGTGTTAACTTAATAGTTTTCACACAAGCCGTGTGTAGGACAGGAGTTGGATATAATGCCGTGCCGGCATAGTGCTATGTTAGCTCAGAGACTGGAAGATCCGTGGTTTAATAACCGGCTACGGGATTACATACTTCACTCTGGTTCTACATATCCGATTCCTATACTACACACGGCTTGTGTGAAAAAACAATTAAATTAACACTTTGAGAGGTAATTTTTAGGAATCTGATATTCGCTACGTATGTCGAGTTTATTTGGAATTTGGAACGGCAATTCCCCAATGTTCTCTTGTAAGCGATATCCAGTCCGGAAAAGACATGCTGCAAACTAACGGTATACATCCAGCAATAATACACCACATTTATTTCATGCATTGCTAGACTAGAATAATTTTGAGCTTGCGTACGTTTTGAAGTATCTTGGATGAGGCATGTAACATCTTACAAGCTCTAAACTAGTTTAACCATTTTATTGGAAGTCACTTGTAAAACTTGCAAACTACGTGTTCTTAAGTAAGTAGTCTCTTCTACCTGTGCACACGCGCGGGCGCGCAAGCAACGTACGAACACAACATTTCACAGAATAGACTGACAGCATTTAAAATCAAATCGTCGAGTAATTCCTGAAAAATAAATAAATAATTATTTCTAATGAACTATAGAGAGTTGCCTTCCGATGACACATTCAATGATTGGGAACAGATTTGAATTTGGCTTCTAAACTTACTTTTCTTCCAAAAGTATAACACATTTTCGCATAAAATAATTATTACTTTATAAAAAAAATTCGAAATTTAAGTTTTACCTTTTACGCTTCTAAAAATTAAAATATTTTTAAAAATACATGAGCTTCATTGACTTTCATTTTGTTGTTATGAAAATATTTGATGGAATTATAATCAAAATCGTTACAGCCTTTTTGAGAAAATCAAAACTTTCGAAAAATGTTCTATTTGTAGGGTAGTTGACGTTTGGGAGATATTCCTGAAATGTTCCTGTTGCATCCTTGGAAGATGCTTAACTCGAATACCAAGTTTGGTGTTTAACGAACTTTTCGTTTTTGAGTTACGCTGCCAAAAGACACACATGGACCTTTTTCTAAAAGTTCATTTTTGAATTCAGGGGTCCGAAAACATAAATTTCCAGTAAAATCTTGGTGTGGAATATTTGTGTGGAATAGAATACCTTCTCTATCTACTAATTATATTGTACATATGTGATAGACAAAGTAAAATATGAGTAAAGATGACCATATTATGAAACCCATTAAAATTAATTTTATCTTGAGGTAGTTTCAGACAAATATATTAAGTACGAGCCTTGACATGACGTTAAAAGTTTAGAATACATAGAATAATATGCTTGGTTAAACATATGTGTATTAAAGCAATGGAAAGCACACATAATATAGGAAAGGGTATATAATTATCAAGTGAAAAAAGAAAATAGTCTACACTGTTGCAAGGTCTTTGGCTAACCGGCTAGGTAGATAATAATAATAATAGTAATAATAATAATAATAACAACTACAATAATAACAACAATAATAATTTTGGACTAAAACACATATAGTAATTAAAAAACTCTGCCAGATTTCAGGATGACTGATTAAAACAAATAGAGTAGTCCCTTCATTGCATTTAGCAAAGCAATGTCTTTTACACAACTGGTTTAAAAATTATTGTAGCTTTACTGTAATCTACAGATAAGAATTTTGTAACCATTTACTTTAGAAATATGTATCGAAATCACAAACATTTTACGCTATATTTATTGCATAGTTTAAAGCTGGTCTCTTTGGTCATAAAGCTGACCAAACTGGCGAGTATGGACATTGTGGAGGGAAGGAAATATTTATGGAACCGAAATGCTTATCAGTAGAGTACACAGTGGCAAACAACAGACATATAGCATTGTTTGTTTGAATGATTAAAACACAGAAGTCTGTGCGGCAGCAAATGTTCAATGTGGTTTCAAAATTGGCACTATCAGTATGGACAAGGAAGGCGTTATTTCCGGAGCTAATTTCTTAACAGATTTCTCTGAGCTTTTGCGATTCTCTCCTGATAATTACTTTCTCTAGCCCGTATGTACAATATACACAGTAAATAGAGAAGGTATTATGTTCCACCCAAAAATTTCGTGTCAAAAATTCACCGTAAATATATGTTTTGAGGTCCCGTGAGTCCGAAGAAAGAATTTTTAGAAAAAGATCCAGGTATTGTGCCTGTGGACAGCTTAGCTCAAAAACGAAAGTACGGTTAAATATCTAGCTAGGTATTTATGTTTATATCTTCTAAGGATGCGGCACGAAGACTTTTAAGAAAATCACTTCACCACTTTACATGGATTTTTTTAAAAAAAGTATTCTCTCAAAGACTCTAACGATTTTCGTTAAACTATAGTATATTAAGAATATTCGCATAGCAATCAGGACGTATATTTTGGATTTTCTGGGAATAACAGCCTCTGAAGACTTGTTTATTCTGGATGAAACTTTCAGAATTTTGCATAACGGTTAAACCGTAAAAGATAGACAAAAACTTACTACACAAAACAATGAGATTTTATTATAACACATAATTTATGTCATATACCATTTTTATCGTAGATTTGGACGTTTTCGAGATATTATTTTTCTTTGGTTTCAATTTGAAACTGCCTAGCTTTTCTCAAATGGCACCATGCAAAGCAAACCGGACCTCAACTGTTTCAGACAGTGACCATCTTTTAAAAGGTTTGACTATCGCTTTAGCCTAAAGCATTCCGTTATTTCCGTTCCATTTACAAGGAAGCAAATAATAATAGCAATCTCTATTTGCATGAGGTGGATAAAATGATCTTTTGTAAGAATATTTTATATCGAACAGCTAGAGAAAGTTATATGAGTGTATCAAAAAAGATTTTTTCTTAAGATTTTGACGGTATAATACCTTCGGTAAACTTACAATTATTGATTTTAACACGAATATTGTGCATTTACTTTAGAATAACTGGAGATTTTATTTATCACTTTAATTTTGATTTGAACTTACCTTGTGGTGTCTTGCACTGTATCTGCAGTTCGTTTTCCGATATTATAACCTTAACACTGCACATTTGTTTTTTATTTTCTATTTTTTATAATTTTTTTATTTTCACAACTAGGTACTTAATACAAGTAGAGAAGGTATTGTATTTAACACAAAAAATGTTGCTCTGAGATTATGCAAAGGAATTTCATGTTTTAGGACCCTCAGAACTCAAAAGAACATAATTAGAAAAAAAAATTGGTGTGGGTGAGCACATAGCTCAAAAACGAGAAATCCAATAAACACCAGGCCTAGTATTTAATATCAGTAATTTTTAAAGATACGATACGAAGATGTTCAGTAAAATCACTACCCTGAACTAACCTTTTAAAGGAATAATGTTCGATGATTTTATTACGTGCATCAAAAGTGGCTAATAATTATTTCTTCCTCTACTTTCGTTATATACGCTTCTTATATGGAGGGCTTACACCCTAGGACTTACAAGAGGTCTGAGGTAAGGTGCCTGTGGAAGAGGCGGCGGTTTCTGGATCAGGAGGAGTAGCCAGTATGAGAGAGTGCAAGAAGATGACATGAGAGTGGGGAAGATGATGATATAAAATGACCGTTAAATGGATGAAAGGAGAGATGATTATGCAGCAGGTAGTAAACTGATGCACCACAAATCTCAATTGCAGTCCTCTGAGATCGAATCAGGGACGCTTGGTGAGAGGCGAGCGGTCTAACCACTCGACTGCGGCGCTGACAGGATTTCATTAAACTAATATATTTAAAATATATTTGAAAGGAAAATAAAACAAATATCTTGATTGTTCTGGAAACAGTTTTTGATGTGCAATTCATTCGGAAGAAATTGAGTATAAATTTGCAAAACTGGTATATCATAAGAGACAGACAAAACCTTGCTGCAAAAATCTATAGATTTCTAAGACACATAATGATTTCAAATAACATTTTAACGAATCAGCAGTATCCAAGATATCCACGAAAGTTGGTTTGAATTTTTCAACACTTTGCATCCTTTAACTCTAACGCTATTCATTTGCTTTTCATGATGTCATGGCAACAGTGCGGAATTTCAGTCTGCATATAGAGAACGGCTTTTAAACACCTGACTATCGTTCCCGTTCCTCTGTTTCTCTTATACCTATAACAAACTGTGTATTGAAACTAGTTTTTCAAAGATTTATCTGCATAAATATGATGTAGATAGAACAATACGCTGTTGTAAGAGTAATTTGTCCAAGCTTTATAGAAATAAACGATAATGGATGTATCAAGTAAGGTGAATGTAATACACTAGATATATTTTTTACTTGAAGTGTTTTTTGGTTATTCTAGAGTAACTTGAACTTCTGATAGTGAACAAGATTTTCTGCTACGTAAAAAAGTAGTGTTTCGTAATTTTTTGCTTTCTTACACAATTTTATACTGCCTTATTTATTATAAATGCAAGCGTTCTCAAATTTACATTTAATTTTTCATAAATTATAATTACATACTAAGTAATATGTAATACTTTTTCGTGCTTACAAGTTAGTTTTATCTTGTAGTTCCTGTTGAACGCTAAGTTCAACCAGTTAATGTAGATGTTAAGTCTGAAATAATTTAGATAGAACCTTCCACTTGAAAACCACAAATATGTAAAACATACATAAGAATAGATTTTAAAATATTTTTTTCACAAAATAAATAATTATTTTAATGAGTCCCTTATAGTTCTCCAAACCTTTTAAAATAAAGTAAGAACCAAAAACCACTTCCTGACGTATCCATAGATCACTTTTTGGCATTTCAGAAACCTGTGTGTAACATTAAAAACAAATTGGTTGAAAATAAGTGAAGCATTTGCAATGATAATAAAATTATCGGAAAATGTGTTCCATCAGGAAGGGCTAAAGCCATAAACGAGCGATTAAACACATTTTGCTGAAATAAAAATTTTTCTATTTTGTATAGTTTCCTGATTGTAAACAAGTTAGAAAATTTCAGACAGTATTTCAATAAATGAAGATTTAATTAACATATTTTGAACAGCAGGTGTATAACGAAAATTTTTGCATACAAAATGTAAGTTGAGGGGGGAGAATTTTGTGAATGTTTCTCTAATGGGTGCTGGACTTACTACAATTTTGTATTTTCAGTTGTGCTTCGTGCGCGGATACACATACAGATGCAAAGTAAATGCAGAGGAAGTAAATACTTTTCATGATTTATATTAAGTAAATTAGCGCTATTATTATATTTTATCAATCAGCAAGCGTCACAAATAGGTTTCATTTTTGTTCACACAAAGCCAGAATATTGCATAGTACTCTGCGCAGCATTTAATATCAAGGAATTCAAAGCTCCTATAAGAGCATTAATTTGGCTTCTTTAACCCCACCGTCCTACCCCAGCACAAATTGTGCACCATTTTCAAAACCAAGCATATTTCTCTCAATGGAAATCTAATTAATGACACATTTCACTCCGGACATGTCTGGATTATTTTACTCAATGTAAGCGCACAGTGGAACCATAAATTTAATCACAAGCTCATTAAATTTTGCAACCGTCTCCAAGGAGAGAAAACAAAGGAGCTGTGTTTGACTGACTCCAGTGAGTAATAACAACAAATATTTTGCGGAGGTGCGCAGAGTATTTAAAGACAACAGTAAACTAAGGGGCCTTTAATGTGAACTCCTGGGAGTGTAGTCGAAAAGCTCTGCGTCATTATGAGTCGACCAAAATGATCCATTTGCATGCTGCAGAGAATTTCCTTGTTTGAATTATGCGTTTACATATTTTTAAACTTTTAAATGAAGGCGTGCTTTACTGACTACGGTCTAGTTTCTTTAATTCTATAGAACGAATTTTCATTTTAAAACGTTTGTGCACAAGTCATATTGGTAATTAGAGAGACCTATCAATAAAACATATTCAGTAATCCCTTTAGTAATACTTAGGAGGAATTAAAAATATGACAAGTTCCATTCGCATGGTTTTCTCTGCCTATTCTGTAACAAACTTTCTTACAAAATCTTATTTTTGTATCTGATTCATGCTAATCAAGAGAAACATTAGCATAAATAGTCTTATTACTAAATTACTTACAAGTAGAAGGGAAAGAATGGAATACACTAGCTGAGGCGATAGTCAAATATTTTAAAAGCTGGTTGCTATGTGACTGAAATTCGGTTTTCTTTGCATGGCCAGGAAAAAACAAAAGAAACAGGAATGACAAATTGCCGTATCAGAAAATGTTAAGTATTTTAAAATTGAAACCAATAACAAGGAATATCTTGGAAATAGTTCACTCCACAAAAGCATGTACCTATATGTGTGCGTTAATGAGGTGTACACTTTCTGTGTAGCAAGTTTTTGTCTATCTTTTACAGTTTTCCAGTTATACAAATATTATCCAGAATGAAGAGTTCTTCAGAGGTTTTATTTCCAGAAAATTCAAGTTATACATTTTATTTATCACGTAAAAATCTATATTATAATTTTTTTAATCAAATTTTTAGAGCCACTTTTGAGAAACATTCTGGAACATTTTTCAATGTAAAGGGTAGTATGGGATAGGGAATTTTCTTGAAAATCTTAGTGTCGTATCCTTAGAGGATAATAAACCCGATGCCAAATTTGGTATTTAACCAACTTTTAGTTTTTGAGCTATACTATCCATAGATATACACTCACACACAAGCCTTTTTCTAAAAATACTTTTATTGGATTTAGGGTAATCTAAAGCATGTATTTCCGATAAAATATGGGTATCGAATTTTTGCGTGAAATACCTCCTATATGTGTAGTGTTAAGTGTAGAACATGCAGTAATATAGGTTTCAAAAATGTTGTTGACAATTTTGATACATTCAAGTCTTATTTGTATAAATGTGATCTGTACAGTGCTGCAGATCAATGGTTTTTTTATTCTTTTTCCTCTTTTCTCAACATTTCCCTTGTTTTTCTATTTAATTACATTTTTGTTTTTTGCTTTTAATATACCCATACACATATTTACAAACACAAATGCCCAAGGCGGGACTCGAACCTACTATCCCCTGCGCCATGAAGCAGCAAAGCGAGACACTTTAGCGAACGCGGGCATGGGAACCGGCAACTTTCTGTCCACTGCTAGAAAGTTTGGTAGCAAGATATTGTGTTGTGCCGGTCTAGGAAACGTCAGTCATACATTGTGCCCAAAACACCATTCCTTTTGTAACAAGGATTCTAAACCATGGTCAGCAGTTTTAATAGTGTTTTTCAGAATATGATGACCCTCGGGTGATTTTGAAGTTCGGGTTTAGGTAGTTTGTGGTTAAAAACCAACCCTCGCAGTTGTCAAGTTTTCCACTTGCTGGTCCCTTAAATGGGGCGCGAATCTCGATACTTGCAAGCAGAGTCTTCGAGTCTCCAGAAAACAGAGATTTTACTACGTTGCCTCTCATCCCTAGTACAGGCTCGTCTTTTGTTTGCTAATGGATATGTCACAGTGTCAGAGGGGAGCGGTCCTGTTTGAGGGCCATCATGTTTTGGAGAAAACGATAATGCTCGTTCTTACTATATAAGACACACAGGTGGTGATATGATATGAAATAAGACGATAATTGGAACAGGGACTTTGACAAGGAAACTTTCTAAGCCTAATTTTGGACTACCTACCAGTCATTTGCCAGCTACAAGACTGAAGGCTTAGACTGCGTGGTTCCGAAGGCCACGGCTTCGGTTTCTGGTCATGGGAGGGAATGCTTCCTTAATTAAAATTATTATCTACCCCCAATAGTACCTGGAATTGTGGATGCAAGATTGTGTTGTGTCTGAACAAGTTAGCAAAATAAAGATAGTACATTAAAACGTACAGTAACCTATCCTAAAACAGCAACATCATTTTTTAGTTAAAAAGTCTCGATAGGATCACAGGAGTTACAGTGGACTATAGAAATTATAATTAAAAACCGAAGAAAACTGAAAGAATAAATAGTTCAGCGAGGACGGTCCTGGAGGGAACCGAACCCTGGACCTATCGTCGATAACAATGATAAAGTAAGACAGGCTCTCCCACTGTGCAAACATATTCATTTAAGTTTAACATATTTTAGACTTTACAGCGTGCGTTATCAGCGTAGAAGGTGGTACATAAACAGAAAAAATGAAGAAAAAGAAAAGCTTTAGATCAATTTTGAAGTTACAAATTACTGTTTTGGGATACAGTTTATGATTTAATAAGTAGATTTAGTGAACTGGTTCTGTTCATAACATTGGAGGAAGGGGTAGAACCGGTTATTTCTTTTAGGTTGCTGCAAAGCCAACTGTGTGTAAGAAAAACCCGGCAATAGATCAATTGAATCAAGAAAAAATAAATGGCAATAATTCACTCATTCAGAGACAAAAACTTTAATCATAGGGTTTAACAATAAAGCCTAACGTGTGAGCGTGGCGCAGGGATCATGGGTTCGAGTCCCGAGTGCAAGTGTTTTTGTGGTGTGTTTCTGTGTTTGTGTTCTAAGTTATTCTCCCTCCTGGAAGGCCAATTAGGTCCCGCCTGAAGGACAATACTGTGAAAAAAAAAAAAAACAGTGAACCTGTACCTACAACGGAGTGGGATAGATCATTTTCTGTGAATGGATAAGTTAATTATGATTTTATATATATTTGTTTTCTGTTTTTTCTGCTTTCTCCAAATTCATTTCATATACGGAGCATGATAGTGTGCGGAATTTTTTATGCTGCGATAAAGTAAGAATACTTTAAAATAAGGATGTGGGAAAAAATGGTGCGCTTTAAATGATATCGACCATGAGTAGCGAAATTATTTTTTAAGCGGTGAGCGAAGAAACAATGTGAAACTGATCTAAACGGGAAATAATTGGGTGATCAGGAATGCATTCAAAGAAACACATCAGAAGAAATGCCAAATAGAAAGAAGTTCGGAGTGGACGAAAATGCCATATTTTAACGATATTAAAGGAAAAGAGGGGACCACGTATGAGACACTTTCCTTTGGACAGAAAGTCACGAACTGATGTTTAAAATATTAAAACTTAAACGTTGAAAATTTAAAACGTTAAATCTCAATTAATAGACCTCGTATGGGAGATTATGTATGTAGATTGGTGCGGAACTAAGCACAAATTACACATGATTTGTGTAAATACAAGGGCTGGATAACAAATAATGTGAACTATTTTTTTTTCTCCGAAACTCCTTTATTGACAGAGGTTCTTATAGTTACCTGAATTAAATCTTCCTCTTCTGCATTATCAAGGATTGGGAAATTAAACCCGTTCCGCGCAAAATTGTTTATTTTAATTGATATTTCCACCTGGTCCTCGGCCATTCTACATCTCCCTTCTCATTGGGTTATAGATCATTTCTTTCGGTAGTCCGTCGGAGGGATTGACTTAACATGGTCTTGCCAATTCTTTTGATATTGAAATATCTCTTGTATTATCCTACGTTTTATACTTAGTTTCATTCTTATACCTTCACTTCTCGTTTTATCTCTTACAAACACCTTTAGTAACCTTCTCAGGATACTCATTTCTGCACTTTCGATCCTCCAGAGAGGTGGTTATGTAGTGGGCCAGTAACCGCCCCACTACTTCAACTAAAACGCTAACTACGAACGGAAAATGGACAAAACACATTGACATTACGAAACACAAGGCAAGGGTGAAAGCGGCGGAAGCTCTCCGGATACGCTGCAGAATTCCGAATATCTCCATAACCTTAATGGAAACTGTATACGGAGCGACAGTTAGATCCACGATGACATACGGAGGAGAAATATGGGGGTGGGAACAAACAGGGAATCTGGATCAAGTGAGGACCCAATTTTTGAAAGGAATTCTGGGTGTAGGGAGGGGTACGGCAAACTGCGGAATAATGAGGGAATTCGGGGTACATAGTGAAACGATAGAGTGCAAAATCAGAGCAGTTAAATATTGGATGAGAATCGTTCACGGAAACCAATCTCTAATTAGGGCAGTCTGCTACCGTGAACAGTTGCGAATGGAAGGTAATTTGACGTGGGCATCAAAATTAAAGAAAGGGTTGGAAACCATTGGGATGGGAGACATTTGGATGGCGGGGCAGGAAAACAGGCGAAGTATTTGGAGAAAAATTAAGCAACGTCTCTGTGATATTGACAGACAGCAAATAATTGCGCAATGCACAGAGAAGGTGTCATTAGAAGTACAGTCTGGGCTGAAATCGGAGTGGGGTATGGAGCAATACATCAAAACAGGTACCAAACTCATTAGAGAGGGGCTCGCGTGGATTAGACTAGGAGCATGGAGGAGCACGAAAATTTCTGACGTGAATGGTATAAGAATCTGTCCCATTTGCGAGGAAGAAGAGTCGTGGACTCACATCTTGGCAAGATGTAGGGGTACGGAGGAATGGCGGGAAAAATATTTGCCGCGATTTTTACCACTGCGAATGTAGGGATAGAAGCATGTTGGACGCTACTGGCAGGCACGGAAAACATGGACGGGCTAGGTAAATTTATACTTAAGGCAAGACAGCTGAGATCTGAGGAGGCTGCCAATAGAGAAGGGGGGGGGGATAAGATCAACTAAACAAAAGTGACTACAATGTTCTACATACATGTATATTATATCAGACTTAGGTCACTGTTGTGCTAGGGTTGTATATATTATGTGTATATATGTCTTTTAAGTGTAATTATCTATGATAAGAGGGTGCATTTATGGAGGTGTACTCTGTGCTGTAAATTTAAATTGGTATATTTGAATATCTTTGTATCTTTATTTTCGGATTCACTCTTAATTTTTATTGTTGTTTAATATTGCTTTTGACTGTGTATTTCCTTTGTCTTTTTATTTTCGTGTTTACTCTTTTAATTCTTTGTTGTGGTTGTTGTTTTAATATTGCTTGTAATGTGTATTACAAAAGCACGTACGGTGTGTGGACCCGTGCGACTGTTGAAATTCTATGTATGATATTGCTATATTAATAAATACACTTATTCATTCATTCATTCAACACGAGGTAGTTTAAAATATAACCAAAATAGTAAGCTTCGTTTTTCTAATAATATTCAATTAACTTTACCTTATACCATCCAAATGGACTGTGTATCGTAACAATATAAAACCTATTTATCTTTCTTCTTTGATCTGGCAGTGTTAATCAGCAATTTATGAATTGTGCAGGTCCTTAATACCTATCTGTAGAATGTGTTTATAAGAAGCAAACCCCTTACCTGTGAAGCCCTTAAATCAATCTGCCACGTAATGGTCTTCATTTTAAGTGCAAATGTATTAATTTTCAGTTTCTAACTAAGAAACGAAGTTATAAACATGCAAGTTATATTATATATATGTGTGTTTAAAATGCTAAGTTTGATTACATTTGAAAGAGAACGTTCAGTCCGCTTTGTCTTTCTACTAAAGGTAAAGTAGGCTAACAAGCAGCTTTGTATTCCAGAAGTAATTCGTGATATGGAATCAGGAGTATAAGAGCTTGGAAAATACCTCCTGGAGGTATTTAATGCAGCATTGACTTGAAGTGACCAAACACACAACTGCAGTTTAGCTATTTTTGTTTTCTGTAGGCCTTATTTGGTGTGTTTGTCAGTTATTAATGGGTCTCTAAGAGGAGCGTCCGTAGTGACCATTGCCATCAGCTAAAATTATTGTAGATATAAATAGTGGAAAAACAGGAGGTCCTTCAGCCGAGTTACATAGATTTAGTGGTGGTGGTGCAAAAATAAAAGAAAGGACAAAACTGACGAGCAGAAAGAGGAAGACAAAATGTTAACATTGCTGAAATTTTGTATATTCACTAAACTAGAAGTTCTAAACGAAGTGTGGGTATTCTATGTGACCGGTTATCCACCATACATTGGAAAGTGTTACTAATAAGAGTGGGTTAAAATGTTTTACTGAAAGAATTCTAAGATTTATTAGGACACCGAGAGGATTTGCTACATCCTTTTAGCTACAATCTTAACATTTTGTAATCCTAATATTGTGTGTAAAACCGAGTGGGATGACACAGGCATATAGTCCGTGGTCCACATTCGGGAAGTCTCGGTTTTCAACCCTCGAAGCCACCAACTTACAGGAAGGTTTATTTCGTGGTTTTCCCCAGTCGCTAGGCAAATGCTGGGTTGGATAATTTGATTAGGGAATATTTCAATCACCCTTTTCATTACTGCATTTCATTTCATTTTTCTTCACCGCCGTACCAGGGATTGGGCTGATCCTCCAATCTGGATATGGTATGGCCTATGTATAATCTGTTTGCTTCCCGACAGGCTAATGATCTAAGGCATTTACTTGCTTGTAAGTCCTTGGGGATGGTGTAAGTCCTACACAGAGGATGGTAATCTGAAGAATAATATTGTGTACAAATGTTAAGATTAATTGTTGCTTGAGATATTAAAAATATATATTATGTACAGCTCGCAATTTAGTCAAATTTTTAAATATTCTATATACGTTAAAAGATTCTTCAGAATGATTATATTCCTCAGAGGGAAATTGAATTGTTTTTAGGATAATTTTTAAAATCTATGCATTGAAACAAGAACTTAAAAATGTCATCATACTGGATATTTTTAAGAAATATTGTATATAACTTTGGAATTAATTCATTATTTCCAATGTTTTAAAAACAAAACAAAGGGTAATTCTTGAAATACCTTCGTTACTAATGTTTCAACTGCGATTTTCTTGCATATTCGATGTCAACTCAAATTTTGGGAAATAAAAATGTGTTTAAACACATGTGAAACCATATTAATCCTAGATTTTTACTAAAGGTTTTGCGTATTTCTTAGAGTACGCAGAATTCGTTAATGAAAATATTTGAAAAATAGTCAATTTCAAAAACGTTGACTTCAAAATGGGAAATAGTCAGTCTTAAGAACAAGGGTAGAAGGTATGTAACATACGTATCAAGATTGATAACTATTACAAGAAGCTTTTAAATCCTACTTGAAAGTCTATAAAGTTCTTTTTCTGGTATTAAATTATATTGCAGATAAATCATCAGAAAATAGGAATAATCAGGTGACAAGATTGAAACCAAATTCCATGACTCTAATTGTCTGATTCATTGCAGCTGGGCTAACATGAATTTCATTCATAAACTTTAATCCACTGAGCAGGGTGGCTAAGGTGGTAACGTCTGTGGCCCGTAATCGGGCGACCCCGTATTCAAACGCCCGGGGCCGACAGACGTATTGTTTTTGTTTGTTTTGTTTTTTTCGCCGGTTTCCTCGGTCACTGGGTGAATTTTAAATTGGATAATTGATCCCGAATTTTGCCATTATCATTTTATTACTAAATTTCATTTTCTTCTTCTTCACTGCCGTACCAGGAACAAAGCTGATCACCATCCAGGACTTGCTATGATCCAGAGTTTTCTTGCCTCTCGAAAGGCTTCTGACTCAAGGCTTGGCTTTAGGTAACTCTTACGAAGAGGAATTCAATACATTATAATTGAACTGTAATATAAGCTTATATCTCGATTAATATTTCAATACCTTTCTACATTTACTTGCCATCTGTCCGCAACAACTACTGATGTCACAAAATATGGTGAAAACTTTTAGATTAAATTGGGTTGAGGCCACCATACATCACTGGTGACAAAGTGTTGGTACATTGTGGAAGAATATTTAAAAAAAAAAAAGTAAAGAATAAACTGACAACCAAGTCACGTAAAACACTCTACTTTTTCAAATAAGAAGGCCGAGCAAAATTAAAATGTTATAAAAGAAGGTTCAATCTGTGATCTGAAATTTCTAACCGGAATTGCATATGATAATCTGAGGGTATAAATTTGGATGGACTCAAATAAAAACTAATACAGGATCCTTAAGGTGACCATGTGCTGTTGAACATCTTTTTATAAATGAAATTTTAAGCATTTTGAATCCTGGCATTCTCCTCCATAAAATGAGAGGAATACACAATAACCTCATGTTAATGGGATGTATTACACGCATTCTTTTTCCAAAGGGTTTTGAAATATGTTGCTGCAAATTTGTTCTTGTTTGTCGAGCATAAAGTGGAATAGTTTTAAATTTAATCTGGTTGGACTTATTTTCTAATGATGACATTTTAAACACAATTTTATTAAAAATCTACATATGGATTCTTTTATGCAAAATTATTACTTTTTTTGACTTTTTAATAGGTAAAAACAACAAAGGCATCATTTCGTATGTGTATGTTTGAATGGTCTACTACTGCTTACAATCTTAATAACTTAAAACATTTTATAGTGCGCAATATTTATCTTAATTTAATTCGATTAAATTTTCAGCATATACTTGAAAAGTTTCTAATTTGAAACAATCTGAATAACAGAAGATTGGAGAGAAATACTACCATAATTTAAATTTTAAAACAAAAATGGAATTTTGTGGATTATTTTCCTAATGTGGGTGTTCCAGTTAAGGACAGTTGGCTTTGACATTATACATTTTCATAGATTTTGGAGTTTTATAAGCAAAGGTTAATTTTGTTTGATTTTTCAACCAGCTCAATCTGGGTTCAGCATACATACAGCAGAAACAGACAGGGAGATCGCACAACCTGAAGCATATTGAAATTGCTAAGTAAGGGGAAAATGGAAGATGACAGAAGGAGAAAGGCAGAGAGGCTAAAGGGAAACAAAATATGAATTTCGTTGATAAATTTTTCTCTTGTAGCTTCTGGAGGCAGCAAAAATGTTGAACTAAATGTTGTGGATTCTCAGAATTTTGAAGTTATGATCCCGCAGGAGTACCTGAAATAGAAAGGGTTTCAAAGGAAGGAAAACAAAATATTCTTTATTATCTCTTTTCTTGAGGAGGTAAACCGTCATCCACCGCATCCTGCTGTGACATTTGGCACCATAAGCGGGGGTTGGAGGCCTTTGTGTTGCCAGTTTTTATGTGGCCAACAGCTGCATCATTTGTACCCTTTATGAAGCTAGTAAGTTGGTAATATTTCCACAACTGAGTCTATCGTGCCTTTATATGAATGAAGCCAAGCTTAAGAATAACATAAAATTTTCACTGTATTGTTAATAATGTTGCAGATTCATAAAACATCATATATTTACCTTGGAATAAGTCAAATAATGCATACATTTCTAAGCACAAATAATACTCCATCTAATATTCTGATACGGCAGAAAAACGACAGTAATTATTAATTAAACCAATAATATTATACGCCTCATGAGAACAGACATTTATTGTTACATTATAACAATATCCTATTTAATTTTTTGACAACGGGGTTTTTTATCAACTTCCCGCTCATGCTATTATATACGGAAAGTGGATAAAAAGAACTCACTCCCTGCGTTTTGTGGCTTTAACGCGGACGTAAATAAAAAGTATTTAATCCTCCAAACATCGACATATATACATTTTTGTTATTTTAGACATGAAATATAATTACACTTTATAGTTGAATTTTAACATTTAAGTGTTATTATTTACTTACGAACTAATTCACGCAAAATCTATATATAATTCTTTCGATGTAACCAGTCATGTCACAAGTCTTTCACTGGTTTTGTCAGCACTACAGGTACGACTATCCGATAGCAGTTTGCAGAGGTTAGTGCTGACTGTGATTTATTTTATTTTCGCTTTACTATTTTTATTATTCACCAGCATGCAACCAACATACGGTAAGTTCTTTGCAGAAACTCGAAAACGAAAGTATTCAATTTAGCTCTTCATCATTTCTGTTGAAGCAAGAGATGCTTACCAAAGCGAATCAACTGTTATGAAGGGTCGTAAAAGAAACAATAAGAGCAACATATGCGGAGTGACGAATCTATTGCACATGAGAAGGTCTTCTTCAGAATAATGTCTGATCATATTCCATACATTTCCTCTAAGGTCTCGGGATCCTTTTGATGACGTTGGTGCAACTATTATGATGATTAATTATTATTATTATTATTATTATTATTATTATTTTGCAGAGTGTAGATGTGTACAAATGCAATTCTTTAGGTTGTACGTCATGTAAAGAGGGTCTTTTTGAAGGGAAGAGGAAATTAACAACGGAGGATTCTGTTCATAAGTAAGGTAGGTTTTGCTATATTTTAGAGAAATACAGCACATCCCATAACTATAATATAGCTATTATATATACACACTATCATTATGGGTTGGAAAGGTGTAGTTAGACTGAAAATTGCAATGCCTTAGCCGGTATTTGAACCACGAATCTCCTGCTCTTCGTTCAGCTGCTCTACGCACAATGATTAGACTATAAAGCCGGGGACTTAAAGTTCTTATAGCATTGCAAATCGGCATCGAGGTATGTCATCTCAATATTATTTGAAATCTCTTTGTGATTTACCGGGAAAGAACTCGAGACAGTTGGGGAATCTAAGGTCCTGTCGGCATGTTGTCAAGTTAGCTCAGTGGTTAGGACGGAGAGGAGAACATCCGTGATTCAAATTTCGATTATGGCGTTGAATTTTTCAGTCTGACTCTACCTTTCTAACTCCAGTCCTACATATGGCTTATATTGAAGATACAGATAGTTGATTATAGCAACGGACCCTAGCTTAACACAGAATCCAACAGAGTTAAGGCTACTCTGTTGTGAAAGCTATTTAAAAACGGTATCTTACATCAGGGCGCTCCAATCCGGCATTTTGCATAGAGCACTCTGACAGAATGCAACGATCTCACAGGTTTGGGGAATGAAAAGAAAATAGCGCATTGCTAACAACCAATCTGAAGATACATTCTCATTACTTTAATAATACCAATTTGTTCCGAAGCATTTTGCACAGTCTATATATATATATATATATATATATATATATATATATATATATATATATATATATATATATATATATATAGTAATGCGCCTAATTGTAGGACAATATGCATACTCAGATGTAGGTTGTCTCCAATTATGATTACATATATCTCTTTGTTATTAATATATCCGATATTACGAGTACCTTCGTGTCTTTTTCTAAACAGATTGACTGCGTTTCGCCAGGAGGAACTAAATATGCCACTTTTGTAATCATTAGAAGATGATACCAAGGTTAGGCTTCCACCGGGATTGTAATTTAATTTTGGACTGTTAGAAGAAAACTGCAGACCAGTGGTAAATGTGACCTCATGATTGTCACATATGTGAGGTACAAATTTTACCCGTCCTAAATATATTAAGCATATTCCTAGCCATGTGTAACTTCGCTGATGATCCGAAGTGCTTTTATTTAACGTTAATTCATGAATACATACGTTAGATACGATTATATAAATTTCTTTTAACATTTAAAAAGCAGCGCATGGAGATTGCCAATGTGTCTGGTCACATATTATTGTGGTTTTTAAAACTACAACAGTGTAATAGCTGTCTATAATATATAGTATTCATGTAGAAAATGGGTAATATGGACATTTATGACGTGAATGAATGTTTGTTGTAATCACGGTCATTTTTGTGCCAATTTTCACCAATGTCAGTAAGAGTTTCCACAGTTTGGATACATTTTATGCATTTGTAATGTCGTTAATTATATGAAATAATTCGACATCCATAGCTGCCGTGACAACGCCTTTATATGTTAAAGACATTCGCTTCTCATTTGTTATTACCTAGTGTATTGAACCGATAAACAGGGCAGCAAGTTGTATGCATCCATTTTCAGTGAGAAAAATGATCAGGTCTAAAGTCACCAATACATGGTAAGTAAAAATGCAGATCAGAATATTTAATAATATACAAATCTTTTTTACCTTCATTATTCAGATAAAAAATAACACAAACTGGTTTAATCAAGCCACGAACATTTGAAGTACCGGTATTACCTTATGCTTATTATTGGTACACGTGCCATAATGGTCAACTGTACATGATATTCAATTTATTGTGATTGTAGGTAATGATTTTTTGTGAGTTTAACATCGTTTAATCGAAGAGATGCTTCCTGTTCATTTTTATATATCTACACTCACGTACATAAAAAGTGGACCATACCCTTAAATTGTAAGTGTTTTTCTCTCCGGAGGTTTCCACCTTCAGGTAATCAAACTCTGACTCCTCCTAGCCCAATCCTGGGCAGGTGGAAAACGGAGGGGAAGTGTGACGTCTCACAATTTCACCTGGAGTTACCAAAAGTGTTGCTCGGCAAGTAAAGTACAACAGTGGCGTGATAGCCAATTTGAAAGGCGAGTGGCCGAAAACCAAAATTCGTCTTGCAGTCTTTCTTCCTCAAATGTGGTTTTACAAACCTTTTCTTCTCGGGCTTATAGTAGAACGCTGACACCTTTTCTCGACACAAACTTAACAATGTCAGGTTTAATGGTAAACACAGCGAAACGCAGTATTGATAGAAGAATGCCTTCATTTATACTAGAGCGGTATAACTCTCAGTAGAGTTTAATTTTATAATAGTACCTAGAGGTTTAGTGTTTCCATGCTGATTAGTATGTGAAGAATTAAAATTTTGTCTGATGTTATCATTTTACGAAGAGAAACTTTTTAGAACACACATTCAGTCTTTTTTACTATTCTGTACGCAGAAATAACCGGTCACCGATTCTACACGAAATTAACCGTTCTCGTGTGTTGTTATTCGTTATATACACAGCTAAGCAAACACAGTGAAGTGGTTAAGGAAGGGATGGCAATGTTTGCATACCGATGAGAGTGAGCTCCCCCAAGTCTGTCCTAGCCGGTATCAGTTCTCTAAGTGACTGTACTCAGGAAGGGGGGGGGGCGGGGACAGGAACATAAAGAAAACCTGTGAACGATGAACGTGAAATTAAGGATTAGTTCTTTATGAAAGCGTTTCGCTATGATTAATAAGCAAAAGCTAAACCAATTACAGCATAATTACTGATTCTAAAGGAAGAAGTTAGGTATTATTTCATGCCTCTTTAACTCGACAACAGCCACAACATTTATGTGAAAGCTTTCATCAGTGACATGGAGACGAGGGTTAAAGCTATTGCAGATATCGTGTCACGTTATGCACGTGAGTGCACATAAAATCTTTTATCCATGGATGCAACGCTGGCCGCCATATTAGCACACCTGATTCATGCTCTCTTGTGCTGCTGCTTATGTTTGTATTTGTCCATGTGATTGAAAACAACGCTTTTTAAAGTTTTGTATACATTTTGTTGCAATGAGAGAGAGAGAGAGAGAGAGAATGATAGTATATAGAATGAATTTAAGCAACTCCAAAGGTAGGCTAATTAGATTATTCATTCATTTAATGTACACAAAGCTCAACTGTAATTATTTTAATCAAATGAAAAATATGCACAAAGTGCACTTTGAAAACAAACTTTAATTTTTCAGGCAGCAAATGGCTTCTGTAAGTTTCATTATTCTATGTAAACTATTTTATATTTTATAGATATATTTATGTTATATAAATTATAATTACTAGTAAATACATCATTCTATTCAGGAACAACTTTACTGAATGTTTGGAGTAGAGGCTGGCTCATCAAATTTATACACGCTATTCAGAATGTCAGTAGTAACATATTGTAGTGTTGGCTTTGCTTACTTTAAGAATAATAACCTGGAACAAAATATTTATTTCTTATTTTGATAATTTTTATCCGAAAGTACATTTTAATTTATATATAAAAATTTCGTTCAGTTTAAGATAAGTATGAGCTTAAGATTTATGAAAACCTTCAAGTTTTCAGGTCTGTTCTTCCTTCAGAAAATGTTTTGCTATATGAAAATAATAATTTGCAAAAATTGGAGTAGCATTAAGTCCTATAAAATAGTTAACAGTATAAAATAGTGGGACTCACAAACAATTCACCAAACAGCATTTAACAAGTCTGTAAAAGTTCAGTTTGATATCTTTTATGGTTCCTGCCAAATATGCAAATGTTATTTCACGAAATGCCTTGCAAATGTGAGCAAGTTAGCCTTTTGAACGTGTATTTTCCCATAAGAGACGACTAAATAGCAAAATTCAATAAAATTTACATTTCCAATTATTTGAAAATTCATTAACTGGAATTCACTTTGGGCACAGTACTTCTATTTGAAATATTCTGTTTTATTACTACATCTGTCATTTTGTATTGCGAATTCCGTGGTAGCTAATAGAAAACAAAATTTAACTAATACACTCTTTGGAGAGGGAAGGTAAAATTTAGCCTAATCGTTAGGGGTTTATTTAATGGTGCTACTGTTAAGTGTCTTAGCTTAGTGGGCTCAACACTTGTAGTTTCGTTATTTGTAACTATTTACTAGAGTTTTGTTTTATTGTTTCATTTCTATAACCCGCTTTTAACATCTATGGTCACATATAGGTCTGTGAATTGTGAAACAACCGTTTCCTATAGACTCTTTAATGTTGGAGTTCGATGGTTTTTTTCCTTAAACACACACATTTGCTCCCGCATTTTTACTTCCAGACTTCATGATGGATAGAGAATAATTCTGGTTAAAGAAAAATTGCTCGCTCCAGCCAGGAATTGAATAGGGGATCTCTAAGATGAGTAACCATTCGACAATACAGGCAAAATGGAACGAGTTTGTTTGTAGTTTCAATTTTCACTTTTTCTACCACATACACATAGGTAGATAAGGTATTGTATACATGCTTGAAGCCCTCTGAATAAACATATTGAGAAAACGGTCTATATATGTTATGAACAGTAAACTCAAAGATCAAGCGTTTGGCACATACTAAACTTGGTATTTGTGTTTAGTGCCTTTTAAAGATACAACACGAAAATTTTCCAAGAAAATCTTCTGACCGCTAACTACCTATACATGAAAATGTTCTATTTTCTAACAAATGACTAATAATTTTGGTTAAAACACGGTATTCTAAGTATTGTTGCATGACGAGTAGTATTTTTATATCTTGAATTTTGTGGGAATAGGCTGTAAAGCCTTCTTCATTCGGAAGGAATTCTGTGTAAACTAGTATAATGATATATGTTAAGCGATAAGACGAAAATTTACTGTTCAAAAGTTGTAGATCTATTTAAAACATACAATTCATTTCAAGTAACATTTTATGACATAATACATTTCCTAGATATCCGATAATTAGGTTTTTAATTGTTCAATAATTTATCCTGTCAGTTTTCGGTGGTTTATCGCGATTGCATGGAAAGATATAAATTCTTAGGACCAGTACATAGCAACAGTTCTTAAAGATTTTGACAGCGATGTAACCTTTTTATATACAACGAAATGTGTAATGTTGCTATTTCTGCAAAGTTTTATCTCTGTTTAAATTAAGTAAACAGAAAAATAAGGTTTCGTTGGAATAGTTTGTGTACCCACCAATAAAAGATAAAGGTGCAGAAAGTCATGTACATTTAACCCGTAAGGCTTTTTGCTTTGAGGAGCTTTTACTCTGAATGTCTTTTTCTGGAACAAATGATCCGCTCCCTCAGAGAGCACTGAAGATTGTAAATTAAAGTTTAGAACGATAAAACAAATTAAGGTTGCTGTTGTGAACCATTTGGTGTTAAGGGACACAGGGAGTGAAATTTCAAATGTCTATATTTTTGTATAGCTTCTTCTAGAAATTGTATTATGACTGGATTATTGTTGTATTAATAAAATACCAAATTTAATTGAAGTTAGACAAATATCTAATTTGCAAGATATACATATTATAAATTTTATTATATAAGTATTTTATACAATCAAAATTTTCCACGTGCCTCAAAATTTAAGATAATTGGTTGGCATTTTTTGAATTAGAGATTTGAACCACACAAAAACTTTACATGGTTATGTTTTAATAATTTTTACTACTAAATTACAATACATGTTTTCAAAAGTTGGGAAGGTTAACCTGTAACATATTTTCATAACATTTTTCTATAAAATATTTTTTTTGAAAAATTACTGTTTGTTTTAGGATAACTTTGTTCATTGTAATGTTGCACATCCTGGGATATTTTAGTTATATTCAAACAAAAACTGGGACGCGTGAAATACTTTGAAAGTGTGAGAATGCAGTTTCGAGATATACGCTGTTTAATGAAATAGTATGCCAGGAAACTGGTGTCATATCGATCGTTAAAGGCTGTAGAGTCCGAAACAATGAGGGGTCCACTCCATGAATGCTCAAAGAGTTCAATAACCATGTGCCATTTCAAAGGCAATATTCGATTTTTTGACTGATTATAGATACTATTTTATCCCCAGTGTCTTTTAATAATATGTTTGGTTATTTTTTTAAATAGCTGATGATACAGTTTAAAAAATTGTATAAACGAAGAAAATCCTATTTTCCTAAATAATAAAACTAATTCAATAAAGACAGATATTACATGCACCTGTATCATGTAAAGTTCAGATTTTAAATGATTTGGATGCTTACTTTAGAAGCGTTAAAAATATCGGAATAGCAGTTTTAATATTCCCTTAAAATTTTCGTTTCTCAAAAAGGGAAAAACTTATTTGCAAGTCGTATTTGAATAATTTTGAAAACCAAACTTCTGCAACATTTAATTAATTATTTAGAGAATGAAGTGATGTCTAAAAGTGGTCATAGATATTTTAATAATGAGGCATTAAGACTTAGATGTGAATTTGAAACTAATCACTTCGGATGTTTAAAAGTAATGATTGAAGCTGTATGATAAACGAACGTACATTCTACGCAAACCATAGCTTATTTTAAAACACTTTCTATCCTGATTGTTCTCCTTACAAATATATTTAGAGAAATTTCTGTTTAACCCTTCGAGGAGACCATGCTCAAAAACTCTTGACAAGTGAAAAGCGGATGCAAGTGTAAACATGGCATTAGAAACTTTCCAATTCTGAAGCATGAGGATTATACGAGGAGATGTAGTGCTCGTCATTCTATCCTCAGAATATTCATACTTAAATATTCATATTTCGAGGGCGCTGAAGCGAAAAAAATTATCCTTACTTCCTTCTTTGAGCAAAGTTGTATTCCTGTGGATGCTTCTCGAAGATGGCTAATTGGAGATAAGGAGATTCCTCCAACACAACATTTAAAGGAAATTTTGTATATCCCCTGCCCTAATTGGCTAGTCTTAGACATTTCGTAATAATCTTTATGAACACATAATTCCATCAGAATAAAAAGTACCTAGAAAAATGAATATGGGTTGGAGTTGGCTATTTCTGCACGACACGGAAATAAAGCAGGACGTAATTGCTTGTAAACATATACTCCAAGGTTTATGCTTTTAAATACGTTTCATCTACACTGAAAGGAATGAAGTGAGTCATAATATAGTTCAGCTCGTGACATTTATATTTAACAAGTAAGTGATTAAGAGTTAGAAAAAAACACCACGTTTAGCAGCAGGGCTAGAAAAATTGTATTAAGATTTTGAAAGTTTCCGAGAGATTCGAGTTTTTGCTCCTCCTTTTGCGGTTTCCTACATTTCCTTTGTTGACCTATTTATGTATCGTTTTCTTTATACTTATACATACACAGACATATACACATTTACAAACACACAAACACCCATGCCCAAGGCGGCGCTCGAACCCACGATCCCCTGCGCCACGCCGCACCAAAGCGAGGCACTTCAGCGAGCGCGACCACGGGGACCGGCATAAATATATGTATAAAAGCTCTTTAGGGGGTATCCAGGTTTGAACTGGGGACCTCTAGATCTGCAGTTGAATGCTCAACCTCGGAGATATATCCCCAGGTTCAAACCCTGCAGAGGGAGATTGATCTTTGGGAGTGTAAAAATCCATGTCATGGCTTCCTTAGACAGGGAAGGAAAGCCGTTGGTCCCGTGGTAGTAGATTTACAGCGTAGAAGAACCACAAGTCTGCCTATGAGCAAACTTAAGCAGATGGTGTAAATATTCAGTTCGGCTTTGAACACATTATTCTATGCAGAATTTTATTTTCTATTGGATTACACAATTTTAGATTTCCATGGGCTCAAATTGTAAAGAAAACTTGTTTTTCAGTTAAACTCCGATACTTGCCTCTTTTATGCTTATCACACAGTAACTAAAAGAACTAAAAGAACATGACAGTTTTATTTTCTTAGCTAGAGTAAATAGGAATGCTGATACAAGCTTAATTTGGATTCTCTACCTTTTATAAGACGAGACTTGGGATTTTTTAGATCAAAATTTCCGGAAAATGCTACACCCCTGCAGTAGAAAAATCAGGCAATGAGAAACTTGTTGACAAGTGTTGAGGAAAATTTCTAAAACTATCCGAAATCCAACAACTTCTTGCACTCATTGTCTATAATAATAAATAGTCATCTGTGCATTCAGCTCACAGTCGCCAGGCAAAAAGCAATTAGCGTCCGACGGTAAAAGTTAGCATAAGTTTGTAAGAAAGTGTTTATACCCTGAGGAATGTTACTGTAGGTTATTTATTTTGTATTTTACGTAAATATTTATAATTATGGACGGAGAAGCTTGGAAGAGACAAATTGTCTGTAAGCAAAGAAGAAACGTACAATAATAATGGATGCGTTATATTATTCAAGTAAAACGAGTGTAGTAAGGGAGTAAATGAAACATCTAAAACTACGACAGATGTTTAGAAACAGTAATGTATAGTATAAAAAAAAGAAACGAATGAAAAGACCTGTAAAGACGCCATTAAACAGACAGCAAAAAAGGTGAGGGAAACAAAAACACATTAGGCTAAAGCAATACAATAGAATAGTGCAAAACACAATGCGGCACATTATTTATGCTTTACTATTTAAAACATTCCACCCATCTTAATATAATTTTATGAAGAATAAGAAATGATGATGCCCTAAAATTAAAATGCTTATCACTTTATATCTCCATATTTGACATTTTATGCCTATAAAACGCATTTTGTAGTACTAAAACTATAAAGAGAAGAGTTAAAATTGCAGGTGAAAAAGCCTTAAATGGCTGTGCAGATATTTTCATATTTGGTGATGTATAATTCACAAAGGACATTGAATTGGTAGACCTATCGCAGCTGAGCGGCAGAGATCTAACTTACGTAAAGTATGTGCGGAAAATGTGTGCTCCATATGTCTTCTAAGGTTGAGAGGCACTTTAGAAAGTTTTTAAGTCACATACCGATACAAAGAAGAATGTAACATTCATCAACCAATGCAACGTGATAATACGTGTTAACTTTTATTTAGAAAACTTAGGAACAGTACAACGGGTGTGGGTATGAAATGATTTACAACATTTCCACTCACCAGGTCGGCAGTCAATACAATTCCAAATATATAATTTACCTGTTACTAGGTGGTGTTATGCACGTAGACTATTGCAGTGACTCTGCGAACGATCACAGTTTCTTTACGGTTGCTCACTAGTAATAAGGAATGCAAATAAGAATTCAAACGTTTCTGAAACAACAAAAGTCTCATACCATAGCTTTCTTTTAATTTTGTGACTGATTTGTAGTGATGTAATTGAGTTGTGGAACTATATCAAAGGAGTTAACCATTCCATTGATAAAAGCTTGGATTTCGTTCGGGTTGCAAGGCTAATTGGTGGAGGTGGAGTGGTTCTCAAAAACTGAAATGGTTATACAGTGTGTACAGTAGTATCTTCTTTATTCTACAACTGATGGATTCGAAATGCGATTGTCATAATTTTGTTCCATTTTCATATTTTAATTGATTATGAATATTTCAAATTTCCCGATTATTTCTGTATAGCTTTCATAGAGATGCACTAATTGTAAATAGTTTAAAAATATTGTTGAAAATAATCCTGCGCAGCAGTTTTTTAAAACGTTTTGGTACACTCTTGGTAAAACATCAATAACTTTATAAATAATAGTCTTAGAGAAGAGATATTTATTTAGAGTTTTATTTAGCTATTCGTAGCATTGACATCTCACTCATATTTCGCTCATGTGAGAGTTTCGAAGTTGTTTTTGCAAAGATAGGTTACTTTTTTCTTTTAATTTTATGTTTAAAGCGATTTCTGAAGAAGTAAAATTTTCTTTACAAATGCCCCACTATCTCAAAAAGTAATTCACATTAAGGGCTGACATTTTCTCCACACATTTGCACCTAAATATACCTTATTTTAACGAAAAAAATTTCATGGATATGGAATAGTTATTTTTTTAAGTTTAAAAATCACTTTTCAATTAAACTTTAAGAGTTGTATTAAAAAATCACACCTTTCCTTTTAATGAACAGAAATATTAAACTTTTCATCAATCAACAGTAAAGATATTGCTGAATATACCTTGAAAAATTTAGCTGATTATCTTAAATAGTTACTGAGGTAATGGGTCAAACTTTGGTTTGACCCATTATCTCGGAATTTCGTCTCCCCTTAAAATAATATTTTACTATTAATTTAGAGAGTCCATGCATAATACGCGATTACTATATGTTACGAATGTTGAAGTATTCTTAATTCACACAAATATTATCAAAAACTATATATGACTATTGAATAAAAGACTGCCTCTATGGTCTTGCGCTTGGCAAGCTAACCTCCAGTTTTAGAGGTCCTGATTCCCGGCTGGAGGGTGGGCTAGAACTATTGTCTATCCTCTCTAGATCCTGGAAGTATGAGAGAGAGTGTGAATTTATGTGTGAATTTAATGTAGCTACCGAAAGTAACACCTAGCCAAATGGTAACATAACTGTAAAACGAGTGACCAAGTATTCCTGATGGTCAATTGTTGCAAGCGTAAAAAGCCGGCGATATGATTTGAGGTGTTAAAGTCTCCATTTAAATTGAGCAATTAAAGAAAGCCTAGATTTTCACAGACAGCACATACTTATTTGATACTGAACCTGAATTAACAATATTAAAAATACAGTATTTTATTGAGTTAAAATACTAACTAACCCTTTGTTCTAGATTTTTCAACACATATTTCTCATCAAAATGCGTAATATGCATCCTGTTTAGAATTTCGTGCACATATAGTAGGTAGTCAATGAAATGCTGAAAATGTAATTTCTTTCGTTTATTAGAAAATGAGAAAAGTTCGTGTTGAAACACTTTTCGGGCAATGAACTACAGAATAAGTTAGTCACGACTAAAGAACAGATGATGGGTATACTGAGTATTTAAAAATAAAATACTTATGGTTTTGATGGCATTTATACGTAATTAAAACCAGTATGGATTGAAAATGTTTCCCCAAAAACCCATCCGGCCACAGTAATTTTAACAATAACAGAATTCTGGACTTTTGTGCAATAGAAAATGGAGAAAAGTTGATTGGCATATATTGAATTCACAGGTTTGGATGTTAGAATCCCACGTGCGTCTTCTTTGCGGCATCAGCCTTCCTCCCACCGATTCTCGGCAACGTTGGGTGTAGTTCTTTAAATAAACCTCTTAGAGATGAGGACGAAAGAAAAGGAAAAGGAAAGCGAAAACCACCCATAACAGCTACCTCGTGGCCCGTTTTCAGCTGCACATCACAGAACTGCCGAAGCAGCGGTCATTCGTCATGCTCATTCAAACCATTTAGTAATAAACTTTGTGTACTTGTGGATTTACGATCGTCTTAATGTGAACAAATTACTACGTTGTTCTATTTACTTTCTTACCTTTAAAAAAAAAAGCATAATGTGTGCCCTTTGTAGATCTTTCATCACCATCTGGGTAAAAAGAGTGCATACATTCTATTCCCCATTATTTCTTTTTCAAATGGCTAAAAGTATATTTACGGTTTTAGGTATACGTTTAAGAAATTAATTTATTTACCGTTTTAGGAACTTTAGTCACAGTTATTATTATGAGACATTAGGTTACAATAATGGTTATGTAGACTGCCTCCGTGGTCGAGTGGTCAGCGAGATGACTTCTCACTCCGAGGTCCCAGCTGGGGCGGGGAATTTTTCTGAATTATTTCAAATCGCCCACAGAGTCTGGAAGTATGTATGTGAGAGTGAATGGGTGTGTGTGTGTTTGAGGAAAATAAAAAACGATTAAACCCAACGTAAAGAACCTACAAACAACGAGCTGTTTCTAATGCAAAATCCCCGATGTGACTTTAGATGTTAAAATGAAACAATAAAAATAAATAAATAAATAAATAAAAGTATGATAACAATCTTATAGAAATTTCGGGTAAAAATTGGGTAAGATAAAATTTTCACCAATTTATAGCTTTAAAAACATTGAAATATTATGAAATATTAAGGAATAAATAGTCTTAAAAAGTATTCTAATATAAATCCCGTTTCAGTTGGTAGTTTTAAAGTTTGCTGATACTCAAAATAGTTAGAAACACAGTTCCGGGAATTTGAAAGCAAAACTCAAATTTTTTATCTTAATTCTGAAGATACCAATCATTTTCCAAAACAACAATAGGTTGGATCAGTACTTGTAGTATGCGGAATCTAAAGGTTAAATAATATACTTACAATCTATATTTTTCAATAATGAAACTTATGGCATTAGGTAATGAAAAATGTAATGAGATAGCATATGTCAACAATAATGACGCGATGATGAATTGTTACTTTTAAACTGATTTTCATCAATAGAAACTTAGTAAAATGGATATTACTAGGCTTGTAAACCTCCAGACTGACAGAATGTGATGCACTGCTCGAGCTCCTTTTCTTGGGTGCTAGTTTTACGTGAAAGCGAGGGCCGGAGGAAGAAGAGAGAGGATGCCCGCCTGTCTTTCCGCAGTGTTGTCAACCAAAGAGAATTTCTTTCTTTGAGGCCCTCAGCCATTATGGTAAATAACTTATCTATTTTACCGCGAACCAGATGGAATTGTTAAACGAACCACAGAGTAGTTTCATGTGCATGAACTTTGGGACCTGCTTACAAATTAAATCTTTGAAGCCACGATATATTTGGGTATATAGCTTACTTCATGTACGTTTGCTCTGCTCTGCTTCCGAAATTGCATGAAACCTACGGAGTGAAGATTAGGGAGCTGAGCGCTCAAGAAAACGTTGGCGCATGGTACCTTCATGTTACTTGTACCCTTAACGGAGTCCGCGTGTTGTAGCCGAGTAGGCAGGAGTGAATCTTTTTATATATTTATAAACAGGCATATTGAGTAAGCAGTCCCCAAGAACACTAGTCTGGTTATTGCTAGGCTAGTAATTTTGGGGACCGATAGACAAGTGACTACGGTACTGTATACAAACCGGCTAACTCCTGCCTTCTTGGCTACAGTATCGCCTACTGTCAAGAGGGTAATCTGAATGCATAGCCATCCACTCTATCGACCCGAACATTATAATGTGCTACTAAATATACGAATTTTTATAATCCTGTAACAAGATATAACACTTCAAAACTAATTTCTCGACAAGCCAAAAACAACGTAGTGTTTGAAACTATCATTGAAATCAAAGAGAAGTAACAAACCTTACAGACATTGCATAACGTGATACTGCTTATGGCTCAAATATCACCTACCGCTTACAGACCGTAATTTATCAGTTTGTAACGTAGCAGTTCTAATTTGATATATTTAGAGTTTGAAAATGACGTTTAAGTTGATGGTGATATGGTTACACACTTTGTTTGGAAGGGGCAGGTGCCCTCGAATAGCAGGCAGGTGCCCTCCGATTGAGCTACGGGGCCAGTGGACGTATTGTTTCAACCTTTTCCTTCCAGAACTTTTGGAATTCTATCTTGCTGCTAAGGAATTTATGCAAATGGGTTAAAAACTGAGCTATACGTTTATGGAAATTTACTTTTATCCGCTTTTTTTTTTCTTGAAAGAACATTAAAATAAACGCCAAAAACGGGCACTCTTCGCCTATCCTGCACTCTTGCTCTTAGAGACGGAGGCCTCGAATGATCCAAGAGGTCGTTTGCTTCAATCATGGGTGCCAACATTATTGGTGATGCCACTAGTCTTCTTACAGAAAAGATTCACGTGAAGAACATTTTTGATGATTTTTCCCAAGGAAAGAAATTAACGAAAATAAGTGCTGAATGTTTTAACGGAATTAAAGCTTATGATTTGCGTATCTCATGCCCTCTTGCGAATTGACAGAGATTTGTAACTGTTTAATCAAGAGGAGTGGTTGATTCTGGTCACTCGTTTTCTAGCATATTGTGAGTAATTTATTTTGTAATCTATAATCTATATGACGTTTTAGCATATATTACCAAAAAAAATTGAAATAGGTGTAATCATAAAAGTATGCAATAATATTGAAAGCTTGTTTCATTTGTTCAGTTAATAATGTTTTGTACATCACAAATAAACGCAGGTGATTTTGAAAGTGCTTTTGTAAAACAGGGAAGGTATGTTTAGGTCGGAAACAAAATCTGATTTGTCATAAAAAGAACATTGACTATTTTCCATGTAGCAGTTCCATCCTCCTTTTGAAACAAACATAAGAAAACTACATTTAAAATTAGCATTTTTATGTATTTGCTTAAATAGCAGCAAATTGAGGAATTGAGATGCAAAGCTACTTCTGTTTTCATAAATGACAAAGAGCAGACATTATGTTTGTTTCAGCAAATATGCATTATAAATGAATGTACACTATACACCAGAGACATTATGGTGATTAAGTTCAGCAAGAAAGAAAATGTATGAAATATATGACACCATATGCAGTATAATATGACGTAAATGGTAGCATAAAACCGGGAATAAAAATATGTTTTGTTGATATATTGAAACGTGCTAAAAATATTCACCAGAGAATTACGCAAACACTAATATTTATCCAGTAGCTGTTCTGCACAAATGATTATTAGGCGTGAGTTACTGTATTATTTATAACATTTACTCTGCCGTATATTAAGAGATGAGCTACAGTAATTAGATCAACACTTTCCTATCGATTATCGAACTTACTTCCTGAATATTTTACATTGATAATTATATTAGAGGGTCCTTCGACTAATCCTCGAAATCACTAGTGCTCGATTTATGAAGATACTCAATAGCAAGGTACTTAAAACTGTTAAAACAATTATTTATTTTAAGTTGATTTGTTTTATTCCCCATTTTCTTGGTTTCGACCCCATTAGGGAGCCAGAAACATGCATTTGTATGTATTCAGGACTCATTTGTTAAGATCTAAAATATTTACCACTTAAATTTCATGTTCATGCTGAAAAAGATGAACCGGACATTCCAAAAATAAGAGTACGAAGTAAATAGTTATAATTTCTCCCTTGTAATTATATCATGCAATTCAACTGATAAAAACAGACGATTTCTGTTTGACAATTTAGTTAATTTATAAATAAATTTTATGTTTTTAAAGTTTTAAAAGATAGTCTTTGAAGTTCCGCATTTTGTCTATACCGAAAGTAGTACATATCTACATTCGTATTGTAAATTTCTAAAGGTAAAATGGGCAATTTGACGCAGTTTTAACATTTCTTAAGCAAAATCCAGATAATTAAACAGTGCCTTATAACCGCAATTTGCGAAATCACATTCGTAAAATATATAGTACTTTTGAGAAATTTGAGGACCAGCTAGTGGTATAAAAATTAAGCTGGACCGCAACACTTTTACGTTAAAAAGAAATAGGTGTGCTTTTCGCTACTGCATTTCCAAAAAACTTCTGCTTTTGATATGTTTTAAATGTTTAATCAGATGAATTACAAAATAGGTGTATGATTGGTGGTTTAACTAATGTTCCCCTAAATGCTAAGCCGTTCTTAGCAGGGGTAAATACTAATAATTATTTAATAAATTTATCATTTACTTCGTGGCACACGCATCTATTATTTTATTGCAATAGTTTACATTTTGTACCTATGTACACCTTTCCGAAGTATATTCTTTTATGACCATTACTAATAGACAGGTGTAGGAGTTGTTAAATAGTTGACTTCAAGTTATATACTCAAACATTTTCACCAAAAAGAACGCAAGACAACAGAGGCCAAGGGTCACAGACAAGCAGATGAAAACCGACGCTAGAGCCGTCTGCAAGCTCCAAAATGTTGTACGAGGGTAGGGGGTTTTCTGTAACCTGCGATTTCCCTGCCTACAGTTTAATAAATATTCCTGATTTCCTGGTTTCAATGCATAGAAATTCCTCCTATCCCTAAAGATAATTAACATTTAGTGGTAGGTTAGATCTGTTTTTCTTTTGCTTTGCTTTTTTTGTTACGCCGTTTTAACACATAATGTCGCTTCAGACAATCTGTAGATGAATGAATAAACTTGCAACTGTGTTCAGGTTCTAAAGAGCTTGTTATTAGATATTCCACCGAAGGACGGTAGGAAAACCCCGTAAAAATCTCATCTTACCAACATTCGATTCGAATTGAAGCGCGACAACTTAATAGGTTACATATTTACCTGAAAAGTAGGCATTTCTCAATCAACATATATAGCTTAGCATTATGACACTCATAAACTGATATGAAATAGACTATTTCAAAATGTTAGTACGGCTGTTCAATACTGTTAAAAGGTATTTGCGAATCAATTTTAATGTTCTGGTTCTTGTTACTCTTTGTATTCCAGGATATCCCGTGCATTTGCATAGCAAATCTAAGATTCTTTTGAAACGAATTTTGTAAAACTAAAACAAAAAACGTTATTATGAAAAAGCATGTTTTAACCTAGCGTATGCAGCTTTGCTGAACTCAAGAGAGTAAATAAACTATTAATAGGGACGAGTAAGCATAATCATTTTTGACTCACGTTGTACCTAGAGTATATTTATTTTGCGACAATTTTCACGTTAAAATTAACTTTAAATTTTGATTTAATTTAATTATATATTAATTCTAACGATGGTGGGAAAATGTTCTTTTTTAAGTGTTTCTTACATTTGTAGTGGAATCGACGTAGGAGTATGTTACAATCGGCTTGTCTAACGATAAACAAAGAACGCTTCCTTAGTTTTCTTTTTCTGCCAAGACATTTTCTTTTAAAGGTAAATCTGTAACTCCTTTAAAAATTAGTAATATTAATTGGCAATCACGCTTTAAATTATTATTTATATACAAAAACAGCAGCAAAAACAATATAGAAGTCTGGATAAAAAATTGAATGTCCATGGTTACCGAATACTAACGAGAAAAAGTTACCGCTATATTGTTACATATGCTTTGTTTAGTTTTGAGTATTGTAGGGCTCAAGAATATCGTATACGTGATATTATCCTTATTAAGAACATGTTACGTAAATACAATCGAATTCATCGCTTAGCAGTATGGACGAACGCTAATTCGATGCCAGTTATTGAATATTCTCGAACATGTCCCGCCAGTTTAATCCATCTGCATTGACTGATCTTCACCTGTTATCAGTGGGTCCAAAATCATACGTCACAGCTGGACGTGCACACCCACATGTCTTCACATACATCAACCAACGCACTGGAGAGGATTTATAATGTGAATGTTTTCTACAGTTTGGTGTATTAAGCCTGGAGAAAACATACTCAATATTAAGTTATAACTTAATGAAACGATGTCGTGTTAAAATGTTTATGCTGAAGATGGGGAGAACATTTCGCTTCAAGTTATACGAAAAAAGGGACTTCGTGAGGATACATATAATTTAACGGATAATTTTGTGTGCAGGGGACTTTCTAATCCAAACGTGTTTATTAGAAAGAGAATTCAGAAGTATTTGTGCTTAAAGGGTTAAGCAAGAATAGCAATTATATAGCATCTTACACTAATTTTTTAAATAATTTTAACCGTAAGAAAACGATACATATAGCACACATTTTCGCATGTGAATGTTTGTGTATTAAAGCGAGCCAATAATAGTTAATTATTCATATAAGTTTTTATAGAAGTTTCTATGTACGGTTATAAATAAATGCTTTTAACTACTTACTCAATGTCTTAATAAATATAAATTATTTACAATAATTCTTAAATAAAATTCATGATAATCCTTAATAATTGCGATACATTATCTACATTGAGCAACATACTGACTAGCTTCGCATTATGAAAGGGAAATGAAAACGGAAATAGAAGAAGAGGGTACATATATTCTAAATTTTGAACGTCAGTTTTTGCGTTCCTCGCTCTTTAACAGCCAAGCGTTTCAAACTGCACACTTTTATGACCGCGGCTAGAGTTCCTCTACAAAGGAAGACAAACAAGCGTGTAATTTTTATTGCTGTCACGGATTCTAAAGCTAATTTAAAGTGTTAGTCCATGATTCAGGGAGGCACTACAAGAAAAAATAAATGCATTAAATGAGAAATGTAATCCTTACACTAATGCGTTTGCACGAGACTTGTTCAGTGATAAATCATTGCGATAAAAAACGAATCCACAGTAATAACATGCACACGCTGTATTAAAGTAACATAAGAAAACCAAAGTTGGGGATTTTCCTATAAATCTGAACAGAATATAGAATTTTGCATTGCAGTTTTATAAGATATAATACGTAGCAAATGTTCCCCGGTAAATAGAATGATTAAATCAGCTGTAGTATTTACTGCGGAAGTATTATATTTTATCATGTCATTATTTAATAAACCAATTTAAAAATTATGCCAAAAGATTATATTACGCTCTAAATTTTCCTAAACTGTAACTGCCATATTTCGATATGCATCGTCTAATGCAAGAGATGTCATTTATTTACACGCTTGCACTAATTTAGCAACTGTTAAGTTATATATGCTTGCAAGAAGCACATCTATAAATACTAATGGGATATTTTCTACACTGTTAAATTAATGGAAATCAACAGAAATTAGCTATAACAAACGTCACAAGAGCAATGTATATGTGTCTGCAATGCAATTCAAAATGTAAAGTAATTACTATATCACTGCTTTACACGTTGACTTACATTATACGTTGCACTGATAAGCATTATGGCTGGAATTAATTCCGCGTTCCTATTTACGCAAAAAGTAAATCCATTACACAAGAAGAAATTATAATACACTAAATTAAATACCTTAGAAGTATCATTTATCGACAAAAACCTGTGCGGGCATTAGTAAGCTATTTTGGAAAATATACGATATTGCGAATAGAAGAATGTTGCAGTTTTTTTTTTTTTTTTTTTGCATGATGCAAACTAAATTTTGTACATAATCAGTCAGTAAAATTCACTATATAATGGAGATATCGAAAGAAATCACTACAAGTATACGGTAGCTTAATTACTTTCAAAGATAAATGCACTGATTCTGTAGCTGGAAATCTCAAGAAATACGTTAACCTTTTTCATAAAACTACACAAAATCCTTAAGCAAGGCTTCAATGCTTCGGCACTTCAATATCACTAAATACAGAGAAATATCACAGACACGTACAAAGTTTACGGAGGATAGGTCTTTACCTCGCGAAACAGAGACTAAAGCATGTTGACAAGAGTACGGCGACAGCTTCAGGGTACAGCGTGTAGCTTGAACTGGCATTGCCACCGTCAACCCCACTACGCATTCGTGATTGCTATGCGGGCTGGCATGTGCCCCTGAAGCTTGTGTTTTTTTCTTGTTTTTGCTTACTCGGACCGCGGCCCAACATCCCTATATGGCTAACGGCGAGGCCACGATGGGGCGCACTGCGTGGACTGCCGCGTCCCTACACGCAGTGACGCCGGGGATTCCCTTGTAAGGCGGCCGATATTTTTGGCTTCCGCAACAGCAAGCGCCCGCGGCCGCCGAGAATATAGATAGCCGACAGAGCCTCTGGAGGTTCAGTAGCTGCTAAGACACTGAGCAGAGCACGCCGGAGCTCGCAGTTGATCCAGGGTTTGTCGCTGCCGTAGAAAAGAAGAAGGTAATCCAACATGTGTGACGACGACGTTGCTGCGCTGGTAGTGGACAATGGCTCCGGCATGTGCAAGGCCGGTTTCGCAGGAGACGACGCTCCTCGAGCCGTATTCCCATCCATCGTGGGCCGCCCCAGACACCAGGGTGTCATGGTGGGTATGGGTCAGAAGGACAGCTACGTAGGTGATGAGGCCCAGTCCAAGAGAGGTATCCTTACCTTGAAATACCCCATTGAACATGGAATCATCACCAACTGGGACGACATGGAGAAGATCTGGCATCACACCTTCTACAATGAACTCCGAGTCGCTCCAGAGGAACACCCCATCCTGCTCACTGAGGCTCCTCTCAACCCTAAGGCCAACAGGGAGAAGATGACTCAGATCATGTTTGAGACCTTCAACACCCCCGCCATGTATGTGGCTATCCAGGCTGTCCTGTCCCTCTACGCTTCCGGTCGTACCACTGGTATCGTCTTGGACTCCGGCGATGGTGTTTCCCACACTGTACCCATCTATGAAGGTTACGCTTTGCCTCATGCCATCCTCCGTCTGGACTTGGCTGGCCGTGACTTGACCGACTACCTGATGAAGATCCTTACTGAGCGTGGCTACAGCTTCACCACCACCGCTGAGCGGGAAATTGTCCGTGACATCAAGGAGAAGCTGTGCTATGTCGCCCTGGACTTCGAGCAGGAAATGGCCACTGCCGCTGCCTCCACCTCCCTGGAGAAGTCATACGAGTTGCCTGATGGTCAGGTCATCACCATTGGCAACGAGCGTTTCCGCTGCCCTGAGGCTCTGTTCCAGCCTTCCTTCCTGGGTATGGAATCCTGCGGTATCCATGAGACCGTATACAACTCCATCATGAAGTGCGACGTCGACATCCGTAAGGACCTGTACGCTAACACTGTCCTGTCCGGTGGCACCACCATGTACCCCGGTATTGCTGACAGGATGCAGAAGGAAATCACCGCTCTTGCACCCTCAACCATCAAGATCAAGATCATCGCTCCCCCTGAGAGGAAGTACTCCGTATGGATCGGTGGCTCCATCCTGGCCTCTCTGTCCACCTTCCAGCAGATGTGGATCTCCAAGCAGGAGTACGATGAGTCCGGCCCTGGAATCGTCCACCGCAAGTGCTTCTAAGCTGTTAACACCCATCCACCCACAACATCGACATCGACATCAAAGAGGATAAACATGAACTATAACATCATAATCGAGGAGTGATACGTCGTACGTCAATCAAGTTCATCAGTGATTAGGAACCAGTGTATGTAGCGGTCACTCATTCCCTTGCGCGTGGTGATTGGTTGATTGATTGATGACTGTATTGTCATTAAGCCTTGTTGTCTAATATTAAAGCTTTTATTTTGATTGAATTGTCAAAGCACTGACTGAAAACCTTTATATTAAGCATGTTCGGTTTTGTACAGAATGACATGACTGAAATAATTTTATATGAGAGATTTATGTAAGAACATGGTATGCTACGTTAACTATTTATTGGCAACATAGGTGGCAGTACGTCATGGGAATAAATGCAACTTGCAAGGTGTAAATATGTAACAGTTGTCATTAATTTATCTTACCTTATACCATTCCTATATCCTTTCATTAATTAGGACTCACTACCTTTGAGAGTAGTCAATTATAATTGACAAATAATTATTAGTGTTTTGAATGGAACACTTTATCCTATTTCCTTACAATATTAATTTAGAAACTATTTGCTTTGAGCTCTGAATAGTAGACATAAACATCATTATTTAAAACTTACACCTCAAGCAAATAAATAACAAAAGTAGGTTGCAGAACTAAAATTAAATAGAGCACTTGGGCATGAGGACCCAATGTTGCCAAATCTGTGGAACTTCCCCTTCCCTAACTCCCTTAAAACCCAAATTCCCTTCTTCATAGCCATGAATGGTTAGGCAGAAGAACTAGCTAAAAATACTTTGTTTTAATGATGAGTATAGAGGGCTTAGAGCCAAAACATCATGGGGGGTTTAAGGTGAGAGGAGAACATTGAAGAGAGCACATCCTCTTTTGGCTGAGTGACAAGGTACGACATAGAGGAGGGGGCCAATGAAGTCCCAGACACAGCCACATATTTCAGCTCTAGCAAACACATGGCTAAGCCGTTTACTTCCAAGTTTAAAATAGTTGTATTCCTCTCTCCCTCAATTTGAGGGGCAGACACATGTGGGAGATGCAAGTGTGAGAGAATGGTATTTGTGGCAGCTGTTGGGTGGTCGCGTGCAGACAGTGGCAATTCCGCAGCAGTTAATACGCTGCCAAATTCCCTTCAGAGGGGCAACAGAAAACACAGAATGCTTTTACTCCTGTTTTATCCCTTCTCTGCCTCCATACACGCTCAAGTCTTATATTTGGCACCGGCCACGTAGAGATTACCTTACCAACTGAGGATGGTAAATAGCTTATGGTTCAGCCAAATTGTAGGCATATACGCATTAGCTTCGCGGATGATAGGACACTTACTCAACAGGAAACAGTTAATAATCATTCTTCTAAACCAAATGTATTACTGTTGTGGTTCTTTTGAGGTTAAATTAACATTCTTTTTAACCACGTCGTAGAGGAAAGGGACCATTTAAATATCTTCTGGGAACACCTCCAAGTTATTTTTGTTTGTCTAAAGCATACCTTTCAGTTTACTTGCCGTTGTATTCTTTTAAATTTAGTAATGTAAATATGAACAAAAACATCTGATTGCTTGTTAAATTTTAAATTTAATTTGGGAAGCATGCATTTTCAATGTTGTACAAAAGCGTTAGCAATATTTCTCTTTCTTTCTTAGAAGTTAGCTTAGTTCTCTCTTTCCTTTGTTAGTGGCTCTTTCTTTCCTCCTTCAGCTCTTTGTTTCTTTATCTTCTCAGCAACATATGATCTGTTTACTACAGATTCTCTCTCTTGCTCTCTCTCTTTCTCTCCCTAATACCTTTCATCTATTTTGAATCACAATGTCTAACGCTAACTGAAAAAAAACATAGTACACAAAACTGTAGTTTATTAAAATGTTCTTCATTTACATCAATGATGACGAAACACTGGTATAATTTTTATACTCATTATATTATACTCTTCTAAAATTACCTTTTGCTAGATAATATTAACAAGCTAATTCAAAGTGTTATATTTCAGAGATTTATTTCGTATTTTACTATAGTCTACTTAGTATAACACGATTAAGGAATGTAAAAAAAATATGGAACTTTCTGATATTTTGTTTATGCAATTTGATTTTATTATACAGTTTAACAGCTCGTTTAAATCCTCACAAAAGTTCTATCTTTATTTTATTCTTAAAATTAGGTATGCTCAGTTATGGTTAATTGATGTTTCAGGTAAGCTACATTTTTCATAAGATACTCCATTTAATAAAATCAATAATAATAATAATATAATAATGATAATAATCACAATAATAGTTTAAACGGCATTAATAATAATAACAATGATAACACTTTAAACGGTATTAATAATAATATTGCTTACTTCTAACTGCATAGTTATTATTTTAGTGTTTAAATATCATGGAATGAATCTCGTAGAATGTTATTTTTAGACAGTAAATATTCATATTTTAAATAAAAATGCTAACATTAGATTTAGAAAGTATTTATTTCAGACTTAAGGCTTCTTTTTACCAATTATATGAAAAATGTGGTCATGTAATACGCAAAAATGCACTGTTAGCGTTAATAAGTTTTCACAAAGGTGATGCATTTGAAATTACTTTTGAAGTCTATCGGTTTATTGAAATTGCGTAAAACGATTGCAGATCCTTCATACAAAGCACAATTAATTTTAAAACAATTTCAACCCATCATAAAATATTCTCTACAGACATAGGTATCGCTTTCATAGGTGAAAAAATTGCTAGCAATCGTTTAGGAAGCTCCTCATAAAGAATATCGGTAAATTTATTCTAGTTTTTCTGAAATTTGGAGTAAATTAATACATTTTATTCGAAATTCTACAAAAACTTCAGCTCCGTGCAAACAGTGGTAAAATCATTTGTTTTTAGTTTACCTTAATTTTGAAGTTATGTTAAGTAGTTTTAAAAATGTTCAACAATGTTTATTCATCTATTTTTATACAGAAATTCAATTCCGAGTGTAGTGATTCATCATGGTTACCGATGGACAGGCAAGACGTCAATAAGTAATTCACACAGCGAAACATCAAATGAAAGAACCATTATATAAGTGCCGAGACGTTGTTGTTATGATTATTATTATTACTATTATTATTATTATTATTATTAAAATTACACAGCTACCATTTTACATTTAAGGGGAGCCTAAATAAATAATAATACTTGATTTTGTTATGTAGTGTGATAAATTGTAATTGCCTCTTACATTTAATACACGTTTTTGCTCATGGATACAATACTTATAGTGGATACATCTTTTTTAAATTATTCTAAAGATGCTATTTTGTACTGGGAATTCTGCATCATTACACCGAAAAAATGCAACCCCTACACATTTTGGAGTACACAGTTAAATTTTAGTTAATCCTTTACAAATTGGCATTAGTGTTAAACAAGGAAGTATCTTTGCCCTTATACTATAAATTTGGCAGATTTGTTATTGCTGGAATAGGCGTTTTAATCTCCCCTTTAGAGTACAGCTAAAGTTAGAAGTACAAAAAAATAGAAAACAAAAATATGGAAAAGGAGGATAAACATTCTTTTGTTATTGCATGAGTGGTTTTAACTTAAGTAGGAATAAGAATCCATTTTTGAGGGGGAGAACTGTTCGTTATTATGTGGCAAAGAGGACCGTATAGCAGGACTATGTTTTCCCTTGAGCTAATATTACATTTGACAACACTTCTTAGCGATTGGTTCATTGTTACTTCTTTCTTAAAGGGATACACCACTAAAAATGCCAAGTTTCTAAACTTTGAATCCATTTGCTTCAAAATTTAATCTGAAGATTTCATTTTGGTGTCTTCTTTTGTTTTCAAGTTACTGAATTTCAGAAACTACCCTTGATGTTCTATGTCAAATGCACCACATACGGAATCTTTTAAAATCATATATTATTATAAATAACCATATCGCACAGCAGTTTTATACTTAGTTTTAGTTCAAAAAGAAACATTTTTAGAAAGCTTATTGAATTATTTCAAAACGCATAAAAGCGTGAAAAATGTACACGGCAGCTTAATGGTTTTACACTTTTAGAAGTATTGGAACAAAACACCTTTCTTTGGAGCATTTTAATACCAAAACTCCATGGGAGAAAAATTCAAAAGGTCAAAAATTAAAATGAAATAGTTTTAATTCTTGTTGCACATAGGGTAAGTTATCACCATATCAGAAGATGACATTTATTTTAAAATTTTTGGTTGTATAAGAAACTTAATTTTTCCAATAGTTTCGAGAAATTTTCCCAAGTTGATCCAAACCTCTACGAAATTCATTTATCATCACCAGCATTGGAGTAATTATATCCATTGTTTCTGCTCATGAAAGAAATCAATCAAAATACCATTTGTGGAGGTAAAAAACATAGTATGGACCATCAAATTATTTCAGCAGTTGTACGAGACACTTATAGACAAATGCGTGCAAATTTTAAAATGAAACGAGAAATGATGAAAAGAGATTTTTATAAATTTTATGAAGAAAATTATTAAATACTGAAAGAGAATAACTAAAAACATATAAAGTTGGAAATATTATAGGTTAAAATAAGTGAACTCATAACAATATTTGTGTACAATAGTATCCTTATTAGGCAGTTTAGAAAATGAAATTAAAAAGAGTAAATAAGGCAAATGTAATATATTTATCAGATTTACAATTGTATTATAAGAAAGAAGGAAATATGAACATAGACGAAAATTGAAACATACAAAACAGCCCTCCTGCTTACACTCTTATATAGTTCAGAAACAAGGGTAATGCTTGATAAGTATGGAAGTAGAATAACATCGGAAATGAAGTACTTTAGGAAAGTGAAAGGCAAAACCAGATGGGATAGAATAAGAAGTATATCAATAAGGGCCTTCCTAAATGTGGAAATAATAATGGGGATGGTAAACAAATAAGCTGGAAATGGTATGGCCATATAGTCAAATTAAATGAACAACATGCAACAAAACAAGTTTCTGGAGAACCTACAGAAGAAGCAAGACGGCGATGTAGACCAAAGAAAGAATGGAAGCAACATGCCAGGAATAAAATTGCAAGATGTATGGAGATTGGCATGTTAGAAAAACGAGTGGAAGTGCAAGATGCGAGGAGATTGCTACAAGAGCAAGGGATTTGTAGAAAATGGTTAGAAGCCCAGACGCAGAAGGGAAAGATACAATAACACAAGACAGTTGTGTTTACACTTCCAAAATAATGCATATATAAAAACAACTGATATACTACCGACACGGAAAGCTGAGGTTGTTAAGACACGGGTTCCAGAAAGGGAGGTCTGTGGTTAAAATCCCGACACAAGCTCTGTCTGGACTATCTCCATGTTCACACCCTCAGTCCTCATAATTGCAAATACCAGAAAGATTTAGGCCTGGAACGTATTCTTTACAAAAAGATTTTCCCAGCTATAATTTTGTTTCATCTATCACCGCGTGCACCGCCTGAGGTAATGTACGCAGTACAGAATTGAACACTACAAAGAAAAAAAATTACAAGCTAAGCTATTGTTCTTAATGTGGAGAAGTCATAGTTCTACCTACTAGAAAAAGTCAACGTTGCTTTTCTTTCTATTTTCTAAAGTTGGCACCAATTTATCTAGAAACCTAATGTTAAATTATACTTACATAAACATTTAGCGGTTACAAATGCCCTTTTGATACCACTTCAGGTGTCGGGCTTAAAAAAATTAAGTGCCTTATTTCAAAGCTTGCACACATGGCATTTTAAGTAATATAATCTTTTAACTATTTGTCATTTATGTAATCAAAGTACAACAAATTATCATAATAAACCTCTTGTGCTACATTTTATTTCAAAGCAATATATAAAATTATATTTCTTTAATGTTTCTCTGTTTACAAAAATAGCTCAAAAATCCTTCTTAGCACAGAAAATAGGTGGTGCAATTCTTTTTGGCTTTTTGGAATGTACTGTAAAAGCTTTAGAGGAACTGGATGAAAACTACCGAGAAAAGGCCTGAGAAGTTAAATTTTTACAATGAAGTACTTTTGGTATAGATTGTTACCCTAGTATACTACACTAGGACCCAAAATATCAAGATAAAATATATTATAGGTACTTATTTGTACATTCAGCTTCGGGTTAGAAAGAATCACCAGGAAATGTCAAGAGCTACACACGTGAAATTTATACTACTTTTGCGGATTCTATTAGCGAAAACTCGTATATTTATGCAAACGTTGATACTACTACAAGCCTACCTAATGTAGTTGTTTGTTCACCTGACTTCAAACATGATTCCTCTGAGAGGGAAGAACTGGGAGCAAAACAGAGATGAATAAGATGATGATAAAATGACAAGGTGAGATAAATTACATTCTAATGGTGCCACGAGTCTAAACAAAACTTTTTCCATAGAGCTACTATGATGGTACACAGACTACCAATATGTAAGAGGAGTTGATAAACAACTACCAGGCACACCCAGTAATCAATCAACAATTCCTGCCGCTAAACATTAAGGAAAGTAGTACACCAACGTTTACTTTTCTACCAGCTTTCTTGTGTGCAACTCCAGTTTTTTACCTTCTCACTCACGTACACAATAGACAGAGAAGATACAGTGTTCCTTCAAAAGAATTCGATACCGGAATTTCGTCGGAAATATATGTTTTGGAACAACTTTTATAAAAATGCCTCTCTCTCTCGCTCGCTCGCTCTCTCTCTCTACCTCTCTCTGGGTGTGTATATGTGTGTGAACAGCATAACTCAAAAAAGAAAAACCAGTTAAATACCAAACTTAGTATTGAATTATATCATCCTTAGAGGATCTCACACGAAGATTATCAGGAAATTCCCATTACCTCAACCACAGTTTCCATGGAACACTTTTGAAAGTGTGTGTTCTCTCAAAAATTGTGTAACGATTTTCATTAAAATAAAATACCATATGTTTAAGACACATGACAAATGAAATGTATATGTTACGTTTTCTGGGAACAGCCTCAGAAGACCTCTTCTTTCTGGACGACTTTTTTATAACTGGTAAACCATAAGAGATAGACTAGTTAATACAGAAAAAATGTAGATCTCATTAAAACACAATTTGTGTCATTTGCAGTTTTTGTAGAGCTAATCGTTTCCGAGAAATTCCTTGCTCTTGTTTTCAATTTTAAGCTGCTTAAACTTTTCTCAAATGGGATATTATCTTTCGTTTTATCTCTCATTTAGTTTACTCCAGGCCGTGCAAAGCGAACCGAATTCCTTTTGTTCATTCATTAGCGAAAGGAAATGTGAAAAAAGCAAGCAAAAACAAACTATAAGGCGTTGGTTTATGGCACCTTCCTGCCATTTGCGATTTATAAACACTGAGAAAATTCTGGATAAAACCTATAAGGGAGGATGATCCTTGCGAGATTTGAACCGCCGGCCTTCCGATCATGAGTCCAGATTTTAACGAGCGCTTGTCGGCCCCTCTTTGCATGAATCTGTGGGTTTTATAACTCGGATTAGTTTAGTTTCTTTTTCTCAATCACTTGATTTTGTAAGTATTTTAATGAGGAGCAAACCTGAGATTTTTGTGAATACTCTGCCTCCGTTAAGTAATGATATCAGTTAAATGATAATACAGGTTATATGCTCAATTTTAACATCTTATCAGTGTTTTAACTTTTGAAAATTATACGAATTTTTCAACTCTAAGTGTAGTATTTGCAAAATTATTTTAGTCAGATTTAGTAGTTCAATTATTATGGACAACGTAATGGCCGTATAACTGAAACTGTTTTAAAAACTAATTTGATGGGAATCTGAAAACAGCCGAGGCATTCATGAGGCAGTAGTAAAAATGTTGTTATTTTTCTGCCGTCAGATTATTTCAGGTGTCACACAGAAATTTTCTTACAAATGCATAAGGCAGAATATTCACAAAGGGTACCTGCCGCTATACAAGGAAGAAAATAAATGTTCAACCTAATCATTAATGTATTTTGACATTTTTATTAGTGTTTAAGACATTTTCAAAATTATTAACTTATTATATGAATTATATTTAGTATCCACTTTAAAACTATACATTTTATAGATAGGTAATAGGTCAGCTAATTTAGGTTTGTTTATTTTATGTATATTTAGCCGTTGCATTCTGTTATACAATGCTACTTAAATTATTATGTAAAATTTGAAGGGAATCTTGTCAGTCAATAACTTCCCAGATGAAATTTAAGAACTTAATTTAAAATTAAAAAACTAAAAGCTTATAGTTTAAAAAATCTGATGTGTTCAATTTACTTTACTTTCTCTATAAACAATAGTTACAAACTATTATTTGTTTATATCGTTGTGGTAATTGAGGTACTCATTAGAAAAATGGTTGTATCAGTACCTTCTAAGTAGAAGGGAAATAAGGAAATAGGCTAAGCTAAAGCTATAGTTCTTTTAAAAAGCCGTTAGCTATGTAAAACAAATGAAATTCGGTTAACTTTGCATGGCCAGGAGTAAAACAAGAGAGACATGAAACGAAAGATGACATCGAGTTTGAGAAAAGTTTAAGTAGCTTAACATTTAAACCAATAACAAGGAATATCTCGGAAAGGTTATCTCTATAAAAATGCATAGGACAACATTTGTGAGCTTTAACGAGGTCAACATTTTTTGTGCAGTAAGTTTTTGTCTATTACTTACGGTTTAATAGTTATGCAAAATTCATCCTAAATGAAGAGGCATTCAGAGGCTATTCACAGATAATTCAAAGTATAAATTTTATTTGTAATATAAACATCTTCAATATATGATACATTAATCAAAATCTTTAAAGGCATTTTGGAAAACATCAAGATTTTGAGAAATGTTTCCATAAAAAGGATAGTCTGGGGTGGGAGTATTTCCTTGACAATGTTTTTTCGCATCCTTTAAAGATATTTAACTTATATACCAAATTCGGTATTAACGGTTTTTTCGTTTTTGAGCTATGCTGTCGAAACACACACATACACACACCGACCTTTTTATAAAAATGATTTGCTTTTTTGGATTCAGGGGACCTCAAAGCATATATTCCCGGTGAAATCTCGACTTCGAAATGTTGGGTGTAATAAATATGCACTCTACCTACTATGTACGTACCTGGAACGTGTAGAGAAATTACATTTTGATGTTTTACATTTACATGATCTTCATTGCTGTTCTACTAACTATATTCTACCTAGTTCTTGTTAACAGATATCTACAATACGCATTTACACATTTCGTTGTAGGTATAAGAAATATACAGTAGGTAAAGCAAGCCACAATTTTTAAAGAAGGTATGGTTTTGAAATTCCACGCTCTTTGTATGGCAAGGAAAAACAAATGACTTCATAGACGTGAACAGTATAGTATTAACAAATTCAAAACAATAACAAGGTATATCACGGAAATGGTTAGCTCTATAACAAACACATGACATAAATTGTATGCCCTAGTGATTTCGACATTATTTGGGTAGCAATTTTTTGTCTATCTCTTTATAAAAAATTAACGCAGGATGAACAAGAACCCAGGGGTTCTTGTTCATCCTTCAGGACATACATTTCATTTGATATGCAAATATCTTAAACACACTCCGGTATTTTAACAAATTTCTAAAGATCGTTTTTAAAAAACATAACATTTTCAAAAAATGTTCCAAATAAAAGGTAGTTTGTAGTCAGAGCATTTTTTTCCAAATTTTCGTATCACATACTTGATGTTTCAGAACTTAAATACAAGGTTTGGTGTTTAACCGAATTTCTGTTTTTTATGTATTCTCTTCGTAAACACATGCACACATACGTATACGCACGCACACGCTTACACACAGATGCCCGCAAGCGCATGCACCCTGTACTAAAATGCTCATTTAGGTTCAGGGCATGAAAACACGAATTTCGGTGAAATCTCAACAAAGAATTATTGGGAGGAGTGCAATAGGCACTTAAGCACAGAAATACATATACAACTGTACTGTTTTTGTTGGTTTAATTGTTTTTTCACACAAGCCGTATATAGAACAGGAGTTGGCTAGGAAGTGTCAGACTAAAAAATTGGATGCCATAACCGGGAGATCCGTGGTTCAAATCCCAGCAATGGCACTGACTCTTCCTATCCAACTCCTGTCCTGCAAGGGCTTGTGTGAAAAAACAATTAAACCAGTACTAATTGACCATAATAGTTGGCTATATTATGAATCCTAGGACTTAACTACAACTTTGTAAGTCGCCATAGAGGTTGTGATCTCAAAATAAATTGAGAACATCTTGTGGTTTACCGGGAAACATGCGAGTCACTTGAAAAATTCAATGCTGTGTCGGCATGTCGCCGGTGGCTCAGTGGAAGAGCGACCGGCTAGAGAACGGGAGATCCGTGGTTCAAATCCTGGCTAGTACATTGAATTTTTCAGTCTTGACTTTCCTGTCCAACGTGTACTGTTTTTGTTCTTAGAATGTTTTAAAGCAGAGGGAATCAGCTTCTGTGTTTATTCCATGTCCGATTGGTTAGGTCGCTCGCTTTTCAATTATGTGGCCAGGGTTCGATCCAAGGGGAACTCAAGTTGGATTTATGGTGGACGAAGGGACATCTGAGCGAATTTACTCAGGGGTCTCCGGTTTCCCCCGCCATGCATTCCACTATTGGCTCCATATGCATATTTCCTTAAATCATCATTTCATATAATCCACTTCCTCACTTTCAAACCAAGCATCGGGCTGATCACCCATCCTGGTTATTCTGTCATCTAGAACCTCGCTGTTCAATAGGCGTTGGCTTGTAATTTCTGGGGGAGGTGTAATTTCTACACACGAAGAGGGTAAACAGAGAAAGAAGCAGTTTATTACATTAAGAGACACTGTGAGTGAAATTTCGACTACTTTCAGTCAAAAAATAGAACATTTCTATTTTATAGCAACTAGTTGTTAGAACCTTTGTGCACGCATGGGGAATCAACATTTAGCTATGCCCCTTGCTTTGGGCTCTAGGACATTTGGAATCGTTCAATACACTTGTTTCCTAGCATACTGTTTAATAAAACAGATTTTTCCTTAAAACTACATTTTTGCAATTTCAAAATTCTCCACGCGTCTGAGTTTTTGTTTAAATATAATTAAAATTTCCCAGAGTGTAGAGAAGTATTTATTGCAATATTATAACGGACAAAATTAACCTAACATTAATAAAATTTTTGTTAAAAAATCTATGAAAATAATTGTTAATTTTAGACATTAAAACTTTTAAATTTTTAGAAAATTATAATAATTCAGTAATGAAAATTATTTAAATATCACTGTTTATAGTTTTTGTGTGGCTCTCAGCTCCACCTCAGAAAATACCAACCAATTTTCTCAAATTTTGGGGCGCCTGGAACATTCTGATTATGCAGTATATTTAAATATTAATCGTTATATCTTGCATTGAACTTTGGTATTCGTATTAACATATCAGAAATGCAATCAGTGTAAAATTCCCCAAAAAATCTATGCAGGAATATAGAAATTTGAAATTTCATTCCCAATGTCCCTTAAGAGTTGTTAATAATGAGCGCAAGAGTGCTACCATGTGCTAACTTGTATATTTTTAGTGAAAACCACATTCTTGTACTATTCGCGTCTCGTAATTAGTCCTGATATTATTTTATTTGAATCAATGAATAATTGGTTTAGTAATTTTCCGCACAAATGTTTTTTTTTGTCCAATTTTATTTACCTCAAACACACATTCATTCTCACATATATATACTTCCAGACTCTGTGGGGGATAGGGAATAATTCTGGCGAAAGAAAAATTCCCCGTCCCAGCCGGGAATCAACCCCGGGATCTCCGGGTGAGATGTCAGCTCTTTAAGCACTGGACCACGGAGACAGTCTATTGGTCTTTTGTTTTATTTAAAAAGTCTTTATTTGCTAATCTTTTATCTATCTATTTTTTTTCTTAACAATAGCAAATATACAAATGCGACGAAATAAAAACTTTACAGAATTAAAATCAGAGTAGAGTTAATTTCGTCGTAATGCGGAGCTCGAGCTTCCTGCATTAACAAGGATGTCATTTTAACGTGCACATCTGCCATAATGCATATTACTTAGTGCCACTCTAAGAGCAGAGCATTATAATATCACATTACTGATGCAGATACTGACATTAAATTATTTATTTTGAATTACTCTCCCATACCCCTCATATCATACAGCCGCAGGGTTCCGGTTTCCGTTTCTGGTTAAGCATGGCAATTCTGTGCATGACTATTTCAGACATTTGGGCGTCATTCAACAAATTGTAGCTGAATTATTACAATTAAGGGAGTGATATTGATCCGATAATTATACCTTCAATTTTCAACTATCTGTATACAACAAATATTGCTGTCTTTTGTTTCAGATTGCGGAAAATTGAATACACAATGGGAGTTCTATGTTTCAATCAGGTTCTAAAGGACGCGTTGGATATCAACTAATCGTAAATTAATTGCAGGTTTGTTTCAGAATCCGAGGAAGTGGTAATCATATGATAAATATACCTTCAATTTTAAACGTATCTGCATTAAGCGAATATCGTCTCTCTTTCTTCCTTCCTTTCTTTCTTTCACTCTTTCTTTCTATTCAGATTACGGGAAATTCAATACAAAACGGCAGTTTTATGATTTGTTCAAGTATTTAATTTGCTTATTATTATTTCTCTACCGACTACAATGTACGTAAATAATAGGTGGGTAAGGTATTGTATTTCATCCAAAAGTTCTATACAAAGTTTTCACCGGAAATACATTTTTTATGTACCCTGAATCCAAACATTGTAGTTTTGGAATAAAAGGTCTGTGTGTATCTGTGGGCAGCATAACTCAAAAACGAAAAGTCCGTCAAATATCAAACTTTGTATTTAAATTTAGTATCTTCCATGGATGCGACACAAAGACTTTCAAGAAAATCCCTTCCTCATCTCAAACTACCCTTTATATAGAAACATTTTGGAAATTTAAATCTTGTTTTTAAAAAATTACTTAATGATTGTGATTAAAACAATGTATATTAAAGATATATGACAAATAAAACGCATTTCTTGAATTTCCTGCGAATATTCTCTGAAGTTCTCTTTATTTTGCACGACTTTTGCATAACTGGTAAGCCATAAGACTGACAAAATCTTACTAACCAAAAATGTAGACTTTGTCAGAACACACAATTTATGTCCTACACAATTTGGCTGTAGAGCTAACCATTACCGATATATGTCTTGTTATTGGTTTCAATTTTAAAAGTCGTCATCCGTGTTTTTTCTATTTTACCCCAGGCCATACAAACAGAAAATGACAACCGTGGAGCGAGAGCTTTTAAAAAAAATTCTATGTCTTCAGCCTGGTGTATTCACTCAGTTCCTTCCTACTTATAAGAAACCAAGTAATAAGACTATTCCTGCTAACGTTTATTTCTATTAAAATGAAGTAGAAAGAAGAATAATGTTTTGTAAGAAGGTTGTTAGCAGGTCAGATAAAATCATGTAACTGAAACACATGAAACTTGTAAAGTAATATCGTTTTTACATAAGCATTGTATTTATACCTTGTTAATGCAACATTTTAGCGTTACTTCTGAGTTTGGACATTGTTTTAAAATTCAGCAATTGACACAATTAGTACAGAATGCTTCGATGTGATAGCTTGTTTATAAACAACTGATTAAATAAATTGTTTTTTATACTTTATAGTAACTCGGGTATTGATTAATTGTTTTTTCAGCAGAATTCATGTGAAAGATAGGAGTTGGATAGGTGGAGTCAGACTGAATAATTCAATGTCATAGCCAGAATTTGAATCATGGATGCAGGCCCATCATCAATTGCATTTAAATTAAAATACTCGGCTAAAGACTGCTATTCAGTAAGCACAAAAGGTCTCCTGATACTATTTACAGTAATAATTTACACAAGACTTCTGTACACTAAGTTTGAAAGTGGTTTAAAATATTTTGTTGAAAGGAATGTTAGCATTGTATGATATCCCAAAGTAACCAAGTCCGATGTTATACAATTTTAGCGCGATATACGGATCAGGAGAGAAAAATCTGAAGCATGTTCGGATGTCCTATCACGGTAGCTCGGCGGTAGAGTGTCTGGATGGTCGTGAACTGAAATTTTGGAATCTGCTTTAGCTTTCCAAATGTGTTATCATCACCATCATTTAATAAGGCTGTCAAATTCTCGTTGCTCAGTGCAGCTGGGGTAGAAAGGCGTTGATCTGTACGTTCCCAGTTGTGCAGCTGTTGCGCTGCTGTCATTTTGTTGGCCTGAGCTGCCGCAGGGGAAACAATTTTGGTTAGTTGAATATTTAGGTAGCTGTTATTACATTTCCCACGATTCTCAAACCGAGTTTTAACGTAGAAATGTTGCAACTCACTCATCTTTGCAAAAGCTATATCATGGAATAGGAGTCAGATAACTACAGCTATAGAGTACAGTTTCAAAATTGCGAATACAGACCTTAATGTCAACCAATTTCGATCAACTTCCAGGATATGACAGCTAAATTTTAATGTATTAAAATGATGAACCTGTGCTATTCGCCCCAAAAACTGTGAGACATTAAACAATGTTTTTACATGATAAAACTATATGAATTCTAAACGTTAAGAAAATATATCTTTTTTCCACTTGGTGCACTTTAACTACCAATTAATTGAAACAATAAATGGGTAGGGACATGCTTATTAATAGGCACTCCCAAACTTAAACCTTATTTTCACGAAAACTTTTTCCAACGCGTTTCCATATTCACAATTTTCCACACAAAGCAATTTTTCACTAATTTGTTCAAAATAGCATACTGCCTCTCAAAAGCACATTAAAGAATATCATGATATTTTTTTTAAAAAAAAATCTTCAGTTTTGAAAAATAAATGATTAAACTTTGAAGGTCGAGTTTGTTAGAATACGAAAACTAATAATTTTCCTACAATATTTAGTGTCAATATAAAAATATAATAAAACAACACGTGCTTCATTATTATTAATCATTACTATTATTTTTATTACTATTATTATTACAATTAATTTAGACAGTAAAATTTATTATTTACATTACATGAAAGCTAAAATTTTGATACATGGTAAATACAATATTGTGTATCATGACTGGTATAAATTTCAACAAGATGTCTTGCATAGGGTGTATTTTCCAAATTTCACAGATACATCACCTTAATTCAATGACTGAAGTTGTATATTACATTCTCAAATACAAAAAAGCATCCCATAATTTTAAGAGGGGCCTGATCTCTCTAAAGTGCAGAGAATTATTTTTCCACAACAAATAATTTTAAATTTTAAAATCGACATATATAATTTTGGTCAAACACAATAAAATATCAACCACTTCACGAGGAACGCGATCCCTAAAAATGGAGAGTCCTTCAGAAAATAGGTTTTGGCTTATTAAAAACAGGTATATGTACTTTTAGTTAATGTGGATTAAGTCTACACATAACATAAGCATCTGCAACATATGCCTAATGAAGCATTGATTTCCAATTTTAATAAGAAATCCGAGAGAGTATACTCCTCGAGAATACGTCAAAAGTATGTACATTTAATTTTTTGAATCAAATATAATATATGGTTTAATCATTTTCGGAAGCACTAATATGATTTATAAAATTTTCTTTCTATACAAGAAAATAATAGGGACAACTAAAAATGTTGCTATACTACACCACGCGTTACTTAGCTAGATATTTAAACTATTTACAGTCTTTATATTTTAGTTTATGTACAGAAATATTCTGAAAGCCTAACATTGAGAAGCGATACCCATAATTATAATACAAGAATAAAATCAAACGTAAAGAATCCTTATTTTAGAATATCAATAACTCAAAATAGTTATATGTATTTAAGTTTCAAAGTATGCAGTAAACTGCCAGAACATATTAAATGTCTTGATAGGAACATTTTTACATCCAGAGTGTACGCATGGTGGTTGCAAATCCTTCATATTCAATACAAGCATTTTTAGATTTTAAAACTGTGAAATAAATGTGTAATCAAACTGTGTCAAATGCCTGTACAGTGCGTTATGACAGGAGAAAGTAAATACTAACTTCTAAATGCAGTATTAAGATAAAAAAGACAAGATTATTGGTTGTTTACTCCTTTTCTGTAAAGTCGGTATAGATAGATGCTAAATTCTCATTGACAAAGAAAGCACTTAAAATAAAAATATTTATGTGTCCGCTATAAACGTGCAAACACTTCTGAAGAGAGATTTTATAAGTAGGTTTTGAAGTCGGTACGTCCCTGGAGAAGTGCCAAAAGGAAACAAATTGGGAAAACCCAATCTCCTTTCTTAGTGCAGAAATATTCCAGTGGCTATTTGTGTATTCAGCAAGCTACGCAGGATGCTACTACATAATAAATTTACGTAATTTGTAATCGTTAACCCATTGACTTTCTCTAACCTCGGAACCCTGTTTTCTTACGGTGGACGTCCACTACGGTTTCGGTTTGTTTTCTTCCCTTGCAAGATCTGTAAGCTCTGGGAAGCACTGTCCTTTGCCTGTGCAAATTTAGGACCCAGCTTTGGGAAGGGGGCAAAGCGGTAGAAGCAACAGAATGAAATGTACCACACAATAAATTTAAAAGTATTTTAGTCGCTTTTGCGGCGAAACTACATGTTTAACCTTCTCTACCGAATACTATGTATGTAAACAGTATGTGAAGAAGATATTGTATTCCAGCGAAAAACTCTACTGAAATTTCACTGCAAATACATGTTATGACGACCCTTGAATAAAAAAAAATATAAAATGTTATTTCTTGTCTCTCTGTCAGTGTGTCTATGGAAGTTTTTGATTTTCTGAAAAATAATTATAACCAATTTGAGTAAACACAGCAATAAGATATTCACATAAAGAGTGAAATGTATATCTTGGATTTCATGGAAATAGCCTCTGAAGTTCTCTTCATTCTGGATGTCTTTTTAATAATTGGTAAACTGTAGGATATAGATAAACACTTACTACACACAAAACGTAGATCTCGTCAAAACGCACAATGTGTCCTAAGATTTTTGTTGTGGGGCTAACCGTTTCCTAGTTATTCATTTCAATTTTAAAATACTTATTCTTTTTCCAAAGATTCATCATCCCTGTTTCTTTTGTTTATTCCCGGCCATGCAAAGAGAACCGAATTTCAATGTCAATAGCGACAACTTTAAGTAATTTGACTACCGAATTAGCACAGTATGTTCCCTTATTTCACTTATAAGGAACTAAATAATAAGACCATTTCTGCTAATGTTTATCTCAATTAGCATGAAGTAGACAAAAGAATACATTTTTGCAAGATTTTTTTTTTTTTTTTTTTTTTTTTTGCAGAATAGGTAAAGAAGGTCATGTGAATGGAGCACATCAGAATGTTAAACTATTATTGAAAATAACAATGATACTAATAACGCAACAATATTTTAAACATACATGCTTACTTCACACCGGTTTACTTCCTCATTGGTTTCAAATAGATGTGTTTATTTGCCCAGAAAATAAGAACTGTATGGCAACACCGAAATGGAAATGGAGATTTATTTATGGACGCTCTTTAACTACTGTGGTTCTCAGGTCTCACTCTATATTGAGCGTGAAATTATTTTACGCGCCATAAATCTACGACACGGGACCAACGGCTTTACCTCCCTTACAAGGAAGCCATGCTAAGGATTTTACGCCCGAAAAAAAATCCATCGTCCTCCACCGGGTTTGAACCCTCGACCTTGGATAATCATTACAATGACTTCAGCAATCTCGAAACAACACGTTAAAATTACATACATGTGAACATAGAACATTAAAATATTCTGCTGTCGTAAAATTCTTTGAGGCAATAAAAAGGATTGGATATCAATGTTCAATTTATTGTTATCTTAATAACTAAAAACGAAAGATTTTATATTATTTGGTAAAGTATTGAACAACTTAATGGACAGAGTTTCATGTTTTTTGGTACAAGGAATTTAGAGAGAAAAACTTAGTTTTCAAATAACCAGGCAAGCTACAATTGATACGCACAACATGCAGAGAGAGAGGACCGAAGAACAGTGTTGCCATGATATCTCGGACGAGATGTCTGCCACGTTTAAGTAGGAAACTGATGCACAAGTGAAAATGAGAAAAGGTTATGATTATAAACACACTATAAGTTAAAAAATTCTAAGCTGTTCCATATACAAACTATTCTTACAAAGATCATTATTTTATCCACATCATGCTAATCGACATAAACATTAGCAAAATTGGTCTTATTACTTGCTGGACTGAAAGTAGAAGGGAAATAAGGGAATACGCTCTAGGCTAAAACAATAGGCAAAACTTTTAAAAGCTAGTTGCTAAGTGAAACAATTGAGGTTCGGTTCGTTCTGCATGGTCAGCAATAAAACAAGAAAGGTGATTCCCGTTTGAGAAAACTTAGGTGGTATAAAATTGAAACCAATAACTAGGAGTATACTGACAACGGCCAACTCTACAAAGAAAGTATATAATATAAATGATGTGCTTTAACGACATCTAAATTATTTTTCCAGTAAGCTTTTGTCTATTTATTACGGTTTAACATTTTAACAAAATTTTGCAAAATTTGTCCACAATAAAGAAGCTTTCAGAGACTATTCCCAGATAATTCAAAATATACATTTTATTTGTGATATTAGTAACTTTAATATTCGACCGTTTAATAAAAATCGTTAGAACCATTTTTGAGAAGAACAACATTTTCAGAAATATTTCCATATAAAGGGTACTTGTAATGAGTTTTTTTTTATAGCGTGTAACGCTATGACACCGTAGGCAATGACACTTATGATACATGGAATGAAAATGGAGTACCAGTGGAATGCGATGGGGGGGGGGAAACTGAAGAACCCGGAGAAATGCCGCCCCTGCGCCGCTTTGTCCACCACAAATCCCATATGCGGTCACCTGGGTTCGAACCCAGGTGAGAGTCGAGTGGTCTAACCACGGGCATGGCGCGGCCTAGGGAGGTTTTCTTGAAAATCATCATATCGCATCCTTGGAAGATACTAAATATAAATACCAAGTTTGGTGTTTAACGGTCTCTTCGTTTTTGAGCTATGCTGTCCACAGAGACACATACACATGGGCAGTTTTCTAAGAATGCTTTTTCTAGACCAAAGGGACCTCAAAACATATGTTTCCGGTGAGATTTTGTCATTGAACTATTGTTGGAATAAACACCTTAGGTATATGTACATGATATGCACATAGGAGCTAAAGAAAGTAATATAAGTGAATAATTTTGGAAAAGTGTTATAGTGTGTATTCTGCACATGTTGGTGTTGAAATAGTACGTAATGTGATGATTCGTAGCTATACACTAGGTTTGGGAGTTTATCCCAAATGTCCTACAAATTCCATTAGAACGGAGATAACACTTGTGAGAAATTATCAACCAAAACGGGCCCTGTTTAGCAGGGAGCTGTAATTAATACATATTAAAATATACTGAGGCACGAGCAGAATACTCAGTCTGCTTTCAAAACGACTGACTAAAGGAAAACAAAAGCCACTCCCAGCGTTAGGAATTACCGGATTTTGCTATCTTTTATTCTGCAGATGACAACACAGGATTAATTTCATTGCGGTTCTATTGAACGGTTTGGTTGAATTGGTAGCTATCTCTCTCAAGTGCTTAATGGACTATCAGTTGGTAATCGATTGAATGTAAACTACATGGGGGTCATGCTAAGTACATTATGGGAATATTTCAGTCAGATCTGCGCTGCGATCATTAAAATAATTGTTGTGGAGCTGGAAACGATGCGAAACAAACATAATGGGGAAACCCTATACATTATTCATGAAAAGACAGGCGAAATACGGAAATGGAAGATGGATAAAAATAACAGAGAGGCATTGAATGCAAAACGATCGCTTATTTAAACGCGAAGAGAGAGTAAAGCAGAGCTAGTAGTGGTGGATGTGCTTATTCGTTCTAAGAGAGACTAAAATACTATCTGGGTTAGTTATGTAGGATAGGAATGCTTATGCCTGATCTAGAACACCGAGACGTCCTGCTTCTAAGGTAACTAACTGCTAACGTATGTTTGGAGGCGATAAATATAAGGCACTGTGATGAAAATGAACAGCATTCCAGAGGACTTGAGTGTAAGAATTTATGTAAAATTCTTTGACCTAATCAACCTTCACATCGCATTCACAAATTTAGAATTTTATGTACCAAAATCAAAATTAGGTATTATCATTAATATAATGAAAGCTCTAACTTTTATCGATAAATTTATCTTGAGAAAAGTTGTAGCTCGAGTTGTATTTAATAAGACTATATCGTCTACAATGATTTGCCTATATGGACACGAAGCATGGTATTCCTAAAATACCATTTTTCTTGACGTATGTTTGTACCTAAATCACTGCAACTTGATGTCCATATCATAAATCATGGCCTCGTTGCTTACAGAATTCGTTGAACTGGTTTCACACTCTCTCTGTTGGTTTTAGTATTCTGCGGCTTTTGAGTTTTCAATTAATATGTGTATTTCAGCGATAGACTTTACCCCAAAACGTTTTGGAACTTCCGCCATTATTTACGGGAATAGCACTGCACACTGATACTATTATTATGAGACGAACATTAGTTCAGAGAGAAAACAAATGCACATGGGGGCGATAAATTTAGAAAAAGCATTTGCATATGGGTGTGATGAAGACGAATAAAATGCAGACACAATGAGTTCCTATTGGTTGGAATTTTACGCGCCAATGTACTGGATTAGTAACTTCCTACAATCACATGTCATGAACAAAATAGTCATAAGTAATACTACGAGTGTTTTCATCTTGTTGATGATTCACAACCGGGACAAGCGACATAATTGTTTGAAAATCTTAGTTCTTAGCTTTTACGTGCATTACTTTCAAAATTAACTTAAATGCACATGATATATACTTATATATGATGTTTATATATATATATACATATTTATATTTCGTGTAATGAAATACTTATTTTAGTTAGTATAACATATTGACTTAAACAACACACATACCATTAAAATAAATTATGCGTAACCATAAATTTTGTCTACAATAAACTTAAAATTCCCAAAATAGTTTTTACAGCACACTTAAAAACAATGAAAGAAAACAAGTTTTGCTACATTTTGGAGAATATAACTGTAGACATTTCCTAATACATTAAGATGGAAACCCAATATTGGTTGTAAACTCTCTTCTTTTTAAACGCAAAACAAATGTATAACGCTTAATACTCTACCTATTACTTTATGTGGAAGCAAATCGTTCTGAAAAATTATTTGTATTAAAATCCTATATTTTTTGAAGTGGCTTGCCTTAGCTTAATGAATTTTCTATAATGTAACATCCTTAATTCCCCAAGTAAGCTGTTATTTGAAATAATGTATTTCTTATGCACGTTGGAGAAAAAGAGGGAGAGAAAGAAAGTTTGTTCAGACGTATGTTGACGAAAATAGATGCCGAAAGTGGGGGAGTGTTTTACTTTGAGCGGTAGCATAATCTTCAGCCTCTCCTGCGCGGTAGCTATGTCTAGTAAAAGAGGTATTAAGAAGACCTCCTAATAAAGACAGCAGAAATCTTCTATTTAATATAGCGAGTGAAGTATACTTAAAGGATTTCTTTTATCTTCATCCAGGTTTTTCACATTGTATTTTGTTCTCTTATGAATGTTCTTTCTAATGAATCGAATCCATGTTGCATTAGTCCAGTTGTTAATAAAAGTTTAATTCTGCAGAAGAAACCAAGCGAGCATTCGGAAGGTCGTGGGTTCGACTTCCGTGGCTGGGCTTTCTGAACCATGAGGTTTTTGCGGGAGTTTTCAATCGCAACTGAATGCAGGAAAGTTTCACTGCATCCCCCGAATTTTTTGTCCCTCCAGTTTATCTCGCTTTTCATTTCACTTTATTTTTTAACCTGTTTTGGGGTTGTGAGTGTTGGCGCGGGTCTCGGCGTTGGATGGTAGGGAAAATGATGCTCTCTAGGGCAGTTGCAGCTAGTTGTAGGTACTAGTCGCTGACCGGAAATGGTAGGGAACCTGTCTTTTGCTCTGCCGTGAGACCTTGGATCGGCCACCCTGTTTCCCCTCGCATCATCCTTCCTCCTAAGGGGCATAATCACAAATTATCTTCTAAACATAAGTTTGCCCGATATCGCTTAACGGTCACATGAACTAATCCTTGTTTTATAAGCTGCCTCTGAGAATTCCATCCCCTGTTCCCTGAATGGCTTAATACACCTTTGGATGCGATATACAAACCCTACGCAGTGCCAGGTCAAGCGATAAAAGTGATATAAGCAATCCGTCATTATAGAGGTAGGTGCTTTCGTCATCCGAGAGGGATTTTTAAAACGAATGCTCCTCGTCTATTTCACCGCACCAGCGAATGAGAGGAGTCACGTGACAGTTAAGAGATACGGGCAAACTTAAGTGGAACAGACTTTAGGTCGAGATGTCGAATCTAGGATTTATTCTATCCAATGCAGAATGATTACAAATCAATTTTGTTGAGCACATTATAAACCATTACTTGAAAAAGAAAAAATTATAGCAGTGGCTTGAGGAGATATCTTGCCGTTTGAGTTGGCCCACGGTAACATGTGAGTATCGCATTCGAGAGGTCGATTTCCGTCGACCGTCCACTCAGACCCTGCTAGGGTGTTGGTTTCTCATCTTTCACGATTCCTTTTCCATAATTCCCCTTTCATTCCGTTTTCTTCTTATGTTTCAGGTGTGCTTCTAGGTTTCGCGGCGTATGGCAGTCCCCGATAGATGGAGCAAGTGTTTGCCGAACTAAAGCCCGGAAGCCGATCCCGGCCCGCGAGCTGCTTATTTTTTGATCCACCTACAAGCTTAAACATTTATAAATAAAAAGAAATTTGGCACCTGTATTACATCAATTTATTGGCTAATTTGAACGATCAATTAAATTAAGCGGTCACGTACATAATTGGTATCAGCGAAGTGTACTACTGAAGGAAGTTAACTTAGTTAATTTCTACCACCCTCTGTCATCGAGTGAAATACGTTGAAAACGACTTCAGGGACGATTCCTAAGAAATTAGGAATATACATTTTATGTACTAGGTGAATATCTTTAATATACGACATTTTAATAAAAATCATTAGAGCCATTGTTTAGAAAATCTAAATTTCGAAAATGTTCCACGAAAGGATAGTTTGGGATGGGGAGAGTTTTTCAGAAAATATTCAGTCCCATCTGTGAAAAGTACCAAGTGTGGTACTTAACTGAATTTTTGTTGTTTAGTTATGCTGTACACAGATTCAAACACACGCGCGAGCGCAGACATTCCTCTAAAAAAAAAAATATTCGGGTGTCCTCAAAACATGCATTTCCTGCGAAATGTTGGTATCGAATACCTGGGTACAATACAACGCCATACTTCTCTATCTATATGTACATAGCACATACGGGTTAGAGAAGGGAAAGAGGAAATACATCAAATAAAAAATTGCGTTAAATACAACTGATAAACATTCACAGTCCGTTTTGAAGACGCGCAAAACAAAATTAGAACCAGTAATGTCTGAAATTGTAGCGTTTTTATTTTCTCCCCTTGAATATAAACTTCAACTAACGAAAACCCTTTGGTGTTCCATTTACACGCACTTCTCTATCTTTTCTGCAAACAAACTTCTTCCAAAAGATTATACTTCATGCTACTCGAGAGAAACATCAGCAGAATGTTCTTATTACTTAGTTCCTCAAGTAGGAGGGAATTAAGGGAATACACTAGGCTAAATGGAGAGACAAATCTTTTAGAAGTTGTCGATATACGATTGTCATTGAAATTCGCCTTTCTTTGTATGGCCAGAAGTAAAGCAAAAGAAACATGCTCAACGTCCTATTCGAGAAAAATATACTCATTTTAAAGTTGAAACTAGTAACAAGGAATATCTCGGAAATAGTTCCACAACAAACATATACAGGCCATATATTGTGTGTTTTGATGAGGTCCAATTTTTTTTTTGTGTAAGGTTTTGTATATCTCTTACGGTTTACCACTTATACAAAATTCATTTGAATTAAGAGGACTTCAGAGGCCTTTCCCATGCATTTCAAGACATCGTTTTATTTTTCATGTAAATATCTTTACTATTCGATATTTTTATGAATCGTTTGAGCCATTTTTGAGAAAATGAAAATTTACGAACATTTTTCAGTGTAAAAGGTAGTTTGGGGTCGGGCGATTTTGTTGAAAAAGACAATATACACATCGGATAAACGATACAGTTTTGTAATTGGGCGTTAAGTAACTCGAATCTCCCGTATTCCAGATAACAATGTACATATTGCTGTTTACATTTGTGTTGAAGAGATTTCCACACACAGATACAGAAACATGCCAATACTAGGCACACAGAGCTAAATGGAATGGAATACTCATTATGTTATACCGTGTTTTCTGTTCTATTCATTATACACCACTATCTATAACGCTCATTAACATGTACAATGGGTAGCAAGGAGTAATGATTACACCTTACGTTTCCATCGCAATTAATTTTATTTCAATATCGCTGAGACACTCCCGAATGTACCTTGTTAAACTTGTGTGGCCTCATCTGCGATGCATTGAACGATGATTAATATAGTCCACGATATAAAAGGTTTGGCAATTTCTTCACTAGAGGGACATTTAGTCGACGGGCCGTTCATCGCCCTCTTTGGACAGCTCCAAGAGTGGGATGGGTCTTCGAGCATAGAACTATTCGGGACTTCCGCGCGTCTCTGTGACCTGTCTACTAGTGTGGCATCTTGTAGGTTTTTCACCTCATTCCTTCCTCTTGGGGAGTTCTAGCCACAATAAATCTATCTATATCTCAGAATGTGATGTGTTTCCTTGCGTTGTATGCATAACCTATGCCTGTATATCATTTTTTATCTTCTCTGGCATTTATATACAATGTGCATAGTATGTAGGAAAAGTACTGTATTCTATCCAAAAATTTATACCGAAATTTTACCGGAAAGTACATGTTTTGAGGACCCCCGAATCCCTAAAACACATTCTTAGAAAAAAATGTGTGTGTGTGTGTGTGTGCGCAGCATAACTCGGTTAAATACCAAACTTGGAAATTTAAGTTCACTATTTTCCAGGGATGCGAAGCGAAGATTTTCACGGAAATCCTCCCACTCGTAAGCACATCTTACATAAAACATTTTTCGAAAATTTTGATTTTCTCAAAAATGGCTCTAAAAGTTTTGATTAAATGCCTGATGTTTAAGCTATTTTCATAAATTACGCTCACGAAAGTTTATATTTCCATCTGCTTCACTTTAGTCGAGATATTCCCTTGCAGAAATAACTACAGTAAATATTTCATAATTGATACAAGAGAATAACGATGTTAACACTGAACACTATATGCCAGCCTCAAAATTTCATACTTTATTCTTGCAGTCATGAGAAAAATACTGAACATTGAAAGAATTTTGAAAGAGTGACCAGATATTGAACAATTAAGACCATTAACAACGAATATTTCGAAAATGGGACAAATATTAACACTTATATAAAGCTAACATCGAAAGGGTTTACATAACCAGCCTATTAATAGGCTTTAGTCTGTCACGGGAGATATTGGCTCAATCGATCTTTCATTTATTCATGTATGCATGCTTTCGTTGGCCTGGATGACGCAGTTGCTTGAGACGGATTTTGTGTTCAAGACAGCGGATTTTTCCATGTCTGGAAATGTTGGTAAGTATTGCCAATACTGGCACGTGAAATGAGCACAAATCTTGGGTACATCGGAAGCGTAATATGAGCCTGACTGTAATTAACTCCATTAAATAACTTTAAATATTAATTTACAGACGTAACAAGATATCCCATAAATTAAACCGGAACAAGATTTGTATAACCATAAACACAAAAAGAAAAAGAGCTCAAGAGACTGAAATGAAGGTCAAATAATGTGAAAAAAATAAGGAAAAGTACTAAAGCAATTCTTAAAATCCGAAATAAATAACTATTTAAAATGCTGAAGGAATACTGTTTAATAATAAAACTTCGAGAGAATTTATCCTTCGAAGGAAGACAATAGAACTCTGCTACAGTCTAACATTTGTCCTTTGAGACATGGGTACAGTTTTTAATCTTTTTTAGGATAAATTCGTTAATGGAGCCATGCCCATTGGGCGAGAGATATACAATGTGTTCCCATGGGCCACAACATGACAATGTATGTACTAATGGCCACAGCACAAATCCTTTGGGAGCTATGGAGCAGTCCGTGCTCTCCTCCGCCGAAGGTTAGTCCCTGTAAACCGGTAAAGGGTCATTGGGACTGGGACACCCATCAGCAGATGCTTTTAGGTGGATCCTCTAATCCCTATCAAGCCTTAAAACTGGAAGCATGAAATATACCATATTACATCCGTTTCAACAAGCCAGAGTTTTCAGAATACCTGCACTTGAGATTAATGATGCATTTTCCATACCCGACATCTAGTTCTCACACTGAAAACCCCTGACAAGTACGCTATGACGTCAAGAGTCGAAGGGGATTTATTTAAACCAGGTATCATCAACTGGCCAATAAGCCAGTATTCTCAGCCCTGCAGCGAAGTTGTGCTTTTTGGCGGGGAAGGCTACCTGACGGCAGCGAGTTCCCTGACAACCTTTCAAACTTTGTGAACAAATAAATAAATAAGTATACACACATATACATGTGTCTGTTGTTCTTCTTGGTCTAGGGGTAACATGCTAGCATCTGGTTCCCAAGTTCGCAGGTTGAAACCCGGCGGAGAGCAATGAATTTTTTTCGGGCATAAAAATAAAGTAAAGCCGTTGGTCCCATGTCGTAGAATTAAGCACATAAAAGAACTTCAAGCCTGATAAAAAGTTAGCGGTCTTTCACTGCCAATATAAAATGGGACGCTAAGTACCGCAGCAGTTGAAGAGCGTTCATAAATAAAACTAAATTTAATTTAATTTCGCTAGGTTATGATAACAGAAAAGCGGGGTAACATTTGAAGGATTGCAAGCTAAGCGGACTGATGATGTCAGAGACAGGGTTGGAGTCTGTACGCTCACGGTACCCTCACGCGACTACTATTAGTCTCGTCTGCCTGTTGTTTTGTCTTTGCTGCTCAAATATTGGTTCGTAGAGCACGTGCTCCGTGCGTCTACAGGCAAATGTGCAGTGAACGCCAGTCTTTACTTACCCCAAATGCGATCTCTAGTTATGAAAATTCATAATTCATTGCTAATGAAAAAATAATTGGCCATTTTGCTTCCACACTTCTGCATTCCGTATTTTAATAAAATACTTTCAGTTGCATATTTTCACCAGCATGGATAGTCAGTCTTGTGAACGGAAGCTTTGCAGTTTAATTTCTACAAAGACCTACTTCCTGACTTGAGATTTTCCTCTCTTCATAACCGGCAAATGCCTAAGAGATAATTTGAAATTAAGACTTCAACGTTTCCTTTCCAAACTCTTATCATCATATTTCTTGTATTGTCAATGTCATCACCTTTGCTGCCGTGTGCAGTAAGAAGGATGTTAGACACCATTTGAAAAAGAAGCTATGCATTTCCTGGGGTATGTTTAACACTACACTCATTGTACTCCTTTCGATATTTTCACATATTTGTTCTTTAAAGTAGAACGATATGTATTGATACGTGATGGCGCCTTATTTTCTCATGAATTCTTGCAAAAATTACACAGTTGGGAGCAGGAAAATTTCCCTCGAAATTGCAATACAATTATTTCCTCCGTGAGTGCTCCACAATTATCTAACCAGCCCTAATTTCCATCCCAGTACTTATCACGTCTCTCCAGGACTGGCATAAAATAAATCCTAAAAAAGAAGCAAAGGACGACTTTATACGCCGTGTGGAACGAAAAAAATCTTATGTGTTCCATTCGCATGACTTTCTCTACATCTCTGTAACAACTTATTGTTAATAAACGTATTCTTCATGTTAAGCGAAATAAACATAAGCAGAAACGGCCTTATTACTTAGTTTCTTACAAGTAGAGGAGAAACAAGGGAATACATCAGGCTAAACCGACAGTCAAATGTTTTAAAGGTGTGGTTGCTATGGGATTGGAATCCCATTCTTTGCGTGGCCAGGTGTTGACAAGTTCCCGTTTGAGAAAAGTTTAAGTATTTCAAAACAGAAAGCAATAACAGGGAATATCTCAAAAACAGCCAACTTCACAAAAAAGTGTGTATAACATAAACTGTATGTTTTAACGTGCTACACATTTTTTTGTTAACCAAGTTATTTTTAATTTCTTACGGTTTACCAGTTATGCAAAATTCTTTAAAGTTCATTAAGAATAAAGATGGCTTTAGAGGATATTTTCAGAAAGTTCAATTCCAAGTTTGGTATTTAACGGACTTTGTATTTTTGAGCTAAGCTACCAACAGATAAACATCCACACTGACAGACACGCACATGGACATTTTTCTAAAAATCCTTTTTTTGGATTCAGGGGATATATTTCCGGTGAAATCTCCGAATCAAATTTTTGGGTGCAACACAATATCTTCTCTGTATACTATGTACATAGCACGTGCAGGGAAAGTAAAAATGGGTTAGAAATAACCTTCACAGCGAATTCCATTCTGTTTCCCGTAAACGAGTAGACATGATTCACACCTGTGACCTGGGTGTGTTCGGTTCATGTCCCGGCCACCACGGTAAGTTATAAACAGAGGCAGTCGTTTTTGTTTTCAACGATAAACGAGAAAGTTGTTGAATTACAGAAACAAAATGTTTTGTATGCATTTTACACAAATTTGAAACGGTGTAAAGGCTAATTTTTTGCGAGTTTTTGATAATGCTTTATATTTTCAAGAACATCTTTTTTGGGGTGTTTAATGTCCGCTTTTACTACTATGGCACCGCAGCCGACGATACTGATGATACATGCAATAAAGGTTGACCACCGGTGGAATGCGATGTCGGGGGAAACCGGAGAAAACCGGCGTCTGCGCCGCTTTGTCCACCACAACTCCCACATGCGGAATTGAAACCGTGAGCCTTGGTGAGAGACGAGTGATCCAATCAACAATAAGAAGTTAGGAATTAAAATACTTAAAAGATACAAAAATAAGGATAGTAAAATATCAAATATTAGAATTTCAATCTAAAGAAAAACCTGTAGTTCACGTTATTTTATTCTAAATTAACTTGCCGAGAGCCAAATGCGAAGTATTAGAGAGTGGTCATTTTGGAAGTAGAATAAGTGCACTTGCGGAACACATGGGCTCCGAATGTTAGATATACAGTAGAAGATAATTAGAACTTTTTTATAAGCTCAGCAACATCATCGGAAATAGTGAAGAAGGGAAGCATAGTTTTGCAAGATTACTCAAGATCAACATTACGTTTTCAGAAACTGAAGATTTAACATAAAACAAAATAGTTTTTCGATTGCATTCATTTAAAAATTCAGTCACCGAACAACTATCAGTTTAAAATGCGTATAATCGCTAAACACGATGTTGTAACAACAGAAGCTGTACACAAAATTGACAATTGAGATTAACATTTGAAATGCATGTCTACCAATAGTTTGGAAAATTGCTTGAAAGCATTAACCAAAAGTAAATATTAACTAGAAGATCATAAGAACGGAACAACCTTTATAGTAATGTTACTGCGGTAATAAATATAGCTATAAGTTAATGTTCACTCTTATCTAACTGCACATTGTAAATCCTGGCGAAGACGTGATGTCCCTGGTTTCAAAAATATATATTATTATGTATATATTATACAATTTAGAGCACTGTCAAAAATGGTATACATCTCATGATAAAAGTGACTTTGTCTCCACCGCAAGCATTCTTACTCGCAAACTAAAACCCTACTTTTAATCGTTGTATCATAATGAACATTATCAAAACATAATATTGAGATCAGTTTTTTGACATGTGTGTATGTGTTATAATACATCAAAGGGCATAGAGCATAATTTCTGCATCTATTTTTCTGCTATTTAATATTAATTAATTCCCAAATTTATTGTCCACAATACCCTGAATAAGAGGTCCACATAGTCGACTCTCTGTAATACGAAAACTGCAGAGAAATAAATTTTAACCCTACAGTGTCTAGTTACAGCAGGAGTCCCACGGTCATGAATTCAGAGGTCAATTTGCATTTTGTCAATGGGCATTATATAATGTGGACAATGATCCTGCCCTTTCATCCTGTTTTCGGACGAATCGGGATTTCACAATAATGGATCTGTGAGTCGTCAAAGCATGCACCACTGGAGTGTTGATAATCCCACTGGTACAGGCTGCCTAAAGCGCGAATGCGCATTAAGGATGTGAATAAAATGGTATTCAAAATTAGAATGTTATCAATGCATAAGTAATAATTTAAAGATGCAGATATATACAGTGTTTCTGATAAGCTAATATTAGTGCTCGAAGGATTTGAAATAAATCCAAGACCGACGGATATGGAACAAATCAAGCTGTTAGCAGAAGTAAAGAAGCTCTAAGAAAATTCAGGATCAAGATTGTATAAGAACATGGAATAAATAAAAATACTGGTACAAAATCTAAGAGAAATGGAAGCGGAATTTAGAGAATGTAAGGAAAACATTGAAATCAACAGAGCAAAATGTGAAGCTTGCCAAAAAAGAAATAATTTGGCGCTTTTTGGAATAACAGAACAATAGAGGTGATAACTGAAAAGGTGGATGCCTACAAAATGAGCAATAGGAAAGATAAAAATAGGCCAATGTTGGCCAAAATAGCGACAAAGGATATAAAATGGCTGATACTGAATAAAACAAATCTCCGAGGAACAATAGATCAGGACAGAGAACAGGAAAGAATAAGAAAATCTCTTTAAAGAAGTAAAAAACTGCAGGGAAAATATTTATCAGGTGGATACAATTATCTGTGGAGGTAGAGGCAGAAGCAGAAGACGGAGCCATGCAGAGATCACTAGAAGGGAAGAAGATGGTTCTGAGGTGGATCAACACTAAGGGAATCATATATGGAAAAGAAAGCTTTAACAGGAATGCCAAGATGAAATAGGAGAACTTCAAGGCCAGAAGAACGACAGGCGAAAGTCAGACGCGAAAAAAACTGAAGATGATGCTTCAGCAGGCAATGTGTTAAATCTGCAACATGTTCATGAAGTGGTTCAAGTGCCGACTATGAATGACACTGAACAGCTGGTGAAAGCAAAAGGTCAGAGCACAATTTCTACTTGTAGTGGTAGCATAATGCAAATAAGGTAAAAAGAAATAGGTGGATGCATAAGGGAGGATAGAGTAAGGAAAACGAATAAACTAAACTATAATGAGTAGTATGGTAAAGAATGTAAACAGACAAAAGCAGAGTTTTTAAGGAAAAAATGGGAAATACAAACAAAAATTGATAGACAGAATTTTTAGTCTGCTATAGGAGAAATAACTGTTTATTAGCAAAGAAAAAGCACCATGGAAGCAATTTGAGAGAAATACAGCAATAATATGTAGGATATAATTAAAAAGATAATTAAAAATACGGAAGGAAAAACAAAATGGAAGCTATATCTCCAGAGTGCAATTACCACCGTGGAGGGGTGCCACCATTACAGTCCTCGTCCACAATTACAACCCTGAAAAAGACCGGTTGGATGAAATAGAGATGAAATGAAGGAACAGGAAGTTTGGGGGTATGAAGAAATCTCTCCAGCATTTACCTAGTGACCAGGGAGAATCCCCCAAAAACCTCGGGTCAGAGAGGTCGACCGCGGAAATTTATTCCACGATCTCCCGAGTGATAATCTCAGGCGAGGCACAAGGGAAACCTGGTTTAATTTGAAACAGCAAAGTGATATGCATTATCACTAGGCTGAGGAATTCTCAAGCAGTAAGCTTCAAGTTAGATACGTTAAAACTAGTATCTATATATAGAACGTACACAACGACCCTCACTCAGTGATGGCAGGTAAAACACTGACTTGTGATTGGTATTCACACTTCAACAGTTAGAATAGAGAAGAGGGAGCTTCCTTGTCTTACATGTCATAACATAAAATCTGGTAACAGTTAAATCTAATTTCCTTTCTTTATGAATGTAATGCTCAGTAATTCCTATAAGGGATTATCGCACTCTCATAACGAGAATCATGATGTTTAGATACTTGCAATTAAAATACGCAGAAAAAACAAATTAAACGTGAAAAGGTGGAACGATAAATTTAAAATATCCAATGTGTTCCATTCACACGACTTTTTCTGCCTGCTCTACTAAAAAGTAGTCTTACAAAAGGTTATTCCTCTATCTGCTTGATGCTGATCGAGATCAACTTTAGCAAAAGTGATTTTATTACTTAGTTCCTTTCAGGGAAATATGGGAATACATTAGGCTAAGGCGATAGTCCAATCCTTTAAATGCTGTCGGTATGCGATAATGTTGAAATTCGGTTCTCTTTGCATGGTCAGGAGTAAAACAAACGGGAGATAAAACAAATGAAGGCCCTCATTGGAGAACATTATTTTCAAATTGAAACCCTAAAAGGGAATATCTCGAAATGGCTAGCTTTAAAGAAAGTATATGACGTGGATGTTTGTTTCGTCGAGAGCTACATTTTTGTGCAGAAAGTTTTTGTATATATCTTATGGTCTAGGTAGGTAAAAGTTCATCACAATGAAGATTTCAGAGGCAACCCCATCAAATTCAAGATATGAATTTTATTGGCCATGTAAAGGTTTTAAATATACAGTGTTTTAATCAAAATCGTTAATAGTCATTTTTGAGAAAAACAAAACGTTTGAAAAATCTTCCATCTAACTAAAGGGTAGCTTGGTGTAGGGGCATTTTATTGAAATTTAATTTTAATTATTTAAATTTTAATTCGTGCCGCATGCTTAGTCGATACTAAACTTAAATACCAAGCTTGGTATTTAATGGACTTTTCATCTTGAGTTGTGCTGCCCATAGACACACATACGCGGACGTTTATCTAAAAAGGCTTTTTATGGATTCTGGGGACCTCAAACATGTATTTTGGAACTTCGGCATTAATTCTACAATACTATAATATGCCTATAATCTGAACAAATGCCTGCTACATATTTTAAGAAAGTAAATAATTTTGTTGTCTTAACATTGGTCATTAAGGAGGGGTGACCAGGGTTTCCTGTCCGATCTGTAAAAGCCTGAAACCACATGAGCTATTTTAAGCTGCACAAATGCTTACCCCTCATCTCCCTCTCGCCCTCTCATCGTAATGAAAGTGCTTAAGACGATAGTGTTTAATGTCCGCATTTACTACCATGGCACCGGAGGCGATGGCACCGGTGATACCTAGAATGAAGATGGAGCACCGGTGGAATGCTATGGCGAGGGAAACCGGAGAAAACCCGCACTTGCGCCGCTAACTCCACCACAAATCTCATATGCGGTTGCTTGGGATCAAACCCGGGCCGTCTAGACGAGAGGCGCGCGGTCTAAGTACGAGAGTTTGACAACCGATACAGCGCTGAAATCGCAGAGACAGTCACTTTGTTTTTTTTTTTTTATAATGTTTAACGCCCGCTTGTACTACAAATGACACCGCAGGTGATCACACCGATGATACATGGAATGAAGATGGAGAACCGGTGGAATGAGATGACGAGGGAAACCGTAGATCCTGGAGAAAACCCGCCCCTGCGCCGCTTTGTCCCATAACGGTCACTTGGGATCGAATCCGGGCCGTGTAAGTGAGAGGCGAATTTAAACTCTCGGCCACGGCGTGGTCTGTTCAGTTAGCTGGTTCACGCAATCGCCCGGAAAAAGGAGGCTTCTTGTAACTGTATATAGTCCGAGTCGTTTAAGAAAATAGCGAAATTGTCAAATAAAGTTGAAAAAATCTTCTAAGAGTTATTAAAAATTAAATTGTGTGTTAAAGCGCAGCTCTCATGAACGAACGCCCCTGCAAATGATATTATCCTCATTCCACTGAGCTAATGAGTGGATGATAATAATTCAGTCCCTAGAGATCCCTCCAGGACATCCGTTCACACTTGCTGTAGGTACATGTCATGGAACGTTTAAACATAAGAAGGTAGAACTTGTTGCTTGCTCCGCAGGCGACCAGCAATGCGTGTAATTGGAACGCGGAATCCATAACGCCCGAGTTTGGTATCGGGATGGAGTTTGCTCTGGGGTGAATAACCTCAGCCCTCATTCAAAATGATATACAGCTTTGGTGTAGATGGAGCCGGTCCCCATGGCCGCGCTCGCTAAAACGAGCTACGTGGCGCAGTGGATCGTGGGTTCGAGTCCGCATTGGGCATGGGTGTTTATGAATTTGTAGATGTGTATATGTCTGTGTATGTATATGTAAAAAGAAAACGTTAGAATTAATTGATCAACTAAGGAAATGTAGGAAGCTGAAAAAAAAAAAAAGAGGAAAAAGGAATACAGAAAAAAAATGGAAAACGATGGCCTTTAGAGCTGCAAAATGTAACTCCACTTTAACTAGTTTTGTCTGAAGCCCCCCCCCAAAATAAAACTAGTTTTCAGTACTATATCATCAGTGAGGATTCATATAATTACTAGGAATATCATTTTCATATGATTTATGTAGCAGCTTACATTACAACTCCCCTGATATGTTCCACTCATTCGTTTGTCTCTTTTCGCTTTCATTTATATACACATATTCAGCGTGGAGGTGAATAAGTGCAACTCATTTGATAACTAGTAGAGAACACTGCGTATAACACATAAATGTATCTCATTTTGTCCACTTACTAGTAGCATTGTCTTAAATGAAGTACAAATTTCAGGTTATAATGTGTTTTGAACGGCTGCGTTTACATACATCACTCCACCTATAGTCGAGCAAGGCAAACGGTAGAGAGCATAGGAGGGTATGACCTGTTACATAAACAACCGAACGCCTGAGATAGGGATCAATAGCCATCCTAAAACATCATGACATTTTCCTCATGAACATAACTTTGAAAAAAAGCAAAAAAAAAAAAAAAAAACTGCAAATACTGTATCACCATAGCGTCCTTAAGCGATGATATATAAATATTTGTATTTATTCATCTTCCACACTCTATATACGGTTGACCAGTGTCAAAAAACTATTATAAGCATTTATACAGTATAGTCAATACAGGTCATAGTTTATACTTTTTTCCTCTTTAATTATTTCTCCATTAGCTGGCACACAACAATGTATGAAGTATAGTTTTGATTTAAGGATTTCAATATAAACTATACTCTTTGTGAAATATCCACTGTTTGGATTAATCTATTTTACCATCATTCGCATTCTGGCTCTTTCTGTTGAATTCTCTGGCATTATACCACGCCGCCGCGGTCATCCGCTTAAAACCCAGAAGAACATGTAAACACAATAAAGCATGTACAGCAAAACACACCGAAATTATATAGTAATATATAACAATAGAGTAATGCTTTTAAGTGTGTGACAATCTCACAGTTGAACGCTGAATGAAAAAAGTGCAACCAACTGTATTCAATCACTGGCTCCTGAAACCGTATGTGACAAATTCCTCTATGTATACCTCTTGGTTATCGTGAAATTTAGTTCATATTTATCTGTATTTTTTTAGCTGCAAAGGTAATAATTTCGAATTTTTAGAGTTTTCTTTATCTCTTGAGCTAACAAAGACATCTGGCGTGGCATAAATGTCATAGTTTTCTCTGTTTTGCTGAAGACGCTGTCAATTCATAGCGCTGCAGGTGTGCCGGAATTTTATTCCGCAGAAGTTCTTTTCATGCCGGCAAATCTACTGACATGGGGCAGTCACTTTTTAGTACACTTAAAAGCTATCGTGTAAACCAGCAAAGATCAAAACAAATAAAAAATTACGTAAATGTATCGTGTACTCTAAATTTGATAAGCATTTTCTCTGTACATAAGTGTGTTTATATTAATCATTGCAGGAGAGATACTGTTCCAGCATTATATAATAATGTTTATTTAAGTTTCGTGATTATGTTAGCCCGTTCTTGTCCTTGGTATTTATTATATTCAGCAGCTTGGCACGAGTAACGTCTCTGTAAATTAAATTCGGTATACTACATTTCTTTGGAACACACTAAATATTTTGCTATTGTTACGGTATCCACAAATATTAACAACTCTTCTCAGATAGGAAATATTTGTTGGAGTAGAGGGTCTTTGAGGTATACCACTCGCTGAAGCCGTGGCAATACTCTGCGCTACACATATATAACATAGACACACACCGCCGCTGTTCTGACCTTGACTCTTATGCTCGCTCGGTAAGGCTTCTATGCAGACTGATGTCTTACAATTTCCATTTGGAAATGCCTGATGTAGATCTTAATATTAAATTCGGACATATTTGTATATAAGGTTATAAGTACTGTGACATAGTGATAAGTGATAAGCTTTAATGCACTTGAAAGTTTACGATGTTTATGCATTTTAGTGACAAAACTTTAAATGTTGTATACATTGTATTTGTAGTTCTGTATGCCTTGAAATATACTATGCTCAAGGCCTGTTTGGCAATAATAAACTTACAGAATCAAGTAACTATTACAGTTAAAAATATTATAATAGGACAACTGTTCTACCGGTCACGAACCTGCAATATATATATATATCCACGCAGTTTACGGTCACGCAGTGCAGAGCAGACAATTCAGCAGGATCAGCGAGCAAAGTTACTCTCTCTGTTTTACTCAAAGAGCAACCAATTGGTGGCGTCAGGTATAGCTTTTTTGGAGACAAAATGCAGGCGGAAAGAAGCAAAAAAACATAAAAACGGAACATACGGACAATGGATTTTGTTTGCTAGACGCGAAGGATAAACACCGCCAGAAAAAAAAACGGAAGTGAGAAAGAGAGAGAGACATTGGACTTTCGTGGAGGGAGGACGAGATCCCAGTTCGAAGAAAGAAGTCGCCAGGGATAAGTATTTAGTAATTCATGAGGAGAAAATAAAACACCACATTCAAAATGCTGTTAACAGTAGGAAGACTACTGCAGAGCAGATTATCTTGGTAGAGCGACCAGATGTAGTGAAGCGAATGTAAGAGGTATTACACTCAGCAAGGGGCAAGTGGAGTGAGTATTACGTTCTGGAAAAGTACCTCAATACCAAAACGTAATGAAATAATTATTCTTCTTTCAGCAAAATTAATACACTTCAAAAATGGTAAAAAGCGCTAAATTAGAATTTACGAAACACAACACCGGACCACAATTTAAGTAATCTACATGCAGAAAGGTTATATTTATTGATTTCAAATTACTCCAGTTATTACACAAAAAACTCACTTACAATATATAAGATACCTACAAGGGAAATGTGGAGAAAAGAAAGAAATGAAAAGGAAGAAAGAGAAAATGGAAGGTCTCCATGTTTATCCAATTCCTCTAGTTGGCCAGTAGATTCAAGCCAATTTTGAAAATAATATGAAAATTTCTAAATGTTTTACAAATATGTTTATGAACAGCTCAACTGAAAACTGAAAGTTCATTAAATAATAAATGTTGTATTTGATTTTACATCGCACAAAGTTAGGGCACGAAGATTTTCATAAAAATCTCACCACCCCAAAGTACCCTTTATACCCTGTTTTTGTAATTTTTTTTATCATTTTAAAAATTGGCCAACACCGGAAATATATGTGTTGAGACCCCGTGTATAAAAAACACTTTTAAAAAAAGGTCCCCGTGCGTTTGTGTATGTGAGCAGCATAACTTTAAAAAATTAAAACCCCTTGAAATTCTAAATTTAGAATTTAATTTAACATCTTCCAAGGATACGACACGAAGATTTTCATCAAAATCTCACCACCCCAAAGCACCCTTTATACCCTGTTTTTGTAATTTTTTTTTTATCATTTTCAAAATTGGCCCGCACCGGAAATATGTTTTGAGACACCATGTATAAAAAACACTTTTAGAAAAAGGTCCGCGTGCGTGTGTGTATGTGAGCAGCGTAACTCAAAAAACGAAAACCCCTTGAAATTCTAAATTTAGAATTTCATTTAACATCTTCCAAGGATGCGATACGAAGAGTTTCAGGAAATTGCTCTCACCTCAACTATCTTTTACATGGAACATTTTTCGAAAGCGGTCATTTTCACAAAAATGACTAAGACTTCAATTAAAATACCGATTGTTTATTATAATTTCATCACAGATGAAATGCATATCTTGAATGTTCTGGAAATAGCCTCAGAAAATCTCTTCATTCTGGATGACTTTTGCGTAACTGCTAAATCTTAAGAGATAGACAAAAAGCTACTACACAAAACATTAGATCTCGTTAGAACACACCATTTACGGCGTCACATTTTTTCTAGAGTTAACCGTTTCCGAGACATTCCTCGTTATTGATATCTGTTTTAAAATACTTTAACTTTTCGGAAACAGGAGGTCGTCCGTGTTTCTTTTGTTTTACTCCTGACCATGCAAGGAAGCAAATTTCAATGACAGCCGCATATCGACAGCTGCTAAACATTTGACTGTCGCTTTATCCGAGTGTATTCCCCTATTTACCTTTTAGTTACAAGGAAGTAGGTAATAATAAGTACTATTTCCGTTGTTTATCTGGATTAGCATGATGTAGATAAAATAATGTTCTTACGTAATAGTAATTTGTTTATGGAACAGATAGAGGAATTTATGTGAATAAAACACATAAGATTTTATCTTGAAAAGGGAGCAGTAAGTAAGTAGTCAATTATTTAAACGAGTCAAAGTTATATATTTCCTCTATATTTTCTCGATTTTCTGACAAAGCCGAGCTGAAATCTTCAACATATGCTGAATTGACAAGATGGAGGCATCGCTTATCCGTGTATTAGGTTCCCTGCTAATATGCCCGCTGCAACAAAACTGCGCTTACCCGCAAGATTTACTTACATCTGCCCTTGAGTAATATAATATACCAGTGTTCACGTGTCCACCCGAGGCCGTACAGCGAAACACTATACTAATGCAATGGCACATTATAATCACATCTCGGCAATTATGAATACGTGACATTTGAACCGAAGGCAATTAATCAGTTAATTAACTCGGGTGTTTAACTGATTGTTATGGCTAACGTCCAATCGTCACAGGCAATTACATTTTAAAGCGGTAGGACAGTTTATACCAGAGAAATTTGCTAGCTATTTCACATACACGGGTGTATGTGTCCCTTTCATTTACTGTGAGGCAATAGAGGAATTATATTAAATCCTAACCACAAAATGTTGCCGCCATCTTGTAAATTTTATTCTATTTTGTGTATTCGATGTTCAAATGTTTTGTTCTTGTTGCATTCCGAGGTTGAAATCACTGGGTGTAATATTAATTATACCTTGTGTTTTCGTTGTGTATAAGTGTTTGATTTTCTCTCTGCGATTTGGTTTGTAGTGTACAAGTATCGTGATTACATGTTGATTTTGTTGGTTGTGAAGCCTGTTAAGGTGGTTTTCACAAGCAAGTAAGAGACACTCCGAGATCATTAGCAGTCGAGTATCTAATAAATAGTATTATTTTATTTCGAGGAATTAGAAAGATTTCCCGTCGGAACTTATAAAGAGTTAAACTCACGTTCAATAAGAAAGGACTGAATTGCACCAAGTGATCGCAATTTTGTGCACGAATTGTAAAAATAACTTAAAATAAATCGCAATTCAACAAGGAATCATTATTTTAGATCATCAACTCACTTTAGTAGCCTGAATCTGAAGAGCCAAATAAACCCAGCATAAAACGCCCTGAGATAATATTACTTCAAATTTGGCGTACCAACGCGACGCCGTTTATTTTTATTTCAGCTGCTACTTAGGTAACTAGCAGGAAACTTCTTCGCTGTTTGCGTTATTGCCTTAAGCGCAATCTATACTTGTTGAAAATGCCCAAAGAACATATAATTAATCTGTTATAGAATCAAGATGCAATTGCGGGTTTGTCTTCCAAATAACTAAACACGTAAGGTAATGCATCTGTGAAGTTTGGAAAATCCATAATATGTAAGATCTTTTGTTGACATTTATATTATTATACCAACAATAGTGATTATGTGTGTCAGTTTTAAAAATTCCTGCTTGCAGGACTATGCAAAAATATTGTTATAGCATAAATTCATTGTTGAAATAAAAGCGAGCCACATTGATACATTTCTTAAAATGTCCACATAAAAGTTCATGTTTTATAGCAAGTGAGTTTATAAATAGTAGATCTATCTTATCGTATTTTTATATTGATTCCAGGTAACTAATGTAGAAAAATTGTTATCCTTCGTACACTTCAGAACTCTTGATTTTATTAAAAAAATTAATCTTTACTTCAAAATTGGAACATTATCTCGAAAAACTATATAATCCTTTTATTTAACCCACTTATGAGAGGAAATACAAAAAAATTGAAAAAATTAGTAAAAAATTGCATCGTGTGGTGTATTTTGATTTTGGAAAGTGTTGGAAAAGAGTTTGCATGAAAATAGGGTTTAAAATTGGACATGCCAAATAATAAGCATGAGAACACCAATTTATAGCTTCAAGTAATTGATAGCTAAAGTGCGTCAATTGGGGGAAAATGTGTTTTCTTAAAGTTTAGAATGTACATTAATTTATTATGAAAATAATAATTATTCTATAAATAGATGAGTCGCGTGATGCACTTTGGAAAGTATTCGCATTCAAATTAAACTTATAAAGCAAATGTGTTTGCAAATAAATCCACCATATAATACTTTTATATTCAACCCAAATAATGCAGAACAATTATTTCTTTCCGTACTCTGCAAAAATATTGATTTTTCAAAGTTTAATAATTTGTTTCTCAAAACTTAATATTTGATTTAAGTAACTATGTACGAGAAGCCTGCCAAACTTAAAAGTTTAACATTTTAAAATTTTCGTCACAAATCTCTCAATTTTCACTTTTGGAGAACTACATTCTTGAAAAGTAAGGTATAGAGCACCACAAAAATTCACTCATGTTATAATTATATTGAAAAAAATCTATGAGCAAATGTCAGATACATTGGTTTGAAGTTTTTATAAACAAGTAAATTCAATATTAAGTACCTTAAACTGCAAATTGTTTTGTGTCAGGCACACTCACTTTCTCACTTCTTCTCTCTCTTTCCTTCCCACCCGTTTTCTTTCCCTCCATCTCCGTCTCTATCCCTCTCCTATTCGCTCCTTCTCTCACGCTTTCTTTGCCTTCTTTGCATCATCATGTTTCACTCTATGCAACACAATGCGGTGTGGCGTTTCGAAAAGGGACACGTAATAACATTGGTATTGGGTGGTAATACAAAGTGAAACAATAATAAAAGATTTGAAGGTATAAGCATTATATGTATTTCTTGGTAGATAGGATTAGTTGGGGTGATTTGTTTATGCGCATTAATAATAAGAATTACTTTAATTTCTCAAACATTTTGTCTTACATACCTGTGTAAATAATACAACTGTTTAGAAACACAATGGTCATTTTTTTCCTTGTTTTGCTAAAATTTTAATTAGAATTAACAGCAAATGAGACATTTAGATTTCTTTTTTATTTTTTTTTTAATTTCATACCAGATTAGTAAGCCTCCGCTTTGGAGGAACAATAACCATGCTTTCTAAGTTATACAAGACTGGGCAAAAGCATGATGAACAAGCACACACACTTGCAGACATAAATATGTTTCTTGATTTCGGAGAACCAAAGTTGTTAGGTTTTCGTTAAGCTCTTTGTACATACATTTTAACTCTATGTATTTAAATTTCGTTCAAACGTGTAAATTTAAATATTTTAAGCCACTAATAGAGTTTGTCTCAACTATTTACTATCTGTGTCAAGCTTGTAATAACTTCTGCCATCTCAAACTTAGTCATTGTGTACAATGCTAAGACATCTTCCAAAATCCCAACTACATGAATAACAACAAGTTCTAATAGATTTCGCCTCAGATTTCAACATGCCTATGGATATGTCTGCGGTGCTAAGAGATGGGTAAAGTCTTTCAAAAAGGGAAACAGAAGTATTCAAGAACAGCCTCCTAGTGCTCGCCGACGAACTGTCTCCACGGAAAGAGTTGATGAGCTCATTAGAGTAGGCAGCGTGTCAATCTGGATGAAATCACTGTTAATATTGCAATAGGACATAGTGCAGTGCAAGAAATAATTGAACGTTTAGGTTATTGAAAAGTTTGTGAAGGTTGGGTTCCACTTTTATAGATCGAAGTCCTCAAACATCAAGATGAACAGAGTTTTCAAAACGCAGGTGATGACTTTTTGGCGATTATTTTGACAGACGAAAGCTGGCTCTATCATTACGAGCCTGAAACAAAACAATAGAGAATGGAATGACATCACTTGGGGCATATTCGGAAAGCACTGCGTGAGTGTCTTCGGGTAGCTGGAACGGTGTTCTATCGTAGTGGTATTTTGAAACTTGCAGAATGATGAAAAAAGTGTGTGCTAAGAAACTGAGACTGCGTTAGAAAGTGACAGAAAAACCTGTTGATTAAGATGACCTATTTGGTTTGTCTAAAAAGTCAAGTTTTCAGTTATGAGCCGTCGTACACACGGTAAACGAATGAACTGTTGCCATGGGTCACTGTTCCACGCCTTCCCTATGACCTAGATGTTAAAGGCGGCGTATAATTGGCGGAAAAAGCATTAATAGGCTAAACGCTCAGCGTTTTGAAATCGCGTCACTTGCTTGCGGTTCCAAGCTTCCATGGAGCGACCGTCTCCAAACAGAGCATTTTCCACATATGAGGATAAATACGGCAGACTTTAATATTATTTGCAACTCTGAATTTCTAAACTTAACTGACTCGTATTTTACATATGTAGATATCACTTCATGCGTTAAAAGAACTGCAGAGCTCAACGGTGCTATTTCAAGCGCTCAGAGGAGAGCTGCTTATTATATCTAGACAACGCATTTGTGGTACATGAAAAGATTGAAGTTCACTGTGCATTTATTTACTTGAAGACTTAAGCAGCACGTGATCTTAGAACCGGTTTTGAACAAAGAGAGATGAAAGTAGAGTGTACCGACCCCACCTCTGTTTCTGACGTCATCAATATCCGTAATGTCAGTCCTTCAAACGACCCCTCCTGCACTCTCCAATCCTAAGCATATCTAAGCATGGCATTATGTATTTCAAAACAAACATCAAAGCCTTAAGGGGACCAAGTTGATTTTTCTACCAGGGAACCTTAATATTAAAAAAAAAAAAATTATGGAATTTCTTTTCTAAGTAACTAAAATTAACTGAGTAACTGTATTGAAAAAATTAATTAATCCACAAAAATAATGAAAAAAGTATGTACGAATAATTCATCATAGGTTTTCCCGCAGTAAGATTTAGTTACATTTATTTAGAACATTTAAGTTAAAATTTTCACAGTTTGGTCCCCTTAATTCACTATTCCAATATGCTAACCATTTCTTGTTCCAATGAATAAATGCTGGCCTAATAACCTATCACCTCAACGATCAAAATGTTTGTTACAGCTTATTTCCAGCATCACTACTAGCAATTTCATTATCTTTCCTTTATGATCATGAGATAATTTAAATTATGATTAATCTATATAGATCCTGGAATTATTGAGCTTTCACTTCAAAGTGCTTCAAGATTTTCAAGAAAATCCTCACACTCCAAACCATCTTTAATTTGAAAATATTTTTTTATTTTTGTTTTATCAAAAATTGCTGTAACCATTCATTTTAAATGTTACGTTTAAGTTAATTTCAAGGATAATACAATTGTGTGTGAACTTTCCGTGAACAGTCTTTGAAGTCATAATTCTTAAAGAATTGGCTGATTAGTGCACTACACGAAATGTGTAGTTAAGTATATGAGCGGCAAAGGATAGCTAATGGGGGCCATACCTCGCACTACCCCTCAAACATCTTTTATGGCTAACAACTACCAGTAGGAGGGGATGAAATGAGGGAACCGCAGAAGGGAACAGGCCACAGAGGTGCTCAGAAGTCCCTAACATTTCCATCTTGAACAACCGTCCCAAGGTTGTAGCTACCCAGAAGACGTAAAAAAAACCTTGATCAGCACCCATCTAGAGTACATGGGGAATATGCTTTTCTTAGGTAAGCATACGCACCATCTGTCAGGCACCGCCATTGACCACTTAACCTAGAAGCACGCATAAAAGAGATGAAGGAAGAAAAATGAAATAAATGATGAAAAGGATATGATGGTAGTTGATAAATCATCCCTGGCTACCAACCAGGAAAGGCTACAAAAAATAAAGAAAAAAAAACATTGTCGAAGCATGCAGTCAGTGGTGCTCGAATTTAGGCCCTCCCGAATGCTCGTCTCGCACGTTACCGCGGAGTAATCTCGTTCACTTAATTACTAACATGCATTTTCTTGTTACATAAACAAATGGCTATTATCATCACGAAGATCGCATTTTTAATTAACTAGATCCATATTGACTAATTTAAGATAGCCTTGAAGTAAGTGTATGTTATGATTAAGACCTAAATTGAATTAAAAAAGTCTGATGTGTTACATTCACATGACTATCTCTACATCTCTGCAACAAATTATTGTTAAAAAGCTTATGTTTCTATTTACTTCATGCTAATCAAGAAAAAATTAGCAGAAATAGTCTTATTACTTGTTTCCCTGTAAGTAGAAGCGAAATAAAGGAATATCATAGGTTAAAGTGAGTCAGAAGCTGGTTGCTATGTGACTGAAGTTCCTTTGCTTGTATGGACAGGAATTGACAAATTCCTGTATGCGAAAATTATAAGTTTTTCAAAGCTGAAACCAAAACCAAGGAATAAACTCCACGAAAAACGTATATTTATGTGTTTTATCGTGATCTAAACTTATTGTGTGGTAATTTTTTGTCCATTTCTTAGGGTTTAGCAGCTATGCAAAATTCCGTAAAATTAATCCGGAATAAAGTAGTCTTCAGAGGTTATTCCCAGAAATTTCAAGATAAACATTTTATTTGGCATGTAATTCTCTTAAATACAAGAGATTTTAATCAAAATCGTTACAGCCATTTTTGTGAAAATTAACATTTTCGAAAATGTAAAGGGTAGTTGGGTGTGGGGGATTATCTTGAAAATCTTCCTGTCAAATCATTGGAAGACACTAAACTTAAACACCAAGTTTGGTATTTAACGGAATTTTCGTTTTTGAGCTATGCTCTCCACAGACACACACACACACATACACGGATTTTTTTTTCCAAAAATGCTTTTTTTTGGATTCACGGGGACCCAAAACATATATTTCCGATGAAATATCGGTATCGAATTTTTGGGCGGAATGCAACATCTTCTCTATACACTATGTATATAGTAGTATAGAGAAAGTAAAAAGAGGATATTGAGAGTCCCGAAGCTATTACATTCAGCACAAGTTTTAGGAAAACATTATATCTGGCCAAAAAGTTTTTAATCCTTTTCTTTCTTTTGAGAATTATTAAGGAATATAGAACTAACTATATCCATGGAAGCAGGATTAGTGATTGCAGGCACTGGACCTTTGTATAAGAACAACTCCATAAGCAGAGTTGACAATGCTGCGAAAGGAGTTCTTTCATGCCACACCAATTTTGCAGGTGGAGTTGGAAAACCCAGCAAATTTGAAAACTAATAGACACCCAGCTGGCTATCATAATATAACACACTAGTGACCTCGGTCCAAATCTTCTGTACATAAATGCATTTACAAATATCACAGCTTAAATGCTTTTGGCAAAGTATCTTACTGGAGCATTGATATATAGTTGAAAAAAGCAAAACCAGGAAGAATAGCGAAGTTGCGCCTCATCACAAGTCGTGAGCGGACAGTGAGACTACCGAATCTGCCTCTTTCTCTGAGTCATCAATTCCTATACCGCTGTTAAATTGCAATCCCTCAAACGACACCCCGTCTGCTCTCGTCACTTATCAAGGATACGGGGATATAGCTGACAATAAACGATACAGTGGATACTCTGCGAATATCTGCAACAGTATCAATTTGAGCCTTAGTTGTACTCTGAGCTCTTTCTCAGATGTTAAAAAGTAAGTTATTTAAGCATATCGCTTTAATTTGGAACACACAATGGATTACAAATATCAGTGGCTAGCACACAAGAAGTATCTTTTTACTTTCTCTAGCCAGTATGCACAATGTACATAATAGGTAGAGAAGGTTTTGTATTGCATCTAAAATTCGATACCGAGATTTCACTGGAATGAAATGTTTTGAGGACCCCTGAATCCAAAGGTCTTAGAAAAAATTTCCAGCGCTTGTGTGTGTGCGCGCCTATGGGTAGCATAACTCAAAAGCGAAAATTTCATTAAACACTAAACTTGGTATATAGGTTTATTGTCTACCAAGGTCATTACACGAACCACCCAAAACTGTCCTCTGCATTGAAGATATTACAACAATTTCGATTTTTTAAAAAATGGCTAACGATTTTGATTAAAACAAAAATATGTTCAAAACATTTCCATTACAAATGAAATGTATATCGTGAATTTTCTGGGAATAGCCTCGGAAGACCTTTTCATTCTGGATGAGTTTTACATAACTGGTAAATCTTAAGAGACAGAAAAAACTGACTACATAAAAATATAGATGACCTCAAAAATACACAGTTTATGTTACATTAAGAAATAGCTGGCTACACAAACAATGTGTTTCTCCTTAAAATCACAGTTTATGTCACATACATTTGTTCTAGAGTTAACCATTTCCGGAATATTATTTGTTGTTGGTTTCAATTTTAATATACTTAAACTTTTCTCAAATGGAATGTGGCCATTGCTTTAATATCTCTCTTGTTTTACTCCGGCCATGCAAGCGTAAAGTAATTTCAATTGTATCACATAACAACTAGCTTTTAAATGATTTGGTGACCGCATTATCCCAGTGCACCCCCTTATTTTCCCTTCTAATTAAAGGAAATCAGTAAAAAGACCATGTATGCTAATGATTGCCTCGATTAGCATAATGTAGATAAAAGAATGAGCTTTTGTAAGAATAATTTGTCTGTAAACCAGGTAGAGCAGTTATGTGAATTGAACCCATCAGTTATAAGGAAATTTAACAAGCATGTCTCAAATTTTATTTCTAACTCTATTGCTAATACAACATGGCAAATTTGGATAATATTTCGAAATATTTAAAATAACCAATGAAAATGGTTATTCGTGTATATGCGCATCAAATTAATGTTGCTTATTTTAGATCCTCAGATATCAAAGAATGAGATTTACATTTATTATACTTTTAGAAATATGCAGTCTTAATTTCGCTATACCACATATCTTTCGCTTTAGAAAATAGTATAAAAATATGATAAATATCATATATATTTCATCATTTGTAGTTTAGAGTATTGTTAAAACCTTTAGCACACTGGTAGTTCAATTATGAATTACTTATGATGCTAATTAAAATCAATATTATTTTTAATTTGAATTATAACCCTAATATACCTTCGGGTTAAGTAGGGTTTTGGTGACTGTAAGCTCATTGTGAATAAATAAATAAATTAGCTTAGTTCTCCGGGATAACCTCTCTTGCAGTATTTACTTTGATGTCTCACCGAACATCTGATTAGTCAGCAGCTGTAATAGTTTTGAAATAAGAATGCACTAGGGTTTTCATTCAAAATTTAAGTTTTATTCAAACTCGTAATTTTACTTTCTCTAGCACGTATGTACAATGTACAAAGTACACAGAGAACGTATTCTATTCCACCGTTAAATTTGACACAGAAAACTCAGAAAACTCAGAAAACATGCTTTGAAGCCCTCTGAGCATTTTTAGAAAAATGTATGTGTCTATTTTTTGATAGTGTTTAACACCCGCTTTTACTACTTGTGGCACCGCAGGCGATGACACTGATGACACAGAATAAAGATGGAGCACCAGCAGAATGTGATGGGGGGGGGAACTGGCGAACCCGGAGAAAACCTGCCCTGCGTCGCTTTGTCCAACAAAAATCTCACGTGCGGTCGCTTGGGATCAAACTCAGGACTTCTAGGTGATAGACGAGTGATCTATCCACTCGGATACGGCACGGCCGTCTGTCTCTTTGTGTCTGGACAACATAACTCAAAAACGAAAAATCGGTTATATACCAAACTTGGTATTTAAGCTTAACATCTCACAGGAATGTGACACTAAGATTTAAAAAGAAAATCTCACCCTAAACTATTCTTGTACGGAACATTTTTTCTAAATATTTATTTTCCAACAAATGCCTAAAACGATTTTGATTAAAATGCCATATATTAAATATGTTTATATTACAAATAAAATGTATGCCCTTAGTTTCTTGAGAATAGCCCCTGAATGAGTTTTGGACTGTAAGAAATAGGCAAAAACTTACTACACAAAAAATATAGATATTGTTAAAACACAGTATTATGTCATATACTTTTTGTAGAGCTAACCATTTCTGAGATATTCCCTGTTATTGATTTCAATTTTAAAATACTTACTTTTTTCAAAAGGGAAGCCCTCACCCGTTTCATATCTCTCTTGTTTTACTCGCGGCCGTGGAAAGAGATACGAATTTTAATGACAATTACATGGTGACAGCTATTAAAACAGTTGAGTGTGGTTTAGCCTAGTGTATTCCCTTACTTCCCTTTTTATTATCAGGAACTAGATAGTGAGACAAGTGTACATGTTGATTGGAATTATGTAGACAAACGAATGATCCTTTGTAACAATAATTTGTTTGCAAAACAGAGAAATTCATGTGAATGGAACACGTCAAACTTGCTTATACGTGCACGTTATTCAGCTTCTTATATTTATTTGGAACGTTATGGGAACAGTGAGTTATGGTTTGTCAGATGTCAGTGCCCTAACTTTAAATAATCAACCAAAAGCGAGATAGCGCTGCACGCTGCTCCCCAAAGTGATGCTAGCGCTACTGTAGCCAAGTAACGGAATTAATTACAGGCTGCTGAAATCTCGTTGGCTCCGTTCGCGCTTTTAACAAGCAAATGTTACACACGCGCGCGCACTCAGCTGCTAATTTGTGAAATTAGGAGATGTTCTATCCAACTGTGCCACGCAAAACAAAAAGAAAATCTGATGTGTTACACACATACCCATTACTTTCTCTAGCTGCACCACAAACTTCTTACAAAAGATTATTCTTCTTTCTACACAAACTAATCGAGATAAACATTAGCAAAATTTCCATATTACTTAGTTCCTTGTAAGTAGAAGGGAACTTAAGAAATGCGCTATTCTAAATTGATAGTCAAATGTTTTAAAAGTTGCCGTTATGCGATTGTCATTGCAAATCTCTTCCTTGCTTGGCCAGTGGTAGAACAAAAGAAAATCATACACTTTCTGTCTGAGAAAAGTATAAGCACTTTAAAAATGAAATCAATAATAAAGGATATCTCGGAAACGGTTACCTCTGCAACAACGTAAAGGGGATAAATTGCGTGTTTTGACGAGATACACATTTTTGGTGTAGTGAGTTTCTCTCTCTCTCTCTCTCTCTCTCTCTCTCTCTCTCTCTTACGGTTTAGCAGCTAAGCAAAATTTGGCAAAATTCATCCAAAATAAAGAGGTCTTCAGAGGCTATACCCAGAAAATTTAAGATATACATTTCATTTGGTATGTAAATATATTTTATCTGCGGTATTTTAATAAAAATCGTTGGAGCCAATTTTGAGAAAATCAAAATCTTCAAAAAAACTACCTATAAAGAGTAGTTTGTAATTGGGGAATTTTCTTGAAAATCTTTGTGTCGCATACTTGGAACATACCAAATCTAAATACCAAATTTGGTATTTAACGGTCTTTTCGTTTTTGGGCTATGCTGTCCACAGATGCACACACTCACACACACACACACACGAATCTTTGTCTAAAAATGCCTTATGTGATCCAAAACATACATTTCCGGCGAAATCTCGATATCGAGTGTTAGTTGTTCAAACAAAGGAATAGAGTTAATTTGAAAATGCGTATTCACAGCTACTATAAAGATATTTTAAGCATTGAAAAATCATAACAATTAGTATGTTAGTTATTCGCAAAAATCCCTAAGTTAATTTGTGGTGCTTTACTGTGGAACTTTCAAACGTTTTTAGAGCGACGGAAAATTAACGCCGAAGTTATAGGCAGCTCAACTTGCATCTGCGTAGATTGTTATGTCTACCAGGCCAGTTGATTTTAAAGCCCATGAAGAAAGCAAATGTTCCGTTACTCTTAACAATACCTATAGTAGTATAATTGATAAGTTGCTTCTGCGAATAAAATATCTGAATAAAGATATTTAAACTCAGGACTATAATTCCCAAATTCTTCATTGACAAGAGGTGAGAATTACGGCATGCTTTGAAAACTGGCATCTTCTTGATGTATACAATGTAAACATTGTAATTTATGGAAGCCAAGATATGTTTTAAATTTATTCACGTTTTCATATTCCAAATGAGAATCGATATTCGGAAAGATGAAGCTTTACGAAATTGTGTCGGAGCAATTTTATATACATACATACATACATACATACATATATATATATATATATATATATATATATATATATATTTTCATGATGTTAGTGAAATAACTTGGCCAAAGCTCACATGAAGTCACCATGAACGTTTGAAATAATCCAAGATATACAGAGTATCTATGCTCATTAGTGACTTGTCAAAGATGTATACACGTAAATTAAAGCAATTTTGGATTTATCCTTAAAATTCTGCCATCACCGCCCCCACATCCTTGTGTGCCTCGAATAATATTGAAATACAATATAACTCACAATGCGGTTTTTCTGAAGTCTGCCCGAGACGCAGATGTCGTTATTTTTTGTCTTTAGGAACAGCTCTTTGAAGGTATGATCAGAACATAAGTTGAAAATATTTCATAAAATATTTCTGGATCAGTAACATGAATATTATAACAGATTTTGTATGCACTGACCACAATAGTTGGCTGTACTATGAATCCTGGGACTTAAAGCACTTACAACATTGTAAGTCACCGTTGGGGTCGTCATCTCAAAATAATTTGAGATCACCTTGTGGTTTACCAGAAAACATGAGAGTCAGTTGAGAAATTTAATGCTCTGCCGGCATATTGCCATGGTAGCTCAGTGGTAGAGAAACCGGTTAAAAATATAATGTTTGACTTTTTTTAAGCTTTCGCCATTACAGCTGTGGGCTACTTAATTAGGAAAGCGCAAACTGCTCGGTGATATGATTAAGAGAGGATAATTACCTAGTTTGCTCACTCATCAAATCTAAATAAATTTTCAGGGAATGCTCAAAGATGCATTTTATTCAAGCAAGCATCGCATACTTCAGGAAAGTGTTCTCCAGTATGTTTGCTATCATAACTGCTGGGTGATGAGTAGTATGTTATACAATTAAAAACTTCTCCAGAACCAGGGAGGCGCATTGAAAAATAAGCCATATACATTTTTTGTTTGTGAAAATTGCAACATCAAGAAGGAAACGAATTTTTGAAATGAATTTTATACCACAGATTAGATAAATTACGATAAACAAATTATTAATTTATGGCACAAACGCCTAGACAGTGCTCACTACGCTCCTATAATGGCAGATAAAGTAACTGTTGGTAGCGTTTTCTATAATAAACATGGTATTTGCAAATGAAAGACTGTAAAATTGCCTCGGGAGGCAGGATAAACAGGTTACATAGAAATTACATTTTTAATTGATACTTTTCCAGATTATTTCATGCTAATCAAGAAAAATAAAACTTTCTTTACACCTATGTTTTAAAGTATTCAAACGGTCTTATTTATAATTCATTGTGATGGGAAGTTTAATTGCATCACTTGTTATTTAGCAGGTTTTGATTAGCTATGGACTTGATCGTTAATTGCACTTTTTGATCTGCACAATCTTCTTTCCATTAGTTTAGCATTTCAAACACTCTTTCTATTTGTATAAAATAGTTCGAAAGTTTTAAAACAAGTATGCATTCATTTCATTACGAAAGGTATCCACGTGGATTTATTGCAGTTACCTACAGATAATCGAATTAGTCTTCTCTTTGAACCGTGACTTTCCATGCATACAACGCTTTTAATGAACATTTCAAACTTTGTCTTTGAGGTAGAAGTAGTTTGAAAATTCAACTAGTTTTCGTTATATAGAGTTTTAGAACACGACTGTCATATTGATTTGCAATGTACATTTGTGTGCAACGAAGCCTTATTCTTACTCCGCAAATAGTGTTCCGGAAAACAAATGCGAGGGTTTAAACAAAATATATAGGATAGGATATAAACAGCTGAAGAAGAAATTGTTCTCTTAGGGAACTATTATATGAAATATTTGAATGTCCAGAGCAATGCCTTAATTTCTGGTTCTCCTTACGTGGAATATTCTTTCATATAGAACTAAATTAAATATGGTGCTAGTGGCGAAAAATAAAGTATAGTATGAAAAAGTGCTATATTAATGGTTGATAGGAATGCAGAGATGAAGCTAATAGGATAATTCGATTAAATTCTAGAGCTATCTAACAAAACTGTGAGAGAGGTAGCAGAAATAGAACTGGGAATGTGGCTAGAAAGGGGAAAATGGAAAGAACACAAAACTATTGCATACATTTAGACAAAAATGTGTTAAGAAACTTCCTAGTACATCAAGGGATAATCTTATAAATGGGTGGTTAAATAATTTTCAGAATAACTTGGACAGCAATGGCTAAATGAAAAATGGAAAAGAAAAAAAAAAAGGATTTGATAATATTAAAATACAAAATTTAATTATTCAGGTGGTATAATAGCGATTCCTATTTATTTTATGCACCGATTAAAAGTGCACGTGGAAAATAAAATTATATAGATCCAACAAATGAGAAGAGAGAAAGAGAAAGTATTGCATGGTTAAGAGATTAAGTACAGAGATTAAAAGTCTCAAAGAAAGGTATTGCATAAAATCAATTTTCCAATATATGGTACAAAAGTATATGTTTAAGAAATAATTTTAAGTGCACAGGAACAAACATTTGGAATAAAGTGTACTAATAAACTGTTTAAAATGTATATTAATATCAGAAATTTCCTAGGACAGCAGGCAGCAAAAGTGGACTACATGTGCCCCTTGAAGAAACGTAGAAGGTAACGACTGTATCTAGATCATGGAGTGATAAAAAACCAGAAGATTGAAATGTCTGGGTGACTGACTGAAACATAATCAATCTGCAAGTGTAGCGCTGTCCACTAGAGTAAACAAATAAGAATGGGTATACCAACTAACAGAGAACACATACAATAAAATATGCAACACCAAAGAGAAGCTCTATCACAGCCCTAACATGCTTCAGAATGTCTAGTATTAACCAGATAAACAAATAGGAATTGGCGTACCAACTGACACATACCTAAAAGTGAATCTCTATTCGAGAGTCATCCACTTTGATGTCCAAGCATGCTTCAGAATGTCCAGTATTGAACAGATAAACAAATAGGAATTGACATACTAACTGACCGGGAACTCATACACCAAAGTGAAGGTCTATGTGAGAGTCATCCTCTCTGATGTCCTAACATGCTTCAGAATGTCCAGTATTGAATAGATAAACAAATAGGAAGTGACATACCAACTGACCGGGAACTCATACACAAAGTGAAGCTCTATGTGAGAGTCATCCGCCCTGAAGCCCTAACAAACTCCAGAATGCCCAGTATTGAACAGATAAACAAATAGGAATTGGCATACCAACTGACCAAGAACACAAGCATCAAAGTGAATCTGTATCTGGGAGTCATCAGCTCTGAAGCCCTAACATGCCTCAGAATGTCCAGTATTAACAGAAAGACAAACTACAGGACAGAAGGATAATGCGGAAAATATTGGGACTATTCATGGAAGGGAGTGAAATGAAAGGTGACCCAACCACGAGATCTACGAGTGCTGTGAAAAAAATCACAATAAAACCTAGATCAATTATTATTCACTACACCTTTTTGAACCTGTGTGCAAAGTGGCATTTCTTTACCACAAAAGTATTCTCCAAGGGAAAACAAATCCAAAGATAACAATAATGAAAATACAGCGATTAAGATTTTGAATGCATAACTGATAAAAAAAACCCACCAGTTTGACCCTCTTATTTATTTCTCCCTCATGCTGCTTTCTCTGTCTTTTTCTTGTTTAGTTGTTTCGTTTTTTCTGCAGAGCTTCTCTTCTTAATTTGCATCGTATGAGTGAAATTTCGTTATGTTGAAGTCTTCTTTGCTGAGTCTACTAATGGTTCACCTCTGATGTGTTACCATGTTAAAATTCTCCAGAACCATAGTTTATAATTTTTATCAGTTTAATGTTTCCTAAACCATAGGCGAGATAGAAACATCCAGCGGATCTAACATCACATTTCCGACTGTGAAGTAGAAGCTATCTTAACGGCAGAAAGCAGTTCGACTTGTACCAAATGATCTGAAGTTTTAATCGAGTATATATACCTCGGAGAAGGAGCAAAATCAGCTCGTGAGAGTTGCCAGAAGCAATTATAATAAAAGTATTAACATTTTCAACGGATTTCATGGTAATTTAAATGTTTAGACTATAATATTGAAATTATAAATATTGGTGGGAGAAAATACAACAAAGGCGTAACGATTGTTTGGCTCAGGTAACATCTTAGTTTGCTATGAGGTTTTCTTCTGTTTGTTGACGAAAAACACCAAACATTTCAGCTTTTGAACTGTTGTTAATTGGCATGCAGTAGCTGAGGGGAGCAAAAATTGTCATTTGGAGAAATTCTGTATGGGCTTTTATGAGGAAGCAGGAGAACTGAACTAACAATGCAATTTTTGACCCAAATTCTTAATGTCAGTCATACATTTCAGAAATACCATTTTTCTCAGGAAAAATGTCTCGCTTAGAAGATCAATATTTAATCGCGTTGCTGCAAATGTATATTTCAGTTTCCTAAGCGTAAAAACTAACGAGCGGATTAGAGTGAGCTGGTTAGATAACTCGCCTTCCACCTAGGTGGCCCGGGTTCGATCCCAAGTGCCCGCATGTGGAATTTGTGGTGGAGGAAACTGCGTCTGGACGGGTTTTCTCCGGATCTTCTGGTTTCTGGTTTTTCCTGCTACTCATTCCACCAATTGTTCCATCATCATTTTTCCTATCATCCACTTAAGTTTCATTTCATATCATCCACTTTCTCACACACATACCTTTCTACGGGTTCTTCATTCTGTGGTTACGTGCCGTTGGCTCTCCGACAGGATTCTGACACCTAGGCACCCGCTAGTAAGTCCTAGGGGGATGTCAGTTCTACATACGGAGATGGTAAAGCGATTACGAAAAAAAAACCGAAAAGTGGTCCGCTGCGCAAACAGACAGCGTATGTTACTGCTGTATGCCCACTGCAATGCACGGACAATGTAGTATTCATTTTATGCATATTTAAGATCTAGTGTTCTATAACGCAATAAAATAATTAACAGTCGCTATGTGTATACGTATAGCACACACATTCTTTTGATACTACTGTACCAGCAATGCAGGTCTGCTGCCCATTGTTTACATCTGGACTCTTCCTCTCTGCTTCAGCGGAAACAGATTACAGTAGAAGGTTAGCGAGCCTCATAACACCGGTCACTCTGATTCGCTCCTTGGTAATAACTAGACGCTAAGACGGGATGGTTACAAGTAAACAGATTGGTGACGTCAAAGACGGAGTCGGGGTCTCTATAATCGTTGTGCGCTCTCGATTGGTGAGGCTATTGCTCCCACCTCCTGTGTTTTGTTTTCTCTGTTCAAAGCGAGCTCGCGCTGCTTGTGTCTGCAGGAAACTGTCTGTACAGTGGACTTCAGTATTTACTCCACGAAATGTGCTTCATCGTAATAAGCAGGAAGGAGTTTGCTACAAATAAGCAACACTCATACCATCCTCAATAGCGGCCAAAGGTCACTGATGGCAGGTAAAGGACGTTCTCATGAGTGGTCGGCACACGCCAACAGACTAACACGTATGGAGGTGGTTGCCTACCACGACGTTACAGAATGAAGTGCGGAACTCAACTTAATTGGCGGTTTTTCTACCTTTAATGCTGAAAATCCTTATGCCTGGTAATACAAAAAGTAACTTTTTTTTTTTTTTTTTTTTTTGATACCGAAGTCTGATCAGGACTCCGGCGCTGTATCCCCGTTTACATCCCCCCCTAAGTTTACTGTATGATTACTGGTTTTACTATTCCTTTACACAAACATATACACATTGCACAAACATATAACACCCATGCCCAAGGCGGGACTCAAACCCACGATCTCCTGCCCACGAAGCACCAAAGCGAGACGCCTTAGCGAGCGTGGCCATGGGGACCGGCACACTTCGGAGAAAGGTGCTTTAGTAGCAACGTAATATATTCTACGAGTGGTGCTGGAGTATTTTAAAAATAGACGACAGAACAGATTGTATCCCTTTAATTCTATATTTAGTTTGCGCCATCTTCCAAAATTATTATTTTAAACCTAATTAATTCACCAGTAAAGCTAAAATATTACCCTTCATTTCTATATGTAAAGATCCCTCAGTGCATGAGCACCCTTTATTATATCATTTTTAATTCTATATAGCTTTTCCACTTTTTTCATCCAGAAAACTGCAATCCCGCGATCCTTATATTCGACTTTTAGAAACTTAGTCATAAAGTAATGCTCGGTCTCATGTGAGTCAAACATTTGGAATATATCTAATTTTGTTGGCCACACAAGCATCTACCGGAATTATCTGCAATGGAGCATCCATACAAAGTAGAATTAATCCTCGCCGTTTCTGTTAATTACGAGATATTTGAAGTAATACCTTTGCAAAGCCGCTAACTGCCTTTGCTCATTCCGGTAAGGGAATACAGAAACATCCAATCGTAAGAGGGATTATGTTGCTATTGAGTAGATTATGTACAGGGTGATTCAATGAAACCAAATACTAGGATCTGTGAAGCAAAGTTTTATCTTAATGGACATTTAAAATAGTACATTTTATATTCATACCAGTAACAGAACACTTTTGGCAACACATTTCTGGATAATTATCTCCCGCAAATATGTCAAATTTCTGCTACGGCATGACAGTCTGTGATTCATATCGTTGGATGACTTTTGTATCAGCTCAGCTGCAACAGCTTTAATTTATCTGTTCAAGGGTGCCAAAAAAATGTTTCCAGCAAGATGGTATCACAGTACACACTGTTAGAATTTCCATGGCACCTATGCGAATAAACTCAGGTCGAATTATGTGGGCTGTAAGGTCACCTGCTTTTTCTGTTTATTCCTGTTTTCTCTGTGTGTATTTTAATAGTAAGGCTATTCAAGTTGTTCAGAAACTCGTAAACAGCTTAAATAAAACATTCACAGAGGAATAAGTGATATTTCAGTTAAAAGGTAGTGCAAATATTGTTACAACTTGATAATATGCACCACAGGCAGGCAGAGTTTTAGGAAGCCAATTGCGAGACAGCTTTCACCAAGGAAATATTTTCCTGTGTTACATAAACCTTCATATTATGTGAGTAGTCAATTTCATAACTTTGTTCATTTGTATATATATATATATATATATATATATATATATATATTTTACTTCTCATGGGAATATTTTAAGGCGATGGATTACACAGAAGTATTTTTTAGCTGTTTTAGTAAAAGTTGTAGATTTTTGTATTTTTGTTGGAAAAAATGTACCATATTGTAAATTATATATTTTTATTGCTTGATTCTTCTGGAGCGGATATAACCTGTTTTGGAAGTCATTTTAAGGTGCTGCGCTGGTTTAATGACCGTCTATGTCAATCTTAAAACTATTTTTCTCGGGTTTAAATTCGATGTGTTTTTCTCATCTTCCACAAAAATACACCTAGAACTTTGAAAATTTTCCCAAAGCACTACAGAATGAGTGTCTTCTTGGCATCTTGATACTTGTCATAGATTAGTTTTAAAAATGAAATAGTGTAAATCTCTGTTTTTGTAGCCTTTCTACTTCATGATGCAAAAAATATTTACTTTAAATACTATCGAAAGAAAATTTAAAAGGGACAATTTGTTAGGAAGATAATAAGAGGTGAAAGTTTAAAATTGGTGCATCTAGCTCAATATCCGTTGGAGAAGATATATTTACATTTTAGCTAATTAAGTCGAATAATTAATTAATATATCCAGAATAGAAATGTATATATATATATATATATATATATATATATATATATATGGGTGAAACTTGGTATGAATGCCTCTTTTGTTATCGATAATTCCTGTACAAAATATTAAAACCCTATCTTTAATATTTTAAAAAATAACTTACGCTTCGGGTCCCCATATGTTTTTTTTTTTGTAGTGTTTAACGCCCGCTTTTACTGCAATGGCACCGCAGGCGATGACACTGATGATGGAGCCCCGGTGGACTGTAATGGTGGGGGAAACCGGAGAGCCCGGAGAAAACTCCCCCTGCGCCGCTTTGTCCATCACAAATCTCACATGCGGTCGCTTGGGATCAAACCCAGGCCGTCTAGGTGAGAGGCGAATGGTCTAACCACTCGGCCACGGCGCGGCCCCCCATATAGTATTTTGATCAAATTTGTTATAACCATTATTGAGAGAATAACAACATTAGAAACATTTTCTAAGTAAAACGCAGTTTATGACAGGAGAATGCTCTTGAAAATCGTGTCGTATCCTTAGAAGATGCAGAATTTAATAATGAACTTTGGTATTTCGCTGATTTTTTAGTTTTGAGTAATGCTGGGATTAGGCTGAACTTAACGTTACCTGATTTTACTTAACGCGACGTAACGTAAATGTCTAACAGCATGTATTAAATGGTATTTAGGGTTGAAGTAACGCGACTCGACAATACGCGATGTAACTTAAAACATTGATTATGTCAAACTTTTCCTTCCCATTACGTTAAATTTGATGTCACGTGGTAATTAGAGCCAACCAGCACGGCGCGAAATAGTAACATGAAGTAATAAAATATCTACCAATTAAGAGTATTTCTCGTTACGTTAAAATTATCCTAATTAAACATTTAGTTTAGCAGCATTTTTAAAGTAATGCATCTGTGGAATTTGGAAAATCCACAGTGTGCAAGATACGTTACTGACATTTAGACAGACATTACACACAATAGTAGTGACATGTAAAACATGTGCCAAAATTCTAGCTTTCACACATATTTAAATAATAATATTTTTGTCTAAACTCATTGTTATGATAAAAATGAACCACTAGATGCTTTTAAAATATTCACATACATTAAATATTCAAGTATAGAATAATCGAGATTTACAAATAAATCTATTATATAATATGTTCATATTAACCCACATTATTGTGGGTCCCGCTCGTAAGTCATAGCGGGAAGTCAGGCACACATACGGGGAGGGTAAACCCACTGCGTAATTATTATAGCTGAAATACCCGGTCTTGATCGTGGTTTGACGGCTCATCCTTGTCCAGTAGCTATGCGTTTTTTTTTGGACGTGTTTAGAAATTATTTAACAACACACTCAAACAATTAATTAATTAAAACTTAGGACACTACAAAGAAAAAAAGTTACTGAGAAGAAGTATGTAATAACACGGTTAAACGATCAAAAATATCACAATGACGGTTTATTGTCAACGTAATTCTGATTTGTGTTGCCAAACTTGGGGTGACTCGTCGATATTTATAGAGTAAATCTCAGTTGGGAAGAAGTAATATCAGTTTATGTAACGCTAATATACATATCCTTGTTTATCTTCAGTGACAAACATACATAAAACTACTAAGAAGACGCAAGGAAGGGGAAAAAGCACAAAACAAAATGGACCTATAAAACAGAAGAGGAAGCAGGGGTACTTCTTCTGGTTTTATGCTATCATCCATGTCCACCTATATCATCTAGTTTATTTTTCTGTTTATAATACGTCTCAAATTTTCCAAAGAGAAAGAACCTCGCTGGTTACAAAATTAAGAAACTAGGTACAAATTATAGCAGGTGAGAGTCCAAACATCAGAATATGATCATCCCGAGGTGTGGATTTTAAAATCGACTTATCTATTAGTGATGCTTGAGCGCCATAGAAATATCGTACTCATTACAATTATTCTGAATATTTTTGTGTTACTTTCTATACATACACAATAAATAATCATAGGAAGATAAATAAAATGATATAAATTATTTTGTCTGCTTTGATATTGCTGTTATTACAGTCTGATACAACACAGTTCGAAAGTTTTATAATTTTTACTTTCTCTATACGTACTATGTACATAGTGTATAGAGAAGGTATTGCACTCCACCCAAAAATCCGATACCGAGATTTCACCGGCAATATATGTTTTAGGGTCCCCTTTATCTAAAAAAAAGCATTTTCGGAAAAAGGTCCATGTGTGTGTGTGTTCGTGTGTCTGTGAACACGATAACTGAAAAACGAAATGAGTATTGGTATTTAAGTTTTGTATCTTCCAAGGATGCGACACAAAGATTTTCAGAAAAAATCCCCCACCCCCAACTACCCTTTACATGGAACTTTTTTCGAAAATTTTGATTTTCTCAAAAATGGCTCTAACGATTTTGATTAAAATATCGTATATTAAAGGTATTTACCTGACAAATGAAACGTATATCTTGAATTCTCTGGGAATAGCCTCTGAAGAGTACTTTATCATGGATGAATTTTACGGAGTTTTGATTAAAATATCGTATATTAAAGCTATTTACCTGACAAATAAAATGTATATCTTGAATTTTCTGGGAATAGCCCCTGAAAAGTACTTAATTCTGAATTAATTTTACGGAATTTTGAATAACTGCTAACTGCTAAGAGATAGAAAAGAACTTACTCCACGAAAAATGTAGAGCACTTTAAAACGAACAATTTATGTTAAATGTATTTTTTGGTGGAGTTCATCGTTTTAGACATACCCTGCTTTTATTTTCTGCTTTGAAAATCTTTTCTCATACACGAAGTTGTCAACCGCTGTCCATACAAACAAAAGAACTTCAGTGACATAGCAACCAGCTTTTGACTATCACTTTAACCTTATTTCCCTTCTACGTACAAGGAAGCAAGTAATAAGACTATTTCTGCTATTTTTTTCCGATTAGCATGAAGTAAATAGAAGTAAAAGCTTTTTAAGAATAATTTGTTGCACAGATGTAGAGAAAGTCATGTGAATGGAACACATCAAATTTTTAAAACATGCGACTATATCGACTTTTCTTTAGTGCAAGCATATCACCGTTTTAGTTATCTGACAGCTTAATTATTCCATGTGTTACTTTGTGGGGCCATGAAAGCCTAAGTAGGGAGTTATTATCATTATTATTATCATCATCATCATTGTTGCGCATCAGCTTCCTAGCACGAAGAGTGAAAACGTGACCGACGCATATGTATCTAGTTAGGGAGCATTCTATTGGCTATACTTGATTTAACAGTATTATCTTTGCATTACTTAAAATAACACCCAACATTTTTTTAAAAAAAAAAATACAGTTCCGGAGTGTGGTCGAGGCTCCGGCGCGTTATTTCCTTTTCCTCTTTTTTCATTTTTCTAACATTTTACTTTGTTTACTTTTTGATTACTGTTTTAATTTCTTCTGCAAATGCTCACATATATATACATATATACATTTTACAAACATATAAACACCCATGCTCAAGGCGGGACTCGAACCCACGATCCCCAGCACATCGTTCAAAAACGCTATTTATCCTTCCACGCAACCATTGTTGCGGGTTAACGCAGTGTTTCTGCATTTACTATTTACTGCTGCAGCTATAACGATGTGTAAGTCAAAAACCCCCTAAAATTATAACTTATATTTTCAACAGTGTTTAACGCCCACTCTTACTTCATACGGCATCACAGGTGATTGTCGGTATGGGTCGCTGAGTTGGTTAGGCGCGGATTCAAACCCGGCTCAGAGCGATGGTTTGTAAGTGCGCTTTAAAGCGATAGCCTCATGTCAGTAAATCCATTGGTATGCAAAAAAACTTTTGCGGGATGAAATTCCCGCACACCGGCGGCACTGATATGGCAGTTGATAGCGTCGTTAACGAACAAATAAATGTTGTTAAACCACATGTAATGGTACTGGTGGTACAGTAAATGAAATATAAATTATGAAACAAAATTTGTCAGGAAACGTTCCAGGCCTCAGCTTAGGGCAACTCCCTGGTATTTGACAATTATGAGGACTGAGGAAAACCTGTACAACCTTCAGACGGGCGAGAACAGTTCTGCAAGATTTGAATAAAAGACCTTCCTTTCAAGAGTCTGCACTTTGACAACCCACGTCAGTCAAATTTATAAGATTTCATGATAATAAACATCGAAAATACACAACATTGTGGGTTTTTTTACTTTCTCCATACGCACTATGTACATAGTGTGTAGAGAAAGTATTGCACTCCACCAAAAATTCGATACCGAGATTTCACCGGAAATATATGTTTTAGGGTCCCCAATATCCAAAAAAAGCATTTTCACAAAAAGGTCCGTGTGTGTGTGTGTGTGTGTGTGTGGGTATGTGTGTGTGTGTGTGTGTGTGTCCGTGTGTCTGTGAACACGATAACTCAAAAACGAAAAGTCGGTAAAATACCAAACTTGGTATTTAAGTTTAGTATCTTCCAGGGATGCGACACGAAGGTTTTGAGAAAAATCCCCCCACCCCCAACTACCCTTTACATGGAAATTTTTTCGAAAATTTTGACTTTCTCAAAAATGGCTCTAACGATTTTGATTAAAATTTTGGATATTAAACATATTTACCTGACAAATGAAATGTATGTCTCGAATTTTCTGGGAATAGCCTCTGAAGAGTACTTTATTCTGGATGAATTTTACTAAATTTTGAATAACTGCTAAACCGTAAGATATGGACAAAAACTTACTCCACAAAAAATGTAGAGCACATTAAAACACACAATTTACGTTATATAAATTTTTTTCGTGGAGTTCGTCGTTTTTGTGACATTCCTTATTTTTGGTTTCTGCTATGAAAAACGTATACTTTTCTCATACTGGAACTTGTCAACTCCTATCCATATAAACAAAGGAACTTCATTGACATAGCAACCAGCTTTTGACTATCACTTTAACCTACGGTTGTCCCTTATTTCGCTTCTACTTACAAGGATGCGAGTAATAAGACTATTTCTGCTAATTTTTTCTGATTAGCATAAAATAAATAGAAGTATAAGCCTTTTAAGAATTATTTGTTGCTGGGATATGGAGAAAGTCATGTGAATGGTACACATCAGATTTTCTATATACCTTTGTTTTAAAATGTCTGATATTTTGAATTATTCTTCAACCTTGCGACTATACTTCAAAGTTACCAACTTTCATTATGCTTAAAAACTTTCAAAGTATAAAAAGAGTATATTTCGCAGTTATACTTAATTAAAATATTAAGGAACTTAAAAAAATGGAATGTAATGTTTTCCTCCAGCGAATGCTATGTAATTTTCCACTGTTTTGTTTTCTTCTTCCATTTGCATTACATCTAAAAATACTTGTGTGTTGTGCCACTAAAACGACGAAGGAATGTATGAATTCATCCATGCAGGTAAACCGCAGCCACCTCAACAGTAATGTGTGCTGATATTGACGACATTCCATTCTAGCATTTCATATATGCATTAATGAAAAAAGAAGAAAAGTATGTTGTGGGAAGTGGTGTAGCTTTTCTTCTAGTAGCTGGTGTTGCACGGTAGTTTCATGACTTAGAAAAAGAATAATATTTCAAATTTTGTTTACTTATGTTTTAAAGGTCGTTGTGTAAGTATGCTCTTTAGAGTCCATTCGTATTGTTTTTGGCTAGAGCTTGTAGGAGGGGGAAGGGTGTCGCTTGATGCAGGAACCGGTCTTTCTCCTTCTTTCCCACCAGATTGCTGAAAAGAATCTGAATAGAATTTAGGTTTCTACACTGTTGTATCTTTTCGAGCAAATAATTCGGAAGTCATGATATCACAAAGCCCACGCCTGAGGAGCGGGAAATTGTTCCGAGAGTTAATTTGAAGAATTTTAAATACGGATTAGGCTGCGTTCCAACAGCTTTCCTGAATAATAACCAAACCTGCTGGCCTTCGTGGCGGACGGACGTCTCTTCTGCGCTCTGTATACCGTTGTGGTAGCCTTAACCTTGAATGGCTAGCTCTAGTAAAGTAACCAACAGTGCAAATATGAGTGTGTAAAAGATGTAAAAACAAAGTGGTTACTGGTTTAAAATGTGTTGATTGTGAGAATTATTTCCACAACAGCTGTGCAAGATTGACAAGTAACATAACGTTTTTGGACGAGAACATCATTAAGTGTTGTGAGAGTGATGGGAATAATGACGAAGCAATTTATAATGCTTTAAGTGCTTTAACAGGCAGTGATGGCAAAATAGATATTCAAATTCTGAAATACATTTTAAAACAGAAAGATTGTATTATAGAAGAACTCAGAGGGGAAATTAAACTACTTAACCAACATATAGACTTGCTGACGAAATCGAATAAAAATAGTGCGGCAGAAACACTGTGTTCTGTTAGTGGACCTTCGGAAAACAAAAATCACGCTGCTCATTCTAGTGATAATTCAGCAAATAACCGTGGTGTCCCATTCGGCGATAAAGTGAAACAAAGTGCAACAAATAGTGATATTAGTGCTTCTAAAAAGTCCCCAAGTGATTGGGTAGAAGTGGTAAATAAAAAGAAGCGAAATGTAGGAAATAAGCCATCTCATAAAACAGTGTTGTGTGGAACGAGTGCTGCTAACAGTATTAAAGTAGTGCAGAAAACAAAGGCTATGCTCGTAAGTAGATTGGCTCCAGAAGTCACAGTTGATGAAATGGCACAGCATTTAGGTAGTTTTAACTTGAAATCCATAAAAATCACTAAACTAAAGACTAAGTACGATACGTACGCTTCTTTTCATATTGAAGTTGATGAAAAACTGTTTGACGAAATGTTTAATTCAAAGTATTGGCCAGTAGGATGCTTTGTCTGTCAATTCTATGGTAAACTTAGACCAGACCAACATTTTGGGTCAAATGGAAAAATACCCCCGAAAGAATGACTAAGTTATGGTGATAGGGACTATAAGTTGGTGTCTAAATCGAATATAAATTTGTTATATTGGAATTCTCAAAGCCTAACAAATAAATTACATCTCAGTTCTCATAAATGAACTAGATGTACACATATTATGTATTACTGAACACTGGTTGTGCTATGATGAGCTAATTTTATTGAAAATTCCTGATTTGCAATTGGTCGACTGTTATTGTAGACCGTCCAGTAAAATGCATGGGGGCTCTGCTATATTTGTACGTGATGGAATCGCGGCCAGCAAGGGAGTTGACCTGAAAAGCATTACCAGACAAAATGTGTTTGAAGCATGCTCGTCATACATAAATAATAGCAATTTAATTTGTATCAGTTTCTATAGAACACCAGATAAAACAAATTTTAATGATTTTTAATATGTCTTAGCGACCTTTTTGTGACTTTGTTTTATAAGTTTAGCAAGTCAGTCAACATCATTTTAAGTGGTGATTTGAATGTCGACTTATGCTCTGATGCTGTTGAAATACGGGAACTTGTTAATTTATTTAAAAGTTTTGGACTTAGACAATTAATACTCCCACATGTCCTGGTATACTTAAAAATCTTGGCACATGTATTGATAATGTGATCACCAATATTTATGATGATGATTGTAAAGCATGTGTTTTACCCACAATTTTCTCTGATCATGACGCTATAAAACTTGTTGTAGATGTTGACCGACTTAGTGTGCATGATGATAATAACCACAATAATGTACTATTAAAACGTGTTATAAATGATCAAAATGGCTGCTATTTTACTCTGTTATTAAGTCAAATGTGTTGGTTTTATTTATATAGCATCGCTGATTTAAATGATAAAGTTAACTACTTTCTTTCGGTTTTTATTGATATAATTGATGTAGCTTTTCCTTTAATTTCTTTTAAAACAAAACATAAAAGAGGACTTAAGCATAAAAGGTGGTATAATGGGGCACTCCATAAACATAAAATGGAATGTCTGAAATACTATAATCTTTATGTACACTATGGCATTTCTGAAATTAAGATGAAGTATATTAAAGCTAAGAAACTGTATCAGAAGAGCTTAAAAAACGCAAAGATCAATTATTCTTCTAGTTTAATTAAGGATTCTCAAAACAAAACAAAGGCTACTTGGTCTGTCATTAACCGCATAGTTAACAAAAATTCGAAACTTTCAACTCCAGAGCTAGACCCTGAAGTATGTAATTCTTATTTTATTAACAAAGTAGAAGAACTTGTGAGCAGCATACCTCCTAGTAAGCCAAAGTCATTTCTGGAAAATATGTCCAAAGCTGATAACAGCTTTTCCTTTAAACATGTCAGTGCAGACGAAGTATACTCTTCCATACTCAGTTTAAGTAATAGCACTTCTCTTGATATTTATGGTATAAATTCCAAAATACTAAAATTGGCAGCCATCCATATATTAGAACCCCTTACGCATATTTTTAATTTTTGCATTGATTCTGGTGTGTTTCCCGATGCGTTTATATATGCAAAAGTGATTCCAGTGTTTAAAAAAGGTAATAAAGCAGACTACGGAAATTATAGGCCTAGATGTATTATACCAACTATGTCAATTTTGAGATTTTAATTAATAAACAAATTTATAAATATTTTGAAGAAAACTCTTTATTAAGTAAGCAACAGTTTGGGTTTCGGACATCCCATAGTACTATAGATGTATTAACCCTGTTCTATAAACGCTGTCTTTCTGGCATTGAGTCTGGTAATGTAGTTTGTAGTAGTTTTATGATTTCACGAAGGCTTTTGATACAGTTTCTCATAAAACGCTTCAACATAAGTTAACATTTTATGGTTTTAATGATATTAGTGTAAACCTTCTGTCCTCTTATCTTAGTAATAGGTACCAAGCAGTGTTTTTAAATTGTAATAAAGTTTCCTCCTTCAAACTCTTGAAGCATGGTGTACCTCAAGGGTCCATATTGGGACCAGTATTGTTCATAATTTACATTAATGATCTTCCTAATTTTATTCACAGTTGTTACTCAGAGACATATATGTTTGCAGATGACTTGGCTGTTAACATTACTGAGTCAAGAACAGATATATTAATCCCAAAACTTAAAGAGTTAAATAATAGTGTCCAAACTTGGTGTAATGCTAATAATTTGACTTTAAACAGTTCAAAAACAGAAACATTACATTTTAGTTTAAGGAGAATAAATTCAGATGACCATAAAACAGTGAAATTTCTAGGTTTGCATATTGACTCAAATTTGTCCTGGCAAACTCATGTTATGTATGTTGTAAAAAAAGTAAGTAAGGGTTTGTTCATGTTACGAATACTTAAGAACAATATTAATGTAGAATCTTTAATTGCGGCCTATTACGGACACATTCATAGCCATCTGAATTATGGACTTTTGCTCTGGGGTAACCATGCTTCAGCATTACAAGTTTTTATTTTACAGAAGAGAGCTTTAAGGTTAATTTATGGAGCTTCACCCAGGACTCATTGTAAACCACTTTTTATTCAATCTGCTATTCTTACTTTACTGTCAATGTACGTTCTGGCCTGCCTCTTGTATGTCAAGAAAAATATTAATGATTTTACTACCTGCGACAATATACATAGTTACCCAACACGGACGATATGTGACGATTGAATGTATAATTGATGTATGTAGTTTACTGACGAAGTCATGAATAATTGTATTCAACAGACTCATAAACGATCTATCTATCTAAATTCCTTTTAGAAGTGCTGACAATAGTCTTGCCCTAACGGAACAGAAAGTTGAAAATGCCTGGAAGGAGGCACTCAGGAGACACTTCTGCACAAACAGGCTTGTTTTATAAATATATTTGTTCTAAATAAAATTATGTTCTATTTATTATTTAAATATGGGGAATATTCAAAATCACCTCAATGAAAGAGGTCAGGAAATGTGTGATTTGTGGCAATTTTGACATTTTGCAATAAGGATTCGCCCATATTCTGAATTCCCTTGCTACGTGACACAATGCTGTAGATATAAATCGTCAAACTAAGGACAGCACTAGTTCAGCTAGTAATGGGCAGTTTGAGTGATGGGATATTTTTTTTTTTTTTTTTTTTTTTTTTTTTTTTTTTTTTTTTTAGCTTTTGCGTGAAAAACTTTGATGCATTCTTGAGCATGGAGAATAAAAATACTAGTTTGATATGTAACAGACTTCCTTTCTTAAGTTATGCTGACCATATACAAATATAGACACACGCGCCTTTTTGTTCAGGGGACCACAAAACATATATCGTTAGTGAAATATCGACATCGAATTTCTGAGCGGAATACAGAACTTCCCTCAATTACTATACATAGTAACATTTGCAAGTAATTCTCTCTCTTAACATGAACGTTGCAATTTGATTCTTTTTATCTTAGGTTATTATGGCTCATTAGCCTTGCCTTTCATTGGAGGCATTTAAGAATCATTACACAAGACACAGAATTAACGTCTTATTACATGGTGTTGTCATTTGGCAACAAAGATGGATTATTAAAGGTTTGAGCAGCTTTTGTGGGATTTTTATTGCTAATTTTGTATTACACTAACCTTCAAAGTAAAATTAGGCTACTTATAGCTGTTATATATTGTGAAAATGTTAATATTTTTGCATTAAAACTGTAGTGTTTTTTTAATAATAAAAAGCAAAATCCATGCAATTTCAATCACATGTAACCCCGTCAGCATCCAAGCGTGCATTTCCACCTGTTATTTTACTTGCGCCCTCCCCTCCTTTACCACATTTATACGTTTGTTGTGTGTTATATGGTAAGCTCACTTATGAGTCTTCTAGTAAATAAAAAAAAGTGGAACTAATCTGGTTTGATGCAGCTGTTATCCAGTCCAACACAATACACTTCGTATTTTGCAAATTTGCCAAACACCCAAATGTAGTGATTTTATGTATTCTATGATAATGCCAGAGAGGATATACCGAATAGTACGTTAACTTATTTCTTTTGTTTGTGCGAGGCCATGACTGCCTTAACCAATTATTATTCCTTCGTTGGTAATGCTCGAGAAATTATTTAAGAAATATGCCAAAATTTTTGTTTGCTTTTAGTAGGCAGTACACAAAAGTAAATAATTAATCGTGTGAAATGGTACAGATTTTCGAATTTTAGCTACACAAGTACTTTCGCCTTGTGTTAAAAGATATTTGTGCCAAGTTTCACCGACATCATCACAAAAATGCTGAAGACTATAACAGATAGAGAGAAACACACATACATGCATGCATACATACATTTATTTTATGTATTAAGCATATTATGTATCAACACAAAAGGCTGTATATAAATGCAGACAATCCAAGACAATGCCTCTTAAGGTGCGTAGGGATTAGCACTCTTGTTCATTTTATGTTCGCCGAAATCGAATGAGGTGGTTTCGCCTTTGCGTGTGAGAAGGAATTCGGGAGATTCCAAGTTTGATTTCTGTGGGTGGCCATTCTGACCTTGATTTTCCTTTTAGAAATTTTCCCTATTTGGTATGGAATGCTGGGGTATATTATGTCCTGTCAGGAATGTTATGCTCCGTATTTTCTGTCATTTCAATAAGCTATTATTCTTCAGGATAGAAGGATCAGGTGAGTGGAAGACGAGTGTATGGGGATGGAATTTACGAATTGTGGAGCTGTTCATCTTAATGCTTGGTGCATGACAGGCCCTCGGAGTCAGCTCTCTGTGTGGAGAGGAAGGCCTTTGGAGGATCCCGCTGGCGTAAGGATTGTCGTATCTAGAGACGTTTTGTCGCCCTCTTATGTCCGCACCAGCCCCGAATTTAGTCACCCTCTGTATTACTCCTGCCTCAGAGGTTTGCAGAAGTAAAATATGCAACTATGTGCTTAACAGAAAATTTCCTTGCTTCCTGAAACCTTGTTTGTCGAATGTCAGTGATGTCGACCCTTGCTTCCCTATGGTGAGCAGGACGTTATTTTAACCGTTGACCTTTGCCGCTTGTTAGACATACTATCAGTCACCATCGGAGACGCTAATCCCCACTGCCTCTCTGCCATTTCACCACCAACTCGTTGGTGCCTAGGGAAAGGGGTAAAAGTCCAAAAATGTAATTTTAAACATGTATTATATACTTAAAATCACGCCAAGAAAAGTCCAATCTTGGTTGTGGACAGCTTTCAATTATCACACTGATATTGTATCACCACTCTATTTGTGCCCCTATGTTTCATGAGGTTCAAGAAAGAAAAAGGCATATATTAGAATGACCACCTTTTGCAATACTAGTGCTGTGGATTTCCACAGTGAAAGAAGTTACTGATTCGTTCAACAGTTAGATATAAAGGTACGACAATTTTTTCCTTCAACTAGTTTTGTGACTGCATTCTCTAAAATCCAGTAGCATAACATAGTGGGATAGTGTGCAGTGTTCTGGCTCTCAGCCACGGAAATTGTCTGAATTTTAGTCTGTGCACAAGGCAAAGGATTTTTGGCCGCTCAGAACGATGAGGAGTTTAAGAAGCTGCGATGGGTAAAGATCTGAAGTCTTAGAAACACTCCAGCTGGGAAAGAATTGTGGTGACCACATCTACCTTTATTGATTATAAGATTATCTACCTCTGTCTTGCGTATGTGAACGAGATCAAATATTACATTCAGTGAGAATTGGAACAAAGTTTTTTTTTGGAATGTTTAACACCCTCTTTTACTATATATAGCATCGCAGGCGATGACACTGATGATACATAGAGTGAAGATGGAGCATCAGTAGAATACGATGGCGGGGGAAACCGAAGACCCCGATAAAACCCCTCTGTACACCACAAATCCCATATGCGGTTGCCTGGGATTGAACCTTGGTGAGAGACGAGTGGTCTAACCACTCGGCCACGGCACGGACCAATATAAATTGGCACAAAGCATAAGACCAGTTTAAATTTTATCAACATCTTTTCGGTGTTTGTAATGGAAAAAATATTCATTTCTCATTTTTGGTGACTTGGTTCCAAATTCATCCATAACATGTCTGTGATAGTTTGTTCTTCTGATGACTTAAGACGGTCAATACCATTGTCGCATAACGCTAGTCTTATTTTCTCCCCATTTCACGCTTCCAAGTTATAATCGGTAACCGTGTATTGGAGAAACTTTCAATTTCAAGGCTTCTTCCACTGCTCTGTTTTGTTACCGGATGTGCACAAAAGTGTACAACCGGAAGGAAGCCGAACTTGGGAATAAATATGCAAGAATTTAAGTTTTAAAATTAATTATAAGGAATGTAGTGAGTCAGTTCAGTTACGAAAGCGTTACAAAAACATCGGGCTTATCGTCGTTAATAAACGAGCTTTGAAGGTTATGTTATATTCTTATTTGTGTATTGTCCTCTATATTGTTAATTTTACACTGTTTAACGTCGCCCTGTTAAATGTACCCATATACAGAAACTCTTAGTCTTGTAATTTTGAAGCAATTGTTCTCATAAGTTTGTCAGACGCTACTGTACCCATTTTATAGCGTGGTTAGGTATGCGTGAAGCTGTCTAATTCTCTTTTTAGTAATAAACACACCTTAATTTCATTTATAATTCCAGCAAATCAGGAATGACAGCTTTGTAAACAAATGTTTATATATTAATTTCATATTAATAAGACAAACTGTCGTATGCAATTGTAGTCATGCTATTGGCTTTACAGAAAAAAAACACTTATTGAGCTTTAAAATTCATTTTTGTTTTTACAATTTATTCTTAATTATCAAACTAAAACGGGGCCGTGCCGTGGCCAAGGGGTTAGACCACTTGCCTCTCACCTAGACGGCCCGGGCTCGATCCCAAGCGACCGCATGTGAGATGTGGTGGACAAAGCGGAGCTGGGGCGGGTTTTCTCCGGGTTCTCCGGTTTCCCCCGCCATCGCATTCCACCGGTGCTCCATCTTCATTCATGTATCTTCAGTGTCACCGCCTGCGGTGCCATAAGTAGTTAAAGCGGGCGTTAATCACTACCTAAAAAAGCAAATCAAACTAAAACTAATACTTTAACAAGATTGATTGCAAATGCTATCCTGATGAACATTTTAACTTAAAAAAAACTACAAGCCTAAGTATAAAGCTAGCAATTTAGAATAAGACTGATAAATGCAAAGCCACTGTCAGAATTTGAACCACGGATCTTCGGCTTACCATACCCGGTCTGAGTTATCATGGCAACTTGCCGGTACGACATTAAATTCCCTATATTACTAAAATATTTCCAGATAAGCTACTAGGCCATCTAGAATTCATTTCAAGATAGTGTACTTCAATAGCTACTTAAAATATTTTAAGTACTTTAGTCCTGAGCCTTACAGTTAATTGTATTAGTCAATACATTATAATTAATGGCTAAATTTGGAAAATATAGTTAAAATATTTAACAACATTGAAAAGGATGAGCGTGAATATTTTAAGTCTCAAATTAGAAAGTTTAAAAGGATTACAAAAAATCTAAAAATGTTCAAATAATTTTTACGCTCAAAAGCAACATTTAACATTTTTGGAAATATTGATAAAATTGCTGCTCTGGGTACCCTTAATGACTCATTTGAATTCCAAATATGCCTTAAGATGCTGAAAAATTGACTAATTTTTTTTCCCGAGCCTCAGAAATAGAAGCTGAAATCTAGAACAAAGGTGCTGCTTTCCTAATCATTAGCAGATTTGATTGTTAGGCACCTTCTAAATCATTCTAGGTTTATCAGACTAACTGTAGAAATAGAATGTCTGTTTTTCAAATAAACACTTCACAGCACCACAGTGCTAAAGCACATTAGGATTGCTATTTTAATGCAGTGGTGGATTCATTATAGAAACTTTGTTGCAAGGTACAATTTATTAAATTTGCTAATGAAAATAAACCTACCTTTTCAAAAATAGCGTTTATGGTTTTAAAATACAAACAATCATTAAAAATGTTTTTGTTCGTTTTCTGCAGTGGCTTTTCTATACCCAACCATTTTATTTTTTAAATATCTGTTTAACCGCGCTCTAATATATTAGCTAAATTTTCTAAAAGTTTGCCCACATTTAGGTTTTCCTTAAAGCTAGGCCTGATTTTCCTCAAAATTTCAAGTAATTGTTACTAAGATCCGCCGTATTATTTATTATGACAAAGTCTGTTGTTCGTTAAGGGTAAATTTTGGGACCCTTTTTGTTTTTAATGATTAATCATATTCTCTAAAAACACCTTAGTCAAATCTATGCGTTATGCGGATGACTGCTCTGTTAACTACTCACAATATTTATAATAGAATTTGGCATAACGCTTTCTAATACTGCTCTCTTATAAAACTTATTAATCAAAAGACTAGGGCTCTATAACATGTAACTCAAGATATGTGTGATGAACCAATACATCTCTTTGCTATTTATCTTGATCAATAGCTAACATGTCAATCTCAACTAAACTTATTTGTAAAATTATTGAGAGCAATCTGTTTATTGGTGAGTGCTATAAATAAGTTACTCAAACATATGGGTATCAAGCTTTTTCGCCCTATTTGAAGGTGAAATAAGCAATGTACTAATTGTATGGAAATAGTAGTGCCTTAAAATATATTTTATTATTTTATAAGAAATCCACAGAATAATTGCAGGGTCAGTACTTCACTCAGCTTGTAGATCGTTCTTTTCTCTTTCTCTCTCTCTCTCTCTCTCTCTGCCTCTCTCTCTCTCTCTCTCTTTGTGCTGCTCGAATATAGGATTTTCAAGCCAGCGCTTAGGGTCAGACGCTTGTTGAAGAGCAGAGGTTCTGGATCAGAGATAAGCCAGCATGGATGAGCTTGAAGAAGTGGGAATATGAAATACCGGTGAAGTATATTGTATAAAATATGATTATGGAGTAATTAGTGGAATGAATGTTGAGGGAAACCAGAGAAACCTCACCCAGATGTCGCCATGTCCACTACAAAGCAAACGGTTTAACCACATTTGCCAAGGAGAGAAGGAAATTTTAACAGTTTATAATTTATAAATCCTTTACCTTTTAATGTTTTAAAGAAAAATATCACAGAAGTAGAAGAATGAGCTAAGCTTAAGGACTGTGATGTAGGCTGCTGCTATTATTATTATTATTATTATTATTATTAGAACGGCATCGTAAGGAACTATACATTCATAGCCTAATTATTCTGTATTCAAAAATGAACGGAGCTGTTGTTAGCTTCTTTGCTCAGAGCAAAAGGCATTACAATATTGTTTTGTCATATTTGTATAAGGCACCACAACTTGGAATAACGGTATTTTACTATTGCTAATGTGACAGTGTCGTCTTGTGCAGTGGTTCTCACGTTCGCTTTCGTGTGTGAGTCATCGCATTTGGAGACTTTGGAATGCGTAGCAACACAGAAAGTGCGGTGCGCAGGTAACCCGAGACTTTGGAACGCGAGACGTCTCCTGAATCTAACAGAACCTTGGCTTTTCTACAAGCTTCCAGAAAATTCTGTGGCGTCATTTTCTAATTATAAAAGGAGGAAGAATTGTAAGCCTGTGTGTATGTGTGTGTTGTGAATTGTACTGAGTCCTGAGTGACTGGAGTGTTAGCACGCAGTGTTGTGCATGTAGCCGCGAATATAAGATCTTATTTGTAAAAACTTTTCAAGTAAATAAAGACATTGGTTACAGTAATATTGACACGCATTACATAAGCCAATTATGCACGATATGGAATGCAGTAACATCCTGTTATAATGGTAGGGCTTCATAAACGTATGCATTTGAAAGGCACTATTACTTTAAAAGTAAATTTGCTATCAAAATACCATGCACCCAACCACAGAATGCCCTTGTTATTGCGCTGACAATTTTTGCATTGGTGTCAGAGCGAAGCTGCAAAATCAAAGCTGGAATTGCAATAATCCTCCGTTCCTGACTGCACAGCCAAGCAGTAACGGATATAGCTGGGCGGAGCAGACTTTTGGCAAACACATTCACACCTGCTAAAGTGCAACTTGAACCAACGAGGGGTTTTCGACCTCCGAGACCAGACGGTAAGTTTGTATATCGGAGTTATTTATTGCCAAATAGAGAACATTAACGTTATACTCGTACTGGCGCTGAATGTTTGGGAGGTATCATTCTAAATAGATGGGAAGTGAACTCGCTTGTTGCAGTTGTGAACATTAACGAAGTTAACAACCCCTAGAGAACCATTATCCTACGCTCTACCGCGCTGCCGAGGTCCGCCCACACCCTGTTACAATTTTCCTCTCCGTTTTCAACTTTACAGCTTGGCTATATTAACCCCTTTCCCAGTTTAACGTCAAAACACCATCGAGTAGGTAAATCGCATTCAGAAAATAACGGAAACCTCAAGTGCTGGTTTCCATTGCATATAAACTTCGCTTGTTCACGATTGAAGTAAAACTATAAGCAAAAGATGTTTTTTCTAAAAACCGAAGGAAATTTAAAGTTATATTTACATAGCGCTCAACTCAAAACGAAACGGGGAGAGGGGAATTTAATGAATGTATTCTCCGTCGCGGATCATGGGAATACTAAAATGTTACATAGAAAAGAAAATCTGATGTATTCCATTCACATGAATTCCTCTATTATTACTATTGTTATCAAAGATTATTTTTAATTTAGATCATACTAATAAAGACAATCATCAACTCATATGGTCTTATTACTTAATTACTTATAAGTAGAAGGGAAGTAAGAGAATATGTCAAGTTAAAGCGAAGTCAAACTTTTAAAAGCTGTCGCTTTGTGATTGTGATTGAAATTAGGTTTTATTTCTATGGCCAGGGGTAAAACAAAATAGATATGAAACAGATGAAAAAGGTTCAAGTGTTTTAAAATTGAAAACAATAACAGGGAATATCTCTGAAATGGTCAGTTGTACAACAATTTTTATATGGCATAAACATTGTTTTAATGAGCTCTACAGCTTTGTGTAGTAAGTTTTGGTCTTTTGCGGTTCATCAGTTATGTTAATTAATTCAGAACGAAGAATTCTTCAGGATAGGTTCACAGGAAATTCAGGACATATATTTTATTTCCCATATAAGCATCTTTAGTATACGGCATTTCAATAAAGGTCATTAGTCATTTTTTAGAAAATCGAAAATTTCGAAAAATGTTCTTTGTAAAGGATAGTTTGGGGTCTGTTTTTTCAAAAACATTTATGTCACATTCTTGGTCGATACTGAAGTTAAATGCTAAGTTTGGGATTTAACGAGCTTTTCGTTTTTGAGTTATGCTGTCTAAAGTCACATGCACACACACAGACAGACACACACCATAAATTGACCTTTTTCTAACATATTTTTTGGATTCAAGTGCCTTCAAAACATATATTTCAACTGAAATGTCCGTATCGCATTTCTGGATGGAATGCAATACTTTCTCTTCCTACTATGTACATAGTGAATCATTTCCATGAACAGGGTCAAACTGCTGGAAGAAATTCCACACGGTTAGTGGAAAAGTTTTGTATTAAAACAAAAGTAAAACATCTTGGTAAGGTACTGAATTATACACAAATGAACCACGTAAAACGAAGAAGCGTTGCAAAAAAGTGTCGTAAAGCCAAATTACTTGTTTTCTTGCAAACTCCGATAGTAAAAGTCTATAAAAACCGAAGTAACTTAGGAAAAGTACAAGCAGAACAAAAATATTCAGTTTATGAGTAAATCCCGAAAGACTAATATGCTGTTTTCCTTGCCACTGCTCTCTCCCATCTGAGTTAAAAATTCGATAGGGGCTCGTCATAAAGTTTTCCGTGCGACTCGAATTTTCACGGTAAAATTTCTCTTGAGATTATATACCCCACTGTTGACGTCAGTACTTTTTCGTTCCATTCTATCTTTTGATCTTACGGGAGAAAAGTTAATAGAGCTGAATTGAACATGGTTTCTCAAAGAATCTAAAACTGCATTGACTCTAGTGGTGTACATCTGCAACCTTGTAAAAGGGATTGTTAGGGTTAAATTTTGGCAGTTATATTTTTGCCAAAATGTATATATATATATATACACATTGACCTAGCTTCGCAAAGTTTAGGCAGGAAATTGCCCACGTTTTGCCAGTTCCTCTGATCAGTCAGTAGATCCCAACACGCCAAACTCCTTCTAGTGGGACTTAAAACGTTTTGTTTTAATTTAATTGTTCGCTGGTTCCCTCACCGTGCACATTCTGCCACAATATGTACCCAGACTTCATCCAAACCACAGAATGGGCAGAATTGTCTGTCATTTTCTGTGTCCTCCAACCTCCCACCCTAAACCGTACCACTCCTGACCTGTCCTATCTTTTTAAGCAAAGTTTACTTGTTTCTTAACCCTAATTCAGTTTTGTTTCGTTCGCTAGAGCTCAAGAAGGTTTAATTTTACCACTCGATTCAATTTTCTGATGGATGATACCTATTAATCTTCTTTCTATATGTTTTTGTCATTTGTTTCGCCTCTTTACCATACTGGCCGCATGTCTGTTCTTCTCAAACTTATTTCGAGTTCAGCAGCCCAAGACTTGGAAGACAAGTTTTCCCGCCGGTACTTATAGCATACGGAGCGTGTCTCTTACGGAGCATTATCTCCAAGTATAGAAGTTACAAATACAGCATAGATAGAAGCCTGAAGCTTTCAAAAATCATGATGTGCTTCTCACGGTATTCTGCTGCAACTGTCTCAGAAGAGATAAAAGGTGTGCAAGGAGCCTTTGTGTGGTGATAATGTAAGATATCCATGCATAAAGCGCACTTTGAAAATGGATACACGCCCAATTGGAGCTCATAGGCTAGACGCTCCGGGTTCTCCGGTTTCCCCCGCCATCGCATTCCACCGGTGCTCCATCTTCATTCCATGTGTCACAAGTGTCATTGCCTGCGGCGCCACTAGTAGTAAAAGCGGGCGTTAAACACTACCAGAAATAAAGAGTTCAGAGATCTTTTTAGATTACTCGAGTGAAGGACACTATATCTATCGCATGTGTAATAAATGGCAAAGATGGAACTGAAATTCAAAGATAGCCATGGATTATTAAGTACTACGTATCTTAGTAAGTATTTAATGAAGAAAATATTGAGGAATAGAGGAATGGCTTTCCTACGCAGGAAGGATTAATAGCAATTAGTTGGTGTAAAATAGTTAATTGCTGAATAAATATATACGAATATGAACAGTTATTCATTTCTATCTTCTTCCTTCATTCCTTTCCATTATCAACGTTTATACACTTTAAATTAAAGACTATATTTGACAAGTCAAGCTCGCCTACAGATTTTGGAACATATGACAACATTCAAAGTGCAATTACTATCGTGCTGCATTGGCCTCAACCAGTACTTTGCTGTCCTTATTTTACAGTGCACAGTGTCTTTTTGTGTAATTATAAGAGAAATAATACGACGTCCACTCTAGATGTCAGAAAATGTGCGAAGGATATTTACCTTTCTGGTGACTACGCGAAACTAAAGCTTGAAACACGGAGTTACTATCCTCCGCTTTTTATCCATCTAGACAGTGTTCGAGAGACTTATTGGCATAAAAATTATATTGACTGCTTCCATGGTTCCGGGTTCGATTCTCGGCTGGGACGAGGAACTTTTCTTTAACCAAACTCATTCCTTATCTCCCACAGAGTTTGGAAGTATGCTTGAGAGAGTGAATGTGTGTATGATTAAAAAAAACCAACGTTAAAAACCTTACAGTCACAACTCTTTTTTAGCGTCTATACAAACGAAACAATAAAAAAAAAGAGTAAATTTAATCCCCTGGATTTCTAAACATTTCGTTGTGTTGGTCTCATTGTTACTGAACTCAACTTCAGCGTAACCAGGAAGCGTAAGAGATAGACAAAAACTACACAAAAGATGTACATGTAGATCATTTTAAAACATATACTTTATGAAATATACATTTTTTCGTGGAGTTGACAATTTTTTAGTTATTCCTTGTTATGGATTTCAATGTTAAAATACTTAAACTATTCTCACTGTCAACTTCTGGTCATGCAAAGAAATGGATTTCAATTACACGACAACCAGCTTTTAAAAGATTTCACCGTCACTTTAATATAATGAATTCCCTTATTTCCCTTCTGCTTACAAGTAAGCAAGTAATGCGACCATTTTTGCTAACCGATTAGTATGAAGTAGATAGAAGAATAAACTTTCTAACAATGATTTGTTACAGAGATGTAGAGAAAGTCATGTGGATGGAACACATGTGATTTTTACTTTCTCTACACATATCATGTACATAGTATATAGAGAAAATATTGTAATGTATCCAAACATTCGATACCGAGACCCCGTGTGTGTGTGTGTGTGTCTGTGAGTGGGTCTGTGGGCAGCATAGCTCAAAAACGAAAAGACCGTTAAATACCAAACTTGGTATTTAAGTTTATCTTCCAAGGATGCGTCACGAAGATTTTGAAGAAAATCCCCCACCCCCAATTATCCCTTATATAGAACATTTTTCGAAGATTTGCATTTTCCCAAAAGTGGCTCTAACGATTTTGATTAAAATACCGCATGCTTAAGATATTTATATGACAAATAAAACGCATATCTTGAATTTTCTGGGTATAGCCTCTAAAGACCTCTTTATTCTGAATGAATTTTGGTGAATCCTGCGTAACTGGTAAACCGTAAGAAATAGGCAAAAACTTACTGCACAAAAAAAGTAGATCACGTTAAAACACACAATTTGTCATACACATTTTTTCGTGGAATTGACCATTTCGGAGACATTCCTTGTTATTTGTTTCAGATTTAAAATACTTAAACTTTTCTCACTGCATAGAAACGGATTTCAACGACATGGCAACTAGCTTTTAAAAGATTTCACCATCGTGAAAGTATTCCTTTATTTCCCTTCTACTCACAAGGAAGAGAGTAGTTTAGACCATTTATGGTAGTGTTTATCTCAATTGTTATACATTGTATTTCCATCCACTTCTTCTAACTGTTTAACAATAATCTGTTACAGAGATGTAGAGAAAGTCATGTGAATGAAACACACGTCATTTTTTTGTCAGAATGGGTGCTTGTGTGGAATACGTAATGCTTCCTTTACTGTTATTCTCTGTTCGCCTGTGAGAACCACATGCCTGTGTACAGAAATTAAACACATTGTGGAATGCCACTTGAGAGCAGCTTTAATGAACTAGATGCTCCAGAAGAGGAAACCACTTAGGTGCTGAACAAAAGCTCTTCAAACATAAACTAGGGCAGCAAATGCAGAAACTACCAGCTCCCTTTCCTAAGCGCTACATTAAGTTAGTCAAACTCCCTGCTTTCTCCTAGTTTCCTCCACTACTATTCCAGATACTAAATGTAAATCAGCTCTGCTATTGTCTTCACTTTTCGTTTAAACTTAAAGAATGCAACATTCATGAGCTACTCATACAGGTGGATATTAAGGTAAAGTGAATAGAAATAGACAAAAGAGAAAGTTTACAATTGAAATACGACTTTCACCTGACGCTGTTCTCTGGCTTCAGAAGATAATGCTATAAAATGTAACACTTCACTGCCAGCGCTGCAATTACTGTATAAGATTTTACAGTGCCACTTTTTAAAGTTGTTACAGTTAAAGCATCAATTATTCGGAAATTAGTTTGAGGCACTGCGTGAAATTAAATCGAATCTGACGTGTTCCATCACTTGACTATATCTATCTCTTTTGCAAGCAAACTATTCCTACAAAATATTAATATTTTATTCTAAATCAAATTAATTGAGATAAAAATTAGCAGAAGCTTCTTATAGTTGCTTTCTTCTAAGCAGAATGGAAATAAGAAAATGTACTACGCTACAGTGATAATCAAATATTTTAAAAGCTGAACAATTGAAGTTAATTTCGCTTTGTACTGCCAGCAGTAAAAACAAGGCTAGATGAAACGAGAGGTGACCTCGCGTTTGAAAAAGGTTGCGTAGTTTAAAATTGAAACCAATAACAGCAAATATCTCGGAAGCGGTCTACTCTACAGACAAAATGTATATGACATAATTTGTGTGTTTTAAGGAGATTAAATTTTTATGTAGTAAATTCTTGTCTATCCTTTACGGTTTACGAGTTAGGCAAATTTCATCCAGAATGAAGAGGTCTTCCAAGGCTATTCTCAAAAAAATGCAGGATATATATTTCATTTGTCATGTAAATATCTTTAACATACGGTATGTTAGAAAATATCGTGGGAGCTGATTTTGAGAAAATATTTTTTTCAAAACATTTCCATGTAAAGAGTAGTTGGAGAGATTTTGGAAGATACTAAACTTTAATACCAATTTTGGCATTTAACGACATTTTCTTTTTTAAGTTATGCTGTCCACAGGCACACACATACGCACACACGTACCTTTTTCTAAAAAATAATGAAGACTAAAAGTCAAATGAAGTTTCCTTTTTTTTAATGTTTAGTAGCTGTTAAATTAAATGGACTGAAATTAATATTTATTGCATGTATTTTAGCCCTGTAATTTCAAGTGTATGCCTTGCAGCACATTTAGTTTTGAGAGTAATAACTAACAATCTAGAAGTTACACTGAGAAATTTCATATACATATTTATATCTTAACATTAAATTTGGACACTTTTATATATAAGGATGTAAGTACTTTGTAGCGACTTAGGCTGTAAAAGCCACGTGATATAATTTTTAGTATTCAATACTTGACATAAGTTTTAATGCACTTGAAAGTTTAAGATGTTTACAATTAATTGTAACGCGAGAATTTTAAATGCTCTATACTTGTTGTATGCAATTTTGTATGCTTTGATATGTTCTATGTTCAATGCCTATTTGGCCATCATGAACCTACAGAACACAATCTAATATAGTCTAGTCTAATCTAATCTAAACACCAGACAAAACAGAGAAATTATATTGATATACCATTTGCAAGGTTGAGCACAACATAGGATAGTTGTATTTATATGGGACCAACATATAAAGTGTATGCTAATTGAAACCAAACAAATATAGGAGCTTCTAACTTATCAGACAAGCCATTTTATTTTCGTGATGAATTTTTAAATGTGAGGATGGTTAATATATGACATAATTTTATAGTGTATTTTGACAATGTCTATTCCCTGTTTTGTGCTCAAAGGCAAGTAAAGTATTATTATTATTATTATTATTATTTGTATTGTTATTAGAATTATCTCAGTTGGAATTTTTCATACGATTCAATATATATTTATTGACAAAATTGCACTGTAAGGGATTCATACTTAAACGAAAACCTAAATAATCGTTTTTAAACTATATGGTAATTTGCACCTCGGTGATTCTTGTTGCTAGATAACTGCATTTAAGACGTCGAATATTTAGAATTTAGAACTGAATGAATGAATAAAGTTAAAGACTCCAGGGATTTTCATCAGTTGCAGGAAATACTTAACTAATTTTCTGGTACCTTTGTCCTATTTTCTAGAGAAATGGTAAGTCGAAACATTTAAGTTGCTTCAATACATATGAGTGCATTAACCAAACTTCTCACAGTAGTCGTAATTTCAACGCCAGTATTGATAAGGTTTGGTACAGCCAATCAAAATATTCAACGAAGAATTTTAAAGTATGCAATGTTAGAGCTGAATTGTAACTGATTTATTAATACAATGTGTTTATATGCGAATGTCAGACAGCAACTGAATTTTACTGTCGAAGCAGCTTGTGCGCAATTGATTAATTTTTACTTTCTCTAACACATATGTATTATGTACTTAGTAGATAGAGAAGGTATTATATTCCACCCAAAATTCGATACCGAGATTTCAGCGGAAATTTTGTGTACCCCTAACCCCCCCACCACCAAATTGTATAAAAAGTCTGTGTATGTGTGCGGATGTCGTAACTCAAAACGAAACGTCCATTAAATATCAAGATAATGCTTAACTTCAGCGTCTTCCAAGGATCGGACACGAAGATATTTAAGAAAATCTTTACACCCCAAAATACCCTTTACATGGAACAACTTTCGAAATTTTCGATTTTTTTTAAAAAATGGCTTTAATGGTTTTGATTAAAATACGGCGTGTCATAGATATTTACCTGAAAAATAAAATGTGTATCTTGAAATTCTTGATATTAACCTTTGAAGTCCTCTTCATGGTGAATGACGTTTGCATAACTAATAAACCGTAAGAGATAGACAAAAACTGACAACACAAAAAATGTAGGTCTCGTTTGTTATATAGTTTTTTTTTTAAAAATCTGTTTCAATTATTTATTTCTTTTTAAGAGCTAACCACTTCCGAGATATTCCCTGCCCTGTGGGTTTCAATTTAAACGTATGTTTCACAAACGGAAGTTCTCATCCGTTTCATATCTCTTGTTTTATTCCTGGCCAAGCAAAGAGAACTGAATTTCAATGACAATCCCAAAGCAACAGATTTTAAAAGGTTGGCTGTCTCTTTAGCGTAGTGAGTTCTTTTACTTCCCTTGTATTTATTAGGAAAACTCAAAGGCATGGCCAGAAGAAAAACAAAAGGAAACGGAAGACCTCCTGTTTGAGAGAAGTATAAGTATTTTAAAACTGAAACTAAAAGCAATGAATATATCTGAAATGACCAGCTGTGCAGTAAAAATGTAAAATACATGAGTTGTGTGTTTTGAAGAGATGTCTTATCTCTTACGGTTTACCAATTATTCAAAGGTCATTCACAATGAAGAGGACTTCAGAGGCTATTCCCAGGTAATTCTAGATATATATCTTATTGGTCATGAAAATGTCTAATATACGGTGTTTTACTCAAAATATTACAGCCATTTTTCACAAAATAAAAAAATTCAAAATTTTTTCCATGTAAAGGGTAGTTTGGGGTGGATTTTGAATTTTCTTGAAACTATTTGGGTTGTATCTTTGGGAGATACTAAACTTAAATATCAAGTTTAGTATTTAACAGACTGTTCGATTTTGAGTTATGCTGTCCATAAAAATATTGATCTTTTTCTAAAAATATTTCTTTTTTAATTCAGGGAGTGTCAAAACATGTATTTGCTGTTATATCTCGGTATAGAACTTTTAGTTGGGATACAGTACCTTCTCTATCTACTATGTACATTGTACATAGGTGCTTAGTAAGCATCTTATATGAACGTCCTGCATCCGAGTGGCCCAAACACTAGCGCCATATGCTATAATGGATACAAAATACTGTTATGATATGTTGAGATTGTGGTTAACGGTATTTTAAAAATTGATTGCATAATTAGGGCCAATTTCATCATCACGGTTTCGGATTTATTTTTTATACACTCTGTGTGCTTCCTAAATTTTAATTTCTCATTTAAATATATTCCGAGGTATTTGGCCTCCTTTTGTCTTCTTATGATTTGATTATTAAAATTTATGCTTGGATCACTTTTTAAACTACCCCTCAAAAGCATATAATTTGATTTATTCGGTGATATTTGTAGTTTTGATTTTGCGCACCAATTGCTTAGTTTCTGTGTTAGATTATTTGCTTTACTTTCCAAGTCGTTCCTGTTTTTACCCACAATAATGATTAAAAGATCGTCGGTATATGCGATAGTGTTTGTGATGTTTACATCCGCATCCAAGTCGACTAATAAGGTCTCCAATACAATGTCCCAAAACAATGGTCCTAATACCGATCCCTGTGGAAATTCCTTGGTACTTATTTTATATACTATGGCATTTACACCTTCCATAAAAACCTTTCTATTGTTACAATAATCTCCTAATATTTCACAGACACATTTTGGGTAATCTTTTTGACGTAATCTCTCAAAGAGGTATGGACACCACAAATTGTCAAATGCACCGGAAATATCAATTAAAATTCCTATAATATATTTAGCTTGTGAGTTTTTGACTGTTGCCAATGCTAAATTTATCGCATCTTCGGTAGATAAGCCTTTTCTGAATCCAAATTGTTTATCATTCATTCCAACCATAAGTCGAAATTCTTACTAAGGATAACTCAAAGAAAAATCTTGCTACGATTTACTGGAGCAGTTAAAACCACTCCGACTATGGCCCTCCTATTTACGACAGGAATTTGGCCAATATACCTTTTAATTAAACTTAAGGGAGCAAAATTTTGGTTGAAGAAGAATGAATTTGGAATGGTAACACAAATAATTGGAAGAAGATGTGAAAATGTAGCTGAAATTAAGAGGTTTTTGAAAATAAGCTGGCAACAAGAATGGGACATAACGGAAGCGGGAAGGAGAGTACATAATTTATTTAATGATATCAACGAAATACTTAGACTTAAACATATTCAGCCTACTAGGACTAATCCATTACATCACCGGACATGGACCTTACAAAACATATTGGAGAAAGATTAATAAAACCTTAAACGATAATTGTGCTATTTGTAATAAACAAGATACACCCGAGCATGTTCTGTTTGAATGTCCGCGATATAGTGAACAAATAACTCAATTACGAACTGAACTAACTGGGCACAAAATAGTGGACATATTAAGAAATGAAGACTTATATATCCACCTAGAGAAGTTAGCGAATATAATTAGTAAAATTTCCTGGGAAGAGAGAATTGAACAAGTGGAAATACCAACCCGTGCACTAGCCAGAGACGAATTAAGAAGATCCGATAGAATTCGAAACCAGTAAACTTAAATTTATAACTGACACTTTGATAAAAACTTAAACACAGAAATATAAGCAAATACTATTGCAACTTAAATAACTATGAACCCAAGGGAGGAAGTTTATAGGAAGAAGAGGAAGAATAAACAATGCAAACTAATTCTAAATGGAGACTAGAGACTAATGGAAGATGGAGAGCCGAGCATAGTAGAAGGAGGCGAAGAAGAAGGAGCCGGTGTAGACCAGAGTGATAAGAGGGATGCAGAGGGCGTATGAGAGCAGGAATGGTGGATTATGGGCTTCTGGCGGTGGACAGTACGAGGCAAGGGGAAATGACGTTGAGGAGGAAGTGTTAGTGAAGTGCTAAATAGTGTTAAAAAGTTAAATACAGTGAGTTTAGCGTAATGATGATGTAAAAGATTAGGTATAATTAGTAAAACCTATTAGCCAAAGGAAGTAAAAGACAATTTACTGCAGTTTACTTTAATGTAAAGAAATTATTGCATAATATAATTATTTAGTTGCGCTGGTAACCAGTGCATATTTTGCTGGATACCAGTAGTATAGGATTAGTTTTTCATTTATCTTAATAATCTAGAGCATAGTTTTATGGGTAAATAGCTGGTTACCAGTTATTTGGTTACTGGTTTCCAGTAATTAATAATAGATGGTTTAGTGTTAGTGAAAGTTGTTTTATGGTTGGAATTTATTTTATTTCAGTTTATATTAATTTGCTTTGTTTTAAATTAAATTTTGAGTTATTAGTATATAAGTATTATCTGTAAAATAATGATGTATATCAATAATTTAAAAGTGGGAAATAAATTATAAAGTTTGCAATATACGTCCTGGTATAGGGAACAAGATGCCAGGATGTTGTATTACAGATTTTATTTTATTTTATAATATTTTGTACATAGGTGCTAGAGAAAGTAAACCATATTTAACCTTCCAGTTTTCTATATTTCTGGATGTATGTAAATACTTCCCGCTGTTTGCATTAACATACTAATTTCGGTAACAGCTGACTGAATAACCAATAGGTGCCCTCCGTGGTGTAATAGTTGCCATGCTAACCTCATATACCCAAGGTCGCGGGTTCAAACCCGGCCGAGGACGATGGATTTTTTAGGGTGTAAAAATCCTTACCATGACTACCGTCGGAAGGGAAGTAAAGCCGTTGAGCCCGTGTCGTAGATTTACGGCTCGTAAAAGAACCTTAAGCCTGATAGAGGGCCTCTAAGCAAAATTAAGCAGTCTTTAACGCCAAATTTAGAATGAGACGCTGACAACCACAGCAGTTAAAGAGCGTCCATAGATAACACGCCATTAACACGCCATTTTTGAATAACCAATGATGATAAATTTCAAGTAGTCAGCAGATGACTAACCTCTTTTCGGAAACTGAACCACGACTGATGGTATAACAGAAAATAAATCTATCAGACATGCCCTTGAAGAAACAAATGAAACCCAATGTTTTCTTTTTTTTTTTTTTTTTTTTCTAGTTTAAAGAAGAAGATGCATGTATAGAAATGCACACAAGAATTAGATGATGTTTGGTAAATAAAGTTACTCACTTATCTCTCCAAGCTCAACAACGACTTCCAGGCGGTTGCAGTAGTAATAGCATTCAGGTGGGGGTTCCAAAGTCCACTGCTTGCGTCCCTTCAGCTGTGCCTGCCAGGAAGGATGTTCCACGTTATCAACCTGCAATATATCAATGTTCCCTTATTTATTTGCCTGATACAGAAATGTATATGAGGAAATTAGAATAACACTTCGCTTAAATATACTTTCTATATACTGCATTCCTATTAATTTCTTACATAGGTTTCTTAGTGATTTCAAAATAACTGTATGGGCATTATAATACGTTCTCTAACACACTAAGTAGGAGTAAAATTAGGATTTCCGCGGAAGGGGTTTCAGGACCCTTTGTGTTTTGCGTGTTGGTGGGGGGAGGCCGAAGGGGCCGGTCCCCATGGCCGCGTTCGCTAAAGTGCTTTGGTGCTTCGTGGCGTAGGGGATCGTGGGTTCGAGTACCGCCTTGGGCATGGGAGTTTATACACTTGTGCAATGTGTATATGTGTATCGGCAGAATACAGGCGACCAGATACGGATGATGACAGACGACAAATAAAACTCTACTCGCGAATACAGCTCCTGAATGAGGGGAGGACGGTGTGGGCTATGACATTACAGTCTATTCACCATTTCCCTGAGAGGCGTAGCTGTGGACTGTCTGTCGTAGTGAAATTGTGCTTCAAATCATATTAAGAATCCACAGAAACGTGTATGCACATTTAAAGGCGAATTGGAGTAATAATTTTTCTGTACTGCTTCTGACAAAAATGTAAGTTGCCATATTCGTTCCAGGAATTTACGGGAACACATAAGGCTAATATAAGATATCATTATATTGCGTGTCACAAAGAGTACGTAAACATTACAGGCAAATAATTTTAACAAAATTACTCATTAAGTAGTGGTAGTAGTATATAAACATTTATATTATTATTACTATTATTAACATTATCATTATCAAAACTGCTCCGTATGAGTATAATTTAATCAATACATCGAGTTTAAACATACTTTAGTAGATATTGTTAATGGAAGTTGAATATTTTCTTAGGGATGTAGAAATGTGATAATGGATAAAAGTGTATAATTCATAATCGTACTATAGAGATAGAATGTGCAATACAACTCTAGGAATTGATATGAGGAAATTAGAACACACTTCGCTTAAATATGCTTTCTATATACTACATGCATATTAATTTATTACACTGATATCTTAAAGATTTCTAAATAAGTGTATGGGTATTAGTATGCGTTCTGTAACACTAAGTAGGAGTAGAATTAAGATTACCGCGGACGGGGTTTCAGCGGAGCAGATGCCCACAGGACCCTTTGCGTCTTACGTGATCTCATGACGGGAGGGGGAGGCCCAAAGAAACCGGAAATGGTTTTACCATTTGAAGCTTATTATGATGCATCTAGTTTTAGATACGCCAGAATTCTCACACAGACGGACGAACGGGGAAAAATACGAATTATGCACTGAAGTATTTTCCACACTTGAAAACAGAAAAACCGCATACACGATTTCAGATAGCAGATGTAAATTTATGTGCGCACTTAAAACTAGTCGCATGTGACACTGAAATATATTTAAATACTCTTATAAATTCATCGAGTTTTAAACATACTTTATAGGTATTGTTAATGGAAGATACTTTCTTAGGGATGCAGAAATGGGATATTGGATAAAAGTGTAAAATTCATAATCGTACTATAGGGATAGGACTTGCAATAGATCTCCAGGAACTGAAGAACTGTTCAGAATTGAAAACAGTAAAACAGCATTCACGATCTCTCGGATAGCAGATGCAAATCTATGTGCGCAGTTAAAAGTAGTAGGTATATTTGAATACTCTTGGTCATAATTCCTCTACCAAGTCCACTCTTCACTGTCATCTATGGCAAGTATTTACAGTGCAGCAATGCGACTCTGTGCGCAGTTAAAAGTAGTAGGTATATTTGAATACTCTTGGTCATAATTCCTCTACCAAATTCACTCTTCACTGTCACCTATGGCAAGTATTTACAGTGCAGCAATGCGACTCTGTCCACTTCCGCCAACTGCCCACAATAACCTAGTAGTGGCTTTGGAGACACCTGCCCTAATAGATGGAACGCCTCTGACACCGCAACGTCCCTGTTTACGAGTCCGAGTCTCGGGTCCCAATCGAGCGACGCAAGGATAAAACCTTTACAATTCGGAAGCCACCATCCAGCCACAACCCACCGAACTCCGTCGTCAGGTCCTACAACCCTGAAAGAGATTACAAGGGAATAATGGGAACAGGGAATGGTGGACTGAAAGGAACCTAGCCAGGAATTTCCTGGTGCACCGGGGGATACCCCCGAAATTATCTATGGGTCAGAAAGGCCTGCCACGGGAATCGAACCTACGACCTCCAAAATGTGGGCTACAAAGGAAACCGTCAGTAACCATCTCGCACGTTAAACAGGGGTAAATTCCGAAAGAAAGAGAGGAAGAAAGGAAAAAACGTATGTGTTGGTTTTCACTTTTATGGGATTTTTCCTTTATTATTTGTGTGTTGTAGCCTTTATTAATTCTTCTTCGGATAATACAATAGGACATAATAATAACTCCATGGCACGACAGCTCACGGGGAACCTTGGCCTACCGTCCGGCCACTGTGTCCCCCAACTCGGTCCATTACAGACGTCATGGATGGAGTGCAGAATTGGAGGGTCAGGGCCTTTAGCCCCCCGGCCGGTTAATGCGGTCCTCATGACCTGGAGCCGCTACTTCTCCATCAAGTAGCTCCTTAATCGGCCCCCCCCAAGGACCTTGCGAGGCTGAGTGCACCCCGGGCCAGGTCTCCCAGCGGGGGGAAAATCCCCACGCCGGTACTGGGGATCGAACCCAGGTCTCCCGCTTGGTGAGCAGCTGCGCTACCACCGCGCCAAGGAGACGACCAATAGGACATAACAGTACATTTTAATTCGGTGTTTCTGTTTACTGAATATGTTATCTTACTGTTTGAGCGTGTTGTTTTGGTTCAGAGTGATTATTTCTATTTTTTGCCTATTTTGATACTCTTTATTACTTTTGTGTTATAAACATATGCATGTCCGTTGAACCCGTGTATTATACTCTAATTTGAGAACAATATTATGCTAATCATTCCATATAATCGCAACAATGAAATATCTTGTTTCTTTCTTAGGATTTGAACGGATAATTCAAGTGTATCTTGTGATAAGACATACATGGAAAATACTCAGGCCCTTACTTTTGCGATGGACATTTATATTACATTTATTTTTTCATGCTGTTCTAAGGGTTATAGGTCAAGTACTTCCCTTGTTGGTACAGAACTCGGTAGAAAATGCTCTACAAGAAAGATAGCATGATAAAAACGTTACTCCTACAATACAGTGAAGTGGAAAAATATTGTAGTCCGAGGGAGCGAGTTCAGAACTATAAGGGAATGGAATAGTAACTTAAGGGCTCTCCAGTGACTAAGAAATCCCATTGTCAATGCTCCGTAGAAAAGTAATACACTTTAGACAAACAAGGGGTAATTATGGAACATTGCTTAGAGAAAGGGCTTTAGAGTAGAGCAGCCTGAAATATTAAGGAAGGGTGATCACAATTCTGATCCTGTCATTGTAATTCATTACACATATAATTCAATAATTAAATACTGCATTAATTCCGGAGTTAGATGTTATTTTTAAAAAAATAAAGAGGGAAGGTATAGAACGTGAATGTAAATTTTAAAATGGTGTTTGACACTGTGGAACGTAGTGCTCTCTGGATTAATTTAGCATATAAAACATTTTGTGGAAAAATGATTAGATCACTTAAAAACAATGCATAAAGAAGTTAAGTTTGTTATCAAGACTGATGAGCACAATATACCAGAATGGAACATTGCTCAGAGGGGGTTAACTAGGGTTGTATATTATCTCAGTTGCTTTCTAATGTGTTAGTAATGACATTGTAAATATGATGTTGGAAGAAAACAGGGATGCGCCGACAGTTGAAGGCAAAGAATTCTTTTCTGCGTTAATGACACTGTTATACTTTCTAAAGCAATAAATAGTTTAAACGTACTATAAAGTTTTTGTAGACAATGGAGCATGGATGTTCGTAAAACTAAATCACTCGCATTTAAAATGGATACGTGTACGGTCAGCAGGAAAAGTGGACATATGGGGAGAAAGACATTCAAAATGTTAAACATTTCGATTATCTAGGAGTAAGGTTTGACATGGCTGAAAAATGGAGCGGGAACACAGGGTTTTTAAAACACAAGGGGATTGGGCAACTTTCTGAAGTACTGAGGCTATTGAACCGGTACCAGATATGCCAGTAAAAATATTACAAACCATGTATAACCCAATGATTTGGCTTTCGTTACTAGTTGGAAGTGAGGTATGGAGATGGGAGAGGGTAGATAATACAAATACAAAAAGGTATATAGATTATTGTAATTGTCGTCCTCCGTAATCTAGGAGTAACATGCTAGCTTCTGGTTCCCAAGTTCGTGGGTTCATACTCGGCGGAAGGTGATGGAGTTGTGTGGGCACAAACATCCTTAGCATGGATAGGTAGTCAGACTGAAAAATTCAATGCTATAGCCGGGATTTGAACCACGGATCTCCCGATTTCTAGCCGGTTGCTCTGCCACTGAGCTACCATGGCAACATGCCGGCATAGCATTGAATTTCTTAACTGACTCGCAAGTTTCCCGGTAAACCACAAGGTGATCTCAAATTATTTTGAGAAGACAACCCCTATGGCGACTTACAATGCTGTAAGTACTTTTGACCCAGGATTCATAGTATGGCCAACTATTATGGTCAATTTGTATGGAATAACTGTTTTTTTTACACATACCGTGTGAAGGACAGGAGTTGGATAGGCAGAGTCAGACTGAAAAATTCAATGCATGTTGCCATGGTAGCTCAGTGGCAGAGCATCCGGCTAGAGATCGGGAGATCCGTGGTTCAAATCCAGGCTATTGTAAAAAAACAGTTATTCCATACATCCTTAGCATGGCTTCCTTCGGAAATTAAAGAAAGCCGTTGGTCCCGTGTTGTAGATTTATGGCAGATAAAAGAACTTTAAGCCTCATAAACACCCTATGAGCAAAAGTAGGCGGTCTTTCACGCCCAACATAAAATGGGATGTTTGAACAGCAGGAATTAAAGAGCTTCCACAAATAAAACTCCGTTTCATTTAATTTTATTCTGTTATTGCAAATTGCAGTATTTTTGTATAAATTATGTTGGAAATTAATCAAAGACTTATGATACAGATTTTATTTGTTTCTAGGTTTTGAAATTATGATAGGGTCCTCATTTCCTCATAATTTGGGCATATACTCTTCTTAAATAGCTTTATAATTTATATTTTTATAAATCCTATATTAAATATTTGTTAACAACCTTTCTCTCAAAGGAGTTTCTGTTCAGACCACATATGGTCCATAGAATCAGACAACAGTATTATGCCGATAGTCGAAAAAAAGAAAGTTGCTTCCGTGTTTTGTTTAGTCGTGATCGATCACTTTAAGTCTAGAGCGAGCTTCTTCTAAATGTGTTCCAGTTTCTCCTTTTACCTCTTAGGTAGTCTCCAGGTGTTTTTCTGGAAAACACGGCAAGGAAAACGCAAACTTAGCTTGCACTTTAATACTAGATACGAATGTTATTAGATTTGTATGCATCTAGAACCGAATAATCCATAAAAATATGACCCATAAATAACAAAATATGACGTTATCGCCAACATATGTGTGCGACGTAAGGACGGTTGTTATTGTTACACCTCAGTATCACGTAAACAATCATTATGGTGATAAAATCTATGAAATCTCTGAATTTCACGCACCAATTTTAGAAGTTGTGGCACTAGTTTTTAATTACCCACAAGGCTGTATATTTTTCCATAAAACAAGAATTATAAAATGTGGAAGACAGGATGCTCAATAAAAATCAGATTTGTTCCATTCACATGACTCTCTCTATCTATTCTGCAAACAAACTCTTCTTACAAAACATTTTTATATGCATCATTCTAATCGAGATAAACATTAGCAGAACTTTTCTTATTACTTGCTTCCTTCTAAGCAGAAGGGAAAAAAGGGAATACTCTAGGCTAAAGCGATAGTCAGCTTTTTTAAAAGTTCGCCAGTATTTGAATAATTAAAATTCGGATCTCTAGGATGGCTAGGAGTAGAACAAGAAAGATACGAAACGAAAGATGATCTACCATTTGAGAAAAGTTTAAGTAATTTAAACTGCAACCAATAACAAGTCATATGTCAGAAACGCTTAACTCAGCAATAATGCATACAATATAAATAGTGTGTGTGTGTGTGTGAACGAGATCTACATTTTTTGAGTAATAAGTTTCTATCTATGTCTTGGGATTTACCAGTTATGCAAAATCCATCTTAAATAGTTCTTCAGAGACTATTCATAGGAATTTCAAGATATACATTTTATTCGTCATTTAAGTATATCTTATGTACGGCAGTTTAATCAATATTGTTAGGGCCATTTTTGAGAAAAATAAGATTTTCAACAACTTTTTCATGTAAAGGTTAGTTTGGTGTGAGGATATTTTCTTGAAAAATCTTCGTGTCGCTTCCTTGGAAAATACTAAACTTAAAATACCAAATTTCATATTTAAGTCTTTTCGTTTTTCAGCTAGGGTGTTGACAGACATGCACAAGCACACGCGCGCGCACACACACACACACACACACACACACACACTGGCCTTTTTATAAAAATGCTTCTTTTGGTTTCTGGAGATCTCAAACCATGTGTTTCCAGTAAAATATGGGTATCGAATTTTCGGGCAGAATATATTAAGCTTCTCTATCTATTATGTAACACTGTGCATGAGTGCTAGAGAAAGTAATATTTGGTTCAGCCAGAAAAAAAAAAAAGAAATGTCAGTCTGATCTAGCAATGTTTGGGGTGTTTTCAAATAGTAAACTTTGCCTGCTTTTAGCTGTACGATCTTATCGAAACAGTTCTTATTTTTTACAGTATTGCAATACTGTTACACTGCGAAACATTTCTGGATCGTAACTTTCATTTCCCATAATTTGCGGAATAAGATAACCGCAATCAGTAGGGTACTACAATTTTGTCACCAAATTCACTAATACCACAATTTTTCTACCTCTAGATCACAGTGCAATAGGCAGGTTGAATATAGTAAAATGACTGGTCGTCAAGGGTTTTATAGGGAGCAAAATAAGGTGAACAAGATAAAAAATAGCTTCAAATTCCTTTAATATTCATACGTCCTTTTGTTCGCATTTTGCACAAAGAATTGAGAGAAGCTGCTACTTTAAACTATACATCTATTGCTGTCTGCATTCCTTAAACTTTTTTTTCAGACAACCTGAAAATCCAATAAATATTTTAAGCACCGATTCAAAGAAAATTGGGCATTTTGAAGCATATTTCATCTAAATACAGCTTATCCTGGTAATTATAAAATTATTTTTATTGAAGCATACCCAAAATATTGTAGCAAAATGTATGTTTATCACTTCCAAAAGTGATGATAAATGACCTTTATTGTGATACATGCACAACAATCCCGCAGTACAGTCTTTCTTTCGTTGCTCGCTAGTGTACTGTGTCGAAACTACTTGACAGCCTCTTTCTTTTTTCTTTTTTTTTTTAGGAGGGCAGGTATAAATGCATATAGGATTACAGGCATATAAAGGACTACTGGTAAGGAAAAGGAGGGGAAGTTATATCTGTGGTGACTCTGTTTTCTGGAACGATTTCAATAGCATGAGGACCGGTACCGCCTAAGCAAACTGGGTGTTCGCGGCTGATGACTTGTTGGCGGGCTAATCCGGCTGTTGGACTACACTATGGCTCAATGCCGTGACGTGGACCTACTTCTTGGAGCTGGCTTTCCGTGACGGGATCTCACCATGTTAATGGTGTCTACACAAGTCTACTTTCTTGACCCGGCAGCAAGGGAGCTCTGGCCCCTCTCTTTGGCCGGTAGGTTGCTCTCCGGAGTTGCCCTAGATGGTATAGTCTCGTAGTTAACATATCCGTGTGTTCTTGAAGTATTTCATCTGCCTCCCTGTGGACTTTGTAGATCCGAGAGGTGTTTATGTACTCATCAACTTTGTGAGCTGCTTGTTTTGCTGATGTGCTGCTGCTGGTAGAGTTTTCTGTAAATTGTGAGTAGTCTCTAAATATCCGCGAGAGAGCGGTACAGGGCTTCCTCCCAAGTGGTGATGAGGTCGGTGAAAATCTGAATGGTCTCTCAAAGCTGCTGAAGTGTGTCTGTGTTAGCTGTGATGTCAGCGTGTAGATTATGAAGTGATGAAATATATAACACTGCATCGTGGGCCAAGTTGCCCCCTTTGGGTGCGGATGATGTAGCCAGAAATGTTTAGAAGTAGAGATCATTCTAGTACGTGTCCACACGCCCAGATGTGGCATTCCAAGGCTTTGAAGCACTATGACCGCTTGCTAACGTGTTAAATTTACGACACGTGCGACAATGACTGTAAGTACGTAAAGGAAGCCGACCGCATAGTACAACACGTACTGCAAATGACGGAAAGCAAGCCGTTCACACACGTACGGCGATTACGCGCTGACAAGGCACAGTCGCTTGTATTTAGCACGTAGTAACAATATTATGACACCATTGTGTGATATGCCAGAATTATACTACACGTCACTAAAATATCAAAACATACATTCATATGATCAATAAAAATCCCTTTATTTACATCAGAATGCTATGAAACGGGTTTATATTGCTTTCAATGATTTAAAATGTTGTAAGGGTAAAAATAGAGCAATTCGCAGACCGTAAGCAATTCTCGGCATGCGAGCACTTGGCTACGCTCTCCCTCTAACCCCCACTCTCCTATACATTTGCGCGGTGACTGTAAACAGTTTACATTAGTGACCAGCTGTGCAACAAGGTGAAAGCAGCAATTCGTGTCAAAAATCGAAGTGAGCTGTCAACAGGTGTTCTGTTATTGCACAGCAATGCGCGCCTGGGCCCATATTCAACACAGCTTAAACTCGTGAAACTGGGGTTCCAGGTTTTCCTTCATCTTACTGATTCTGACTAATATCCTTCCGTCCACTTAAAGTGCTTCTGGAAATGTCTATTAAGGGTACTGGGAACAGAATTATTTTTTAAAGTATTACTTTTCTTTTTCTGTGATATGTGCAGTAATAATTATATATGGTGGGAGGTGCGCAAGTGCAAAAACTTGATATTTAATAGAGAAGAATAAGTGTATCTCGTTTTGTCCGCTTACTAAAAGTACTGAAATAAATAAAACACATATTTCAGACTCTAATGTGTTTTGAAATGCCATATATTATGATTCTCCTGTGTTTACATACATCACGCAATGACAAGCTCCTATGTTTAGTACAACTCGTACACTGCCGACCTGCATTAACGTGAGTCAGTAAGGGAACGAGGAACTGATTCAGTTGCAAACTTTCCTTTACACAAAAAATAGCTTTACAAATGCTGAATTTGCAAATGCTCATTTAATTTACGCTGTAACTGTGGAATATACCAAAGCTGCCAGGGATTATATCATCTAAATCATCATCTTGTCAAAAGATGAACGTTATCTGCAGTGTATCAAAGGCTCTGTGACACAGTTCACATAATTCCCAATTTTAAGTTTTTTTAATTTTTGAGGTTTATTTTAATAGTAATCTCTCTCAGCCATTACAATTTCCTGCTCCGGTGATCACAGTCTGTGCATCCAGCAGAAAAAATTAGAACTTAGGTGCAGTTAATACAGCTCATGGAAACATTTGCTAGTCCTTTAATCTGTTAGTTTGTGTTTACGCAACTCAAACTCGGATCACGAGGGTAGGTAAGGTAGGTATACCGCACGACTAATTTCCATATTTTTTTTTTCACCAATCTCCAACAATAGTATTAAACAAACACAACGGAAGTGTGGAATTAGTTTGGTCTAGACAGTACTAATAAAAACAGAGCAGTGTGCAACATTTCTAGAAAAAACGTTTTCGCGTGCTGGTAAAATAATACACGTTTAAAGAAGTGTGTTACGACATTCGTAATTCATACACCGAATAAAGTTTACAGAATCTCTATTGAAAAAGGCAATGTGCGATTTTCCTGTCGCTGTCAGAATATGATGCCGCGACATCTGAAAATGATGAGAAAAGCGACATTCTAACTATTTGCAGTTCACCAGCCACATCAAATAAAATATTGCAAGGTCCCACGCAATTGGCTACTTGCATTTAATCCTTTCCAGTTTGGTTTATTTTCGGTTGAAACCAATTTAGAAGCTATAGGATATACAAGGAATACTTGTACATTCAGTAACTTGTCCTAAATGAGTTATGAATCTTGAGTCAGTTAGCTAAAGCGCTAAACATCCCTGGCCAAAACTCGCATATCAGACGTTAACTGCGTTTGAATCATCTTTGCCCTGCTACCATATCTCCGGTTTCGAATGGAGAGGGCCCGCGTAAAATAAACCGTGATTGGCATATGTGAATTCTTATGCGATTTCGTTAGCACTATAAAGAAACATATTTTCTGCGCTTGCATAAAATATCAACGAAATTCTTTTTGTTTTTATTTATTTTAAGCTAATATAATGCCAATACATTTAAAGCAAACACTGAAAAGTAAGTAACAATAAAGATAGGAAATTACCTAATGTTAACCCTTATAAGTCCAACTCACTTTTACCCAACTTCCAAAAAATAAATATATGTAAGATACTGAGAGACACCATTGGGTTGGAAAGGGTTAAACGCCAACAAAGATATATTCAGTGAACAAACTATTGCATTTACGATTTTTGTGAAGTGAGTATCGAGTATCGGTCCCCATAAATCAATATCGCTAGCGAGTTTTGAGTATCTAGAAATAGTAGTAATCGTTCCATCGCTATCAACACAAGTTTACTCACACATCGCCATTTAATACCACCTTAATTGCAGTACGTATATTGTTTTTGATCAGAAAGCAGAAATAATAACACCTCAGGAGCCCTGGTAGCGCCCCTCCTGTGGACGAATATGTATTTTAGATCGAGATAAGCTGCCCGGCTTTTCCCTTACTGTGAATTAAGGAACAAAGAGCCGAAAGCTATGAACTAATTTGCTCCATTGTTTAATTCATACCGTTCGTTCCTACTCGAAAATCCAGGAACCTAGCAGTAAACTAAATTATTGACTACACTAACGTAGTATTAGCCGATTATTGGGTGGCAAGCAAAGAAAGCATCTTCCAGAAGCAAAAGCCTGGATATATCTCACTAAAACGGCTACAGAGTTAAATCTTTAAGAAATAACTTTGTTGGCATGCCCTCGAGAATGCATTGCTTTTCGAAATTCTGGTTTTGAGCATCTTTGAAAATTAATTTTCATCCTTTATACGAATGCAACCTTCTCTCTGAGTTAATCGTTTTAATGACAAATTCATCGAAGTAATACCTCAGGACTTAAATGGTAGTAACACATTCTGGCAACACGAATGTTATGCTTACAATATTATCACCTGTTTTTAAATACCTATATTCTATTAAACAGCCTTACGTTTTCTGGTTTAGTGAAATATTGCACAGCAATAGCAGTTGTTCAAATGTTTCAACCTTGAGTCAATTCATCATGTAAGAAAGCACGCACGACTTGGCGTCGGTAAGATGCAATTCCAAAAAGAACCCAAATGATCGTGCATACTTATTTACATTAGGTCTTAACTTTAGATAAGAAGCTAGAGACAACTGTTACCAGGAGAAACACTTATGCCGAGCCATCTGAAAGCAAACGTTATTATTGATACACTACATTTAAAACTATAATTAAATGTAAGCAATAAAATTACTCTGACTGGTGTCTGGCCTAGATCTGAAGGATGGGTCTCTTTTCTATAAATGTTTCTACATTGGATCGCCCGTTAGAAAATGTTAGCGCAATTTAATGTGCGCTATATTAAGGACTGTACAAAACTCAACTTATTCGGTTGGTGTCTTTTAAGGTATTAGAAAATGATTTTAATAAATAAACGGTTTAGCTTTCATAAATTATCTTAACATATTTATAGCTTTTCACAAGATAAATGTGTTTATGCACACAACTTTGCTGGTTACCGAGTTGTATTAGCAAATAATGTAGTGTTTTACATTCACGGAATTTATCATATTGTTCAAATTCTTTTTATTACCTTAATAATATCATACACATTTTAAAGACTTTTTCTACTTTTATAAGGAAGATTAAATAAATGGTCGTTTTATGCACACTTTGACTTTATTTTCAAATGATACCTTCGGTTTCATAACTAGTTTCGACTATTCTTGCATTTTATATTTCCGAGTTCCCTGGGGAGGGGGTGGAGAGAAATCAGAGAAAAAAATTTCAGAAAGCACACATACTAATACATATTTATTTTAAATTTGGGCACAATGACTTAGTTTAAACTTTAAATGCGCTAATAAGTCACATTACATTAGTCAAGTTCGTAACCAATTTTCTCTGGGAACTATGAAGATACTCCAAGGAAACTTTACCTGCTTGTAAATTTATGTTCTATGTTCCCAATTATATACCTTCAATTGGTGTCTTTCTATTACTATCTAAATTATGGTTTCAAAAATTATTTTATTATCTTATTATAATTGTTCGTAAGTTATTTTCTATAACATTATCTTGTCTGTCTCAACAACTGTAGATTCAAAATATTAGCGGAATGTAATTAATCTTGTGAGAAAACGAGCCAGGTAGCTCAGAGGTTTCATCCGGAACCGGGATTCGGGAGGTCCTGGGATCGGTTCCCCGCGGCCGATTTCTCGGACCTATGCTTTTTCGAGATTTTCCGGGGTCACTAACTGAATGCTGGGGAAGATTCTACATTCCCCTGAACTTTCTGTTCCTTCATTTCATCTTCATTTCATTCCAACTGGTCTCTTTCAGGGCTGTAAGTGTGGACGAAGACAGCGGCAGAGGCGCTATTCCGTGGAGGTAACTGCGCTCTGGAAATATAGTTTTCAAGTGGCCTATACGAGACTGAGCCACGGCCTACTGGCACTCCCCGCATCGAGATGAAAAGCTACTTGTAAACTGTTAGGAACCATCTACGGTGGCTCCTTTCCTGTCTGGATGTCGGCCGCCCTTTAAAATTATACTAATCTCATCCTCTCCCAGGGGTCTAGCGTACAATAAGCCAATGGCTGCAGTGCAGAATACCTCTCCGTAACACAAACATACACACAGCTGTGAATATGTTTAATTTCTTGTATTTGTTTACAAGACATTAATTCTTTAAAAATTACGATCTTACAACTTGATCTGCTAATAACTGACAGAGTTTTTACAGCAAATAAGTTAAAGGCGGAAATAAACTGCAACATACAGATTATGTAAAAACGTATTGCTAATATTCTAGGGGTTTACTTTCAAACCTCTCGTCCACCTAGTACCAAAACTGAACCTGTGTGTTTCTGCATTCCTCTTAAGTTACTCCGTGTACAAGTGTAATCATTTGGCTTTAGAACGTCCTTTAAAGCAGTAAAACCTTGCATTAAAAGTGAATACTGGAATCAAACCAACTCTTCTCCACAACAAAATGTTATCTCTCTCTCTCTCTCTCTCTCTCTCCCTCCCTCTCTTTTTTTTTTTTTTAAAGTTTTCCAGAAATTTCTAATTATTGGGCAAGAGACAATTTGAAAATAAGCCATTCATATGCTCACAACGCACTCTGCTCTAAGTTTAAATTAGCTTTTTAAAGTAATAAGTTTCTGAAGCAATACTTTCTACTTACTCTAGTATATATGGTAAGTAGAGGAAATATTGCGTTTCACATAAAAATAAACACATCATAAATGTACACTTCGGGTATCCCTGAGTCGAATTAAGAATAATTCTAATTAATAATTATAAAAAAAGGTTAGCTCACGTATGTGTGTGTGCGTGCATGCGGTTTCTGTGAATGGCGTAACTCCAAAAGGAAAAGTTGGTTTTAAGTAACAACATTTATATTTATCCTTGGCATCTTCCTAAGCTGTAACAAGATTTTCAAAAAATTACCGCACTCCAAGGTACCTTTTACATGCAATACTGTTTGAAATATTCATGTGTCTCAAAACGTGCTTAGATAATTCATCTGAGAAATTTTAAAATCCACAGAATGTAAGATAGCTTATTGAAATTTATACAATTATTATACACAATAATAGTGATATATTTACCACGTATCACAATTATAGTTCGTATACTTATTTAAATAATTTTTCATCGTCTAAATTCATTATTATATAAAATAAGCCACGGGATATATTTCTATGAGAACTCAAATAAAATTCTAATTTTACAGGAAACGAGTTAAAAAAGGTCTGCCATATATTTTTATATTAATCCTAATTGGAGCAGAAAAATTGTAACCCTCCAAAACTCTTGATTTTTAAAAAATATAATCATTTGTTAAGAAACTTTGAGCAGTATTTCGAGAACGTATATTACCATGTTCTTTTATGTGCTTTTAATGATAAAATATCTTAAGTATGGAAAAGTGTTGGAAAATAAGTTTTCGATAAAATTGGGTTTAAAGTTGTAAGGGCCTATTAAAAAACATGCGTCTACATTTACAGCTTAATTTAATTAGCAGCTAAAGTATGCAAAGTGGAGAAGACTAAACATTTTATAAAAGTTTAGAACTCCTATTTTTATTATGAAAAAAATAATGTTTTAATTTCTCCCAATTTTTTTGTTGTAAATTTTAAACTTTTAAAATATTTTGGTTAAAATAAAATATATTTAAGATACTTGCAGGTCAAATGAAAGGTATATATTTAATTTTTTGGGAATAGTTTGTGAAGTCCTCTTCATTCGGAAGGAATGTTTAATAATCTTCTAAAACTTGTAAATGTTATGCGACAGATGAAAACAGGCTAAACAAAAGCTGTAGATATCTTTAAAACACACAATTTATTTCAAATAACTTTTTGTGTCTAAACTATTTCTGAGATAACATTACTGGTGGTTAGATTTGTTGACTTGGTAATTCTTTCCAGGTTCTTTCGATATTCAGTTGTTTTCCGTGATTGTATAGAAATAGTATAACATTTTAAGGCGAGTGGAGCATCCGGCTTTTAAACATTTGACTATCGCTACTCCCTTTGTATGGATAACGAAATGTGTGCTGTAGCTATTTCTGCATAGGGTTATCTCAAATAAAGTGAAATAGATAAAAAGAACAGTTTTCATGCCCACAAATAAAGAATAAAGTGTGGAGAAAGTCATATGATCGTAACAAATAAACCTTATTATTTGAAGAGGTGGAATTAGATTCACACGGTGTGGAGCACAGTAAGGCTTAAAAGTGTGTTTAATATACTTCTAATAAATTAGATATCAAACGAAACAGCAAGGAATAAATTAAAGGTGCAATGGATTTTTACATGGATACATGTATTTAACATATCACTAAATTTACATACAAGGGTAAACTCTAATAATTGCAGAAACCAATGCAAAAGTGACATTTAATGTTTTACTTACATGCATATGAGCTCCGTACCCGGGACTGCCCATGAAAATCCAATCCACTTTCTTGTTCTCAGCAGTCTGGGGCAAAAAGTATGGTCGATCATAATGCTGACGTAGAATTCGCGCCACACGATCATCGCAGTTGCTCCTGTAATAATAAAAAAGAGGCTATAACGTCATTTCCTTATGTAAAACAAAACACAGGGTTTGAATTTGATATGAAAAAGGTTATCGAAACGACGTAATCAGTGCAGTTTTTTCTATATGCTTTATTCCCACCTGTGTGACATCCTATGTAAGGAAGCGAAAAGGCAATCTAGTCATATTCCCCTATGAGACACGACTGCTTCGCTTCGTACTTATTCTTAGCGTAAGGAAATATCTAACATTAATTCTTGAGTAACTCATACCAGGTCAGACAGTACATGTCATGGGGTTAAATGTTATCTAAAGGGAGATATAAATCATATCCAACATAATAAAAATTGTACTAAGAAGGGACACATATACATTGGAAATGGCCAGGAAAGAAATATTGTAAAACACGTCTAAGAAGGCAAGGACAAGGTTTATCACGAGCCGACATCGACCCAGGTACGATAGTACCGTTAAGGGCAGGACATTGAACCCAAGGAGGTGAAGTTCCACTGCCCGAGGGTGGTCATAACAAAGAAAACAGAAACAATTCTCTTGCTGGTCGAGTGACACGAAATCACTAGCCCTGGAAGATTCGCGAAGGTAAGATGTGATATTTAAGTCTGCGGTGGAGTCGATCGGGCTACATATGGCCATGACGGAAAAAGTGCTAATTTTTACGTTTGAATTCAATAGCCGTGTAAGATGCGCAGAGGCAAGACGTGATAGCTGAGTCCGCGGTAGAAATGAATGGGCTACATACGGCCAAGACCCACAAATATGCTTAATAATAAGTACGCACAGCTCAATGGAATAGAATACTCATTATGTCATACCTGTGTTTCCTGTCCTATTCAATATTACACCGCTGTCTATAAGGTTCACCAACATGTATAATGATCGCTATGGACAGCTAAAATTGGTGCATTAAATTCTGATTACACCTGATGTTTCCATCGTAATTAGCTTTACATCAATATCAGTGAGACACTCAACGAATGTAACTTGTTAGTAGCTTATTTATAGTTTATGTATTTCACATATAGCTAAACTTTATTATTTTAGCTACTAAATCCGTAAAGTTAAGCACTTTATGCTGAAATATTCCATATAAGATTTTTAAAGACATATTTAAATAATATAGGCAAAGAAACAGTAAGTAATAGTTTTAAATAAATACTTAGCTATGAATAGCTATTAAATAATACTAACAATAATAAAAAACTACATATTAATTCATATAAATACAACAAAGTATAAAGTATTATAGTTAAGTATAAATAAACAGCACTATTAATACGTTTATGTAAGAGTATATTATGTGTGGTATATTAAACTTATTGTAATTAGTAAATAGTTTAGTTAGTGCTGAATACCAGCACCTTTCCCTGGATACCAATGATGTTTATAGTCTTGTATAGGAAGTAGACGGATACTAGTTGCAAAGTTATAGGCTTTGTTTTAGAATGTTTGTTTATTTTAATTCAATTACAACTTAAGGCTTTTTATATTCCAAAAACTCAACTATAAAATAAATTTAAAATCAGAAGATAACTCAACTATCTGAAAAAATTAAATGACAACTAATGATTTGTAGTTTTTGTTTTAGGAAATGCATTTATAAAGTATGAATATATGCCCTATATACATACCTAGGTGCGGGGGATTATATTCGGATTTTATTTATTTATTTGGTAAAAACAATAGCATTACCCGTGTGGCCATAAAACTGGATATAGGGAGATGAGGTGGAAGGGAAGGGAAGACGTCGGGTCTCGTTTCGCAGTCCATGTGGGACGTATTTATCGTCCGTAAACAGCGGATTGTGCATTAAATCGCGAGGGAGCCACTTCTCTGATGAGTTTGGAGAAGGACATTATGCCAAAGATAGCTGTTGGTGCAATTGTGTCAGAGTTCTGTCATAGAACTTGGATACCGCGAAACAAGGAAGCACCAACGCCCACACATGGTGCATGTGCTTTAAGTTGGCACTTTTTATTGTCCTTGTCTAACACGGTTGTGGAAAACCCCTTGGGTTTCTTTACTTTAGAAGGTCAGTCCATTTTAAAACTCTATTATATTCCCTAACTACCTGCGCTGGTATGAGGGTAAGAAGGCATCTGTGGTTTTCCAACTCTTGCAAGTAAAGTTAAAGAACAGACAGACTGGCCTGGCCACCCTGCCCTGCCTGGCTGCTATTAATGAAAGGGGCATAAAAAGAAGGAAATAGGGAGCGTTTCTCTCGTTTTCTATTAACCAAGCGCTAACTTACACCTCATGGAGTATAATAACTAGAGAGCACAGAAGGAATAACTTTTGAGGGATTGTAAGTTAACAGCGCTACGGGATAAGATGACGTTAGAGACAGTGAACGGGTGTGCACATTCACCGTCCTCTGCCCATGACTAGTGAGGCTTCGGATCTGACCTTCAGTTTTGTTTTCTCTATTAAAATACTGTTTCAAACAGCACGTGCTGCTTGCGTCTACAGTGAACGTGCAGTGAACCTCAGTATTTATGTAGCCTAAATGTGCTCCGTACTAATAACAGATTTTAAATAATCAGAAAAGAAATTAAATATCAAAGGAAGAATTCGAAATGTAATCCATTTGGATCTATATATCTCCTGTAATGGATACTAGGCATTGATTTATGTAATAATATATTCTGATCCTATTCTTCATATAAGTTTAAAATACACTGCATTTTTGTCCTTTCTTTTTGACCTAAAGGAAACTAAGGAAGAAATTTTAAATCTGAAATTTCTGAAGGAAACAAAAATTCCATTAAGTGCTATGCACTATGAAATCTGGCTCAGGTCCGTTTTAGTTAACAATTGTTATCCTGTTTTACCGACTTGGAGCTAGGCACTCTGGCACTGCTGTACAATATTAACGGTTGAAGATGAAGGGAGTCAGCGAGACTATATATATATATATATATATATATATATATATATATTTTCTATAGTCAGGTTTGGTGGCTGATATGAATCTTGTTGCTCATTTTATATGTGATCAAAATAGTTTCCATCGCCAATAAAGGTACGTCAACAAACTCCTCTTGGTCAGCATGCACTAGGCAGTCACCCAGGAACAAAGCCGCGCATCTGGCCCGCGCAATCGCAGATAACGCAAGCAGGTTTGGAAGCACTGAGTCGCGGGTTTTAGTAGTATTTTTACAATTACACTGGCATGCTGCACAGTGGTTGGCTAATATTAAGTGATTTCTTGTCTTAAGAAACCCGATTATGAAGTTATACTTTTAGCTATTCATTTATTTTATAACGTACAAAATAGACAGTGAATGAAATGAAATGCCTGGAAAAATAAGCTTGGATACATACGCCGCTAATACTATCTTTTAGGCAGTTTAATGTTCTGATCTTGAGGATGCAGGCAAGAAACTGATAAAGAGGCAAAAATACTCTCAGTACTGTATCCATGTTTCAACAAAACTAAATCCCTTTTACAAGTGAGGCAAGAAGATTATTTTACTGTTTTTAACTCGTAATAGTAAATTTAACAGCAAGTTCTTGTTGACATCTACAATAAGTCGTTGAGAGTTTACTATCTGGATAGTTACAGCATATTGAGGATAATAAATGGAAAATAGTCATGGTTAGGGCAGCCTGAAAATATCAAAAAGAAAAGTAGTCCTTTGAGTATATGACTACCATTTGCCCCTTTATCTGATAGGACAGTTTTGCAGATAACGAAGAAGGAGAAACCCGTTTGCTTTCATGACACGTGCTGACCAAGAACACCCTCTAAAGCACAAGAGCGTTATACACTAGTGCTTTGTGCTCTGTTTAATATTATCAAAACGAATTAATTTTTACTGTTACACTAAAATATACCTAAAATGCGGAATCAAACTTCAGACTAGTTCAAGTAAGCTATAGGACTATTACATTTGTTCGATGTCATTTCGAAACAACCCGTATAAAGCAGAGTATTTTCCGATACATCAAGGTACTCTTACTACTGAGCTGTATCTGAAGCAACGTGTATTTCAGAGCGACAGGATGATTATGAATCGTTTAGTCAAGCCTAACAAAAAGTGAGGGCCTGCAGCTGAAAGTGCCTGGTGTGAACATGCTATGTGACTGCCGCTTTCTTATAGATATAGGGGAGACTAAAAGGCAAAAATTGTCAGAAAAGGACTTGTTTGTTGTTGTGCTGCCTTGATAATCGGGATTTTATAGTATATTTTATTATTATAGCTACAATATATTTTATCTCTATTCTTAAGAAGGTACTGCATTAGTGATTTTGTACTCTGGATTCTGCACCACTTCACAGAAAAAAGCGTAGTTCCTAAAGACCTTGAAGTAGAGAAGTAATCCTTAGCCCTGCTTTAATGGGAGATCTTGTTCTACAAATTGGTAATACTACCAAGTAAGGAAGATTCTGTGTGCGTATATTATATGCTTTCTTTCTTTAAAGACATATGCAAGTTGTTTCGCCAATTTTTGCTTTGAGCAGCTTTTTTCTGTGAATGGCATTTTGGTACAAATTTACCCGTTTCTCAGAAACTATTGTAGATAGCTAATAAAGGGCCATTGTCACATCGATGTACTAGATTTATCTTAAACTTTTGTAATTATTGTTTTCGATGTAAAATATAATTGAAGTTTTAATGGGTGACTTCAGCTCCGTCTTCCCTTCATGACCAGTTGCCTAGTACTATGCCAGGCGCTAATAACGAACTTCGCCTGCACCAAAGCTACAAGTATCTGAGCGCAAGACCACACTCAAGATATTTCCCATATTTTAACAGTTCAGTTAGCAAGGAAAATATCGCCCATATATATGTTTCAAAACTATATTTATCAGTAACAGTTCCTCCAAGAAAGAAAGAGATAAAGAAAGAAATAGAGAAAAAGATAGAAAGCAGGAAAGAAAACTGAAGAGATGAAAATTCTTAAAGTTCTCTTTATAACACTCTTTAAACACTACAAGACATTAAATGTTTTAATGAGTCGTTTTAATTTGTATATAATTATGTTGTCATTTTTGGGGTTTTAGAAAGAAAGACAAAACAAGGGTTATTTTTGTTCTCGACTTAATTTCACAGAAAACGTCCATCTGTAACGTTAATGTGACAATGACTTTCATTTTCAGTTCACAAAAGCAATCTATAAGTGTTGTTGTGGATCTACTTTGTTAACTAAATGGTAAATCAGTGAAAAAGGAAACTCTGATAGCTGTGAATCAAAGGATTAAGGAAATAAACATATCTTCCTTAATACATCAACTTGTATAAACATAGATCAGTGGACTCAGAAGGCAATCCTGCAAAAGTTCAATCTGGCATCTTAAATATTTTATGAGTTAATGAGTCATAAAATTAGCAGAGTTAATACATGGTCATGTTTAATAACAATGTCCATAAATGCCGTGAATACTTTTAGGGATGGTAAGCGGTAGCTATAAAATATTTTTATGTTCGACCATATCTAAATGTAGTAATAATACGTCTGGTAGCTGTAATTTTATAGCCATCATTAAAGTACACCTCTTCATTAAAGTGCAGGTGCCACGTCTGCACACATCTCGTATCGATACTAGGCACCATCTGTTGAAACAGCAACTATCGATTATTATTATTATCATCATCATTATGCCGGACATTTCTTCAAACTCACTCGATGTGACTGACAACTTACTGTCACAAAAATAAAGAAACACTTGCCAAAATTCTGTGCACAATTCATGGATTCGAGTAAATAAAAATGCATAGCTCCATTTCAGAAGATGTATTGCTGATATTCGGAGAATTTTCGTAAAGTATGAAACCATTAATCTTCTCAGGCAAAAATAGAATATTAAAAGTAATTTATAAATATTTTAAATTAGACATATGGTCGAGCATGTACATATGAAACTTGATTATAATGGCAATTAAGATGCTTGAATGAAAATTTACTCCCGTCTTAATTATTGCCATTATACTCTCGTAGCAAAATATACTATTATGTGACCAAAGCCCTCTAATATTATATTAGTTAACAATAGAAATAATTAAGATATTACGTTTCTGGTGTTGTACTTAGCCACATACCAGTAGAGTTTGTTTTAGCTTGTTTGTCTGCCACACACTTAAAGGTGAATTAAGTTGCAGAGGTGCCAAGAACCCCATTGTATAACCCTGTACTTTAAGATGAACTTCTCCACGAAAGCAGACAGGTGTACTTGCATATCTCCTTAGTTTGTGCATGTGTGATGTGATCACTATTAAATTTTAATGAGGTTCAATACAAGTACAGCACTGCACATAAACCATCTAAACGCAATACTGAACTCCATTAAAACACACTCTATCTTTGTATTAAATGCATATTAAGGTTATTAAACATTCATAGTATATAAATTAATCATATCAGTACCAGCATTTACATTTCCCCATTATGATTATACCATAGTAATTTATCAGAGGCCGGGTAATGTTGTCAGTATTTAGGATTTAAAAGTGGGATCAACAGTGAGTCGTGTTTAAATCTGAGATATATTTTATCAATTTATGTGATTTATACTCTGCATACGAATGTTTTATATCAATTGCACGTTGTTCACTGCAATGATGTACGGTGCACAAATCCGCTTTTTAAATTCTGCAGTTTGCTTAGAACGCACCTTAACGCTCATCAGGCTGCTTCAAAATTGTACAAGTCTGTCACAATCCGACTTGTGCAACCCAATTTATTTACGTATTTTCTTCTAATTGTAACACACAGGTAGTTTATTTCCGACTTTCGCTGAGGCGACAAAATAGCTCCCTACGAAATTCCGTTCTAAAATTGAGCGCTTGGCAGGGATTCGTTGCCATATTTATATATGTTGGTTACGTGACTGGAAATTTCCAGAAGTCGCCGCACGTCTAACTTGCACGGCTTCGGCGTCAAATAACTTTCCGACAGAACCTGTGGCCATTTGCACAGGTGTAACAATCACAGCTGCGATGTCAAAAGAACTTGAGGTAGGAACAGGTGTCCACTAACCCGCGTGTAATAATGAATGGCAACAATCAGCTATGACTTACGAAGCAAGCCGTACACACAATCGGCGATTACGGCCGCAGGGATTGTCACAATATTGTCTTTGTCCCTTTACATTTATTTTTAAATTAAGACTAATGTTATTCTTTAACGAATAAAGTTTAAACCCCATCAAAAGCACGGTGCGAAAATACACTGTGAACAAATCGTTCCAATCTCTACAGAAACAAAGATATTGCAAACGTAATGTAAAATGTAACCACCCAAGAAGCTGAGGAGCAAGGAGGAATATGTCTATTGCCAATGTATATTGTAAACGAGTACAAAGATGAATAACAAGGTTATTGTTGAGAATTTGAGAGTATTCCCTTCCCTATTCCCCTCCCTGAAAAGCATCACCAAAGTATGCTATGAAGTTGAATGTCTGACTGGATAGCTGCATATAGACGAATGAAACATATTTGCATGCTAGATTTCAGTGTTCTTTAATTTAAAAGAAAGTTGCATGAGAAAATTTGAAATTTTCTGTTTTGTTATGCATTATTGTTCATTAGAGTAGCAACTAACTTCCGATCATCCTCCCCCCCGCCAAGCAAAAAATAGCTCTAACCCTTTGTTTTGGGTATTCAAAATTCATTACATTTATACTTCGCAAATGCGGTGTCTATCGTTTTTCACTATTCCCCGATAGTTTACGTTTTGTTAATAGAATATAGCCTTTTTCTTAATTTAAAAATTCAATCGATGTGATTCTTTTAACATAATGTTTAATATTTTAGAAATCATCTAAATCATTTACATTTTGCATATTTTACCTACATAATTGTAACAAAACTACATAATTTCCGAATTATTTTCATATTTCTGTATACGTTTAAAAATATATATCCTTTATAGAAAAACTGAATATTGAAAGAATTGATTAACGTTTTTCATTTGTTCTTTAAATACACATGAAAAAATTAATAAGAAAGCTCTAAGTACCTTCCAGGAAAGCCACATATAAGTAGTATAAATGCAAAATTTGTTATAAACAATTACATATAAAGTAAGCAAAGCCTATTGAAAGCTGTGGTTTCAAGAATAGAGGCAAAAAGCATGGCATTTTTGACAGATGAATTGGTATAGAATGTATAATGCCTCGACACAGGAATTTTAAGAAAATGTATTTGCTCTAATCATTTAGCACTTATATCCTTCACTTTCTAATTATTTCTGTAACCTTTATAGGATAGATTTATTTTCCAGCACTATGCACTTTTATTAGCCTCAAATTTCATTTAGGAATACGCAAACATGCAGAGATATACACAGAATATACAGATGGGAGGCGAATAAATGCAAATAATATGATATTTATTAGAGAACAATGCATATAAGACATAAGTGTATTGCATTTTGTAAGCTAACTAATACCTTTGTCATAAACGAAACACAAATTTCAGGGTTTAATGTGTTTTGGATGGCCCTGCGTTAAGTCTGTGTTATGTTTATATGTATACATCATGAACCGGCAGCTCCTGTGTTTAATACTACCCGCTTACCCCAATTGGGGAATCTGCCAAGGTGCGAGAGACTGTATCGTCGGCTGTTTCTATATTGTGATCTTCCTGGAAAACTAATGTTAATTGCAGTGTACTCAAGGATCTGTGACACAGGTTTTCTTAATTTCCGATTTGAAGATATTTTATAGCGTTCAGCGCTTTTTTTTTTTTTTTTTTTTTTTTTTTATTTGAAGAATGAAAGTGCAAAAGCTAACATGTGGGTTAGAGTTATGTATTTATGCAATAAAACCAAATTTAAACAAAGTATATTAATATGATTCTGTTCATTATTTTTAAGTTGAACCCTGAATATTCGTAGATTGTGAATCCTAATCCCATAATGCTGCATGAAAACAAAAAGTATGGTTACGTATATTAAAGTTACAGTGCAATCGATAATTCTTCCCTCACATGACATCACATCACCTACAGTCGGGCAGACCAAAGGGAAGAGGAGGATCAAACATGTGACCTGTTACGTAAACAATCACCGAACGTCTGAGATATGGGATACTAGTCACTCTAAAAACAATGTGAATTTTTCCTCATGAACATAAATGTAGAAAATAGCAAAAGAATTGCAAATACATCGTCCTTAAACGCTGATACAAATATTTGCACTTATTCACCATGTATATCATATAACGTATGTCATATGGTATATTGTGAATTTGCAACTCTTAAATCTAAAAATATTCATTAAAATGTATTATGTGTCCGGAGTTACACGCACTTTTGCTAAATCTGCGTTTTTTTACAAAGGAGCATCACATGCTTCTTAAGGAGACATAGCATTACAAATCAGGAGACAACATGAGGTGCGTTATCAGGGGGTACTTCCCTCTAATGCACTGATAGCCATGTTTGAACTAAGGTTTCAACTATATTTATCTCAAAAGTACAGTTTTTAAAACACACGTCCCTTAAAAAGAACTATAAATGTTATAACTCTTAAATTCGATACACTTTTATGAGATAGTCTATTACAACTCTTAATTAGGGTTATATTTTCAAGTATAACACATTTTTAATAGTTGATGATATTAATTATAACATTTATATGGAAATTTCGATTCAATTTATTCACAGAAACAGAAAAACTATACAAACATAAATACTACTGAGAGTTTAATTTCCCTAGTTGACTGTTGTGGGAGAGAAGGCCGTCGATGCCATTGTAAATATCTTGACTCTGCTTCAATTAGTTTCCGAGGAAAGGGAAATGTAGGATAACAAATTACTTCTCTTTATCCAGCAAACTTCTTTTAAAATTTAAAGAGAAATACACGTATATTTGCTGAAAACATTGTAATTTGTTTATATCAATCTGTAAATAACATCCACATATATCAACATTCTTAGGGTTAACGGCCTTCTGGACCCAGGGTCACGGTTTCAAACCCGGCTTAGATCGTTGGCTATTTAGTGTACTCAAAATCGATAGCGTCATGACGGTGTGCTTACTGGCATTTAAAACAACTCCTGCAGGACCAGCTTCCAGTAGATCTCTGTGTTTATATGATTCTGGCAATTGCAAGCATCGTTAACAAACAAAATATATACTTATTTGTTTATTTATTTTCGCACATCCATATACTGCTCAAACTTCCCGCTCCCCCTGTCGGCCTCCGTGGTGAAGTGGTTACCATGCTAACTTCATACACCCAAGTTCGCGGGCTCAACCCCGGCGGAGGACGATGGATTTTTTTGAGCGTAAAATCTATAGCATGGCTTCCTTCGGAAGGGAAGTAAAGACGTTGGTCCCGTGTCGTAGATTTACGGCACGTAAAAGAACCTCAACCCTGATAAAAAATAAGGCTCTGAACAAAATTAAGCGGTCTTTCACGACCAATATAGAACGTGCAAACTACAACAGTTAAAGAGCGTCCATAAATAAAACTCGATTTACATTTTTTTCCATCCCCCTTTTGTGCTAGAGCAGCATCAGGCAAAACTGTGAAATTATTTTAGAGAAAAAGATACAGTGAAAGATTTATAAATTTCACCTGTGGGCAAACTCAAGTATTTGTGGAGAAATTTTTCAAGTTATGACCACGTTTTCGTAATTTTTATCCACATTCCTCTCTCAACAGGAACAAATTTGTAAGCTAATTTTCTGTGTAACGATCACGACCGGAATATAGGGACGCAACTGCAAAGGCGTAACTGCGAGATTGGGGGATTAGCCTTCTAAGCGAGTGAACAAACGAATGCTTTGCTGGTTAGCCAGCTGTTCAGACCAGGCCATAAATTGTGTAAACAATAAAGGAGAATAAGGCAGCAGCAGACATCGGAGAAAAGAGCTTGTGTAAAAGCAAAAAGCACAAGTTAAACGTAGTGTTCTGTATACTTCCATCTTTCTCCCTCCACTTGCCACCCTTTCTCACTCTACTTTTCAGCATATAGTGTGTTTCACAGTTTAATCTACGAGGCTTGATGTGAAGAAGCAGTGATAAAAACAAATCCTTTTAAGCAAGAAGCTCTTCAGGAAAGCCTGATTAGAACATGGACGTATTTTCGTTGGAACCCTGGAAGATAGTTCGAACGAGAAAGTGCCAGGCACTTCGGTGCTGAGAAATTAAAAGATGAAAGCGTAGCTAACGGCAAACGGAAAGAAAGTACTGTATAATTCCTTGCATGTAAATTTAACGTGACGCATCTGCGAAATTTGAAGAGATATTGCGAAAAATAAAAAAAAAAAAAAATTGTAATAAAATTATTTTATATCTAACTTTAAGAAAATACATTGTTTTTCCCACTTGGTGAACTTTAACTACCAATTCACTTGACGATTTAAATGGGTAGCCGCATGCTTATTAATAGGCACTCCCAAATTTACACCTTATTTCTTCGTAAACTTTTTTTCAACGATTTTTCTCACTCGAAGTATTCCATATGATGCAATTTTTCACTAATTTGGCTCAAGCTTATTGTACCGCCACTCAAAAGCACCTTAAAGCATATGGTGATTTTACTTTTCTGAAATAATACTCCAATTTTGATAAATACATTATTAATTTTCGAATAATCAAGAGCTTTGGAGAGTACGAAAAGTAATAGTTTTATACACTAATTAGGGCTAATATAAAAATATATCATATCTATTTCAACACTAATTTATTGAAAAACTAGAATTTTGTATGTGAATATTTTAAAAAAGTACATCAAGTGGCTCATTTTTATTAGAGCAATGAATTTAGATAACCAAAACTCTTTATTTAAATAACCATATAAGCTAGAATTTTGATACATGGCAAAATTAGCTTTATTATTTTGTGTAATAATGGGTATAAATTTCAGTAAAATATCTTACATAGTATGGAGGTTCCAAATTTCACAGATGCATCGCCTTAAGCTCAGGTAAATTTGCTATTTTACAGAAGAGAGCTGCACTACTTTTGGTTAGTGCCATTGCCCGTAAAATAGGAACAATTTTTGAATGGTACTATTTTATTTTATACTTTTAACATTCATCCCTAATTTTTACTTTATTTACCACGATTTCACTCGTGTGCATAACAAGTGGCACATTCTTCTAGATTGTAATAGTATTTTTCTCTGTAAAATGCTTCCGCGTTTAGCTAAAGAAAGATTGACTCCTCCCATCCGTTATCAGTTCATATTTGCCTGGCCTGAAAAACAAACAGAGACTGAAGAATTAGCCAAAGAACGATGTTATAAGTGTTGCAAAATGTATGGGGCGCGTCAGATACTGCCTCGAAGAACAAGTTTTGCTACGAATGGTACACAAGGAAAGGCCAAACAAATTACATTTTTCGCTGTTCTAGAGGAAGTGGTGAAAGGTTACTTGAATGTGCCGTTAAAATGGACAACAGATTGGACAACAGATACGACACATATATTGGCTGGGACATTTAATCTGAGACTGTACAACATCTGATTGCGCTCTCCGTTCACAGCCATTCAGAAATTCCGTTATTTTTATGTTGGTATAAGAGTAATTGAAATATTACTAACGAGATGATAATACCGCGAGGATTAAAATAGTGAGAAATTGGATAGGTAAGTCAGATTGAAAACATTCAATTCCATGGCCAGGATTTGAATCACGGATCTCCCGACTAATCACTAAGCTGCCATGGCAAGGATGCAGAAAAAACACTCAATTCCCCAACTGTCTCGCATTGTATCCAGTAAAACCAAAGGAGATCTCTATTTATTTTTATATGATTTATACCGGTGGCGACTTAAAATGTCGGTAGTATTCTAAGTCCCGGGCTTCATATTTAGTAAACGTCAGATAGGACGACGAATAAAACCACACGAAGTACCTCGTCAGGGCTTCTTAAACTAGTAAAATCTCACGCGTACCTACTAAGGTGTTGTACACCGTGCACTGGTCCGATTCGGCTCGGCACAAACACTTTCGTAGTGAGAAGAAATAGTGGGGAAGGTGAGGAAGCTGGAGGCGGGGAGCAACCATCTACACAAGCGAAAGGAAAGAGAGAGTTTTTGACATCGAGCTAGCGCTCAAAATCGAGGAGTGGGAGTTTGCACTAAAGTGAACCTAGGGAAGTTGTCTTTTGTTGAATGAATGAATGAATGAATGAATGAATGAATGAATGAATGAATGAATGAATAAGTGTATTTATTAACATAGCAATATCATACATAGAATTTCAACAGTCGCACGGGTCCACAGACCGTACGTGCTTTTGTAATACACATTACAAGCAATATTAAAACAACAACCACAACAAAGAATTAAAAGAGTAAACACGAAAATAAAAAGACAAAGGAAATACACAGTCAAAAGCAATATTAAACAACAATAAAAATTAAGAGTGAATCCGAAAATAAAGATACAAAGATATTCAAATATAGCAATTTAAATTTACAACACAGAGTACACCTTCATAAATGCACCCTCTTATAATAGATAATTACACTTAAAAGACATATATACACATAATATATACAACCTTAGCACAACAGTGACCTAAGTATGACATAATATATATTTATGTAGAACATTGTAGTCACTTTTGTTTAGTTGATCTTATTCCCCACCACTTCTCTATTGGCAGCCTCCTCAGATCTCAGCTGTCTTGCCTTAAGTATAAATTTACCTAGCCCGTCCATGTTTTCCGTGCCTGCCAGTAGCGTCCAACATGCTTCTATCCCTACATTCGCAGTGGTAAAAAATCGCGGCAAATATTTTTCCCGCCATTCCTCCGTACCCCTACATCTTGCCAAGATGTGAGTCCACGACTCTTCCTCCTCGCAAATGGGACAGATTCTCGTACCATTCTCGTCAGAAATTTTCGTGCTCCTCCATGCTCCTAGTCTAATCCACGCGAGCCCCTCTCTAATGAGTTTGGTACCTGTTTTGATGTATTGCTCCATACCCCACTCCGATTTCAGCCCAGACTGTACTTCTAATGACACCTTCTCTGTGCATTGCGCAATTATTTGCTGTCTGTCAATATCACAGAGACGTTTCTTAATTTTTCTCCAAATACTTCGCCTGTTTTCCTGCCCCGCCATCCAAATGTCTCCCATCCCAATGGTTTCCAACCCTTTCTTTAATTTTGATGCCCACGTCAAATTACCTTCCATTCGCAACTGTTCACGATAACAGACTGCCCTAATTAGAGATTGGTTTTCTGTGAACGATTCTCATCCAATAATTAACTGCTCTGATTTTGCACTCTTCCCTCATTATTCCGCAGTTTGCTGTACCCCTCCCTACACCCAGAATTCCTTTCAAAAATTGGGTCCTCACTTGATCCAGATTCCCTGTTTGTTCCCACCTCCATATTTCTCCTCCGTATGTCATCGTGGATCTAACTGTCGCTCCGTATACAGTTTCCATTAAGGTTATGGAGATATTCGGAATTCTGCAGCGTATCCGGAGAGCTTCCGCCGCTTTCACCCTTGCCTTGTGTTTCTTAATGTCAATGTGTTTTGTCCATTTTACGTTCATTGTAAATGTGAGTCCTAAGTACACAAAAGATTTAACATTGTCCAGTAACTGTCCTGCATATGTCCAAGTCTCCTCCCTGCTATAAACACAACCCTTTTTGAAAGTCATTGCCTTAGTCTTATTCACATTCACTGTAAGTAGCCATTCATCGCAATAGTTTTTAAGTTTGTCCAGTCCTCGTTGCAATCCGTTTACTGTCGTAGAGCACAATACTAAATCGTCTGCATATAAAAGTGTTGGGATCTGCAAATCCGCTACTACTGGTGCTTGAATATTCTCTGCTATCATTGTATCAGTAATATCATCCACAAAGAGATTAAATAGCAAGGGAGATAAAATACAACCCTGCCTCACTCCCCTATAGCTTCGGCAGCTCTCGGACACTATGTTTCTGTCGTACTTCACACAGAATTCGACATTTTGATACATTGCCTGCAATGCTCTAACCATTTTACTTGATAACCCCTTTCTGCCTAGTTTGTACCATAATGCATTTCGATTGATAGAGTCAAATGCCTTCTTAAAGTACACAAAAGCATAATGAAGCTTTCTCCGCTTAACTAACAGTTGCTTCGTCCTTAAAGTGTCTCATATAAAAGCGGCATCTATGGTACTGTGTCCTTCTCTGAAACCTCCTTGCTCCGTGCGATGCACCGACTCATGCACCCTGAGAGGTCCTGTTTTAACCGATCATATAGTGAATGACTAATGTGAGATAGGTATATGATCTTTCAATTCATCTGGAATGGTTTGACTGTTACTGGATTCACTGTATTGAACATGAAAGATATAAGCTATTTAATATATTATCGTACAAAGTGAAACAGCTGCCTCTATATTCTTGGTAGCTATTCTGCCCGTGGGTAAATATTCTTACTTGAAAAATCATCCCTTTGGAAGAAGGTTTCTGCAACTACACTTCTTCGAACAGGTATATCTGTTTGCGTATTTCACCTGCATTAATTATTAAATGTTACGAATTAGCTGAGGAGATTTAAAAACAATAAAATGGCGTAAAATGTGAAAACAGAGGAATATTGGAAGCCTCTTAGGAATAACTTCATATGCTCAAGTGGATTATTGCTCGGAAGCAAACCACGTAGGCGGAAATATAATGACGGCATAATAGATTTTATTTTACCGTTCTCTTTACCGTTTGAGCCGATTAAAACACTACTGTATTCGGTGTTGTGGAACACTTCTTAACTAAATGCTAATTATTTTATAAAAGCGTGGAGAAAAATATCACAAATGCACTGCAATCCTTATATTGTAATGTCGCGGATCGTGCATACATTCTACGCGCACTGTCTATTATAACGGAAGGGGGCTCGTTTCTAAAACACCCACGTTATTTACTCGTGAGTGTTAGTATAAAGAGTGCGAATGTTGTTCTAAGTTATTTTGAGAGTGATGCCCATCTGAATTCCGGGCATTCCTCGTGGTCACTATGCTGCATTTTATGACCAATGTTCACTTTCTGGGGTTTAGCAGCTCTATGACCAGAGATTATTGAAACACAATTTGTTGTTTAACACGACTTAGACACTTATTTGGAGAGAACTAGAATACCGCTTTAATTTTTAGGTAGCTGTTTTAAAGGATTATTAAGAATAATTTATTGTAATCTACAAAATGTAAATTGAATTGAGTTTATTTATGGACAATATGTAACAGCTGCGGTTCTCAGAGTCCAATTCTATACTGTTACGTGAAAGAAAGCTTAATTTGCTCAGAGGCCTCTTAATCAGGCTTGAGGTTCTTTTAAGTAAAACTATGACAAGGAATCAACGGCTTTACTTACCTTCCGAAGGGAAACCATGCCAAGGATTTCAATCGCCCTCCACTTGGGTTTGAACCCGTGACCTTGGGAACAAGAGGCTAACTTCTAACCCCTAGAATCCTAGAGGACATTGTAATTCACACTTAACACAGATGCCTTGAATGAACTTTCACTTTTGTGAGGCACAATGAATGAACTCTAGGCTTTACAGCTCGAAATGAATGCAGCAAGGGACACTGCATATATCAGATGTTAAACGCAGACTTGAGGTGGTCTCCCACCGCGAGGTGACCGCAGTGAAAGCGAACTGCGCATATACACAATCTGTGGCATTCAGAAGTGGAATTTCAGAATTATGTTAGTGGCATTAATTCTGAACGCTTTTTTGTTGTTGTTGTTGTTTTGTTTTTGTTAAATTAACCTGCAAATTTAAATAGTGCATTAAACTATCACTGAAAGTGTGTAGATGTTTCTGGTTTGTGACCATGCTAGCCAGATTACCCTGTAGCCTCGGACTTCCCCAAAAACTATCATTAAGGATCATTCTTATCTGATAAATTATAACAGGAAACTTTACCGTAATACAGTATAAAACCTTTTACCAGACACCGGAGCTAATTTGACCCTTACTTTGAGCCAACTTTGGAAACTATTTAAAATATATATACAGGCACCAACACTCACACATACATTATATTGTACGCGATTTAAAAATCAGAATGATTGCTCTCATGTTAACAAAGAGGAGGTCAAATTTTGAGAAATATAAACATTTTAGGATTATGGTATTTCAGTATAATGATCAGCATCATCTAAATCATAATTTTAAAATGCAGCATTTTCCAAACTTTGAGGCCCCTATCATATATTTTATATTAATTTTTTCCTTCATAAATTTTAATGTCTTATATAGTTTTTCTTTCTTTCATTTGTATAAGTTAGATTTAGAAATGATTGTGTATAAATATACTTTATAATGAACATATTAATTGGGATTATGCTTGTATTATTAATAAAAATAAATAACGTATTATATTTCATATTAGATGTACAATAAAATGAAAGTATATTTGGAATTATACTTTTTATTTTATACTATATTTAATGTGAAATATAATTCATATAACAGAAGAGCCAAAATTTGGTATTGTTACATTTTTAAGATTATGGTGTTTTAATGGTATTGAATTATCATAATCCTAAACTTAATAGATTTGTTGAAATGGTTAGCACGTTTATGTATTATGAGAGCAATAAATCCAATTTTCACATAGAATAAAGTAATGCATATGTATACTTATAACATAGTATATTTTCCAAATGTGGATCAAAATAACTATTGAGGGCGAAATTAGCTATAACTTACATGAAAGGCTCAACACAGTACTAATTTAATACTTCCTGACTATAATTTATTAGATAAGAATGATCCTGATCGAGAATTGAATGCATTATTCAAATCAGAAAGTAAATTTAGCAAAAACGGGCCCCAAAATTAATGCCACTACTGCATTATGCAGAAGATGTACTGAATTGTATCTACTTAAAATTTCTATTCGCAAATTTCGCCATAATAGGTTTGTGGCCCTCTGAAGCCAAAAAGTTCTTAAGAAAGAAGGTGCCTATGTTAACAGCATACTTATATTTTAATAGTTTAAAATTAAATAGTAATAAACTATTTAAAATCCAAGGAGGCTCAAGAAGTGAACTTGTTTATAGTTGACAACCCAGGATAAGGTTCGAAATAAGGAATTACGTGGAGGAATGGAAATAACAAAAAACATTAAAGAGTAGAGCACTATGAAGAGGTAAGGATAATACCGGACTTCAAATGGCACCCACAGGAATAAATAAATAAATAAATAAGTAAATAAATACATAATATAAATAAAAATAAATAATAATACATAAATAGAAATAAATAAACAATAATAATAAAATAATAACAATAATAATAACAATAACAATATAATAATAATAATAATAATAATAATAATAATAATAATAATAATAATAATCTGGTAATGGAATGAAAGAAGCTGGAGAACAGTAACACCTAAGGTAAACGAGGAGAAGATGCCTTAAGACTGGAAATGAGAGCCCCCACATGTTGAATACCAAGACAGGAGGTAGACGGTATTTGCTACATTATGAGCGACATTTGCACTTTTTCGTGTAAACGGTAAGAGACAAAAGTTTACTACCCAAAAAATGTAGATCTCGTTAAAACGCACAATTTATGTCATATGCAGTTTTTTTCCACACTTAACCATTTCCGATATATTCTTGTTATTGGTTTCCATTTTAAAATGCTTATACTTCTCTCAAACGTTGGCCGTCATTTATTTCATCTCTCTTTTGTTTTTCACCTAAAGAAAAGAAAAGAGATGCTAATTTTGACACCAATACATAGCGAAAGCTTCTAAAAGATTTGACTTTGACTTTAACCTAATATATTCCCTTGTACTTAAAAGGAGCTAAGTAATAAGCAAAGCTCAGTTTTGGATTCCGAAGTGCACAAGTTACGAATACACAGAGCAGTCATTTGTATAAAGAGAGGGTAGTGGGGAGGAATTTGAAGTGTAAACATGCACACGTTGAGGGATAATGTGTTCCAAAAGTAGCCCATTACATGTGTTGACATTATATAAATAGTTTTAATTCATAAAGTAGCACAATGAAACAATTATTCCAGAATATGGTTATTAACTAAAAACGCCTTGTATTTTTACAAATAAAAGTATAAGGCTTGATACAAAACAAATAATGTGCAGAGCTTTGAAAACCAATGAACATAAATCAACCAAGCTAGTTCAGAATTCATAGCAGCATATTACAAGATACATCATTACTGTATCGAAAGAAAAGGCTCTGCTCCTGCTACTCAAAATATGTTTGAATCATGCACAAGTTTGTTCAGTGTCGAACGCCTACCCTTTCGTAGTTTCGGCATTTTTCAATCTGTGCTCTCCCTCAGTGCTCACTGGTTTACCTACCAGCAGGAACTGAATAGGCCAGGCAGTGAGCAATTCTAGCTAGTATAACACGTTTCAAAACGAGCTGTAGGCACCATGCCTACTCCATCATATTATAGTTATAGTCTGTATGCAATGACCCTCAGTCCGGCAATTTCGTGACCCCCGGACTGAGCTCTAGTAATAAGACCATTTGTGTTAAAGTTTATCTAGATTAGCATGAAGGAGATAGAAGAATAGTGTTTTGTAAGAATAGTTTGTTTGCGGAGTAGAGAGAAAAATTCATGTGGATGGAATAATAAGATTTTTTAAATCAACTTATATATTTGTTATAACACGCTTTCCACACGATATTTCTAACCTAAGTTATTGTTGAAAATCTGTAAAAACACTGTTTTAAGATATATTTAGGTGTCTGCAGCTCGCAGAGTGCTTAATTTATATGAGGCCGAGAATTGCAGAAGTATTTATCAAACTGCTGATTTAGTATTCTGTTAAGCCGAAAAAAATTACAGTTTAATTCTGTAAAGTGCATCAACAGTAGAACTAGTGACACTCAGGTGAAATGATAGCGATGGAGTGACATGAGTGGGAGAGCACACTTTATAGCTTTGGAGAGCATTTAAACCTTCTGATTGACATACTGAACCAGTAAAATGAGATTACGAGATTAGCGACTTTGCAGCGTTGTCTGCAGATTGCATTCAGTGTGTTTACGGTCGAAGCTCTTCTGTTTATCCTCTTTCAGTGAACAAAACTTCATATGTACTCTGTGTTCAACACAAAAATCCGTTCTCTACCACTCTAAACGTTTTACATATGGGATATTATCGTCTAGTAGCTATTCGATTTGTTAAAATATGCTTTCTGTAGTTTTCATTGCTTTATAACTAAAATATATTGTGATTCACACAAGTCTTGTTCAAGTGAGGTGTTCCATTTTCCCACCTATTCTGTAACAAACCATTTTTTTGTAGCTTAACGTGCTTTAGCCTGGTTGGTCGTATCGGACGATGAATGAAATTGGTGTAATGAGGCTCAAATGATATCGAGGTCTATGGAACTTAAAGTTACTCGACATTCGTCTTCTCAGGATAGGAGAAAACCCCGAAAAAATCTTATTCGGGTAACTCACCCTAAGCGAGATTCGAACTCACGACATGTTGAATATGAGACAGACACGCAACTACCATATTACCCAGGCGGACTTGCCTATTGTTACAAAAACTTATTTTAGGCTTATTTCATATATATATATAAAATTAAGAACGAGAACAGCTAGTGTGTTGAGCTAGAGGAAATCCTAACCAAAATAGGGATGAGAGACATATGGAGGAAGGGAGAAGAAAATGAAAAGGAATTTGCAAGGCAGTGAGAAATAGGATAGAAGACAGATAAGCAGGAAGTTTAGACTGAACTAGAAAATAAAAATCGCTTTGTTTATACGGAAAAATAAAGAATGTTCAAGAAAGGAATATGTAAACATATGTAATAAACAAGAGAGGGAAGACAGATAAGCAGGAAGTTTAGACTGAACTAGAAAATAAAAATCGCTTTGTTTATACGGAAAAATAAAGAATGTTCAAGAAAGGAATATGTAAACATAGGTAATAAACAAGAGAGGGAAGCATTAGAGTGGATGAGGATTTGAACAATGCTTCTGAAAGGGATGAGCGACAATGAACTAGAACGTTGTATTTTATGAGGGGAGAAATACAGCATTTTTTACTGTTTAACTGAATGTAAAGATACAGGAAATTAGAGGAAATAAATTTGGGATAACAAACCAGGAGAGATGGTAGCAATGAAAATGTTGAATGTCAAGGGAAAGAAAAGAATTAAAGAATTAGGGCAGTATTAAGGAAACGTAAAAGAAAAGTGAGTGTGTGTGTGTGTGTGTGTGTGTGTGAGAGAGAGAGAGAGAGAGAGAGAGAGAGAGAGAGAGAGAGAGAGAGCGCGCGCGCTTACAAACCAAAGTGCTACATACGCTGACAGCCTGGAGCTATGAGGATATAATGCCTAAGCGGTCCTATGTACCTCAAGGTAACTAATATAGTTTAACAGGACGTTATTTTGTAAATAATTGTAAATTTAGCATAAGTAGAATAAATGTTGCATGTTGTATCTTCTTCATGCTAATCAATATCAATATTAACAGAATTGTCGTGTTACTTAATTCCTTATAGTGGAAGGAAAATAAGGGGATACACTAAGCTAAAGATATAGCCAAAAGTTTTAAAAACTGGTTGCTATGTGACTTATATTAGGTTATCTTTGCATGGCCAGAGACAAAAACAGGCACGTTTCTGTTTCAGAAAATATTAAGTATTTTAAAGTTGAAACAAGGAGAATCTCGGAAATGGCTAACTACACAATAAAGAGAGGTATATCACACTACACACAAATGTGTGTTTTCACGAAATATATATGTTTTGCACAGTGAGCTTTCTGACCATATCTAATGGAATACCAACTATACAAACGCCATCCAGAATGAAGAGGTACTCTGAGGCTATTCCAAAAACGTTCAAGGCATTTATTTTATTAATATATATACAGCTTTAATGTAAGGTAATTTAATCAAAATCGTTAGTTTTATTTCTGAGAAAATCAAAGTTTTCCATGTAAAACTAGTTAGGTTGGAGGAACATTTTGAAAATCTTCGTTTTGCATCCCTGGAAGATAATGAGCTTAAAAATCAAGTTTGTTTCATATTTAACTGGTATACTGTCAAGACCAACAAACACAAACACAAACACACACGAATGGACTTTTTTCTAAAAATACTTTTTTGTTCTTGTATTCATTGTACATAGTTGCTAGAGAAACTAAAAGAGCAACTGATACAGCATTTTTATCTCCAGTTTCTTTCTGAAGAACCTTATTTCGCAACAGTTTGGTATTTTTATTTTATAAAAATTGTGATTTACGCTGGAGTTGCTGTGTCGCAACAGGGCCCTGAATAATTAAAGACGGACACACGCACACACCTGTGGTATCTCTCCCGCTCTTTTGTAACGCAGAGACATTTGGCAAAAGTGTCTCTTCCCTGTAGGCGGTTGAGATCGCATTTAGTGAATGAAGTCAAGCTCACCGTGGTGTAGAATCCTGTGTTACCGAAGTCGCTTCTAAATAAGCACATCATGATGTTAACTTTGCTAGCAGCAAAGTGAATTTCTAAGACACTTCTGGGATGTTCTTTCAGTGAAACGCTGAATATTTAATAAAAGCAGGGACAAACTAAAACAATATTTGTTTAATCTGAAGGGAACTGAGTACTGAAATTGCCAGTGTCTACAAATTAAAACAACGCAGGCAAAACGTTAGAGCCGATGTTACCAAAGTAGTAGTAATAATAATAATAATAATATATAATTACAATGGATAATAATAACAATAATACTAACCACAATAATAATAAAAATAATGACAACAATCAACATAATAATAGTAAAGTTTTTTATGAACGTATGTACCTGCTTTAATTTTCAACGAGGTATTTTTTCAAAACTGGAAATCAGTATAAAAATAAGTCTAAATTTTCTGTAACTTAAAATTTTTCATGCAAAAGGAAGATGGTGCAATACTTGGTGGCGCGTCTGTGAAATTTGGAAAATCAACGGTATGCAAGATATATTACTGAAATTGATACCAGTTACGTTACAAAATAACTGTGATAATTCTTACGGTGTACAAAAATTGGTATGTGAGGGGTGAATTGAGTAAAACTAAACAACGGCCCTTCATCCCAAAAAAAAATTGCCCAAAATTCAAACTTGTAAGAACAATTGAAAACATTGGTTCTATCAACAATACTTTAAGTTTATTTTTATACTCATAGATTTATTGATATGATAATTTTAATGTCTGAATTCGTTGTTCTAGTAAAAATAAGCCAAGTAAGCATTTTAAAGACTGTTCACATTCAAATCCCCAGTTATACAGACAATGAGACTAAAATAAATCTTACATATTATATTCATATTTTGGCACTAATTTTTGGAGAAGAATAATTAATTTTGTACACTCCAAAATTCTTGATTTTCAAATTTAATAATTTATCAGAATTGAAAAATTGTTTCGAAAATGTAATCTGTAATGTAATCAATTTCTGCAATGTGCTTTTGAGAGGCAGTGTAAATAGTATGAAACAAATTAATGAAAACTTCATCGTGTGCAACATTTTAAACAAGGATAATTATATGAATTTTATATTTTAAGGAAATAATATAAAGTTTTTCTAACTTGGCGAACTTTAACTGCCAATTAACTGAAGCCGTAGATGTGTAGGTGTATGCTTAGCAACATGTACACCCAAGTTTAAAATTTATTTTCTTGCAAACTTTTTCTAATATTTTTCCATAGTCAAAACGCTGCAGACGATGCAATTCATCTTGAGTTTGTTTGAAAACGTTTATACTGCCTATCAAAAGCACATTAAAGAAAATTGCTAGATTATTTTTTCCGAAAAAATGTTCCCAAATTGATAGATAAATTGTTAATATTTGAAGCAGCAAAGACTCTGGAGATAAGAAAAGCAATACTTTGTCTTCACTAATTACGCTAATATAAAAATATAATGTTCAGATCTATTTGTAAATTCATTTACTGTAAAACTGGAATTTTTATGTGAATATTATTAAAATGCATCACTTCGCTCTCCTTTATTAGAACCATGAGTTTAGAAAACATAAATGATTATTAAAATAACCTTGAAAGTTAGAATTTTGATAATTGGCAAAATATATCACCATTATTGTGTTTAATAAGTGGTATAAATTTCAATAAGATATCTTATTTATTTTCTAATCACCTTAACTTCGTAAAACCAATCATGTAATACATCACTAGAATCCTAAATCCAAAACTACATCTTAATCAAAAAAGTCTCCTAAAGTACTTATTAAAATAGATTGAGCAGGATTTCCGTTATGATGAGCATCTGAAAATATCAGAAGACATGATAAAAAGATTACAGGAAGACCAAGTTTTAAAATCCCTCCTATAAAGTTCTGGTTTACGCTACATTTGGACATTTAAATCGTAGTAAAGATAAGATAAATGAATTCTGATTCAAAAACGTCCCCGAAATATTCTTTGCAAGTTAGAAGTGATATTTTTCGCCAGTTTTAAAAATTAAATATCAAATATTCTTATATGAAACACTAAAATAACATATATGATCATGTAAAAATGCAAAGTACAACAGAAGTGCTGCAGTGTGTATAACTGAGATACAAACAGAAAAACACAGGTATTAAGCTTTTGACTGCCGTTGAATGCCAAATTTTATTTTAAGTTTCTCAAAAATTGCTTACCATAATGAAATTGAGCCTTGGTTGCATACAGAAACCAACTTCAAACACAATCCCTGTAAAATTACAAATGCATATATGCAAAACATTAATGGTGCACACATATGACTAATGGCATATTTTTTAACATTTTTACTGGTAGGAATATACTCAGGTGCACTTTACTCTAAAAGGGAGTGTACCTTTTCAGTGAGTTGCACTTTTAATAATTCCCTATTTGAAAATTTAAATTAAATTTGTTTCTTGTATCTAGGACATTCTCATCACCCCCTCAACTTTGTTAAGTTTTGAGTACACAATTCATGCTAGCTTTTGCGCACGCACGTACGTACACGCACCACACACACACACACACACATGTAAAGTAAGCTTTCAGATTGAAGAATCTATGGTAAATATTTTATCCGTGTAGCTTAATAGTTTATGCAGAAAAGCGATGTAAAACATTCTGTTTAATATCAGTGATAATTTGAAAAAAGCATTATATTAATTATGATATGCAAGTTATATTTTAACATTTACTGCATCAGTAGTTTTACATGGATAGTCTTTGAAAAGTATTGATTGCTGTATTCAGTGTCAAAGTTTCATTTCAATAGGTATGTTAAAAGCATTTGTTGAGAAAATGAAAATCAAAGCCGGCACTCAAATGGGAATGTAAAACTTGAATTGTAACTCGATGCCTTAAACAAGGCTATGCACAAAATTACGCTATTTGTGTGCAATCACTGAATTAAAATGTGCAGTGACGTGCTTAAGACATTTATACCAAATATATGAGCGCATGTTTCAGACCGTGTGAGAGGTGCCACAGCTATTTGAGTGAATGAATGAATAAATGTATTTATGGAAATAACAGTATGCATACATAGATCTTCAGCAATCGCACGGGTCCACAGATCTTACGTGCGCTTTTACAATACACAAAATAGTAAGCAATATTAAAAACAAAAAATTAAAAGAGTAAACACGAAAATAAAAGAACAAAGATATTAAAGGACATCAGCTTAAATTTACAACACAGAATAAACCGTATTGAGATGACGTATTAATGTACCCTATTATAGTACACAACTACACTTAAGCGAAATAAACACACCAATACTGACACCAAAACAAAACAATGGCGAAAAGCATGACATAAAATATATGTAAAACATTTAATCACTTTTTTAGCTCTTATCACCCCTCTTACCTATTATAAGCTTTCTCAGATCTCAGCTGTTTCGCCTTAAGTAGACATTTACCTAAACCGTCAGCGTCTTCCCTGCCTGCCAGTGGCGTCCAACATGTTTCTAACTCTCCATTCGCGGTGGTAAAGGCTCGCGGTAAATGCTTTTCCCTCCATTCCTCTGTACCCCTACATTTTGCCTCCTCGCAAATGGGCCAGATTCTAATACCATTTTCGTCCGTAATTTTTATCATCCACCGTGCTCCTAGTCTAATCCATGCGAGCTCCTCTCTAATGAGTTTGGTATCTGTTTTGATGTATTGCTCCATACCCCACTCCGATTTTAGCTCAAACTGTACTTTCAATGAAACCTCCGTGCATTGTGCAATTATTTGCTGTGTGTCAATATCACACAGGCGGTTCTTAATTTTTCTCCAAATACTCTGTCTATTTGAGTGAATGATTGAGTAAGTGAGTTATTTGAGAGTGTGTTGTGTAGTGGTCAGGATTTACACAGTTATAACACAATATGCAATTACATTTTATAGAACCACCAGGAAGAATATCGAAATCAAAAGATCATTTAATCGAATGTCTATAAAACTCAACAAATTATCTTAAGAGCTCAGTTGGAATCAGTTTGCTTAGGCTAACTATGGATATGCCATTTTATTAGAATTCTATGAGAAAGTACGAACCCCATTATTACATAGACTACCAAAATTTATCTATGGATATTTACGGTTGTGTAGATACGAGGGGTGTTCAAAACGTCGTTAGAACAGGATAGAAAAACAAGTTATTTTGGTAGATTTTTATTTTCATTTTCAACATAATCTCCTACACTTTTTGCAGCGTTTCTCAAACTGTTTTAAGCCTTCCAAAAGTAGGCTTTCGGAAGGTCCTTAAGAAAGGCATCTGTTTGGGAGATGACCACTTCGTTAGACGTGAATCATTTTCCGACTAGCCACTTTTTCAAGTTTGAAAATAAAAAAAAAAGTCACTGGGGTCAAATCTGGTGAATACGATGAATGTTATAGTAATCAAAATCTAAATTCTACAATTTTCGCCATCCAAACTGCGCAGGTGTGCACTCTTGCGTTGTCTTGATGGACGAGAATCCCTTTCTTTGCCTGATAAGGACATTTTTTTCTTGATTTCTCCGTTCAACGTGTGCAATAACAATGCATAATGCTCTCCATTTATCATTCTTCCTTTCTGCAAGTAATCAATGTAATAGATTACGCGTGCATCCCAAAATACCGAGCCCATCATCTTGACTGCAGATTTCATCGCCCTTGCCTTCTTCGGAGCCGGTTTGCCTTTAGAAACCCCTGATTTGACTGTAATTTTGTCTCTGGAGTGTATTAGTGTATCGATGTTTCATCCACAGTTATATATCGACGCAGAAATCGACAGGATTGCGACGGAAACGTGCCAAATTAACTTCCGAATCGATCACACGGCTGTGTTTATTCTCCATTGAGAGCAAACGCGGTTCCTATATTGCCGAGACCTTTGCCAGACTTAATTTTTGTGTAATATTGAGAACACTGTGCCTTGTGATATGCCTGTGTCCTCTACTATTTCGCGAACTTTGATTCGTCGATCACTCAAAACCATATCTTGGATTTTGTCAAACATTTCGGTGGAAGTCTCTTTTACTGGGCATCCAGAACGATGTTCATCATTTGTGGATGTACGGCCACGTTTTAATTCATTTATCCAATTGTAAATTGCTGCAAATTCAGGAGCAGATGTGTCGTGGAAGTCGTTCAATTCACCTTTCATCTCTTTTGGTGTTAAGCCTTTTAAATACAAGTGTGTAATCACCGCACGAAACTCATTTTTTCCCATATTTCTAAAGAAGCACAAGATTGCTTATTCAATAGCCTATAACAACGAAATCACGAGGCGGATATAGCTGAAACTTTTAACAGCCTCCCCCCCCTCTCTCTCTCTCTCTCTCTCTCTCTCTTTCACTCACACACTCACTCAGATACACGCTCACACACACACACACACACACACACACACACACACACACACACGAACCCACATCCCTGACATGGGTATTTTCTAAAATGTTTCGGTGGAACCTCGATATCGAATTTTTGGATGGAGAAAGTAAAAAGGAATGTAAGTTTACAACTTATCAACGCCAAATGCCATATAAACCACAAATCTATAATCAAACTCTATTGTGTAGACAAATACTATCTTTGTATGTCAGAGCTTTTAAAATAATTTTGACTGTTCTTACATATTTCTTGAAATAAATTCGTTTGTACAAATGGTTTTAAGAATTAGTTTCTCTTAGATTAGAATAAAAATGCATTTTTACATCCACAATGTATACAGAATGTTCGAAAACTTCCATTAAAGCATTAAGTACTTGCAAAGGGGCTGAGTAAATCACGTTTTGAATACGGACCCCTGTCCGGAAACGTACCGTTTCTGTGCAGGTTTGCCTGGTATGCACCCGGAAAATCACAACGAACTGTGTTTACGTCAGACGAACAAATGGTGTCATTTGACTTCTACCCTGCCTTTGCACCCTGGTTCGAGCCCCATCCACATATCGCTTTGTCATCGAGCAACATGACGTTTACTTAGATGATCAGTTTGATATCAGTTTCCCCTACCCTACCTCTCTACCATTGTCTGTGCCACATTGATGTGGTGTTAGTTATCCGAGAAACATGGCGAAATACATGTTTGCAGAATGCACACACTTAGCTCCTCTATGTGGCGAAGCTCAAGATAATAAAAACAGCTGCTCCTCGACTTTATCAAGAGCGTTACCCGCAACGTCCGACTACAGCGGATGCCCCTTTAGCCACAATTACGCAACGGCTTCGAGACAGGGACACCTTCATCTTCAGCAAGCGAGGCTGGTGTTCCAAATAAACACCGCACTCCAACTTTAAAGTGGCCGTTCTGCATTATATTGACGAGAACCCATCAACGAGCAGGCAAGCAATTACACGTACGATCGATATTGTTCAAGGCATTATCTGGGATGTTCTGTATGAGCTAAAACTACATCCATACTACCTCTCAGCGTACATTCACCACTACCGCCGGTTTTGCACCATATGTTGCCTTTTGTACGTGGTTTTGACACAACTGCAACGAGTCCTTGCCAGCTCGGCGGCAAGGGCGAATGTCAATTCACTAGAAATGGTGTTCTCAATTCATAAAACAGCCATATCTGGATGGACGAAATCGCTCATATCAGGCACATCCAGGGATTCCAACACAGATTTGGCATCAAATTGTGGGCAGGTATTCTAAATAATCAGATGATTGGACCATATGTTCATCTACCAAAGATAGCGGATTTCATTTAATTGGCCTTCGTAAACAGGTATTGGGTGTATTGGTGGAAGAGTGGCACTAAAGTCCCTCAAGATCTGTGTTTTCAGCAAAACGGGCCCACCCTCTTTCTTTTCGCTTACTGTTCGGATACATCTGGACCAAAATGAATACCCCAGATGGTACAATCGCGTAGACTCTACGATCACTATTTGACTTCACTGGAGATTTTCTTTTCCGGTCATGTGAGGAGTTTGCTCTATGAAACTGTAGAGTCAGAGGAAGATCCGGTTGCACGAATTGTGGTCGCTGTACATTGGATTGCAAAGACGTCAGGTGCGATGGAGCGATTTTACCACTAAGCCATTCGTAGCAACAATGTGTGTAACAACGTTGGTGGTCGCCACATCGAAGCGGATTTTTCGTGGACCAGAATGCAAACCAGGCTGTGTTAAAGACTAAAAGACATGATGATGATGACGATGATGATTGGTGTTTAAGGACGCTGGGTCATTAATACCCTACCAAAAAACACATTGTTGAGTTTAACATTAAATAAAAGTTTGTGAAACATGCTTCTTTTGCATTGTTTCCTAATGTGTTGTAACAGATAATAATAGTAACCATTTTGTGAGGAAGACAAAAACAAACTGTTAAATTTAAATGTAGTGTAAAGGTGTTTGCGAAAATTATTTGAGTTTCCGTTTGTTTTTAGTAGAATTGCCTAATGATTAGAATTTTAAGTAACGCGATGTTGTATTGAGTAGCGGCTAATTAAAGCACTTACGCTACCGTGATCGCGTTAAACACCTGTTTTTTTTCAAACGGCTGTAACACAGAAACGCTACGTTTCTGGACATGGGTTCCTATTAAAATATGTGCTAATTATTCCTCTCTACAGGTCCTAATAGATAGTTTATTATGGGTGTACCTGAACATCCTGCATAATTTTATACGGACATTTGAGAATTGTTTTGAAAGTTCTGAGATTATTCCAGACATTTCTGGCAGTTTTTCGCAGATCATTGAGTGGGCAAGAATCAATTAAGCATTAATTCTGTGCACATTAAAGTAACACGTTGGAGAGCCCTCACCTAAAATTTCGATAGATAATTTACCGGCTGTATTTGCTCTGATCGGTCGAATATAAATCGATTACTTACCCCACATTGCCACCCCTATGGAAAGGAAATGGCATATAAGGTTTAGAGGGAATTGGGTAACACTAGAGAAGTTATTTACAATAAAACATCAAAGAAAAACACTTCAAGCACTGGGAAACGAGAACTTTAAGTGGAGAGTTTAATGATAAAGGTCTCCCGGATGCATTGCAATCATTACCAGAAGTTCATAGGGAAAAATGAGAGAGGGATAAAGAATTCTGTGAATGTGAGGCTCATAGCTGCTGGAGTGCTGGCAAAGAGCAATGAGGAAATTCCAGCCGCTCAAATCTTCAGAAGAGAGCAACAAGGAAGAAAGTGGCCAGTGGAAGTTCCTCACACAACATTAATCACTAATAGCACCTGTATCTGTTACAGTTTTAATTTCAAACCAAACTATTCACAGTATTTTACCTTCTCTGTCACCTATATAAAGCAGGTGAGAGAAGTAGTCTATCTCAACTAATTCGATGTCAAGGTTTCACAGATAATACACGTTTTAAGGCACAATGAATAAAAAAGACGTGTTTAGAAAACTGTCCCTGTGTGGGTGGGTGTCAAAGATACGACAGAATGATCCTCAAGGCCCCCCACTCATAAAGTATCCTTTAATGGAAACATTTTGGATTTTTTATTTGGTCAATATACCTAATACATTTTGATTATATAATATGATACAAGCGTTTAAGACATTTAGGTGACAAATAAATTTTATATTTTCCTGTGACATCCTCTTAAATAACGGGTACATCATGAGGGATAGATAAAACTTACTTTAAGAATGAAGATCTATATAAAGCAGACAATTTACTTTAAACACGTTTATGTGGCACTAACCATTTCCAAAATACACATTATCATTTGTTCGGTTCGAAATGTTCAATACTCTTTCGTCCTTGTTAAAGCATTGTCGCTATTTGGTTGTTTCTTCGGGTGTCTGGAAGGAGTAAAGAGTATGGCATTTAAAGACCGGCATATAGGGACCAGATTTTTTAAACATCTGACTAGCGATTCGCTTTTCTCTATCTTCCTTGTACCAAAATGTGTAATGAAACTATTTGTGCATTCATTTATCTATTCATGAAGTAGACAAAAAGTTAAGCAACCGACTTAAACACTATTCGGTTTATTTATACTTCGCCACTGTGTTATGTTACAAATAATCTCTGTGTTTAAATACACTGGTAGTAAATAAATATTCCTATTTGCAACATTCAGGATTCTAGCTTTGTTAATTAACTCTAAATACTTCACTTCTACTGGAAAGAAATTTCGAGTTTCACTATTTTGGAAGAGATTCAAAGGAAAGATACAAAAAAATTGTATTAATGGAGAATTATTGAATAATATAATACTTTCTAAAGTGAATGTTATTTAGGGTGTACGTGCTTCATTTCTTAGATGCAGTAGGCTAACACCGTGACGTTAGATCACTAGAAAACTAAATAGATCAAATCCAAAGTTAATTACTTAGGTAGTTCCCAGTTTATCCACCTGTAAAAGAAAGTTAAAGTTTTCCAAAATACATATAAATATATTAATGCTAATTATATATAATACCTATGTATTATAATGAATATAATTATATTGATACAATTATATTAATATATTAATATTATTAAATATTAGAAAACTTAGGATTGGGGCAGAAGTGACTTTTATAAGAAAAGGAAATGAACAAATTTAGTAAGGAATTGGGTATATTTAATAAATTGAATGGAATGTATACATTATAGATATAATAGTTTCAACAAATAAGAAATGGACTTTATAGACTATAGTTTTAATAAAAGATTTAGAAATACATGAAGACCAATAGCCAAATGAATGGATCACTTCTTGATTGGAAACAGGCCTAATGGTTTAAATCCATGAAGTAGAAGGAGATTAAAAGTCTTCTAATTTAATTTTATGGAGCTTTTATAGCTGTACAACCTTTTAATGCATGTCGTATAGGAATTTAAACTCTGCTTGTAAGCCTAGCTTCCAATAAACTTGTAGTAAAAAGGATATGCTTTGCTTGAATTAACGTGAACATATCATTCAAAAGAGAATGCAGGAAATTAAAAAAAAAATTGTTGTAGAGGAAAAGAAAAGGCCTAAGTTACAAGCAGTGTTGTTAGTTTATAACTTTACAATTCTCTATTCTCTGGCTTTCATTTATCGACAAATTCTTATTTTCAAATTGTTCAGCACGACGTGTGTTTCGATATAAATTAAAGAGAAGTTACATAAATCTCCTTAGAAATAAGAGGTTAAAAATAAGGACATGCAATTTTCTTAACATACTTTGTTGTGAAATCTTTTGCATCTGTTTCCTCTGTTTACACTCATCGTATGTATGACTTACACCTCCAGGACGTACACGGCAGCGCATGGAGTGGGGTGCTTTTTAAGGCGTAGACAAAATCTGGATCAGACAGAAGCCGGGATAGGTGATCATCCTGATGCCTGGTTGTCAGTGATGATGTGAAATGGATGAAAGTATTAATGGTATGAATGGTGGGGGAAACTTGAGAACCCGGAGAAAAACCCGCCAGGCACCACGTACTGTTCCTTGGGATTGAACCGGAGCCGTGGTAATAGTGAAACTAAAAATAATACTAAGATTGTTGTAAATGTTTAATAAAGAAATCTGAAGCTTCATGAATAATATTTCCTTTCTCCCAAACAAGCAGGATAACTAAACCTTTAATGTTGCTATTTATTAATATACCATTAGGGAGTTGCTTTATAAAATATAATTTAAAGTAGTAAGTTCTTGGTGTGGAGCAATTTTTCAAAACTGAACAAAAATAAGGATACGTATCTCAGACTACAACTGAAAGCTTATTATTAGTGGTAGTGCGCATAATGTGCAAAGAATGTGTATTTTTCTAGGGCCAGCATTGTTATTGTCATTTGTCTTTTCTTGAAGTTGCACGGTTCGTTGCAGAGTTCGCACACGCAGTCGTCGATTGGCTGCTGGAGTTTCTTGTTGTGGCAGAGCTTATGACGGGACCCATGTGTTGCGTATCGTGCAACTCCGTGCCGAAGGTCGTAAGTTCGCCTGCTTCCATTCTTCCGTCCTCATGGCGCCAGTAGAGTATAAATCATTCCAGATGGCGTCGTTTTTTCTTAGGAGTAATTTGTCTTGTGGTCGTCTCCTTAGCGCGGTGGTAGCGTTGCTACTTACCAAGCGGGAGACCTGGGTTCGATGCCCAGTACCAGTGTGGGGATTTTTTCCCCGCTGGGAGACCTGGCCCGGGGTGCACTCAGCCTCGTAAGGTCCCTGGGGGACCAATTGAGGAGCTACTTGATGGAGAAGTAGCGGCTCCAGGTCATGAGGACCGCATTAACCGGGCGGGGGACTCGAGGCGCTGACCACGTCTCACCCTCCAATACTGCACCCCATCAATGACGTCTGTAGTGGACCGAGATGGGGGACGCAGCGGCCGGGCGGTAGGCCAAGGTTCCCCGTGAGCAGTCGTGCCATGGAGTTAATTTGTCTTGTGTTCTCGTAGGCTTTCGATGTTTGGCAGGAATATCTGCATTCTGACGTCTTCTATGAAAATTTCTCTCGTCAAGACGTAGGCCAGTCTTGATAGCGCTGTCTTCCTGATTCCCAGGAGATCTTTCATGTATCGGGTTTCAACTTTCTCTGATGCTATGAAGTCGTTGAGCTTTAGTTTTTCCCAGATTGTGCTGATCTCATATCGGTTCTATGACAGTTTTAAAAAGAGTCATTGCTGTATTTATTGAGAGTTTCTGGAACTGTTGGATGTTGTAGATGTACATGCAATTTGCTGTGGGGAGGCCAATGTAGCTCAGGTGGTAGATTACCCACCTGCTTTGAGAGGTGTCCCAGATTCGATTCCCGGCTGGGGGTGGACATTTTTCTGTAGCCAAGGATATTCTCTCTTCTTCACAATGTCTGGAAGTATGGACGAAAGTGTGAATGTTTGTGTGATATAATGAAGACAATTAGAAACCCAATGACACAATACACACAACGGGTGTTCCAACGGTGAATGCCGCTGATGGTAAAAGGTGGAATATAAATGGAACAGTTCAAAACATTCTTTTGTTTTGCTTACTTTACATGAGTTTTGTAACACATTTTAAAATGAATCGAAGTGAAACTGATGATTTTGAAAATTTCCGAGTAGGGTATTGCTACCAATTTTTATGTAGCGTTGTAACTTCTTAAACAGAGTTAATACTATAAACAGATTAGGGTAAAAAGAACAGTTATTAAAAGCAAAGGCTCCATGGATTTCAATTGTGTGAGACGACCATATTTATACCTTTTCGCTGGTTGGATAAGTTGTGCTGATTTTGGATGCGTTTCAACCAGTTTTTTTGCCATGTCATCCTTAGCATTCTGGTTGGCCGTCAAGGCCAGGCTAGCTAAATTGGGGAAAAATCCTAAATAATTGACTCTGCAACCAATTCTTAATAAAGGCGATTTGCAAATTTTGGAGTTAATTCGGAAATCGTGAAAATGATTAAAATGTTCTGCTTGAAAAGCATATTGTTTATGTTTTTTCATAAATTAAATAGTGATAGTATGATAGCTATGAAAATAGGTGCTAGTTATAAAATGCCTACAATCAGCAACCACAGAAGAGAAACTAGCTGCTATACTGTTTCGTTGTTACGTCACTATTAATGCAGTCGCACAGATTTCAAGAGAACTATCTAAATCAAAAGCACAAGTTCAGTGAAGGTAAATGATAATGTTTTATATAGTGGTATTAGTGTTTTCTGTATTTGCAATTTAAATACAGAATAAAGCTAGTATTAAAATGGGCAATTGGGGAAAATGTGATAAAAACTTTAACAAAACTAGTCCTTCCTGCTTCAAAATGTCCTGGGTTCGATTCCAGGCAGGTGGTGGGAATTTTTTCCATAACAAACATTATTTAATATCCCGCAGAGACTGAAATGTGTGTAATCTAATGAATAAAATACAAAGACAATCCCAGTGATAACAGGACAAAAATTAACAACATTGCAAATAAACATTATGTTCCAAAGGAAAATGCCACTGCTAGGAGCGTGCAAATAAAGTACGGTGTAAATGGAACATTAATAAAAAAAATAGGTTTTGTGATCCTGAATTAAATAAATGAGTTTAGAAGGTTCCAAGTGATATCAATTCTTTATTATTTCTCTCTCTCTCTGTCTTTTTATGTAAGCTTTGAAGGTAAGAGCTCAATGGTCTGACCTTAAGAAACATGCAGAAAAAAGCAACAAATTTCGCTACCATTACTTTATAAACGAAATTATAAGAGACGTTTGCAGCTGCTCCCAAGAAAACGTCAATGTGAAATTGAGTGATTATAATATGAATTTTGTGATTTTAAAAATAAAATTCTGATCAAAACACCAGCATGTTGCAAACGTGTCCAAAGTCAGTACAATAATTCAACCAGCGAAGAAGTATAAATATGGTCGTCTCACACAGCTCAAAATTAGAAATAGAATTTGCATACCGAAACGTAAATAGCACTGTGATAAATATTAGGATGGAAATATATTTTAAAGATTTTAGGTTTCTAAATCTATGTTGCTGAAAGCGTGTTCAACATTAGCTTACAAAGTCACCCAGATTCCTCTCTCGCGTTTTGCTCTTTCTTTATAACCACACTGCAGCTTGCATCGTGCCAAAGTCCCTCATCAGGGTGACCTCTACACTGCATCGTCTTATCTTAAGGAAGATGAAGGTGTTAATTGTTCTTCCAAGTTTGGATCCGTTCCAAGATGGGGAGTAGCATTATGGCGTAGCACAGAACTCTTGATGCCAGGAAGCAAAGAGCTCCATTCTCGGTGTTATTTACGTTCTCCTAATTGAGTGTAGAGTTGGAAAGGACATTGGGGCGATGAAAACAAAGCGAACTCTGCAGACCAGACAATGGCTGCACAACTTCGACATGACAGTTGTGGGCTATTGTACTTCCAGCTATAAGGGCTTTCTCGAATTGTGTTACAGAAATGTTTTTAACGGCTGAGTGGTAGCTATTATCATTGAAATCAGTGTAACGGTCGCAACCAATTTAAAAATCACAAGCAGCTCTACTTCCGAATAGTATTTAAACAAAAGTGATTCTATCCACAACAAACTTTTAGTTTCATATGTGAAACAGAATTGATTCCAAGAAGCAGTAACATAATCCAGATGTTTATATCAGGGACTTTTTAGTAAATATCTTAAATTTCAATGTACAAAAAACTTGGAACAGAGAACTGTTTCAGGAAAGACAAGTTACTTGAAACCAATTGTAGTATATTTTAATGATCCCTGCAATTTTCCCTGCAGTAAGTCATTTATAACTCACACAGGAACACTACGTGCTAAAGTATATGCAGTTTCAGGCTTTATAACAAAGCTAACTCAGTATAAAACTGAAACGCGACCTCACAACGTAGCGACCTTTTTAAAAAGACTTAGTGTCAAGAGATTAGCCCGCTTTCGGGAGGGTTGAAGCAGCGCAATGTAAGACAAGCAAATTACTTGTAATACTGCCACATGTTCAAACGAAATTTGTGTACCAGGTATCACTGAAGCTATGATTTTAGCCCACTCAGACACCGACATTGAAATCTCGCCAAATGGTGTCCAGTGTTTTAAGCAGCTACCTATGTGTCTTTTCAGATACATCAGTAATTGACATATGACGTTTAAATAAACCGGGTATGGTGGGCCAAAGAGACTAAACCATCAAAATAAAAGTTGTAGCTATCTTATGGCGCTTTTGACCTCATTCAATTCCCTACGAATTGCAAACGCGTTCGCAGCTTATACCATATGGCTGTTACAGAGAATCACTGGTGGCATACCGTCTCGTGGCATTCAACATTGTGTCTGCAAAATACTTAAGACAGAATCTCAAACGGACATATCCAGGAAAGAAGCTACGGATAATAAGTATATAAGTTGATAATGACTTAATAAATTACTTATCCTATCTGAGCGAAATTCCTATCACTGTTGGACAAACGTAAAAATGGCAATTTCTATGATTTTTTGGATAGTTTATCTGCGAAGACGCAGAGTGCGTCTCGTTATTTTATTGCACGATTGAACTGGGTCTGAAACTCTCAACTGAGGGACATTTTTTTAAGCTTAGACATCGGTAAAATTGGCCAATAACGGCAAAAAACATAACTTTTTGTTTTTGCTCTGTAAAATAACTCAAGATTTTGTACTTCAATAATGTGAACCATATATTGATCTTGTGCTACTACAGAAAGCGCCCGAGACGAATATGTTCATCTCTAGCTCTCATAATGGATGTACAATAGCCTTTAATTAACTTCCAATATTTTTCACACATTATTGTGTTTCCTACAGTGGTTGTATAAAGGAATGACATTTCAGAAATATACATCTGAAGAAATTTAGTTCTATACCAGATCATAAAATAAAGATATTGTTTGATAAATCTTTTAATAGGTTTCACTATTTCTTGATAGTTTCCAACTTTAAAATGTTCCGCTCAATGCAAATTGTTACCTGTCGATCTAAAAATGCAATCATGGTATTAAGAATATCATCGGAAATTAGGTTTATATTACGCTTATTTCCTTCTGCTTCATTGCCCTGAACAACTAAGCTATTTTTTCTTGAAAGATTATAAAAAAATTATTAAATATTATATTCTTCGTTTTCTTAATAAGGAAGAAAAAACGAATAATACGAATAAAATAGTGAATTAAATGTTTGAAATACACTATATTGTATTTGATAATTTTTAAAATTGCATATTGTGGGGCATTTCCAAAATCGATAAAATGTGAGATATAAAGCTAATACTGAGAAAAATATTAACAGTTGAAATTTTGAAACTTGGTATTTTGCCTTTTAGGTTATATGAAATAACTGCTAACAATTAGAAGAAAATGAAGTTGTACATATGGCTCCCTTTACAGTGATATTACCCCAACAAAATGCTATTTATTGAATCATTTAGGCAGAGAGATGGAATGTTTAATATGTTTTAACCTTGTATGTGGTTTTCTTCGTTTGAGGAAAGGACCAATTTCTCTGATTCGATGTAATTAAGCGTCCTAAGACCAGAAGATACAGAACATTTGTTTGGGTTGGTTCCTTTACGCTGGCAAAGAAACATTTAATGCATTTACTCGTGTTTATGTCAACAGCATTTACATTGATTGTAACTACCTAGTGACTGTTGCAACTGACGAAGCGTATTTAACGGTTGTCAGCAAAAGGGTGTAATTGGGAGACCGAAAGCATTTCCTAATGAAAGAGATAGAGCACATGCCTTTGTTGTACATTTCATTCTGCATGAAGGAGCCCTTTGAGCAAAAACAAGTCAATTAGGATGTCATGTATGTACGTATAGTGCAACGGAACATTAAAACAACTAGAAGCTCACCGAGTTGTCAGAAATAAAATCTATAGATATGAATTCTGAAGATATTAGTACTTTTTGCGGCGACATGTTTTACTGGGGAGCTCACTGGGTGAAGAAAAACAGGCTTGTACAATAATGAAATAAAAAAGCGAATGGGAATATCCAAACTGAGCAAACCGAAATGGACATGTGACTTAGTCTTTTTGTCCGACTTGACTTTAAAGCTGGCCACCATATTATGTTCTTCTGAATACTCTACAAACTAAGCACCAAATTTGAACGAGCTGATAACATCCATTCTCTTTCCCTCCCAAGTTTCTCTATGTAATTATAAATGTATACTACCCGGTGAAAAAAGTTGTAGGAATAGTATACCGGCGCGAGTATAGTTGCAAGAATGATTTTCCTCTGCAGCTGAATTAAAAAGCTTTGGCATTCATGCAAGCTTGGCTGTTGGAGCTACAACATGAGCTAACGAGTAGTGTTATGTTTGGTGTGAACGAAGGTGGACAGAAGGAACTCCTTAAGGGAATCTGTTCTTATGGCGTTAAATTAGAAGCGACTTATTCAAATGTATTATGAATGGTAATTTGATCTTATATAGGGGTAATTTTATAGTGTTTAACGCCCTATTTTTACTATATATAGCACCGCATGCAGTGGCATTAATGGTGTATGGAATGGAGATAGAGCACCGGTGGAATGCGATGGCGGGGGAAACCGGATATCCTGAAGAAGACCCGCCCTTGCGCCGCTTTATCCACCACAAATCTCACATGCGGCCGCTTGAGATCGTACCCGGGCCACCTAGGTGAGAGACAAATAGTCTTGGCCACGGCGCAGCTTTATATAGAGATAAATGGGTGAGAAAAAAGATGCGTATTATGTTAAAATGTTCCACAGTCACAATGAGGCAAATGTCTCTTGTAACTTAGTTATGGAAACAAAGTCTAACATTATTACCACCAATAGTTTCTTACATCGAAGAGTGACGTAGTGATGCAAGGACACCTGAATTGTGCTAAAATATATATTTACAACATCAGCTGGTTTTTTCTTGACGGCGTGTTCTAGCTTCCAGGCTGCTGAATGTTTGATATAAAGCCAACGTTTTGAAGATGTTCTTCATCTTCGTCTTCAGGATAAAACTGATGATAATTATTCTTTGTTCTGCAGATGACCCCATATCCGCCACCTCCGGTGCGATCATCCTCAGAGGCTATATCGTCTCCCCCATGCACAGTTTGTTCATAAACCAAATATGCAAGACTAAGGAGACGTGCTATGTTGGAAAACATGCTGTTGGAGTTCTGGTTCCGCGCTAGCACCTCCGTTAGTCTATGTTTAATACCTAATTAGCATTCAGTGCGTGCATTGCGGTCTGGGAGACAGAACATACCTGTGTCTGAGCAGCACCTAGGTGTATGATAAGAGAAATTATGATCGATAAGTTAGTGAGTTGATAGCTTAACGAGGGTAAATTTGTAAACGTCAGTTTTCCTTATTTGTAGTACCAGAGGGTGATGTAAAGCTGAATTTCAATAGTTGATATGATTTTTGGGTCTTAAGGCAACTTGGGTTTAAAGTGACACCGTCATGGGTACGGAGTTATGAAATAACCTTTTATAGCATTTGTGTACACGTGATGTGTTTTAAATTATCCATATACTTGGCTGGAAACTGGAGACATTCTAGAGATGCCCCATTACTACCACTGTATGATAACGAGAGTGACCTCAGGTGGCTTAAGCGTGTTAAGTAAACCATTGTGGCAAACCTTTATCGCCATTACTATTAGCTCAATGGTACCAACATATATGGCTATTTGCAGTGTTTCCAATTTTTGAGGATGTAAACAACTCATTACCTGGTTAGAATCATACACGTGGGGATGTAGTAAGGTGATACCTGAAGGTGATGCATAGGGATTCAATGCCAGACAAAGGACTTCGTAAGTAGGTTAGCTAAACCCAAACTATTAGCAGTATATGAACGGCAACAACAGAGGCCAACGTTCACCGATTGCAGGTGAACACCGTGTGTTGAGAGTCGGAGTTCTCTTCCCAAATTGTGCGAAGAAAGATCGGTGGATTGTCACTGCATGAAGTCCGTTAATAGTTCAACGGAATTTCCTTTCGACCTGGCTTTGATGCTTACCCGAAACGTGCCATTCCTATATATCCTCCAATTCTTTTTTTCAGCGAGGTGTATGAGAAAAACTTAAAGCAGTAAAGAGAACAAACTTTTAAGCCAGCACATTTATTTTTTTTATCTTGAAAAAGCTGAAACGTTTGCTTTATATTTGCAGCGCTGGGATTACATTATACATCCCTTTTCACTTTGCTTGGTTTTATGCGGTTAATCACACATTTAGAGCGGGTATGCATAAATAAAACTTTTTGCATACATCAGAACTCAGCTTACGTCATCCATCCCTTTCCCGAAACACAGAAACATGCCATTAGGTACAATAATGAAGTCCTAATTTGCACGTGAGCTGTAAAACACAGGTATAGGTGGAAAATTGCTCTACCACGTGTTGCATCGCTTTAGGATGTAAAATGTATACCGCATCTACACAACAGTTGCTTGTACACTTTGAAACGGTCACACGTTAGATATGGAATATTTGCTGCGAGCACTCGAGAGTGGCATTATTGTCGCCTTTCAGACTCGTGTTACTCTCAAGATTGTTGAACTATTCTACTGAAATTACTGTAGTCAGTTTCTGTTTTTTTAACTAATATAGCATTACGTTCTATATCTATATAACTTATTTGGAATGCAACTATGAGATTTATGATATAATTCTAAATAACTGTGAACTTCTTTGGTTAACAATATCTAATTTTTCTGACAACAAATTTCTCAAGAACAGATTTTAACTAAATTCTTTTCAGGTTTTATTTTAAGTTATGATTTTACTTTTTGAATCGCTTAGTTCCTCTTAAACTGCTTTATTATTATTATTGGTGTTATTGTTAATACTGTTATTACTATTATAATTGGTGTAGTTATTGTTATTAATACTGTTATTTTTATTATAATTATTGTTATTGCTGGGGAGCTATCTAATACAAATTGCCTAGCGGAAGATCAGGTTGAGGTACTCCTCTACGTGATTTATGAATTCTTCCTACGCGAATTTCACGGAACTATTTCCCCTAATTCAAGGAGATTTCCCAGTTAACTTTCAGATTCCAGGAGTTTCCGCTCAATCTCGCACAATTTATTCACACTAATGCTCTCTTCTGAGGCGATCTTCAGCGATTTTTCTCTCTTACGCCGATTTCTGGTCTACTCCGTTAACATTTTCATAGCGTTTTTTTTTTTTTTTTTTTGGCCTTGTTGATTTGCTCTGTGGCGATGGTTATATTGTTGTTCTGAATACGTGCTGCTAGCCCCCTTCTTTTATTTACATTACTTATTTTCTAATACATTGTATCTATTTATTATGTAAATCATTATTCATTCATTCCTGTCTAGAAGGCCACACCGTGGTCAAGTGGTTAGATCATTCCCTCTCACCTAGACGGCCCGGGTTCGATCCCAAGTGGGATTTGTGGTGGACAAAGCGGCTCAGGGACGGGTTCTCTCCGGGTACACCAGTTTTCCCCGCCGTCGCATTCCACCAGTGCTCCATCTCCATTCCATGTATCATCAGTGTCACCGCCTGCGGTGATATATAGTAAAAGCGGGAGCTAAACACTATCAAATATCCGGTCTAGAAGTTTTTTACAAAATTATTATTTACTTTGTCAGTCGATTTTAAAGTTAATATTTGAGTTTTACATTTCTATTGCCATTTTATTCTTTTCCTGACTTGTGTTATATGCATTTAAATTAAACTTTCAGCCACATCTTTAAATTACGATCAGAATCTTGGATTTATATAAGTCTTTCAATAACGTCTCTCAAAAACTACAAATTATAATGGAAGTAACAGCACTAATCAGACAAGTCTAACAAGAATAATTTCACAAACATCACAAGAAGACTAAGCTAAACATTATTAGTAACCCTTCTGTCAAATTTACACTGAGCAAGCACAAAGTTAGGAATGTAGTAGACCAAGTTTTTTTCCAAGACTTTCTTTGCTTGTAATCGGTGCAGTGAAACACACAGTACGCCACATGTCTATCTAGTAGCAGAAATTTAACAATTGAGAAAAAATAAAAACTTATTCTTTATTAATTTGTTTAAAATATTTTTGCTGCCTCTCAAAATACATTAAAGAAAATTACTATACACTTCTTCGAAATAATGTTCCAATTTTAAGATATAAGCTATTAAATTTTGAAAATCAAAAGTTTTGCAGAGTTTAATAAGTAAACATTTCTGAAAATATTTTAGAAGCTGCATTGCCTCGAGGATGTTTATTGGAATAATATATTTAGACAGCAAACTTTTTATTTATAAACCATGCCAGCTAGAATTTTAATCCTTGTAAAAATATCACTGCTTTTGTGTACAATAATTGCTCTAAATTCAAACAAGGTATCTTATATATTGTGGTTTTCCAAATAGCACAGAGGCATTGCTTCAAAACCGGAGTAATAGAATATTGTAATACGTGTCTGACAAGTGCATGTGGAGAATAAGAAATAGAATGAAAATACGAGACGAAGTAGCGTACTATACTCCGATAAAACAAAACCATTTCATGTGCTACATTGATATGAATTTTCCTACCAATTCTGCAGCGAATTAGTGTAAAAGCCATATTATTCTCTCTGCTTCGAGATAATTCAGATAAAATTAGCAGAAATGGTCTTATTATTGAGTTACTTTTAAGTAGAAGGCTGTAGTCAAACTTTTTAAGCTTGTCGCTATGTGAGGCAATTTAAATTCCCTTCTCTTTGCATGGCCAGGATGAAAAAGTGAATAACGACTTAACATTTGAGGAAATTCTTGAGTTTTGGACATTTTAAAACCAATAAGAGGCTACACCTCGTAAAGGTTTAGCTCCATTAAAAATGTGTATAATCTACATTTTTTACTTAGTACGTTTTTGTCTAGCTCTTACGTTTTAACAGTTATGCGAAATGCATTCATAGTGAAGAGCACTTCAGATGATATTCCCAACAAATTCAAGACATACCTTTTATCTGCCCTGTAAATATGTCTGATATACGGTACTTTAATCAAAATCTTTAGAGCCGTTTTTAAGAAAACGGACAATTTAGAGAAATCTTCATGTAAAGGGCAGTACGGACCTTATTCTTAAAATACCTTTTTTGGATTCAGAGGTCTTCAAAACATGTATTTAAAATGACATCTTGGTACTGAAGTTTGGTTTTGGTACCCTCTATACGTACTTATTACTACATATGTACGTACATATTACTTGGTAGAAAAGTAAAATCGATTAGTAGTACTCGTTATTCACATCTGATATTTCTACGTCTACACTTTTAAAGTGTAACTTTGTGCAGATTATTTTAAATGTTTATTGTTCTGACAGAAAAAAAAATCTTCAATAAGAACAAGCATGTACTGCATTAAAATATCCCAGCATCTGATTAACATGTGAAACAATAAATTGAAACAGTTTCATTTACTCCCGCATTTTATAGCATAGATAACAATGAAAACAGAAATGAAACATTCTCTGCAATTTTTGTGTAATCCAAAGTGAATGCACACTTCGAAATTCCATTCTGTTATGGAAACGTAAATTGAAGTTGCAAAAATCGTTAGAGCCGCAGGGTGTGCATATCGCAGTTGCTTATTTACTTTATCGTGAATGGCCTCAGGCATTGCCCAAAGCCTGCGCTTGTGCATGAAGAAATATTATTTATGTTTGCTAAACACGAGTTTCTGAAACTGCATTGCAACCTTTCAGCGACCCAAACCCAGCACAAGTTAGACGGGTGTAAGCTCTTGGTTCGAGATAGTCATGAGCAAACATGGTTATGCAATTATGATAATATTACAGAAGCGGTCATATTATCAGGCTAAGCATTCCTATTCACACAATTCCTAAAAATATTTGCATGTAGCACACTGATAGTTATTATGTTTAAAACGTTGTAATTATGAGAAAGAATTATTCGCTCCTGGTGCTTAGCAATCGTTGCTTTAGGCTCATAAGTATTTTTAATTATTTGCTATATTTTGGAAAACGTGTCTCGAAATTTCTAAGTTACACTGCATCTTTGCCATACATTAAATACTGTTTGCATGACTGCATTGGTATAACAACTTAATAACATTTGTGTAATGATTGCTGCATGGCTATCAATGCTCATGAAAGAACTGCGTAGAAATTTTGAAAACGATCGCTATAATATATGTACTTATACGCAAAGCTATATTATTATTTGCGCCATCGTCCAGCTGCTATTGCGTCCAGCTTTAACGAATTGGGTTGGTCTCGACGGGGCAATGTCTCTCGACACCCAAGAGAGGGATTGGGTACGTATAAGAAATATGCCAAGGCGGGGGTTATGAGACACCTTAATCTCCGCTGTTATCAGCCTGAAGGCCCTGGGAAACAGGAAGCTAGAACGTCTGTCGCTCCTAATGAGGTTATCCAGGTTTCCCTTTACAGGGTGGACGCGAGTAAGTGGTGTATCCACATACGTTGCTACACAAGAGGGGGCATATAACCTTGGAAAAATAGAGTCAGATCGAAAAATTCAATGGCAGAGCCGGAATTCAGACTAGAGATCTTCTGGTCTCCAGCTGCTCCAATCACTGAGCTACAATGTCAGTATGCCGACACTACATTAAATATACTGTGTATGTTATTAAAGCCTCTTTTATATTTACTGATTTTAATTTAAAAATTATACTTGAAAACCGAAAACAGCAAGGAAACACTTCATATTTTTAGAAATTATTAGAATATTTTTTTTTTTGCAAATTTGTGGCTGTCTCTAGTCACTTCAAACAGACTAGTTTAGCCCTAAAAGGGCTAAGTTAAAATCACTTACCATATGTTACTAAAATGCTCTGTCACCCTCCGTGGTGTAATGGTTACCATGCTAACTTCATATACCTAAGGTCGCGGGTTCAAAAACTGGCGGAGGACGATGGATTTTTTCGGGTGTAAAAATCCTTAGCATGGCTTCCCTCGGAAGGGAAGTAAAGCCGTGGGTCCCTTGTCGTAGATTTACGGCACGTAAAAGAACCTTAAGTCTGATAGAGAGGCCTCTGAGCAAAATTAAGCGGTCTTTCACGCCAAATAAGGAATGGGACAACAAATGTCTCTGCTCATAAAACCGAGCTGCTTACGCAGAAGAAACAAACTTGCTTAAACTTTTGGTTCCCTATAATGTTTTTCTTTAGTTAATGTTTACAGAAACGCCTTATCAGTTTCGTTGTCAACATACAAATTTTATATTGGCTTCAACAAAACAAACGGAGAAAGGGGTAGAAATGAAAGCATTTCACCTTCGTGGCTGGAATACACTCGCTACATGTTTCTGTCTTCTATTAGTTGTATATCAAAACTCTGCCACTGACACTCTAACCAATGAGCAAAGGTAGTTTCTGTTTCAAGAACAAGGAAAGGGTGGCGGTGTAACTGACAACGTAAGAGAAACATTAATTGGAGTGGTTGGATGTAATTGCCGTGTCCTCTTTATTATTTCATTTGAAAAGTTCAAAGGACATGAGCAAAAAAACAGAACATTAACTTGGGCAAGAAACACCACACGTTTGGTATTACAAACAAAAGTAAAACGTAATTTGTAATCAACTGAAATGTACAAAAATGATTCACATAAAATGAAAAAAACAATCGCGTTACTTTAAAGGGGTTGGCAATCTTCCCTATATTGATTTTCTTGCAAAGCTCTGGTAATAACATTTCTTTAACATAATCTTAATTCTGAAGCAATTAAAGAATGGCAGAATGAGAATAAAAATGTCAGTGCCATAGTTCTCCTTACCGTACCACTGCTCTGCCATCTGAGTTATGAAATAGATGTTAGTATATAATCGAAGTTGCCAGTTGATTTGAATTTTCGCAGCAAAACATCAAACCTTGTGACTTTCTGCTAGTGAATTACCTAGAGGATAATGGGACAGTTATGTTTAGAAGAATCTGTAAATACAGAACGTTGCAACAATGATATTCTAACCTGTTTTTTGAACAATTGATATACGATGACCGTTTTTTTAACTTCCGATAGGTTATAAATAAAAGCGAAGTTCATAGAAAACAATTATTTTATTACTAAAAATTTTGTACACTTATGGTTCGTACTTTACCTTTGCGGAGAGCCATTCAAAACAAACGAAGAGGAATGCATACTTCAGGAATTGTGTTGATCTATGACAACGCTCGTCCACACACTGCTGGCACAACCCATCGGCTCCTTGAACAATTTCAATGGGACATTTTCGATCATCCGCCGTACAGTCCTGACCTGGTACACAGCGACTTTCACTTTTTCACTGAACTGAAGACGTGGCTAGGAGGGCAGCACTTTCAAACCAACGAGGATGTTCAAAACAACGTCAATGTTCATTTGAAATCATTGGGGGCAACATTTTTTTGAAGCAGGTATTGCAAAGCTTTTGTACATGTACGATAAATATCTCAATATTTTCGGTGATTATGTTGAAAAGTAACCATAAGTTTACAAACTTTCAGTAATAATATAATTGTTTTTTATGAACTTGTCTTTTATTTATAGCCTATCGGAGGTTGAAAGAAAACGGCCCTCGTGCATTGAATGCCAAGCTAGACAGTATCAGAATAACTACCAACGATTCAGACATTTTTTGAAGAATGAACAAAGTGGCTATATACTTCAAGGAACACGGCACGCACAGCATGCGATTCATTTCTGAGTTTTTGCATTCTTTAACGCCATATTTTACTGCATACGGCTCCGCAGGTAGCAACATTGCTGATTCATAAAATGAAACGATCATTTAGATAGGTTATTTGAAAAGGAAACGTCCTACCTATAAGTTTAAGCTGTCTCGGTAGTGTTTGCCAGTTATGATGACAGAAAAACTTGGACAAAGACTCAGAGAGGAAAGTTTTAGCGGGATTTGAACCGTCAACCTGCCGTTCACAAGTTCGTGCCTTAATCACTTCGGCTACACTTCGGTATGAGGGGACTTGAAATATTAGACGTGTATCTCAAAACCACACAATAGAAGAACTCAAAGAAAACAAAATAATAATTAAACCTATTTCGAAACCTGAACTTGTTGGGGGAAATCATGAAAAGCTGTTATAGTGTGTTCATACATTTAAAAAATCTCCTCAGATGACGCTTGCGCTAAGCTCTATTGAAATTGTAACTGTCAAAGAGGGAAAAATTGACCACAACGTTACAATTACAGTTACGGGGATATATAATACGATTTCTCAGACTAAGAAATCTGCTTGTCTCAAGTAAATCCAGATTGGCCAAATTGTAGGAAAAAATCTTGCTATATTATTTAGGTATTTTTTTCGAACGAAGTTCCCTCCTGCTGTTGTTGCTAGACATTCCTGAAACATTATTTTGGCATTGGTGTAGTATGCTATGTTTTCTGTTTCCTTTATACCTTCAATTCACATTCCATACATAAAAAGTCTTAAGGAAAGGCAAAGGAACCGCCTTTGCAGGCTAAAACTTATTTTAAAAAACAGTAAAAGGGATTATTCGCTCTCTCTTTCTCCCAAGCATTTCCGTTCTGCAGCTCGGCTTCAAAGCAGATGAAATTGAACTTCGAAATTCTACATGAAAATTGCAGTTTGGGAAGTTGTGGATTTACAGCTTGAAGTTCTAACAAAACAAGTTCACTTAACCAATGGCAATTTCTTTAAATGAAAGGGCTGTCGCTTGGCTTTACATACATTTTGTTAATGCACGCGAGTTGAGGAATACGCAGACATTTAACAGCGATGGAAATGAGAACTTTTCCTCAAATAGAAAACACAACGTTCTAACAAACCTAGCTTACGCTCAATAAAACACCTCTACGAAAATAGGAGTTCAATTTAAGATTTGCATTTTATAAATTTATTTCTGTACAAAGTGTAATTTCTTCTTTCTCTACTAGAAATGTAATAGATACAAGGATATTATATTACATCCATTTACTTTCCCCTGTAAATACACGTTTGGAGATCCACTGCAGCCCAAAAAGCAAGTTTTATAAAATACTGTTTTCTTTGTATGTATAAGATATCTCAAAAACACAATGTCGGAAGAATAACACATTTTATAACCAAGTCAACGATTGAAAGTGTCATGTATGTGAAGGGAATATCTACGGTTCAAATCCCGCCAGGACTGTCCTCCATGTTAGAAATTTTTGCAGGTTTTCCTTGCAGGTCTTTCTTTCACCATATCTCTTTCCATTTATCAATTAATTTCATGTGACATGAGTATCCACTGCCTAAGATGTCGTATGCAGTATGAACTGGGGTTAAATCATTCCCATAAAGATCTAAAAAGTACCCTCCTTGCTAAAGTACCCTTTACATGTAACAATCTTAGTTATTTTTTATTTTCTCGAAACTTGCACTAACCCGTTGATATTCTATGTTAAGATATTTGCACGATCAACAAAATGTATATCTTGAGTTTTCTGTGCTAATTCTGTATGGTTCTCCTCAATCTTGAATGAAATGTTGAATAACTGCTTTGCCATTAGAGATTAATAAAAATCTATTACATGAAAGAGATAACTTATTTGCTACACTAAACGTTTTCAAAATATTCACTATTGCATCTTGGTTGACTATCATATGGCATAATTAAAGTATCTTATGTGATTTTTTTCGATACTTGGCTTTAAAGCAGGTGTCTCTAAAGTGCATCAACAAACTTGAGACTCCTTAAAACAACTTTAAGATGGTCAAAGAAGAATGAAGGAATTATTTTGCTTTCTACACATATAGAGTACTCTTTGTTATTTCCGAATAATACATTGCGTTCTTATTATATTCATTTAGCCTTACCGACAATAACTCTAAAACTAACGGGAGTGCAAAGATAATGCAGTGGTTTTGTTTACGGCATTCACGGTTGAGGGTTCGTAGCTCGGTTCCCGGCTATGGGTTGGCGATTTCAAGTCGGTCCCATTCAAATCATCACTTTTGACTATGCTCTGTGGAGTATCCCAAAGGTCCAGAGTTATTCGGAGCCCACGACAGAAGCTGTAGGTCCTCTCATCACACCGCCATACCTATCATCATCCTACCATCGGAGGTAATGGTCACCTCCCAGTAGGCTTCATCACGCAAGGAATGGCTTTGTCATCGCATGATAGAAGAGATAACTCCCGAAAGTGAATGATCATATGGGAAGATTTGGTAACGAACGAGATCTCAACGGTTTGCTGTGGAAAGGAATAAAGAGGATTCAAATTGAAAATAAAACAGCATCTTATAATATTTAAAAACACCGTAATTTTGCAGCACAATTGTATAAAATATTGAGTAGCTGCTATGACTATTAAACTACATAACACATTCGCTAAAATAAAAAACAATCTGATGTGCCACACTCACATGACTTTCTCTAGCTGCTCTACAATTACACTTCTTACAAAAGATCATTCTTTTTTTTAGATAACGCTAATCGAGATAACATTAACAGAATGTTCTTGTTACGAGGGCCGTTTTTTTCAACCTTCTATAGCTTAAATAAAAGACAAGTTCATAGAAAACAATTATTTTATTACTAAAAGTTTTGTACACTTATGGTTACTTTTCAACGCAATCACCGAAAAGTTTGAGGCATTTAACGTACCTTGCACAAGCTTTGCAATACCCGCTTCAAAAATATGTTGCCGCTAATGATTTCAATTCAAATGAGCATTGACGTTGTTTTGAACAACTTCGTACTTTACGACGTTTGCAGAGAGCCATTCAAAACAAATGAAGAGGAATGCTGACTTCAGGAATTGTGGTGACCCATGAAAACGCTCGTTCACAACTGATGGCACAACCCATCGGCTCCTTGAACACTTTCAATGGGACATATTCGATCATCCGCCATACAGTCCTGACCCGGCATCCAGCAACTTTCACCCTTTCTTCCCTGAACTGAAGACGTGGCAGCACTTTCAAACCAATGAAGATCTTCAAAAAAACGTAAATATTCATTTGAAATAATTGGCAGCAACATTTTTTGAAGCGGGTATTGCAAAGCTTGTGCACAAGTAAGATAAGTGTCTCAATCTTTTCGGTGATTATGTTGAAAAGTAACGATAAGTGTACAAAACTTTGTAATAAAATAATTGTTTTTTATGAACTTGTCTTTTATTTATTGCCTATCGAGGTTGAAAAAAAAGTCCCTCGAATTTAGTTCCTTATAAGTAGAAGGGAACCAAGGGAATGCACTCGACTAAAGTGATAGTCAAATGTCCTAAAAGCTGTCTTTATGCAATTTCATTGGAAATCAATTTTTGCTTGGCCAGAAATAGAACAAAATAAAAGCGGACAGTTCCGGTCTGAAAATAGTGTAAGAACTTTAGAACTGAAACCAATAGTATCTCAGAAATGGTTACCTCCACAACAAAAACGCAAAGCACATAAATTGTGTATTTTGATGAGATGTATATTTTTTGTGCAATACGTTTTCGTCTGTCTCTTACTGTTTATCAATTAAGACAAATTAGACAAAATTCATCCAGAATAAAGAGATATTCAAAGGCTATTTTCAGAAAATTAAAAATATTCATTTCATTTGAGATATAAATAGCTTTAATATATGGGATTTTAATTAAAATCGTTAAAGCCATGTTTTAGAAATTCAAAATTTTCGATAATTTTTCAATCTAAAGAGTAGTTTGTTTTGGGGGCATTTTCTTGAAAATTTTCGTGTCGCATCCTTGGAAGATACCAAACTTAAATACTAAGTTCTGTAGCTAACTGTCTTTTGGTTTCTGAGCTATGCTGTCCACAGGCACCCACCCGGACCTTTTTCTAAAACTGCTTTTTTCTGACTCATAGGATCCCATAACATTTATTTCCGGTGAAATCTCAACATTGAATTTTTGGGTGAAATACAATGCCTTTTTTATCCAGTATGTATATTGCACATGTGGGCTAGAGAAAGTAATAAAGTAATGGGTTAATCATATTAGTGCAGTACACCACTGATGTGTGGTTTATCTCACTTGCCCCGACACGTTTACGGCAGCCCACACCTACTTACTGCCACTCTCAACTATATGAACCATCAAATGAAGAAGGACGCGCCATGGTCGAGTGGTTAGACCACTTGCCTCTCACCTAGGTGGCCCGGGTTCGATTCCAAATGACTGCATGTAAGATTTGTGGTGGACAAAGGAGCTCAGTGGAGGGTTTTCTCTGGATTCTCCGGTTTCCCCTGCCATCGCATTCCACCGGTGCTCCATATTCATTCCATGTATCGTCAGTGCGGTGCTACAAGTAGTAAAAGCGGGCGTTAAATACTATAAAAAAATCAAATAAAGGAATCGTCCCCAATATCTAGGGGTAACATGCTAGCCTGTGGTTCTCAAGGTCGCGGGGGTGGAATTTTTTTGGGGCGTAAAATCTTTAGCATGGCTTTCTTCGGTGGACTTTTCTCCTAATCAATTCAAGTGAGACAGTTCAAACTTTGCAGTCGCTTCAAAATCATGTTGTTAGACATACTGGGAAAGATTAACACGTTTTAATAAAAACAAATAGCTATTTAAAGATATATAATTATGTACACTTTATTTTTATTTTATTCAGGTATTTATAATTTTTTTATGATTTTCATACACAAGAAACATAATGGTTTTCCCCGGAGAGCAAAACTTGTTGCAAACATGAAACACAACTGTATGTATTACACTTTTGTAAAAAAAGTGAAGGGTGAACAGTTTCGCAAATTTTCTTGTGTATTGAATTATCAACAAGTTAGCAACTATTAACCTACGTTATGATTTTGGAATTAGAAGAAGTTGTTTTCTAAACGTTAAAATTCTCATTATGATAGCTTGTATGATTTCCAAGTAACACCCAACACGTAGATATTTCATTGAGGTTCAACATGAAAATTGCTACTGTGTCTGTACCATGTGCCCTTTATATTTTAGGATCTCTAAACAGATTTTCTATTACACGAGGACTACCGCAGTGTGGTCTGAAGAATTGCTCAAAGGGTTACTGAAGTTATGGCTTACTAAACATCTGCTACATCAACTGGAGGTACGCCAACTATCATTGATCTCTGCAAGTGTTTGCGTGGGGCCCTCAATAGAGATCTCTCCTTATTTAAGCCCTCAGCAATAGGAGCTGAAAGAAGCACTGGCGCAGCGTATTGCGGATCGTATCATCGAGACCAAAGCGAAACATCTGTCAAGTATCTCATATACAATGCCGAGTTTTGGTATATTATAACTGTATTTATAGTAATAGATATTTGCTATCCGAGTTTTGATAGTGCTATACACATAACGTTTTTATAAATTAATTTGAACTCCAGTTTTACTTTCTCTAGTATGTACAACGCACATAGTAGATAGAGAGGACATTGTATTCCAACCAAAAATTCAACAAAATAATTTTACCATAAGTACAGGTTTTGAAACCCCCTGAATCAACAAAAAGTATTTTTTGAAAACTGCCCCTGTGTATGTCACTCTGTGTGTATGTGTGCCTATGGGCAGCGTAGCACTAAACCGAAAAGTCGAAAAAATACCGAACTTAATATTTGTGATCAATATCTTCCAAGCATGCGACACGAAGAATTTTAAGAAAACCCCACTACCCCAACTTCTCTTTACACGAAACACTTTTCGATTTTGTTTTATTTTCTCAAATATGGCCCTGTTTTGATTAAAACGCCATTCGTTTAAGATACTTTCATGACAAACGAAATGTATATCTCGTAGCTTCTGGGAATAGTCTCTGAAAACCTCTTCGTTCTGGATGACACTTGTAAAACTCGTAAACCATAAGATATGGACAAAAACTTATTACAGAAAAACGTAGATCGCATTAAAACACAGAATTTATTATGTATATTTATATTTTGTAGAGTTAGCCATTTCAGAGATATTCCGTATTATTGGTTTCAGTTATAAACCACTTAAACTTTTCTCAAGCGAGAATTAAACTTTGTTTCACCTCCTTTTTTTTTTACTCCAGCGATAGCTTTTAAAATATTTGAGTATTGATTTAATCTAGTGTATTCCCTTATTTTCCTTCTACTTACAAGGAAGCAGGTAATAAGACCACTGCTGCTAATTTTACCTTTATTAGCATAATTTCGATAAAACAATATTCTTTTTGTTGCTGTTGTAAAACTTCACTTTATATTAACCATCACAGATATGACATCTTCATAATTCAACTACAGATTACCTCAGGCTCATGATAAAATATTCTTTTGAAGTATTTTGGGTATTTATTACTACTAAGACATTTTATCTTAAAGAACAAACCTAACAAAATCGGGTATAATGGCCTGTATAATAGAGCCTTGACGTTGGCACTGATAAAGCTTTCCCCGCTCCTGTCAGCATGATCACTTCTGTTTTCCAAACATAACTAGCCACAGGATTGGCCGAGTGCTTTATTTCTGCCAAGGTATTTCGACCACACTTTTTAAGTAGCTTTGGAATTTAAACTTTATATTTTCATATTATACTGCAACTTTCTAATTGCCATATACTTAAAGCAATTACAGCAGCCTCCGTATGACTGAAGAAAGCTCACATATTATGTAAATGTTGGAGGTAGCAGGAAAAAGATAATTGAGAGACGACTGCGTGATATTGACAGACAAAAATTGGAATCACAGTATGTAGCTAAAGTCTCTCTGAACTTACAGTATCAAATAGCGGGGTGATGGAGAAGGGAGGTCTATTTAGATGACTGTACAGGTGAAAAAAAAACAGTTCAGTTTAGGCGCCTGGAAATGCAACAGATTAACTGACGACCCCGGAGTGAGAATTTGTCGTCTTTGAGACGAAGAGGAAACATGGAGTCATATTCTGTCAGAATGCAGTGAAAAAATATTAAGAAAGCAATATTTACCACCGTAGTTTGCGGATTTCGATCGGGATATGTAATATTGGACGCTTGATCTAAGATTTGGCAAAGGAAGTTAATCACTTTGGAGAACGCAAGAGGGGGAAAGGGCACATAAGAGCTAGGGTTCTGTTATTCTTAAGTCAGAAAACTGTATTAGATTATATGTAATCAGACATTGGTAGATAAACTTCACCTTAGTTCTTTCTCATTCGATGACTTTCATCTTCATATTTTTCTCTGTTATATAATTACGCGGTAACTAAATGTACCTATATCTTCACTGCTTTACAAAAATCTTACCATAGGTTAGTCACACAATTTAAAACTTATGTTCCTTTAAATGCGCGAGTGGACGTTAGAAAGAGGTTAGAAAACCCGGCGTATTAGCGATGAAACGATCATTTGCATAAATTTAAGGGTAGAAGGTATAAAACCGATGTAGGAAAATAATCTTTTGTTAATAGGACCATTGAAGAATGGAATGAATTATCTGTAGCAGCCTTTCGGGGCTCCCTCTGACCTTAAAGAAGTTTAGGGATAATTTAAAGAGAATAAATGTTAGCTATTAATTAAAATAAATAATGTGATGTAACTAATTACCTCAAAAACTGTTCTGCAACTATTAATGTTGAGGCTTCATAATAATTGTTTATAAATATGTTGGTAATTGACATAAGTATTGCTATACTGACTAATAAACAGTTATATGTTTAAAAGAACAAGTATATATGTATATATAGTATGCTAGTTGTATTGCTATTATTAAGTTATACTCTTTTTAATGTATATTACTATTATTAACGACAATATCGATAATGTAAGTGAATTTTGTACATTTCTCTCATTTATGGTTGAATTTCATTTTAATTCCTTCTCAATCTTTTGAACGTGTCTTTTCTTACGTGTCTATTGTTATTTTTACAACAACTTAATTTATATATTTTATATTTAACAAAAATCTTATTGTAAATATTCAAGGACAGAAAACCATATACGGCCATGAGGCCCATGCGATTGTTGTATATTTCCAAGTAATACTGAAATTAAAATATCGCATCTGATATCCAGTTTAACCACACTTGCAAATAATTCTTAAGCGCTTCCTCCAGAAGGTCGAATTATGTTGTAATTGGTTTAGCCATCCTTGTTTAACAATCGTAATGAAACTCCTTCTTAGAGGTGGTATTTGAGCTACCTTTCACAAAGGTTTAGGCTTCGTGCGCTGGTTAGCTTTTATGTTTCTGAATTCTTTCTTGGGACAGTCACACTAATAACTGATAGCAGCTCTTTAGAGTTGAAACCTGGTTACTTGAAGGTAGAAACCGTGAGAAAACACCACTGCAATCTAGGAAAGATGTATTGAATTAGTGTATGTATGGAAAATAACTGTAACAATCCAATTACAGATATACTGTTAGATATATTGAATCAATGTACGCAAGGAAAATATATTGTAAGAGTCTAATCAAAGAATATTATAGCAAACTCACTTATTATTATTGTTTAGGGTGTATTGTGCACCGTGGGTTCGCAATACCTGGCTGGCAATGCTCGCAAGAATACGTTTTATTACACCCCAGCTGTAGATCCGGTCCTGATGTTTGTTAGAATAAAGAAAGAGATAGGTATACATTGGAATGACCACTTTAACAATATTAGCGCTGTGAATTTCCACAGTAAAGTAAGTTATAATGTTTCCTTACAATAGATACATTCGGCACTCTAATTTGGTTTCCTGTAACTTTTAAATAAATGCAGCTAACGGTTGTTGCTTAGTTTTGCAACACGCAAAACACAGCTCAAAAGAAAATCAACGAAAATCGACAAGGTTTGCAGTGCTGGGTTGACGTACACAGCAAAGGGTGGACGTTATCTGCTACGACCAATTACTGTGCATATACTGCACCTTCAAGTAAGTTGAAAATTCTTTTGTAAGCGGTGCACGTGTCATGTGTTTGCTTTAGTCCAGGTGAAGTTAGTTTCTAGTGCGTGTGCGATTTAATGCATTATCATCGTTATAGTCAAGGTAGTTATTGTTATAGTTAACGTTACAGCTTTTATTGTTTGCATTTTACGAGAGATAACACATGTATATGTGGTAGTGGCAACAGTTGGTAGCACTGCCTCTCTCGGTCGCGGAAAATGTCAGCGCCGGATATAAAGCGGTTGTACTATAGTGTAGTTATTGCAAGCATAATCGTGTAACGAGGCTTCGTAGCGAGGAACGAGAATAAACCCATTTTGAAAGCCTATAAGTATAAATTAAAACTGAAAAACTAGCACTATCAGTTTTTTGTATCCTTCGTACATCAGTGGTTAATATTTTTCAGCATGAATATGCAACGCCGCAAACTTTTTAGAGTAAACAACTGTAAAATTAGCACATTTAATACCAGTTTGGCCAAAAGGCTTGCTTCAGGATAATTGGGCACTTAGTTGGAACGAGAAATACAATGGTTTACGAGCAGAAATAACCAGTTTAGAGTTGAATGATGGCACAATAAGTATGCACTGTGAGATAAGAATAAGTGGTCAGCATTAGTTTTCTGCACTACATGCGTCAACATTAAATTCGTCATGGTGAAACCTGTCACGCTGGTGATGATTGTGTCGGGTCAGATTTATTACTCATCACCGTTGCTAGCTGTGTCTGAAGTTTGGTGTCACATTTGTGTTCTGAGGCGCACTGGATGGGATGGTAATATTGAGCATTCGTCTTGTCGATACAAAGAGCGCAGTGCATACAGGGTTCATTAGTTGGGACGTACACACTTGCCGTGTGAGATTGAGAAATTAAAATGCATGATAAAGTCAGATTTAAATTATGTTCATACAGTGCATCTATTATTATACTACAACTGTGACCCCTTGCTCTAACCTGAAAATGCTTTGCTTGGTACTGAATTTGTGATCTAAACGTTGACACACATTTTCTCCCCACCTGTATTGGATTGATTTCTGCACTAATTACGCCGATATAGGATGTTAGAGGTATGAGTTCACAGATTTCGTATCCTGGGAGATCCAAATATGATCAATAACGAAGTCCAAAAACAATTTCTTTTATCTTGAAAGGTAATGATGATAACTGAACATTATTGAATACATTATTTGCACAGTCTGGCAACAGAGTAACACTTAAGAATCCAAAGGTCTGCTGTTTTTTTTTTTTTTTTTTGCCAATGTTTTTCTTAGGTTTGTGCTTGAAATCGGTTCGCCACGTATCTGTGCGTTTATTATCAGCTACTGCCACCTGCGATGTTGGGGTGGTTTTCTTTCAAACTATCCGATCGTATTCACATCATTACTGTCAACATTTCTAACCTTCCGCTCTACGCACAGCGTCCAATGTGGCACAGTTGTCAAGCATATAGCCACACTTGATTCTAGTAGACACGCTGGAATCAAAATCTTTAATACAATTTTGTGGCTAAACGATTCATTTTAGCAACTCACGGTAAAACACAAATAACTCATCTTTTGTAGCTCTATCTTGTTATTCTAATTGCAGAAGTAAACGATAAAAGAATGGTGGCATATTCGTAACCAAACATTTTACCGATTTTGTTTTTTAGTTTTTCAACCATACCCCATAGAGGAAAATGGTACAGGAAGTTATGTTTCAGCTTAACATCAGAAAGTTGCCGTTAAAGTCTATGCATCCATAACCCTAACGCCTTGTATATTATTGGTTATTTGATATTCTGTAACTGAATGGATGAAAGCAACTAAATACTGGCATTGCATTACTGGTTTCGACTTGCCGTGGAGCTCTTGTTATATTGGAGAGGGAATATGCGCTGTTCTTTTGAGAAAGCTGACGAACTCTCACCCAGATTCATTGGCGTATATCTGTATGCAAACACTCCAGAGAGCTGAAGTGCCTCATGGGAGCCATCAGCTAACCCCAAGAACAATTAGTATGGCACGCACTTGCGGTACATTCACAGCATTCCACGCCATCACATCCAGCATGTTGCTAAGTGCGTTTCCCTGTAGCACGATGGAAGTACTCCACATTTTGGAGTGCATTTTTATTAAAGCACAAAGTTCAGAAGCTTTTTTGTAAGAGCTTTTAGATTCACCTCATACTAAAAGGTAGAGGAATAGTAATAACAAATTATTTTTAATTTTGAAAAGTGCATACATATCAATTTCAGGAGTCTTCTATTCAAGATAACAATCGATTTATTTGCCGATGAATTGCGCTCGGAAGTAGAAACTCCTAAGCCCTTTAATTCTGACTGAGAGTTTTCCTCCCGTTTGTGTTTTCCCTTTATGGAATTCCTTTTATTTCTGGTGTCTTTTCTATATATAAAAATAGCATACATTTAGTAGCTCTAACTTATGGAAGTGTATTTCCTTGTTCATTTCTTACTGTATATTTTAGGTGTATCAGTGCCTATTTTGTTTAACCCTTTCCTTGCCTCATACTTTGAGTATCGAGTACTGACCTTGTTCGTTCTGTAATGGATGATTACTACTCTATTTGAAACGTCAAGCATCCCTAAAAACGCATAAAAATGCATGTACGCCATTCGCGGGGACACCATAGAAAGTTTATTTGGCTGCTAGGCATACTGGGCGGCTTTATTTTTAGTTTCTCCAGAATGGGTTACATATTGAGAACCTTATAGAACCTTTAGTTATGTCTAGATCACTGGTTTCAGCATAATAGTACACAATGCCATTATTATAGAAGAGTTAAAAGAAAATCAAAACAATTTTTATCCTGGGCGGTGGAAAATAATCGTAGTTATAGTATCCAGCGAGATTGTTACCTGGATGTGCTTCTTTATGCTGATAAATCAACAGAAAAGCCATGAAGTTTAAATGAAAGACTAAAAGTGCCTGTGCTTCAATATCACCAGAACAGATAAGACGTGTCTATGCTGATACTGAGAGACGCTTCCATCAAGGCGGACATGCCTCGTATTTGCACATCTTTATTAAGACTAATGTAGTGATAGAATATAGATTAACACTATCTTTAAACAAACATCGATATAAACATTAAAAAGTGATTTGTTCAATCTTTTTAACTTTGTAGCATTAATTACTGGCATACAGTACTACTGACTGTAGATTAACTGTAATGTAATTACACCACTTAAAACGTGAGGCGGAGATTTTCTTCCTAGCAGTAATTCTGCATGCATTTTTATGGGCGAATTGGTTATTAAATTACAAACAAACAAAAAACACGCACACATGCACAATTACACTCAAACACCACGTTCTGGACACTCCGTAAAAGGTTCTCGATTAAAGAAAGCTACTGTGTGGCAGGTCACTGATCAGACTGAACTATGGGACCAGTCACAACAGTTGCTTTTCAAACACTGGCTTTAATTCATAATGCTCTGCTGTCTGTCGGTGTGAAGTCCCTTTACAGTTCCCCTTTGGAAAACCTTTCGGCGAGAGCGTTACCCGGGATAAACTAACCTCAAGGAAGAACGGCTTTTGTGGGCCAACAGGTGGAATTTCCTTAAAAAAATATTGGGAAGTTTGAACACGGGGCTACAAATTTACCTAAATACGTGAATAATGAATAAGAATTTATTTTGGGACCATTTCCCAAATGTATCATCTGTTTTAATCATTATGTTCTAAAAGCAATACTCCAGAATATTAATGGATATTTTCCATGTACCTTCTTTACATTCTGTATATTTCAGCTTTCGAACTGTGAAACTTCTTTGTTACGAAATCAGCAGATGTGTTCAAGTTACATGCGACACCGACTGTGTTTTCGCGCTACATTTGCAAGGTAAACAATCAACACTCTAGCGCCCTCTCACGGTCAAGCAATACATATTTGCCTTGGTAATACCTGTTTACATATAACGCGAGAGAATCTAGAAAACATTGATTGTTTACTTGCTTCGCATCCGCAGTCAACTGATTCACTTTTGTGTACGTTATGTTTATTGAACATGAAATTCTGCTAGAAATGTCTGCAGCAATGAAATATTCTGTACTCGCTTACTAACAAAAAGGATTCATATTCACTTTGCGGATATATAATTACTGTATTGTTCACTTCAGCTGGGTAAATAGAAGATCACTTATTAAAATTGCACGCTCAGACGGTCACTTAGGGCTTTTTCCGCATAAAATGTTTACTTGGAAATTGCGTACATTATTGAACATGTTAAAAATTCTATTCATCCCCTTTGTTCGGTAACGAATTACAATGCCGATTTTGGGGTGCTAAATTCACCTTATCGCTGTTACATGAATTACTTGGATACAAACAAGAAGTTATTGTAATAATTTCTGATTTATATTGATGCTAAGGCAATAAATGTGTAAAGACACAAAAATTCACAAATTTCTTTTGATTTAACTAAGATTTTATACATCTAAACATCATAAAACAAATGAAACATACAAACGTAATGACTTATGAAAGCCATTTTTTTATTTTACCCTTTTTATTTCTAATCAATTAGGCACTTCTGATATGCTAATTAAAATACTCTATCTGCCTCGAGATTGTAAATTCTACAGGAAGTGACTAATTTTAATTTCTGTACTCAGAAAAAAGATGTTTTGTATATGTTTTTCTGCACTTTTCAATTTTACAACTTGAGTTATTGAAAGCAAAAATGAAAACTGTCTGGAAAAATGAACTACATATCATTTTAAAAGGTAGACATTAGTCCTAAATGTTTATCTGCATTTTTCTTGAATATTTCAAACTGTATATTAAAAACTTTGATATGGAAATTAATTTTCAATAGGGATAAGTGCTGACAAAGTGACGTGAAACCTGAAACTGAGTTGCTGTTTCATATAGCGTATTTTAACAAAATGGTATGGGGACATTTGTCTATTGGTATCATAGATTGGAAGTGGGATATATAAACGTACAATAATTGCATAATGAAGTACAGTTTCACAACCGTGACAAGAAAAATCTAATCACTTAGAAGTAAATTTCAATTAAATTTGTAAAATTGCTTGCCTTGAATGGAGCTTCGGTTTTTCTATGCCAACGATTATTTAATCAGTTACAATGATGATGTCTCAGAATGTGCACCCTCGAGCTACATGTGACCCATAAAGGAACGGAGCTGTTTGTGTTGGTACTGGCAAAATCTCGTCTCACTCTCTTAATACGTGAACATTTCTTTTTCCCGAGCATAGTTCACTAGACTGGTAGGGTACATGATCACTTCCAAAATATGCCGAAACTGACGCAGAGTATAAGTACAGCTAAAACCTTCCATTTTCGCAAAATCGGCTTTTGTATTGCCGTTCAACAACAGTAATAACTTAACCTTCGTCTCCATGTCGCTGATGAAAGCTATAATATACGTGTCGTAGCAGTTGTTCAGCTTAACAATACCTTCAAATAGTTTTCATCTCTTCGTCTAGACTCCAGAAATATTTGTAGTTAATTTAGTATTTCCTTGTGCGGCAATCGTAACGAAACATTTTCATAGAGACGGCATGTGGTCCAACCCTTCATTTCACAGTGGTTATAACATCCTTTATTAGATATGTTAGTGTCCCGAGTTGTTTTGTTTCAGGCTATTTACCTAGAGAACTGATACCGTCTAAGAGATGTCAACGCTTGGTTACCTGAAGGTAGAAGCCTCATGGAGATTAAACACTGTTGCAATCTAAGGAAAAGGGCCACTTTATGCACACAAGTGTTTAGTGACCTTTTCTCATCGGATTCATATAGCCCCGCGTATTTTTAAATTTCCACTAATGTCTAATGGCGTACAACAGAGGTGTGTTAAAACACTGCCAGTTTATGACTGGGTTTCTATTTAATTACGCAAATAAAATAAATTTATACGGTAACGCGGGGCTATGGCCCAAGCATATGGGGCGTTTGGTGTTAATTGACCGGGCACTTGGAGAGATAGAAGGAGATAAAGAAGTTGCGGTAGCGCTCTCACCCGGCTTAACCACTAATCAGATAACCAAAATCTCCTGGAAGTCATCCTTCACTCCACCTCCAGTATTCACATTTCTGAACGTACAGTGGTATATCCCAGCGACTGCACAAGCTAATGTGTTCGCGAGTAAATGAGTTAGCCAGTTCGATGCTGGTACGACACAAAGCGGGGTCTTCTGGTGAGCTATGATGCCAGTCGCTACTGCAGTGAGTGCTGCTATGAGACAGATTCGATAGTTTCTGTGTTCGACACCCCAACGTGTAAAGTGGACGGAAGAAGAGATGACTACGTTAGCCGCTACCTGACTTAGAAATGTAAGTGACAGTGAGGAACAAACTAAGCAAAATTGAAAAATGAACTAGGTCACATTAGTGAACCGACAGTAAAAACTTATTGAAGTGGGAGTGAGAACTGGACAGTCACAATATCTAATAACTTTTCTTTCACGCACATGTGAACTAGTTGAGAATGAATCCAATTCAAACAATTGAAAGGCACGCCAAAGACTGTACCACGAACCCTTGGCTTTTACCAGCACAATCTGTAACTTCAGTGACAATACAGCCCGCAATGTACTCTGTACGGGAATAAAAATTGGTTTCCTATTGAATCAAACGCACACTCACAGCATTTGGCAAATACATAGCATAGCACAATTCCGTAACATGCCATTGCAGTAAGATCTTCCTGTCTCAAAATCCTCAACATTTAATCCCTCTACCCGCTGAGGATGAAACAAGATCTTCATACAGCATTTTCTAGACAGTCATGTGGCTAACGACTTCCCTTACTATAGTTTTTTCCAAAACATGATGGTCCTCAAACGATACCGTTCACTGCTACCATTGGGTAATAGCCATAGCAAACAAAAGACAACTATCTACTAGGGGGCGAGAGGCAACGTAGTAAAATTTGTTTCCTGGAGAAACTGCTTGCAAGTCGAGAATAGTGCCTTCGTAAAGAGGTCAGCAAGTTTAAGACTTGGCAACAGTGGAGATTGGATTCCAGCCGAACACATCCTAACCGCTAAACAGAAAAACCGCAAAACCCTATTTTCAAAGTCAAGCCAACTTTGGAAGAAGAGTGGGGCAGGGCCATCATGTTCTGAAGATTACTGTGAAATAGTCGTGTGCTATATAATGGTTTTACACATGACGAAGAACTCGTTCTTCAGGGTCTTCATATCTATTTTGGGTTAACAACATCCGAAACACTCCTCTCAAGTGAGCCAATCTCTCAAGCGTTAGTGAATTCGTAAGAACTTTCATGTACAACGTATCTTTCGACATAAATCTCACGTTCTCGTGATGCATTTATTCCATATCGATCTGATCTGTTAGAGAATACAGTTTCTTCTACCTTTTGTGCTCTACAGTAAACAATCAATCAGCAGTAACCAATTTAGTTCAATGAATTATTAATTCTTTGCTCTAAAACAAACACCTCCCCCCAAAAACAGTGGAGACCACTTTAGTTCAAGTAATTAATATTGGTGCCCAGAATATTATTAATAGCTCTCCAAGAAACAATTTTCAGATTCATATGAATATTTTTGTAACTGCTTCGATGTTGGGAGGGCACCCACGAAATATTTGACACCAATACAGATACATCCATTATACCTTAAGTTCAGTTTAAATGCATGTTATACAGGCTTTCACGGGAAACCTAAGTTTACAGACTTTTATGTCTAGTTTCAGGGACCAGGATTGAAAAAAGAAAGAAACAAACAAAGTTTGTCTGGACAGAAGTTCACTTTACAACACCTTACCTTTGACCCTCTAGAGATTGGGTGTCACAGATTGATTTATTACCCCGGATATTTTGAGAATAGTAGAGAGAAAATACAGCGGGTTCAAGGAATCCGTTTACTTACAAGTCGTAAGAGGAAGCCTTTCAGTTATGTTACGGTCGATTTTCAGGCAGCCCTTTGAGTTAAACTTATGGGGAGATTGTAAACCCTCCCTCTTTCTCTCTCATATATACGAGTAAAATAATTTAAATTCTTTTAAAATGGGATTCATTCGTTAACTGGCTTTGCATTTTGAAAATATCATAAGTGGATAATGTTTTCGTTTATTCTGTTTGTGTGTTAGTAAATATGCTTTCAATGTACTTCCAATTAAAGCTCTTCGCGCGGTGGGTTAAAGAAAAGCTTTTTAAATATCGATGGGGGTGTCGAGCTCTGTGATTATTGGAGTAAATGGCTATTGTTATACTTCCGGGTATTTTGTACGGCAGATTTTCTTTGTAAAAGGTTACAAGCTTCTTGCAAATAATTAATTGTATTATTTCCATCTTCAGTCGTATCTAGGTAACGGTAAGGCCTATTAAAGTTTCAAATAAAAGGTACTAAATGTTTCACATATTGCTACAAACATAAAAAATTCCATACTATAACGTACTTTTTGCTTCATTGTGCATGCCCTATAGCTTGATAGCGCATACATGTATGCACACTTTGTGATTTAATTATTTTCTTCTTTTTCCGTGGCACTAAAGTACTTGTAATTGGATCTTTGCCTCCTAAACCATACGCCACCATTCCAAACCATCCTCTGTGTTCCTTCTCCACATTTTACTTCCAATACCTTAAATCTTCTAACACGCTATCCATCCATCTTAACTTTGGTCTTCCTTTTTCCCCTTGAGATCAATTTTTCATCCATGACTAATTTAGGGATTCTATTTTCCTCTATTCTCGCTACATGTCCTATCCAGTTCAATCTAAGATTTGTATATCCATTACTACATCTCTGTCTTGATATACTTTTGTCATGCTTTGCTTGTTCTCAGACGTCATATAGCATTAGCTTTGAAAGTACTGTATAGTTTTATTAACATTGTCCTTGATATTTAATCTGGTATGTCCATGTGCATGCCTGTCTCTCTGCCATAGATAGTTATTGGTTTAACAATTGTTTTTACAGTCTTATTTTATCTTCTTTCCTAGTTGTCTAGTTTCATTGTATAATAAAGGACATATATACAAGACTTATCGTAATTATTTCTTGAATTTCTTTCATTATGCTATTAAGATTAGTAAGTGTAGATCATAGCTATTAATAATATCTGACTACAGTTTCTTCATTTTAAAACAACTTATCCTTATGCTACCCTCATTTTCCACTAATTTAGTCATATTTTTATTAATTTTCACAACATGTACACTTGTTTCTGATTACATTTGAATCAAGACTTCATTCATTATAGATATATTTCTAGTCGTAGTAGAATATCATCTTCATAACCCAAATATTGTCTGATTCGATTGAACATCTGTCCACATAGTTTTATATCACATCTGTGTTGTTATTCATTCAAGACCAACATTAATAGCAAAGTTGACAATGATTCTCCTTACCTCTTGCCTGTGAATGTTTTACATTCTTATGATAATTTATTCTAGATTTTTAGTTTGTTCACTATATTGGTGACATTTTAGTTAAGACTGGTAAATTTATATGAAACACCAAATTCTGACCTGACTTGCAATACGTATGGTCTATCAATTCTATCAAAAGCGTGCTTTAGGTACCCATGTAATTGACATTTTTGGGATATTATGGTGTATGAAATTCTGGTCTCTACTGGTTATATATGTAATCATGGGACAGGAAGTTTATAAAGGAAACTTCCCGGTTTGATTTTGGCAACCTTCCAGGCATTTGGCATTAAGAGGACTCAGGAAAATCTGCAAAAAACATCAGTCAGAGAGGACGTTCCTGGTGGAATTTGAACCGAATCGGATAATAAGGATGAAGAAGTTTTCACTAACTAGTGGTAAACATTTTGAGATAGTTGTACCTACGTTTAGTCAAACCAATAACTGAAACATTAATATTTCAATAAACTTGTTGGATTATTTGTTTTATTTTTTTAGAAAATAAGATATACTGAATTATTTTCCTTATAAAGGATTGCTTGAGGTGACATGGGAGAGTTCTTGAAACTCCTTGTGTAGCATCCTGAAAGGCTGTCTGGCTCAGGCATGATGTTCAAAAAGAGAGTTTCCAGTAAAATTCCTTATTGAATATCTGTGTATCTAAGTGACAGGGAAGATGATGATTACTGAGGGCGTTTATGTATGTGACTGAGTCTATGAACAGCATAAATAAAAACGATATATCGGTTAAATATAAAACTTAATATTTAAGGCCAGTTTCTTCCAAACATTTGACACAATGATCTTTAAGAAAATCCCCCACCCTAAATAACCGTTTACATGTTCTTTTTTTAAAGTTTTCAATTTTATCATAAATGCTCTAACAATTATGATTAAAATATTAAGTTAGGGATATTTATATACAAACAAAATTTATCTTGAATTTTTTGGGAATAGCCTGTGAAGTCTTCTTAATTCGGAAAATTATTGTGAAAGCATGTGCAAGTGGTAATCTTTAGATGATAGACGAAAACGTACTACACAAAGGTTTAGATAAATTTAAATCACTCAATTTACTTCACATAATCTTTTTGTGCTATAAGCCACGTCTAAGGTTTCCGTTGTTAATAGATGGAATAGTTCAATACTTTGTCATTATTTTCAAATCCTATGATAATAAGTTCTTTCTCGGGATTGCATGGAACCAGTATGATTTTCTAAGGCCGGCATAAAGCGTCAAGCTGTTAAACATTTTACTATTCTCTTTGGATCTATAGAAAATGTATAATGTATTTATTTCTGCGTAGGTTGATACAAATAAAATTTAATAAGTGGAAAATTAAACTTGCACAAGTATATAGGCTGTTTAATGTGTTTAACTATGTGACTATGCCTGCTGGAATTTTACAGTATTAAAAAAAAATCAGGCATTAGTTGAAGCTGTTCTATGCGTGCACCTTTTTTTTTTTGGGTGCTCGGAAAACTCGGTAAGTTTTGCGCAATTTTAAAAACAGAACAAACCGACAAAATTGAGGCATGAAGTACGCTGGAAACCCTTTTATCTGGGGCTGAATACTAAAATTTAATTCTCTCTGTAGAAATCAAAATTCACGCTCATGAAAGTGCGTATAATAATTCGGTTAATTCACGGTAAATTAGGTAACCTAATGGTTGAGGGCCTCAAGGAAAGACATTTTCTTTGGTTGACAAAACTGAGAAAAGACGGGCGGGTGAGCTCTCTTTTCTTTCATCGACCCACGATTTCCCGTAAAACTAGCGCTCAAAAATAGGTGCACGCATAGTTCCTTTACCGAACAAGGCTATTTACACGCACTAAATGAAGATGATTTTGGTGAGAGCTTTGAATTCGCTGAGACCTCCTTGCAGATGCTGGAAGATGATCCTGGCTTATAACAACATGTTTTTTGTCCAACTTTCATGTGTCGGGTTGTTTTAACACGTAGGTAATTTTGATTACTGGCGACATGTAAACTCAAATATTGCTGTTCAATACGATTACCTGTCTCCGAGTACGATGGTCTGGGCAGAAGCGATATATCAGGGCTTAATTTGACCTTTTTTAAGGGAATGTCACGGCAGAAACGTACAGAAGAAGCTTGGTCCTTGCTTTACAGGCACGGATGAGTTTGTTGTTTTGTGGTGGCAGCATTATGGAGCTCCACCGTATTACGCTCTGACAATAAGAGAACAGCTTGACGAGTTTTCAGAATATGGATTGGACGGCGGGGTCCTATTGAATGGCCCCGAGATCACCCGAACAATCTTCTCCAAAGTTTTTTATTTGGGGCCTTTAAAGGATAATGTTTACAAGCATATTATCTAAAACGAAGCTCATCTGCGCCATCATTTTATTCATAATTAATTGTAGTTCGCATGGCGGTCTGCAAAAATCATATGAAGGCGTCCAACTGAGACTTCAACCTGCGTCAAGTTGAATGGAGTCCAGGTTGACCTCTTTATAGAAAATTGATAAACAGAGCATTTTCAACTATTTTACAAGTTTCTTAATAGCAATAAAGTGAGTAAATATATTTATGTAGGTATGTTTTTTTTATTCTCCTCATTTTTTCCCTTACTTTACGGAACACTATACACATTAAAATGGGATAGAGGGCAGAGAGGGTCATTGCAAATTAAAACACCAGATATTTCTGGAAATTCCTTGAATATGGAATCTATTCATCTACTGTTGCAAAAAAGTTAAATTGTGTTACAGTGTAAACAGTGTTGTTATATCAGCTCAAGAGTAACGTTGTGTTACAGCCCAAACCATACACATACTAGCTCCTTTATCATTCTCAGCACAATCTATTTCACCGAACGTAATGGATATGAAACTAATTCGGTGAATGAGAATTATTCATATATGTGATGGGGCCATAATCCATTCCACAGCATCAATTACATCAGCGGTGTTGTTTTGTTGAAAGCAATGCATTTTAATGCGTCGAAATCCCGGTATTCAATTCGGATGTTCTCATTTCCTTTTGGATGTTTAAGTAACCTCATGCAACTGCAATTACAAAACACATTTCCAGTAATACTTTTTAAGAAAACATTTATTTGCGCTTATTATAGTGAGGATTTAAAATTCAAAACAGCTGCCAATAAGAGAACACTTTCTAATATTAGTAAATAAAGCTAATTTGTGTTTGCTGTCTAATAAATGTGTTGCTACAGTACATCGGTTGGTAAAGCACATTTAATTTTAACTCCCAGAGTGAGTAATTATGTTAAGGGGCAACTAATTGGCTAATTTACAAGAATTACATGAGTAGTTGTTTGTGCATTCTTATTAATCGCAATTTCCTTCTCTACCTTCTCTACATAACAGGTAGAGAAGGTATTGCATCCCGCCCAAAAATTAGCTACCGAGATTTCATGGAAATACATTTTTGAGCACCCCTGAATAAAGAAAAGATATTTTTAGGTCCGTGTGTGTATTTGTGTGTGTGTCTACGGCCAGCATTACTAAACAACGAAAAGTCTGTTAAATAACAAACTTCTTATTTAAGTTTAATGTTTTCAGGATGTGACAGGAAGATTGTCCGCCTAACCTTAACTACTCTCTTACATGGAAGAATTTTCGAAATGTTCGATTTTCTCAAAAATAGCTGCAAGGATTTTGATTAAAATACCTTTATTATGGAGATTCACATGGCAAATATAATATATAACTTGAAGTTCTTTGGAACAGCCTCTGAAGTCCACTTTATTCTAAATGACTTTTGTATAACTATGCACCATAAGAGATTGACAGAAACTTACTACACAAACAATTTCTGTCATGGATTTATTGTAAAGCTAACCATTTCAAATTTATTCCTTGTTTTTGGTTTTAAATTTTGTAATACGGATATTTTTCTCAAACGGAAGTCGTCATTCGTTTCATGTTTCTTTTATTTTAACCATGTTTATACAAAGACAACTGTATTTCAAACATATAGCGACAGTTTTAAAACATTTCACTATTGGTTTAGTTTAGTGTATTTTCATTTTGGCCTTTTACTTTGAAGCAGCTAAGTAATAAGACTATTTCAGGTAATATTTATCTTGATTAGCATGAAGTACAAAGAAGAATATACTTTAATATAACCAATTTGTTTGCGGAACGGGTAGAGTAAGACATTTGAATGGAACACATAACATTTTTTTTATAATTAGAGGCATAAAGCTTATATTGGAAAAGCAATGTTTAAAATTAGCTGCATCTGCCATTTTATACTGTGAATACTGCAACAATTCACATAAAACACCATATATCCCACGCACTCTGGAACAGAACGCTACGAAGTTTTTTTATACACAAAATGTCACTAATGTTAAGATTGGCAGTTTCTGTGTCTTCATTTTATTAGGATTATTTCTTTGAAAATATATGGAGCTTGTTTTCTTTATTTTCCCCCATCAGCTGATGTTTTGTTGTTGTGAAAATGAACTATTCTCTCATAAACTACTGAAGATTATTAAATTAAATTTTAGGCGACAAAAGCAACTTATTGCTGTTGTGGTTTTACTTTGATGTTAGTAAAACAATAATTTCAGATGATTTTACTCTAAAGGTCGCAGAATTGAGAAAATGATCCAAAAAGATATTGTTGGATCGTAGTCGGTCAGTGAACTTGAAAGCATAGGTTTTATACCCTGTATTCATTTAAACATGGAGTTTTAAATACGTTTTTGAGATAATGAGTGATGAGTTCGGCAGATTTAACATTGGAGCTATGAGCATTTAATCTCTCTTTAATTTTATTGTCAGCTCCTTATATTCATATTTTGGGGTTGAAATACCAGCAAAACTCAAAGAAAATTTTGGTGTTACACCAAAGATTTCACTACAAAAGACGTCCTATGTCATGGTAATGTCTTTAGTTTTAGTGGGAAAATAAACTTCTAGTATAAACGGATTTAAAAGCTTCTGAACTATTTTATTAAAAGGCTTGATTAGAATGTTTAATACTAGCAACACAATTAGCAAGCATGGTTTTCATTAAAAAAACTTTTAGATTTATGAGAGATCTTTATTCCTATTTTTTCTACAATTTTTTAACTCCTGTAGATTATCATTGGAGTAGTGGTTTTTCGTTGCGTTTTACACATTAAGTAACGCATACGTTTACACTCTTATTCATATTTTGAGGATCTGGAGTGGATATAGAATAATCTTGGTTAGATTCCCAGTCGCGAATTGAACCCAGAATCCCTCATACAACAAGCATACGACTGAGCTATGGTGCCAACTACATGGATTCATTATTATGTAATTGTGTGGTAATTTAACTCCCTACGCGTTTCCGTTGAGAAACAGATACATTTATAAGTTACCCTTTTTTATGCGACACACCACATATATAGTCCTTTGCTATAGCTAATTGTATAGACGTTATTGGCTTTAAACAATGCTTCCATATAGTTTTATATTGAAGTAAGAATCCTTTAACGCGAGAGAATACAGGGTTACTACAAAAGAAATAGACAACTTCAACTGCCTGTAAAACAAAAACTATTAGAGATAGCAACCTAATTATTTTGGAGGTATGTTGAGAAACTGTCAAAGTTTCGTTTGTTGCTATTGGTAACGCTGTAGTGTTTTGTTTGTTGTTGCAGAAGCTGAAATGGCGGAAAATCCTGTGGAAAAGGCATATTGCGTGTTGGAATTTGCTAGGACGCAATCAGCAACTGTTGTCCAACGACATTTTAGAACACGTTACCACAAAACGCCACCGACTAGAGAGTCAATCTACGACTGGTATAGAAAATTCGAGACAACGGGATGTTTGTGCAAAGGGAAGAGCTCGGGAAGACCAAGAGTTTCGGAAGAAAACGTTGAACGTGTTCGTGCTGCCTACATAAGAAGCCCACAGTAATCGACATCTAGGGCAAGCATGTAATTACAAATTCCACAGCAAACTGTATGGAAAATCTTGCGGAAGCGACTGCACATGATGCCTTACAGATAACAGAAGTTGCAGTTTCTGAGTGAAGAAGATAAGGTCATACGGCGTGACTTTTGCATCGACATGTTGCGACATGATGAAGACAATGCTGGTTTTTGTGAGCGCATCATTTCATTTTTGTGGTAACGTGTTCTAAAATGTCGTTGGACAACAGTTGCTGATTGCGTTCTAGCAAATTCCAACACGCAATATGCCTTTTCCACAGGATTTTCCGCCAGTTCAGCTTCTGCAACAACAAACAAAACACTACAGCGTTACCAATAGTAACAAACGAAGCTTTGAGAGTTTCTCAACATACCTCCAAAATAATTAGGTTGCTATCTCTAATAGTTTTTGTTTTAAAGGCAGTTGAAGTTGTCTATTTCTTTTGTAGTAACCCTGTATTTTATAACGGCAATTACAATTTAAAAATCACGGAACCGCGTGTAACTTTGGCATACAAATATTACAGGATCCAGAATGTGTGTTTATTTGAACTAACTTATCTACTGCACGAAGGATGAGGTGGTGTTTCAGAGAAACTTATGAACACAGGAGTAAATTTACACGCCGAGATTTGTTTGCAGATCCCGTGTATTGGCTAAACGTGAATACATTTCAGCAACAAACTACGCTAGATTACAATCAATTTATTGCATTAGAACAGAGATATGACGTAGAGGTTACTGAGAGGTCCATGTATCCTATGAACTTTTAGAACAGCATTTGGATTATTTCTTTTGCTACAACTACACAGTTTGCAAAATGAAAGTAGTAAGTCTAATAATTATGTAACTTTTAAATCCAGAGTTGATATTCGGAAAGTTCCTCAAGACACAATTACCATACTCTCACCGAATATCAAATTTAATGGACCCCGTGCCAAAATACAATTCCACTGGGTAGAAGTGCAAAGGCTATAATTGACGTTACAACAAAGTTACCTATAGTTATGGTATGTTAGATAATTAAACGGAATAATGTGTAAATGCCAATAGCATCTGATGATTTAAAGCAACATTTACCGAAATGTAAGTTATGAATATTCATTATTAGGATACTATTTTCAAGCTAATAATTAAACCAATATAAAATTGTAAACGAACTTCCAAAATAAGAAAATTTAGGAATTAAACGTGAAGTAATATTGCGTGTTATGTGAGCATACAATTTTATAATCTACTGCAGTCAGCGTATTGCTACAGATTATTGTTACACCAATTACACGAAACAGCATTGCACCTAACTTTCGAAATTAAGGGGATAACGTTAAGTTTCACTGAAGTACTAGTAGCTCGAGCTCTTGGCAAGAGTCAGCCGAACTGAATGCTCTGTGACGTCAGCGCACAAGTCTCTTCCTGTGCATGGTTCTTAGGTAGGAACTTTTTGAAAAGTGAAGGTGAGGAAAGGTGAAGTTATATTATCGAAAGAGAGAATGCACATAGTACGTACTTTGTATCCACACGATTGTAAAACTGAAACCCTGTACTTTCAGTTCATCTAAACCTTTTCTAAGATCTCTGAAATGATGTTAAGTCATTCGTAACTGAATTATACCTTGCTTTTATATTAAATATAGTTAGAATGTTTTTATGTAAGATTTCTTAAATTTATGTTTTAAATGTCAAACGTATATCATAATTTCTACTATTTACCACTCTGACGCATCATTATTGAATTGTACATTAACTTTGAGAAATCTTAAAGAGCTCGATGCTTGGAATGATCGTTGTAAGTCAATGAGTCTTGGAAAATGAGATCTCAGGAGGATCCTCAATGTCCAGCTTTTTCCATAGCACAAACAATGACTATAAAATCGCTGTATTATATTCTATCAACAACTGTGCGGTAAATATCATGTTTGGTAAAATATTAATATTTTCAACCTCAACTTCAGTGCTGCATTATGATGTCAACAGTAATCAAGGGAATATTGTTAATGGGCAAATCTAGGCGCAGACCTTATCATGTAAGTGAAAACCCTAGAAAGACACCATCCCGTCCATAAAAATATGAAAATAGTTTAGCACAAATAAAATTATAGCCATAGGTAGGTAGAATTGTTTGAAATTTCTGAGTGTATTATGCCAAATTTGTCACTGACTCATGAGTGTATGGTACAGTAAAAGTGTTTTCAGAGTCATATTCTGAAAGGAATTCTAAAATTAAAGCTGATGAGTATTTTAAAACAATGAAGTAATGCTCAAAATCTGATCTTTGTGTGCTTCATTGACTTTAAAGCGTTGAATGAATTATAGCAAATGTCTGTTGAAAACGCACATACACAAACTGTATCCCAGCTATACCGAAAGAAAGAATCCTTGGCCTCGAACGCGTACCTAGATCAGGAAAATCTGTTGCACATATTTTTGCATAAGAGCCATATTCTCAAATGTAATAGTATTTAAGCTAAACTTTTAACTGATTAATTGCAGAGTTAACATTGAATTCCAATGCACAGGATTTTTTCATCATACATGGCCCATTTGTGCTTCCCTACACTTACACAAGGCGAATAGAGGCATCTTAGTATTCTGCAGAAGTAAGTTCATGCTCGTTGTAGAGGAGACTTAACCATTTGTGGATTGAGTGAATTTTCATTTACACTACATTTTTCTATAAAACTATGATCAATTGCTATTTTTTCTAGACTTTTTAGCAGAACAATTAGAAAAGGTAGACTTAGGCTGGAATTGAAACTAAGTGATACATTTTCAAGTATAAAAACAAAACAAAAATGTAATATACTTTCAGTATGCAGAGAGTAATCGTAAAATCAGTTGTCAACAGGCAGATACATTCTTAAGCAGTTGGCTTCAAGTTATCAAACTTCTATGTATGGTTTTTAGAAACACCTATTCAGATGTCTGTAGATTACATTTGGTTTATTTGTATACCGTCTAGAATTTTGTTATAACATAAACCAGTGATGGCAGAAACGGAACTAGTGAAGTATCTTAACTACAGACAGCTCTCCCTCTTCAACTGATTGTCTATTTGTTTTTCATTTTCTATAGGATGATGTACAGATACTAGGAGGTTGCTTGGTTCATCGCTTTCTCTGGTCAGCTCCAGTAGTGCGACGGGTCTTCGAGTCAGGAGCTATTAAGGACTTCCGCGCGTCTCTGTAGCCTCTCTGCGGAATGTAGTCCCTCGTGGTACCTTAACTTTATCTCTTCCTCCAGATATCGATGTTGTAATAGATCTCTCGTAGGTCATAATGCGTGAGCTATCCCTCTTTGTTGATAACCTTAGTGATTTTCGGTAGGAAAAATTTGAAAGTGGTCACTTCCATAGATTCCCCAGCTTGCGTCCATGTTTCCTGTGCTCTGTGATTCCCATGTTCCTCGTACGTTTATAACTAGACCTGGAATCTAAGGGAACCTAGAGTCAAATACAGTGCTTTCAGGTTACTTTACAGATTGAAGAAGTGTGTGCTTTTGTAGCCCACTAAGCACATCTGAACCTGATTGTATACTATAGCTATTGTGTCCGTAATTTATAAGCCCATTTATAACATTTTTTTTCGCAAAATCCTTATATTCAAAAGCAATGGAGAATAAGTGAGTGGGTTTCACTGCTCATCCAAGTACACTAGATGTTAAGTGTTAACAAAAATTACAGGTCAATTAACAAATAAGAATGTAAACTAAAATCGTGTAAAAATAAGCAGGCTTTATAAATTGTGAAAATGAGGGTGCTATATTAAATTCTAAGTGTTGATCTGGAGACGTTAATAAACTATGTCCACCGAAATTAATTTTTACAACTATTAAAATAGTTGGATTTTAAATTCACATTTGTCACTCTTAGTAGTGATTAATAGACAATACACAGGCTGGGAGGTAAATATGTGCAAATAATTTGACATTTAGTAGAGGACAATACATATAAGACATGTAAGTGTATCTGATTTTGTCCGCTTACAACAGCATTGTCATAAATGAAGCAAAAGTTTCAGAGACTAATGAGTTTTGAACGGGTCTGGGCTATGTTTGTTGTGCTTGCATTAGCCACTCCACCTGCAGTTAGCCTGGGTAAAGGGCAGAGGGCAGACGAGAGTCAACCGTGTGAGCTGTTACGTAAACAACCGAACGTCAGAGAGAGGGCGTAATAACCATCCTAAATAAATCGTGTAATTTTCCTAATGAACATAGCTTTTGAAAATAGCAAGAATCGGATCACCTCATCGTCCTCAAACACTGTCACAGATATTTACACATATTTACCGTACATCCTGTATACTTACAGTTTTGTTTTATACATTACACTTCTAATACACCATTACTATTACTGCCATAGTCACTGAGGAATGTATTTCTCTAAAAAATAAAATCAGCTTATTTTATTTCTGTCCTGGTTGCAATTGTGGTTACGAGTTCAGTTCTGTAGATTGAATTCCAGATAGCAGATAACTAATACTGCTTTGCCATTTTCCTCTGCCTAAATTCTGTTAACTTCTGCAATTCTTTTGAAATAAAAACGCAACAAAGATTAACAAAAGAACTATTATATTTACAACTCCATAAGTAAAGAATTTTAATAAAGAATTACTTAAGTAATAAAAAATTTCAGTTACTTTGCATTCATTCATGTTACTGATGCATATATACTTGGAAAACACATAAAAACCAAAAAAGCAAGCATTTTTGAGACAGAGTTAAATGAAGATATTTGAATAAAGTTGTTGAGTGAATTTACATAAACATTCCTAATGCAGTTGAAAGCAGTTGGCACTGAAAATGCAAGAGCACATATTTTAATTATACTGGTTTGCAACTTTTCAGATGTTTATGTGTGCATCATTGCAAATTGTTTATCAGGGCAGCCCAGATTCCCTCACAGGCAACCGAATTTGGGATTTGTGGTGGACAAAGAGGCGCTGTTGCTGATTTTCCGGTTACTCCGCCTCGGCATTCCGCCGGTGCTCCGTTTTTATTCCATATTATCAGCGTCATCGCCTGCGATGCTGTATGTAGTAAAAGCGGGTGTTAAACTCTAAAAATAAAAAATAATAAACAAAAATAGCGTTTATGTTCCCTAAATTGTGCAGCTTGTATTAAAATCTTTATCTAGTTATTGTGCTTTGAATTCCCTGAATATAATGGAGTGTGTGCCACAGTTATTTAAATGCAATACCCAACTACAGACTGCTTTAGGTTTAATGTTCAATAAAATATCGCATTTCTCATGTATTGCTCCATAAAGTAATATCCTGAAAGTACAACCATTATTTTAATGTTTAAAAGAAAGCGGAGGTGTAGCGGATACAATGTTCAATTTAATGCCTTTAGAATATTTATAATACCTAATTCTTATACCAAAGGTTAATAAGGTTTCTATTCAGAGAGAGAGAGCGAGAGAGAGAGAGAGAGCGAGAGAGAGAGAGAGAGAGAGAGAGAGAGAGAGAGAGAGAGAGAGAGAGAGAGAGAGAGAGAGAAGGATTAGGAGAAGCTTATCAAGTACCTTTTGGAAGGAGTCTTTTAGACTCTTAACCAACTTCTATCTTTTTTAATCCGCAATTAGCATGAAAATGGCTAAAGGGAGGAATAATAGGAGGTGGAGAGTATGCAATTTGTCTAGTGCTTGTGAACTTGAAGTATTCACTACTACCCTCTTCTTCCATTCTCGTTCTTGGTCTCAGAGATCACCCTGCTCCGTTTTCCTCCCTTCCTGATGTTATTTATAAGGGAGAGGATGGTAGCTCATCAGCATTCCAGCATTCTACTGACCTGACCCCACCACCCTACACTCTTTCTCCTCATTTGCATGCTGAAATGCTAGATAATTTATGAGTGACGATTACGCAAATTTATGTGATGCTTAACTCCTCATTTGAAAGTGGCTGCTTGTCACAGAGCTGGACTTTTCTATGCCTCGAGCTTTCGGAAGCGACACGCCAACTGGCACTCCCAGAAGGGTTCATTCCCTTACATCTCATTCTGTTTTGTTCCTGCCAAGTTTTCGTAAAATTTAGTACTCAAATGAAAGAGAATCTTGTAACTTCCAATTTTATAAGCAGCGGGTAAATTTTACAGGATACATGTCCTCAACACAAGGAAAACACCAAAGCTGGTGGAAGAAAGAACACTTTCTGAGACATTTGAGCGCAGTTTTGCTTCTAAAGTTGGCAAAACTATACTTGGGTACAGAAGAAGTGGAAGTGGTCAATGTAGAAAGGACCTCACATGAGTTGCGTAGCTCCGCGATCCTCTTCCATCCCCTGCTTTATGTTTATGGATAATTTATTGTCAAGTTACTTTACTCATCCCAAAGGATTGTTGGGGCAGAATATTGTCATGGATTTTTTTAAAAGAATTAGGAACACGAGGGTAGAAGGTGCAGTAGCTTGAATTGGTAAGGGATAAATTGAGATATGTAAAATTATTTCTGAATTTCTAATTATTGGTGTTGTATATATTATTCTATATCATAATATTATATGAATAGCATCTTACGAGAGCATTCGCTTCCACTCGTGGCTGGCCTATCGGGAATTTTCTTGGCATCGGGAAGTACGCTGTTTGCCGGTTATGTCGGTAACTCATAACCCCTTAAGTTATTGCTGCTATCGAAGTACAATGACCAAATTGATATTAAGAAAACATAGTGTAGCATGAAAATACAAGGTTTAAGTTGAATGAATAAGTGTATTTATCGACTTCACATTATCATACATTGAGCTTTATCAATCGCACGGGTCCACAGACTATACGTGCTTTTGCAATACACAAAGTAGTAAGGAATATTAAAAAAAAATACAACAACTAAGTATTAAAAGAGTAAACACGAAAATAAACAGACAAAGAAATTCAAATACAGCAATTTAAATTTACAACACGGAGTACACTTTATTCAGATGTATAAAGGTACCCTATTATAATAGACAAATACACTTAAGAGAAATATATACACATGGTATATACACAATACACAACAATGGCATAAGTATGAAATAAAGAATATGTATGTAAAACATTGTAATCACTTTTGTTTATGTATTCTTATCCCCCCTCTTCTCTATTGTCAGCCTTCTCAGATCTCAGCTGTCCTGCCTTAAGTAAAACGCTACCTAGCTTCCACGTCCTCCACGCCTGCCAGGAATGCCCAACATGCTTCCAGCTCTACATTCGCGGTAGTAAAGGATCGCGATAAATATTTTACCCTCCATTCCTCCGTACCCCTACATCTTGTCAAGATATGGGTTCACGACTCGTGGAATATCACCCTTTGACAGTACATCCATATTTGGGGAAAGGTAAAGTACACTACCAATCCAGTGGCTAGAATTATGCTCTAGAAACAGAGCAAGTTGGCCGAGCGAGGAACTAGTTTATCAGAACCAACATAAAAAACAGTGTTCCGTTATTAGCCTAATTTTACGCACGTCATCCTACAGTATGTAAAGTGTTGCACTTAAAATTAGCCATCTAGATTTCATCGGAAATACAAGCTTTGTGGATACCTGAACCTCATATAAAACATTTTTATTAAATACCCACTCTGTGTGTATGTGAGTGAACATCATAAGTAATAAAATGAAAACTCGCACTCGTACTATACTGTGTATTTAAGTTCATTATTTCCAGAAGATGGGACACAAACATTTTCAAGAAAATTCCACACCCAATACTAGCGCTTAGATACAAATATTTTTCTTTCTTATTTACGAAAAAATGCTTTTAACGATTTTGGCTAAAACATCATATACTTCAGAGTTTAAAAACGTGTACCCCTCCCTCCCCTCCTAAGTACCTCTGTCTCGTTCCCAGGGTCTCTAGCCTATTGTATTTAACTTGAAATTTCTGAAATTTGCCTGTGAATTCATGTACATTTGTAACGAATTTTATATAACGTGTAAACCATTAGAGATCGATAAAAACATAATCTATAAAAATGTAGATATCTCTAAAATACATACTTCATATCGAATCACCTGTTGTGACATCATCCATATTATTATTGATATATATTTTTTAATATTTTATCATTTTCTTAAGTGCTGTTATTATTCTATTTTTCTCTAATGTCATGGACAGAGTAAGAAATGTCAAGACCAGGATACCGAATGAATTTTAAACATCTGAATATCCATTCTTTCAGCTATTCAACCATGTGTACCTACAGTGACATGTGTAATAAAATTTTTGTCTATCTCATTTAACCTGAAGAGGATATAAAAATTAAAGATATTTAAAAAAGAGTATATAGAAGTATTATACAAAAATAACTAGTAGTGAGTAGACAAATTCACAAGTTGGAAAATGGTCAGATTTACAGGATATAAACACTTCACAATATTATGCCATCTCCAGGATTTCCACTAGGAAATGCATTTCTGCTTCAGTCACGATTGTTACTATTTGATTGGAAGCTCTACTATATTCGCTTTGGTTTGCTTTATAGAATAACATGCAGACTATCGTATGAATTGTTCGGGCACCCTTAGTTGGTGACAGCTACTTGTTGAGCACGTGCTGATCCACTCTGAAAGCGCAGGGAGGAAATAAATGTAACTTTGATTTCATAGCAACCAGTAAAAGCGCAAATTAGAAGGAACCTGTAAAATGTTCTATAAAATATGTTCGATATAAGAAAATGTAATGCCCATAACGTTTAAGTATGTGAACATCTCAATGAAGGCGATGCATATGCGAAATTTGGAAAATCCAAAGTATCTCACAGATATATCATTGAAATTTATGCAAGTAATTGCATACAATAGAAGTGATATTTTTGCCATGTATCAAAATTCCAACTTACATGTTCTTTAAATAATACTTTTTATCGTCTCAATTCATTTCTCTAATAAAAAATAAGCTACATGAATGCATGTTTTAAAATATTCAAATAAAAAAAATGGTTACAGAAAATCAGCTGACAAACATATCCGTTGTATTATATTTTTATATTATCCCTAGTTAGCGCTATACCCCAGTGGTTAGACCGCTCGCCTCCCACCTAGGCGGCCCAGGTTCAATCCCAAGCGCTTGCATGGACGAAGCTGCGTCTGAGCGGGTTTTCTTTCGGGTCCTCCGGCTTCCCCCACCACTCATTCCACCAATTGCTCCATAGTCAGCTTTCCTATTATCCATTTCGCTTGCATTTCATATCATCCAATTCCTCACGCTCATTCCTGACAATGGGCGGACCACTCGTTACAGGTTCTCCATTCTGAGTTACGTGTCGACTCCCCGACAGGCTTCTGACCCCTAGGCATCCGCTTGTAAGTCCTTGGGTGTGTCAGTCCTAAATACGGGGAGGGTAAGCCGACACGAAAAAAACTATTAGCCCTAGTTAGTGATGAAAAAATGTTTACTATTCGTAGTCTCCAGAAATGTTTAGCAAAATTGGGAAATTCTTCCAAAAAATGAATATGACCATTTTATTTAATAAGGATTGCAAAGGCAGTATAAATTATTTAAACAGAATAGTAAAAAGCTGCATCGTGTGGAACACTCTGAGTATGGAAAAGAGTTGGGAAAAAGTTTACCAGAAAATAAAGTTTAAAGCTGTTAATAAGCATGCGTCTGCAGATTTATAGATTCAGTTAATTAGTAGTTAAAGAACGCGAAAAACAATGTTTTCTTAAACTTTATAGAGTTCATATCATTTCATTATGAAATAAAATAGTTTTTTAATTTTTCATAATTTTTGGTCAAATTTTACAGATGCATCACCCTAAATATGGAAAATCAAAAAAGAATGAGTATCCCAAAATATGTGAATTGTATATCTGGTTCTCAACTTTTCAAGTAATATCCAAAAATACTGCTGTACATTTTATTGACACTGCACTATCATTAATAAAGAACACATAATAATGGCCGCGCCCTGGCCGAGTGGTTAGACCAATGCGGTCCGGGTTCGATCCCGGGTGACCGCATGTGGGATTTGTGGTGCACAAAATGGTGCAGGGGCGGGTTTTCTCCGGTTTCTCCCGCCATCACATTCCACCGGTGCTCCATCTAATTCCATGTATCACCACTGTCGTTGATTGCATTGCCGTATGTAGTAAAAGCGGACGTTAAACACTATAAAAAGTAATGTACCTACATAAACGAATAATCTTTAGCGCAGGGGATCGTGAGTTCGAGTCCCACATGAGCGTTTGTGTGTTTGGAAGCAAAATGGCAATCAAATAAAAGAAAGGAAATGTTGGGAAAGGAGGAAAATAGGGAAAAAAGAGAAAAGGAATACAGCGCCGGAGACCTGACAAGACTTAAAAAATAGAATATCCCAGTTTTATGGCAAATAATTATGGCAATTTGATATGTATCCTAACAAACAACTTGACTCGTGTATTAATCGCTTTTGTGCTAATATATTTATACTTCTTGTTAGGTGATGGTATGTCCTACAGTCATAACATACTATGTGAATAATCCTTTGTTTCTTTAAGCGGTCACTTTATTTCAACGATATGCTGCAGTACAGTGACAGTACTATTGCATACTGTCAAACAGTTACATGCTGTTTGTTGTAATATTCATTTCGTGTAATATTTACTCAACATTAATTAACGCCTGTAGCGTAACTATCCACTATAGCGAAATAATGCACTGTGCAGTAACACCTGCTTTTAATATCGCACGTTAGCTATTTTATTCCACTGTCAACTATATATCCTTGGAAACATAAACACCGTCCCACCATTATTTAAACATTAAGTATTACATTTAATATTTTAGTTATAAAATCATCCAGGGGGCCGCTTGTGGGATTTGTGGGGCGGTTTCCTGTCGTCCTCCTGTTTTTCCCCGAAATTATCCCACCAATTGCTCCACAATCACCTTTCATCTCATCTAGTTCACAGTAATTTCATATCATGCACTTCCTCACCATAATACCAGGCATCGGGCTGATCAACCATCCCAGCTTCTCTCTGACCCAAAGTCCCTACTCCTCAACAGATATCTGACCCCAGGTGTGGTCTGTAAGTCCCGGAGGGGTCTATATCTTAAATATGAGGAGGGCAAACAGGGAAAGAAAGTAAGAAAGAAAGAAACGAAGTTACCGAAATTGTACCATAAACACGAAGTCAAGAGAAATAACAGCTACCCAGTCCATTCATTCTATTCTTTTCAAATAGGGCTTGAAGGAAGAGGAAGAGTTCCCTCTTGCTGCACGAACCTGCCGGTCCCCATGGCCGCGCTCGCCAGAGCGTCTCGCTTTGGTGTTTCGCAGCGCAGGGGATCGTGGGTTCGAGTCCCACCTTGAGCATGGGTGTTATATGTTTGTAAAAAGTAAAACAGAAATTCAGTAATCATATAGTAGTCACAGTAAACAAATTAGGTAAATAAAAAGTAGGGTATACAGTGTCGGAGTCCCGATCAGACTCCGGAACTGTATTTAAAAAAAAAAAAAAAACCTGGTCGTCCCTCTCTTACTTCACCTGCTGGCCGAAAAGAAAGCAAATGCACTATATCATTATTTTCAGGTGTATGCGCATACTGACGTTCATTATAACCATGAACTATTTTTTCGTCAATAAATTACATCAAGTACACTAATTGTTATACCATGTGTACATAAGATGTATACACGTCTTCAATTTTCTAGGGGTAGCTTGCGAAGTCCTCATTCGGAAGGCATTTGGTATAGTGTGTGGTAGAAAAGTGTGCCGGAGGGGAGTCCACACCTCAGCCATTGAGACTGTTCTTTGTATGTCAGGCCCCAGAAGGATAGGATGAGATGAGAGTACTTACAGCGGGCAGCGGGAACTGGACGGGATGGAGTCATCGTGGACTCTCTAATAATTTCCAAGCAGCTCATCTTGACGCGAGGAGGTTTGGAGCCCGAACCTCAGGTCTCACCAAACGCTCTGAATCTATAGACTTCCCACGCCATTACACCGCCAAGAGCTTAATTTCCAAAGCACAATCACCTCCACGAGAGAGCTCCACCAACGCAGATCTCGTCGATATTTACAACCCGGAAGGAGACCGGTTGAGTGGAATGGAGATGAAATGAGGGACAGGAATTTCGGGGGAAAGAAGAAACCTCCCCAGCATTCACCTAGTGATCCGGGAGATTTCCAAAAAAATTCATGGATCAGAGAGGTCGACCACAGAAAACCGATTCTAGGACCTCTCGAATGCCACTTCCAGACGGAACGCTTGAGGCATTTAGCAGGGAAGCTGTAGATCACTTTGAAGACAAACAAATCATGAAACACTTCTGCGCTTTAAGTTATTTTCAATATATCCTCTAATAATTGTGTAATGTAAATGTCTGATGATATAACCCGTATGTATGGCTTGAAACATGTGTGCGTGAAAATAGCGAATGAATGAATAAATGTATTTATTGACATAACAATATCATACATAGAATTTCAACAATCGCACGGGTCCACAGACCATACGTGCTTTTCTAGGACACATTAAAAACAATATTAAAACAACAACAAAACAAATAATTAAAAGAGTAAACACGAAAATAAAATGACAAAGGTAATACACAATCAAAAGCAATATTAAAACAACAATAAAGAATTAAGAGTGATCCCGAAAATAAAAATGCAAAGATATTGAAATATAGCAATTTAAATTTACAGCACAAAGTACACCTTCATAAATGCACCCTCTTTTAATAGATAATTACACTGAAAAGAAATATATACACATAATATATACACAGTATATAAAAGCATAGCACAACAGTGACCAAAGTATAACATAATGTCTATGTATATAGGTCATTGTAGTCACTTTTATTTAGTTGCTCTTATTCCTTACCCCCCTTCTCTATTGTAATGAGAAGAAGAATATCACAAACTTTTTATGAGGAGATATTCAGTAAATCTGTATAAGTAATATTAAAATGTCTCTCTGTTGTGCTCTGAATAACCATATCACAGGTCAAGAAGTCCTAGAGTTTGGAACTATGGATGTGGTACACACGCGTCCTTTAAGAAACTATTATGTAACTTATTCTGGAATATTCTGGAAAATGTGTAATTACATAACTTGTTGCTGGGTGCAACGCAATTTAGCGCGCGACTTCAAATAATATTCCATAAATACTCCTCAGAAGGATATGTTCGTGGGACTCACACCCAGAAGGTTCTACTGCGTCCGTTTGTTTAATAAATGCTTCTTGTTTTCTTCTTCATTGGACTCTCTCCAATCACAGAACCAGCTTGAGTACGACCTAGTTCAAGTCTCAAGTCTATCAATACAGATAGAAGAGAGCAGAACTTCAAGTCTTAGTTGGTATTGGTTTAATTGTTTTTTTCACACAAGCCGTGTGTAGGACAGGAGTTGGATATGGCTTTGGATTTTTCAGTCTGACTGTACCTATCCAACTCCTGTCCTACACACGGCTTGTGTGAAAAAACAATACCAATAGTTGGTTATACTATGAATCCTGGGACTTAAACACTTACAACATTGTAAGTTGCCATTGGGGTTGTCATCTCAAAATAATTTGAGAACACCTTGTGGTTTACGGAAAACATGCGAGGGAGTTGAGAAATGCAATGCTAAACCGGCATGTTGCCATGGTAGCTCAGTGAAAGAGCAACCGCCTAGAGCTCGGGAGATCCGTGGTTCAAATCCCGCTATGGCATTGCACTTTTCAGTCCGACTTTATCTGTCCAATTTCAAGTCTTAAGGCTATCAAACCTGGCAGCTGAAAGTATTTCAATTGTTCAAAATGATTGGCATTTTTTAATGATCTGTCGGTATTAAGTTACTTATAGAAAGCGCGTACAGTAAGTAATAAAGCACAAATAGAGCCCTCTGAGCAGGGTATATCCAGGGATGAAAGGTTACGTGATTAATTATACAAAGCTGTAATTACACAGGTACATAATGTGAAAAAGATCTGATGTGTTCCATTCCCATGCCATTCTCTACAAACTATTGTTACAAAAGATTGGTAATCGAGATAAACATTAACAGAAATTGTTGTATAACTTCTTTCTAAGCAGAAGCGAGATAAGGTAACACACTAAGCTAAAGCGGCAGTCAATCTTTTAGAAAGCCGGTCGCTATGTGAACCAGTTAAAGTCCGGCTCGCTTTGCTCGGCCAGGAGTAAAACAAGAGAGATTCAACGAAAATGACCTTAAGTAGCTTAAAATTGGAACTAATAGCAAGGAATATCTTGAAAACGCCTAACTCTACAAAAATTGGATATGATATAAATTGTGTGTTTTAACGGGATCTACATATTTCTTTTAGCAATTCTTTGGCTATCTCTTGCGGTTTATCGGTATACAAATGTCATCCACAATGAAGAATTCTTCAGAAGCTAATCTCGGAAAATTCGAGGTGTGCGTTTTATTTCTCGTGTAAATATCGTTTATGTGAGGTATTTTACTCAAAATTGTTAGAGCCATTATTGAGAAAAACAAAATTGTAAAAAAAAAATCCATGTAAAGGGAGTTCAGGGTAGAGGATTTTCTTGAAAATCGTCGTGTCACATCCTTGGAAGATATTAAACTTAAATACCTGATTTGGTTTTTAACGGTCTTTTCCTTTTAGAGCAGACATAGGCAGACACAGTGACGTTTTGTAAAAGTTTTTTTTTTTAATCAGGGGTCCTCAAACATGTATTTCCGATGAAATCTCGCTATCCAATTTTTGGATGGAATACAATACCTTCTGTATACACTGTATATATTGTGTCTGAGCTGCCACCAAAGATGATAACTGTATGATCATCAGTGCTATCTATTTCGATAAAAATTCTGAAGCTCTCAAGTTGTTCTTTCAACAGTCCATCTTTACTACAATAATATCAAAAATTAACCTTAGTGTAGTCAGTTGCAGAAATCTTATGATGTATATCATCTCTTGCTCCTGGCGATGAACGCTTTGCCTTCATTATCACATGATGACTACTATTGTATCTGCTGCGTGTGTACTGTAACTAACACCTTATTCTTCGACGTAAACATTGTGGAGGCTGGTATACTTTCGGATACGCCTGGTCACTTTGTCGACTAGAACGTAAAGTTGGTGAAATTGACAACTGTAAACAACATGCTGAATGAAGCACCCGCCGACTTCCTTTTCCTTCCCCCACAACCCCTCCGCTATCTTTCCAAGTGATGATCGTTTCAGCTCACGAAGAGGAACAGACACTAAAAGAGATGGACCTAAACGCTCCTAAGAGCAACTTTCCCAGGCCAGGAGACCGGTGGAAGGAATTAGTGATGCACTTTGGTAATGTATGGTTGATTTGATTTCCCATTATTGGTGGTGCTTCTCATTAGAGCATGTAGCATTAAATCAACTGCGCTTTCAAAATACTAACATCGTTAATTCACATGAATTATGGTTTACACAAGCATGCGGCTGTCATTTGATTTGGTATTGCATGTGTACTTCAGACAATTTAAGGCAGTGTAAGTGCTGGAATCTAAAAACTGAAGTTACTTGGGTTGGAATGTTTTAGTAAGATAACCGTACTAAGTTAAGTAACAGTAACTGCATTGATGTATTTTTAAACAGTTCGTTAGAAATGAGTACTTAAACAGGCTTAGCTAGTAGAACCATGTAGGTCATACTGTATGCTAAACAGTTGAATGTCTTTTGTGTGTTTGATAATATGCTTACGTGTGCTAAATTGATTTAATTGTGGTAGCTGCATTATGGATGTACGAACTCAAGAAGAACTTCTTTATTTTGCAACATTCTTAATCTGTAATAACCAACTTTAATGTGTTATTCTGATTTAATTTTTATTCATATATTTGAAACTTTAATAGGGGCAACTATTTATTTACAGCTGATACAAAAGTGACACGTGTTATCAATTTTTACTCTAAATCAAAGTAGTCACCAGCATAGTGTACAGCCCTTTGCCATCAATGTGGAAGTCGTAGGTTATCCTTAGCAATGTCTAACGTATTGCTAGTTGGAATGGAGCTGTCTGTTGTCTGAGAAACCTCTGAAACAGTTCTGAAGCGAATGCCATGAAGTGATTCCTTCATCCTAAGATGAATTATCAAAAGTCACAAAAGCTTAAGTCCAGTATCGCTGTTTCTATGTCAAGATAACAGCAGGATGTGTTCCAAAAATGAACAATAATTCAGCGCATTGATGGTGTGACGAGGAGGAACTTTTGATTTTTGTTTTTGTTTAGCTTAATGCCTTTAACCTGGTTGTTCATATCGGACGATGAATGAAATTGGCAAAATGATGCTGAATTTATTGGCACCTTGGAGCTGAAAGTTACTCGACATTCGTCTTCCAAGGATAAGGGAAAACCCCGAAGCAAACCGTTATCCGGGTAACTCACCCTAAGAGAGATTCAAACTTGCGACCTATTGAATGTGAGGCACACACGCTACCTCGACACCACACAGGCGGGCTCTTTCTATCTTTCGATCTTCAACTCCTAAACTTTCTGATCCTCGGCGAAACTTTCTGCAGAACCCATCCATTATTTTGTACAACAATGCTCAGCAGCATACAGCGCCAACTCTGGCTGATTTGTTCGTCGATGGAGCTGTGAAGTGCTGCACCATCCACCATATTCCCCGGAATTTACTTTATTACTTTGACTTGATTCCGAAGATGAAGGAACTACTTCTGGCATTTGCTTCAGAACTGTTTCAGAGATTCGTCAGACAGAAGACCGTTCCATTTGAACTACTAAAATTTCCTACGACTTTCACATTGCTAGTAACAGATTGTACACAATGCTGGTGATTATTTTGAAGGACAGCAACACTTGGTAACATTATCTATTTTGTATCAGTAATAAATAAATAATTGCCCTATTACAGTTCCAACTTCGTATATATACACAATACATTCAATTAAATTCAAACTGTTGAAATCTTTATTCAAATTATAATATATTTTATTTCAATTTATATATTACATTCTTAAAATGTCTATTTTACATTCAAAGAGATATTATAAATGTATATAACATTTATTTTACAACGTATTTAATTTACCTTTGTACCTGCACTAGTTTGATTTCAAACCACTATGCAATCCTTTATCTCCCTCTTCCTTTTTGGCAACGAGGAAGTGCATTGGATATGCGCCAGAGAGCCAAATTTACTTTTAAGATTTTTCAGGGAAGAGTTTAATCAGCTAATTTAAATGTTTGGTAGCAGAGATGGTATGCTGCACGGTACTATTGAAATAGAAATCTGTCTGTAACCTGAATTATGAATGTTGCTGTACACAATCGGATACAGGAGATCATTAAATCAAGAGGAATGAGCTCAAGTATTATTGTCAGTATTACGAAAATACTATATACAGAATTAGAAGCACTATCTAATTTTCAAATGTAAAAAAAAAAATGAACCGAAAAACTGTGTCTTGTTCTGTGTCATTTGATCACACACATCTCCAAAATGGATCGAAAGTTCAGTTTGTTGGGGAAGGTTTCATTGCTGGCGTACTGAGTTCACCTGTAACATAGAAACTGCCATAATATATACCTTTTTGCGGCACTTTTAACCTCCGTTAGTATAAACTATAAGATTGTATTTTTAAATGCCTCGTGTTGATGTATGATGTCTACGGTGCGTGAAATGTTCTGTTCGGAGAGAGATGAAATGCAGCGGTTTCGTAGAGCCCTGCAGCTCTGGTTGTGCAGTAGCCGAGAAATTTTACAAAGAGAAACTTGTGTTTGTCTCCATTATTCGTTCGCTAGCAGACTAGAAAGTTGAAATAATGCAGGGCAAGTATACTGACAGTCGTTCATATTACTCGTTAATGTCCTAAACACAGAAAGGATGTATGGAACAGTTTTGGCTCAACGAATGATAACCTCTTCAGGCATGCAAAGCAAAGATTTAATTGTTTTTTCACACAAGACGTGTGTAGGACAGGAGTTGGATAGGTAGAGGCAGACTGAAAAATTCAATGCCATAGCCGGGATTTGAACCACAAATGTCCAGGTCCCTAGCCAGTTGCTCTAGCCACTCGGCTACAATGTTATGAGTGGAGATGCTTCTTGGGCAATTAGTGGAACTGTATCAGTATCTCTACCGTTTTTACCTTCTCTAGTCCATATGTATAATATACATAATAGGACATAACACATAATAAAAATGATTAGGCAACAATACATTAACAGTGACTGATTTGTAATAATAACAGAGTTTCTGTGTATTATGTTGCACGCTATTATTTGTTCAATCATTTTCATTCAATCATATTTATTTCTGTCTGGAGGGGGAGTAGATACTTGGGAAAAATAAATATGACAGTATATTTGCAGCACAGTATACCAAACCTCGATGATGTTTAAAAATGAAGGTTCTTACAATTATAGAAATTACTTTAACATTGAAATCAAAATTTGAAAATGCCGAATTTTTCTCGCTCTACTGATAGTTTTCTTTCTCGTCTCCTGAAAGTTGTACCTTACATGTTGGCGATTCTAAGCTATATATAAGGGTACCTCTGGCATTTAGGGCATTTTAATGTGCCGGAAATGCAAGTAAATGTCTCACTTTTCTTTCGAGTTCACTAAATACAGGTGCCAAAACATGTTTTGATTTGTGACATATGTTTCAGCAATGCGTCAGTATTTTTCAGAACATGATAACCCTCGGCGTGACTTTGATCTTTGGGTTTAGGTAGTTTGCGGTTGGAAATATACCGTCGCAGTTGCCAAGTCTTCCGCTTACTGGCCTCTAACTGAGGCGTGAATCTCGACTTACAATCAGTCTTCGGGTCTCCAAGAAACAAGAGATTTTACTACGTTGCCCCTCGTCCCTAGTACAGGCTCGTATTTTGTTTGCTAATTTGTTTGCTTGTGGAAGGGGGAGCGCTTCCATTTGTAAGGCCATCATGTTTTGGAGAAAATTGTACTCCTGTAAGTCTATGGACGGAGGATAAACATGCTGTGTATATATAGCGGATATTCTAGCTTTACTAAAGAACATTTTAGTTCTTTCACATCTTTATTTGATACTGAAATGGGGTCAAAATTGGTTAATGGCAAAGTCTCTCTTGCAGTTTCTTTAATTTCTAAAAGTATTTTTATGATCCTATTCTCTACACTAGCGATGTTTAATATCCAGCGGCAGAGTTGCAAACTCTGGGATCCTCCAGCCCTCTGGCACGCGTATGTGTCTGTGTGTGGGGCCGGGGGTTAGTGACAAAGTAGCTGTCAACAGCTGAAAGTCTGAACCAGACATTGGGAGCTCGGAAAGTAGGGGAGCGAGGCACTTTTACCCACTCCACTTAGCAGATAGTAGTCACCCGGTACCAAAAGCAAATATCAACACAAATCTATATGCGAAGCCACCAGTGGCATATAATTGTAATATCTACTGTCTTAGCTGGAATATAACATCATTGTGTAGTACTGAAACATACTTTACATACACATTCATACATTAATACTGGAAAGAAATAATAACATTCTGGGAGTATAAGATCGCACATATTATTATTATTATTATTATTATTATTATTATTATTATTATTATTATTATTATTAAACCTTTCTAAACACAGTTTATTGATGCTGAAAACAATTAAAGCCGCACGCTACTTATAAGCTATCATTCACTCTTGTACAAATCAAAAACTGTGCAATGCTAAAACATTTGCATATATACAAACACAGAGAGATACACATTTATGCTAAAAACAATGGAGAACATATTTTGCGGTATAAAATCATACTATGAGTCCTAAAACCTAGCAAAAACATATTTTACAAACAAAAACAAACATATCAGTAGTAAAACTTTCAAAGCTGCACATTTTAAATGTTTTTATTCCAAAGTCTGATAGATCGTTGACCCTCTAATTTTGAACTGTAGTATATTTAGTTAGATAGTATTTTTCTATGACACAATACAGAAAACAGCTTATTTATTTGTCATTTGAACTAGACCACTAATTTGTTTTACTTTGGTTCATTACTGAAAACAGCTGTTCACATTTGCATTTAGAACTATACATGAACATTATGCGTCCTACAAATTGTTTCAAGTTAGGATATATGTCCTTTGTTACGAGCAGATAATTTAGCCTATGTCATATTTATATATGCAGCTCTGGTGATTAGGAAACCATACTGCCCCTCCAACAGCCACTGCAGCGCATAGCGCAGTGCCAGAGGTAAATACAGCGGAGAATAGTGCTGTGAGTTAAAGAGGGCAAGACGCTACTGCCAACAAAGGGTTGGACCTCTCTGTGTATGGTCAGAACCTACCTAACTCTGCTGTTTATAGGACTTACTTAACCTATCTCTCTATAATTGGATTAACTGGGATATTTATGTGTGTATAACCCTGAACAAACATAACACTACTTTTTTTTACAATGTGGTTTATTTTCTGCTTCTCTTACGTTTTTGTTTGTTTTCCTATTAGGTTTGCGTTTTACAGATGTACATGTACAAGAACACAAACTCCCATGCCCAAAACGGGACTCGAACCCGCGATCCCCTGTGCTACGTGCACCAAAACGAGGCACTTTAGCGAGCGCGGCCATGGTGTTCGGCAAATCAATATTGCGAAATAAAAGGAAAGTAAATGTTTAAGGGCTATCTCATTAAAAAATATGCTAACATTTTGTAGTTTTAAGCATATTGAGTATATGTAGTAGACATTTTATAACTTATTGAATAGGTTCACTAAACGCACGATGTTTGCATTTCTATCTTTCGACTTATGAATATATGCTGCACAGAGCCGATCGCTTATGGAATGACGGAAGCAATACGCGTGTTGACTTCTTTTTTTCCTAAAGTTATATTCATGCCACGATACTGCAGCCGGTAACTGTAGTGGCGTTCGTTATCTTTACCTTAATTGAGTTCCAGAGTAAATAAGGAGACGAAAAGTAAATAATAAGAATATAAGTGTGGCTCATACAAAGCAGTATTTATACAAAAGCACTGTTTGGCACAAGCAACAGAAATAATATATGAACTTGTGCCTATCTCCACGTGCTTGGCAGTTATTTTGTGTTTGAGAACATCTATAAATGCTGCTGACATATGAAAAAACAAAGAACCTATGATTCCCGTTATGAACGAAGTTTGTAAATGACAGTTGCCGCACAGAGAAGTTTTTTTGATAGTATTTAACGCCCTTTTTACTACTTGTGGCACCGCAGGTCATGACTGATGATACATGAGGATAAAGCACCGGTGGAATGCAATGGCGGGGGAAACCGGAGAACCATGCGCCGCTTCGTACATTACAAATCTCACATGCAGTCGCACAGAGAGCTGCAAGGAGGGGGAAGGCAAATGGTGCCACAAGCACGCGATGGTTTGGCGCAAACCAGGTGACAATTTTTAAACGTTAATTCAGGATATAATGTATTATCTTAGCTATTTTTCGATGCTTATAATCTTCCAAAGTTAGAATCAGGAGATTTCCGCTCAATAGAGTCTATTTACAGATTGAAATTATCAACTGTAGCAGATAAATAACAAGAAAGTTCCGTCAGATACACCAAGAATGCATGGTTAGAAAGCACTAGAATAACAGTTTTTGCTACTGCGCAACCGTCTTTGTTGATAACGTAGATTTTTAATTACGGTACAACCCTTCATTTATTTACGACGATAGAAGGCAATGGATGTTACATTAACCGTCGTGTGTAGAATACCTTTGCCAGCGACGTGGCAGAGTGGTTAGACCGCACGCCTCTCAAAAAGGCGGGCCGGGCTTGATTCCAGGGGACCGCATGTGGGATTTGTGGTGGACAATTGGACTTATAGGCGGGCTTTCTGTGGGTTCTCGAGTTTCCCCTGCTATTTATTCCATCATCTGTTCCATAATCAGATTTTCTTTTTCCGTTTTATGTCTATTTCATCGTTTCATATAATATTCTTTCCTACTCTCATACCAGGCATCAGCACCCACCCTGGCTACTAATCCAAGAGTCCGTCCGCTCCTCTATAGGCATCTGGGCCCACGCGCTAGCTTGCAAGTCCTCGATACGAGGATAAGTAACACAAGTATATGTAGAATGTCTGTGGGGACGTGTTGCACAACAACGCCCACTCGCATGTAGCAAGATTGTGTTTTGCCGAGATTTGCTGCGGCTCGTCCAATGTAGGTCATCCAACATGCCCTCCACAGCTCTGACTTTCCGCTCTGAGACTCCAACGTTGTCGCGACACTCAGGAATGCTCTCAGGGGTCTTATGCAAACAAAGACGGGATCCGAGACGGTATTGACGAATGGTACCGCAATTAACCCATGCGTTTCATGCTTGGAGTATATAATATCCTCTGTGAACCGCTGGGACACTTAATTAAATGTGTAGGTAAGCAGTGTGAGAGAATACCCGTGTAACATTGTCCATTTATTTGTGTATAACATATTCCAAACAATAAATCATAACCAAAGTCAGTTTCATTTGTGAAACCACATACAATTTAACATATAAAATGTTTACTGTTTAATGTGTACAGCTAAAATTTTAATGCCACAACCAAGATTTGAACGGGAGAACATCCCGTTATCTGTGCAATAGCTCTAACCATTGAGCTAGGGATTTTGAGGACATACCGGTATGACATTCAATCCCAATTGTGTGGTGTATTTTGCTTGGTCAACCAACCAGTAACTTCATAGCTCCAGGGGACACCTTAATGGTGACTTACATATCGTAAGTACTTAGTGTCCGGGTAATATTTATATTTATATCGAGCTATTCTGTTTTATTGGTAATGCTCCTTACTTAATATAATGTTTTATTATTAGAACCAGCTGAAAAATTCAATGACACAGCCGGGATTTGAACACGGTTCTCCCGCACTCACACCACTGAGCTACAGTGACAACATCCTCCAATTGATTCACCTGGTCAACCGACCGGTAACTTCATATCTTCAGAGAACACATTAATGGCGACTTACTATGGTAAATACTTAGTATCCAGGTAATATTCTCATAGTTAGCTAATTATTGAAAAACTTTATTATTATATTGGTAATGATGCTATATTAACTCCCCACTAAGGGCATGTGTTTTACTGTTAGAACCAGCTGAAAAATTGGATGCCACCGCCGGGATTTGAACACGGTTCTGCCGCACTCCGTGTGGTTACTCTAAACATTGACCTACTGTGAAAACATGCTGGTATGACGTTTAATCCTCCAAATGATTCGTGTAATAACCAGAAGGCTAGCATTGAATTTTCAAGCCAATTCTGTCAGTAAAACACATTCCCTTTGGTAGGACGTTAATACGGTGTCTTCAGATTTATTCGGCCTTTGCCTCCAGTCGTTTGTTCCCGCACGACGTCAATATTAGGCCACGAGTTTATCAGCCATTGCCTCTTGCAAAGCATTAGCGAACAGTGAGTAGAAGGGGTGGATGTCAACTGTTTTGAGGTCACCTTGGAGAAATGGGATTTGTATCGTACGTTTCCGATATTTAATTTGGAACAGTCGCTTCATAAACTCGTAAACTCCAAATCACATCATTTATTATACTGAAATAATTGGACGGTTTAATGCCACAACTTCCCCATTATGATAAACACTTGTTCATGGGTAAAATACAGTTCTGCACCACTCAGACTATCAAGTCGGTAATATATGCAGTCCAAGTTTCAAATCCGCACATCCCTTTTGAGACATGGCGCTTGCTGAACTAATATTGGCATCATGCATTTAAACCCGCTGACGCTAAAGGCCGAATAAACCTGAAGACCCAGTATAACTACATTATTAGTATAACAATTTACAAATTATCTACTTGTCGCCAGTTAAGAGAGCTAATTAGTGCATTAAATTCGGAAACAAATGCAGGTTGAAAAACTCTGATATATACTTATCCTGTTATTTATAAATCGCCAATTAGGATCCGCTAATCTAGCGATAATTTTGATTTAATAAATCCTTAGTTTTATTGTAGTAAATATGCACCGTTAGATGAACAAAATTTTATGGAGAAGAACCAAGATTTTCACTACTTAAACCCTTAAGTATGTAGAATTAGAGTAACCATGTATAAGGGAATTCTTTACAGAAAAAAATGTTAATAAAATTAAACATTAGTATAAAGGACAACAATGTAATTTCGAGGGTTCCTGTTTATCAGTTCCTATACAACATTCCAAAAGGTATTGTTATGTGTATAAAATTCTCTTTATGGTAGGTCTTTAGCTTCTAAGGTTCTTATCACCCCATTCCGTATTGGACATAAAAGACTGTGTATTTTGCTCAGAGACCTCTATCAGGCTTGAGGTTCTTTTTTGTACAACAAATCTACGGCACAGGGCCACCGGTTTTACTTCCCTTTTTAAGGAAGCCATACTAAAGGTTTTTACGCTCGGAAAAATATACACCCTCCGCTGATTTTGAACCCGATGTAAATAGACTGTTACGTGTTTATTAATCCCAGAGACTCATATGAAAGTACCATCTATAACAATTCTCAGTGTAGCCGCGCCGTGGCCGAGTGGCTAGACCACTCGCCTCTCACCTAGACAGCCCGGGTTCGATCCCAACCGACCATATATGAGATTTGTGGTGGACAAAGCGGCGCAGGGGTAGGTTTTCTCCGGATTCTCCGGTTTCCCCGTCATTGTATTACATTGGTGCTCCATCTTCATTCCATGTATCACCATTGTCATCGCCTGCGGTGCCACAAGAAGTAAAAGCGGGCGTTAAACGCTACCAAAAAAAAATCTCAGTGATAACTGTTATGCTTCAATTTAAGTTTCTTTGAAGAGAATTTCAAATATATGGTTAAAGTTTGCACCATGATTGTTTGGAAGAGCATCGTGAGTTTTAAATACTTTATTTTAACATTAGACAGGCCTCTCCAGTCTTTATAGTAAACTCCTTTTTATGTTTGTATTACTTTAGCTTCCGTAAAACTAATTCCTCTTACAGGCACTAAAATGTGGTAATCCTCAAACGTTGAAATTTGAAATACTTCAGTTGTTCAGGTAGTTGCAGCAGTTAGCTTCCCTTGCTGCACATTATCGTGGAGCACCCGGTATTCACTAATCCACTGTAGCCGTTATGTGGCAGACGACTTCTGTGTGCTTTCGTCCAAAAAATTACATTAGCTCCTGCGCATTCAGAGTGTGCGTGTCCAGAGATATGACTACAGAACAAAACGATTGAAGTTAGCTGTTTCGAAACATTCAACACAGCGAATCGATTCACAACATTGTGCCATTCACGATTTATGATCCGATTATGACACATGAGAGTCACTCGGAACAATTGCGTCGAGTGCAAGTTGAATCTGGGTGCATAGCACACGAGTTTATCCGATACTATTGTATTTCACGTAATTCCCACAGCAAAATATATCTTCACTTAATTGTGTTAGCTCATTTGCCGTATAAAAGATCATTAATATGTAACAATGCGGTATCTTATTTTATATATATATATATATATATATACACTTATATTACACATTCCAATTATTTCAAACTCAAGAACATTTTTGTACAAAAAATAAAATCATGCATGTAACCTTCATCTGTCTCTCTCTCTCTCTCCTTCCCCCTCTAGGACAATTGCGAAGAAATGTTTTTTAAAATCTTCTTTTCAATAAGAAACACGAGGTTACAAATGAAAAACACCTGCTGTAAACACTCAAAAGACTCAATAGCACACTCACATGTTTCTGTTATATAGGAGCGATTTTTAATAATAGGATCCGTTGTTTAATAAACTAAAAATTACTGAACATTATGAATAATTAACATTTTATTAAAACAGCATATGTATTATTTTATAAACCAAACACGATTATTAATATTTCCATTCAGTTAGACTTTAACAATAAGCTGATTATGCAAAGAGCACATACAACATTTTCAGGTTTGAGAATAGGAAAGTATAGATTTGGCTATCGAAAAATAAATGTTAAATGTTAAAAATATGATATGTAACAGCATTGCTACTCTTAAAAGGACATTTTTTCTTTTGGAGGATTGTTACCAATCTCTTGCTTAAGACCATTGCGCAATTCACTAATATACTCTCGTATAGTATATATGATGCTTTTTTGAGGTCATTATAAAAACAATTGAAGCTACTTCATTAAATGTGTATTAAGTTAATTATTTATCTTTCACGCAAATTCTTTATGAAGAATCAGAAATATTACTTTCATAAAACTCATTAAATTTAACGTTGCTGCCTAAATATTTCAAGCTGCACAAACAAATAAAAGAAATTCAATACCAAATTATAGTAGAATATAACAGTAATATATCAGCACAGCCCACATAAGAAATTAAACACTTATTTTAACAGTTCTGAAAGTATAGCTAATAGGACTTAAAACTATAATGAATTAGGTACGCAAGAAAGAATAGTATTGATAATTTTCAGAAATTTAAGTAAAAACTAAAAATAAATGTCATTCAAATTAAAATTAGTTCATTTCGCCCTAGGCATTCGCTGGAAGTCCTGCATATGGGGAGGGTAAACCAACAACGTTAAATCTTCGTTTCTATTTGATTTGGAAAGATCATATTTGTATTCAATTTGTACTTGCAGTTCGTTATTTAAATGCTGAGGTATAATTATATATGATTTGTGATTCTCATTAATGTTCACATCACATATGGACCGTAAACATCCCCTTTAAGTGAGCTTTGCCCATGAGGATGTTTTCACAAATATATAAATAAATCATAGTATGTATTCTGCACATCTTAAGCTTCATTTATGCACAATGTTTACAATCATTTTTATTCTCATAGTGGCGTAGAATGCATTTTAGGGTTCCTTCTCATAGTAATTCACCGCCAACCATGTAACATTTGTGTGCTGTTCTTGCATGACTTTTTACTTTGTAAAGCGCACATGTACAACGTACTTAAGAGAAGGTATTGTATTTAACCCAAACATTTTATTTCAAGATTTCACCGGAAATATATTTTTGAGACCCCCTGAATTAACAAAATAATTTTTAGGTGAGTGTGTGTGTCTGTAGATAGCATAACTCAAAAATGAAAACGCCATTAAATACCAATCTTGATATTTAGGTTTAACATCTCTTGTCAAGAATGTTCCCCACCCCAAACCAACCTTTATATGGTAACATTTTCATAAATGTTTATTTTCTCAAAAATGACTAATGATTTTGATTAAAATATTCCATACTAAAGATATTTATATGAAAAATAAAATGTTTATCTTGAATTTCCTGGGAATATCCTTTAAAGTATAACTCGTAAACTGTAAGAGATAGACAAAAGCTTCCTATTCCAAATATGTAGATTTCGTCAGAATAGGCAATTTATGTCCTTTACAATTTTATTGTACAGCTAATCTTTTCCAAGGTATTTCCTGTTAGTGGCTTAAATTTTAAAATACTTATGCTTTTCTCAAAGAGGAAGTTGTCCGTGTTCCTTTTCTTTTATCCTGTCCATGAAAATAGATTAATTCCAATGACAATCGAATAGCGATAGCTTTTAAAACAGTTGACTATAGCTTTAGCATAGTGTATTCCCTTAGCTCTCTTCTACTTATAAGGAACTAAGTAAGAACACCATTCTGCTAATGTTTATTTGGCTCAGCATGGAGTAGAAGGAGGAATACTCTTTCATAAGTTTTTTTTGTAGAATAGGTAGAGAAAGTAATACGAACAGTACACATCATGTTATTTCTGTTTAAGATGCCAGGGTAGAAGCAAATGCGATATTGGTACCGTTTGTTTCGAGAGGGGGTGGGATTGAAACCAGTGGTGCGGAAGTCCGATGTTCATCCAATTCAGAAAACAATTGTTAATCTTATGTTTGTCAAAACAGACGGATCATTATGTCTTTCGAGATGCTTCGTACATATGCGCGAATGTCCTTTAAGAGATTATCAAAACCCATTTTCAATACACAAGTTTTAACTTCCATAACGGCTACATAGTTCCTTAATGGAATGGTAGCGGAAAACTTTTTGGGGGTTCTAAAACACATTTTAGGCTAAGACAGGTATTGGAGGTACATTCATAACCGGTAGAAAAGTATAATAAGATTTAAGAATTGGCTAAAAATAAACTACCTAAGCGGCCCGCGTTTTGTTCCAAGCGCGATCACATGAGGGATTTGTGGTGGAGAAAGCGGCGCTGAGGCGGGTTTTCTCCGAGTTTTCCGGTTTTCCCTGTTATCATATTCTACCAGTACTCCATCTTCATTCCATGTATTATCAGTGATATCTCTGCGGTGCCATAGTAGTAAAAGCGGGCGTTAAGCACTATCCAAAGAAAATTTAAAGTTATATATGTTATTTCGAAAAATGCCTCACACTTTAAAGCCCAATACAACTGAGTATTCCCACTTAATCACAACCACATTTCTTTGATTACAATTCACATGCAGAGGCGCCAGTAACCGTATTTTTCTTCCGAAAAAATATTCCTTGCTACAGCAGCTCGAGAATTTTCCAAGAGTTCAGAGAACGTATAAAATCTGATTCATGGGAGCAACCAGAAAGGGCACGCAGTGAACTCTTGTCAGCTGAGGGCAACGACTGCACGAAAGACAGAAGCAAAGAGCAGTGACAATAATTGAGTTATTCTCTCACATAGAATTATTCTATGTGTTGATTAAAAAGACGAAGAACACTGGAAAGGTAGAATCACACAGAAAAATGGCAGTGCCTATGGCACTGGATTTTTCCGTCCGATTCTACCTTTCGAACCTTGTCCTACACAAGGCTTGTATGAAAAAAAAAAATTATGACGAAGAACGTTGTTCAAAGCGTGTGTAAAGCTCAGGGAATTTAAATTCATGTGTTTCCTAAAATACATTATTTAGTAAAGCAATACAAAAACAGTGCATTCAAACTTGATAGAGGTTTGTGATTTTAAACTTCTTTTCTCATATAGATACTACAACTACTGGTAATACCTTTTCACTTTCTCTGCACGTAGTATTACAGTGTATAGAGAAGGTATTGTATTGCACGCAAAAGTTCGATACCGATATTTCACCGAAAATACATGTTTTGTGACCCCCTGAATTAAAAAAAGAATTTTTAGAAAAATGTCTGTGCATATGTGTATGCATGTGTGTGTGTGTGTGGGTAGCATAGCTCAAATCCCAAAAGTCCGTTAAATTCCAAACTTGATATTTAAGTTCAGTGTCCTCCAAGCATGCGACATGGAGATTTTCAAGAAAATTCTCCCGCCCCAACTACCTTTACATGGAAACAATTTCGAATATTTTGCTTTTCTCAAAAATGGCTCTAACTATTTTAATGGAAATCTATTATATTTAGGCCACTTACATGACAAATAAAATGTATATCTTGAATTTTTTGCGAAGGGCCTCTAAAGACCTCTGTATTCTGAATGAATTTTTATGAATTTTGCATAACGGGTAAACCGTAAGAGATGGACAAAAACTTACTTCACAGAAGATTTAGATCGTCTTAAAATACACAATATATGTCATATACATTTTTCATAGAGCTTACCGTTTTCACGATATTCCTTATTATTGGTTTCAGTTTTAAAATACTTTAATTTTTCTCACACGGAAACTTGTAAACTCCTGGCCACGCAAGGAAACGGATTTCAATCCCATAGCAACCAATTTTAAAACATTTCAATGTCGGTTTAGCTAGTATTCCCTTATTTCCCTTTTACTTATAAGGAAATAAGTAAAAAGACCGTTTCTGCTGTTAATTTATATCAGCATGAAGTACATAGAAGAATAAGCTTATTAACAATAGTTTTTTACAAAGATGTAGAGAAAGTCATGTGGATGGAACACACAAGGTTTTTAATCTGGAAAACTGTAAATCACAGTTCTATCACTATATGTGTGTATTAAGATATCAGATAAATTTTGTTATAAAACAAAATCAGTACTTTTCGATGTTTAAGGAGAAACAGGATTTATTGTCCCCTGGGCTTATAGTGGGTCCTCACATAAACATTGCTGTAGTTAATAGGATGCAGGTTCGAAAAAACGTTGTTTGCCTCGCTCTGAGAATCAAACTTCGGTACTGGCCACCCTCCACAAACATGAGCTGTACACAGAGCTCGTTTTGAATGATGTTAAGAGTATATGTGTATATATAATGCTAAAATATATAAACTGGACTGTATTTTAACCTTTCCACTTGTATTACTCTGCCAACGAACTCGTGTTGCTGTTCACTGCTATCATCAAGGTAGCAATCTTGCTCAGCTGTTTACATCTCAATCATGGTTATCATAATAGCGTGCTATCTTTCACTGCAGCAGTTCTGGGCGTTAGAATTGCACTCGGCTTACTAGATATTTTAAATGAATTCAGGGAATTGGTGGAGAGAATTTATGACATATAATGTTGTGGGTGAAAACTTACATAAACCTGAGTCATCAGGTAGAGGCGCGACACCCAGCTCGGAATCAGAAGCAGTTCCCGTTTTTTTTCATTTCCGCTTTCGTATTGGAAAACTGTTCACAGATACATCAGTTGCTTCTGACGTCAATGTGGTTACATCCTCCACAGCCAAGGTGTCAAAACATTACAAAAAATGATTGAAACACATTTAATATTATTGGTTTTTCGCCATTTTTAAAGGCTTGTCACTTTTATGTTTCTCTGCACTACTTAGGATCTGCATACTACGCCATTATAACTGCACTGCACACGCACACACATGCTAGAACATTAAGCTGCAATAAACAACACAATCGGGTTAGTGCTGACTACCACGTGACAATAAATAGAAGTAAAATATATAAGCTAATGTTTAAATGATTTGGAAGCTGAAATATAGTGCTCATTCAGCCTGGTTCATTATTTAAGATCATCAAATAAACGATAACATATGCAATGTAGTAACGAACTGTTTTCATTCGCGCCAAGAGTTGTGAGGTGTCGTAATGTTGATATTCGGACCCACTCTAAGGGCGGATATATAATAAGTATTTAAATGAATTCTGTTGCATCAATCCAAAGAGTAACCTTGCAAAATAATTGGTGCTAGTCGACCACACTATAAATATGGTGGGTAGGGGAACTAATGAGTTACAGATCAAATGAGTGAGGCATCTGAAGTACAGTTAGATTTTTAATTTTGCAACTGGACGTTTACACTGTATCCTTTCCCTTCACTCCCCACGAATCCCAAATCTTGAGGATGTCAACAATTTCTTCGCGCCCTCTTGAATTGCATTCTGATCGCGGTCGAGTAGTAAAGATATCACTAGTACACATTTTTACAATACTTAGTAGATCCTAGTCCATTCCGATTTTGCATTATGTGTTATGGTGCCAGTTTTGGTATCTTATCCAGCAGTTCTAAAGTACCAAGTATTTTCTCTAACAAGAAAGTGGGACAATTACAAGGCGTGTTGAAAATATTTTTGGTATAGCCACAGAAAGAACTGTGCACTGTGGACAAAAGTAAGTCTTACATTTTTTCTGTCATACTGTAAGTTGTAAAAGATATAACATCTTAAATTTTAAACTGATACTTAATGAAGTGTACATACAGTTAATGTTAGTTATAATAAAAAGCAAAAAAGTAGATTTAAAGTAGAAATATATATTTAGATTCAGATATAATCCAATTCTCTAAAACACATACACCTAATTTTATTGAATGAATATATAATCTTCATTCTGCCGAGTAGATTTATTTAAATGAACCAATTAATTATAGAGTTGCCTTATATGGTTATTTTCAAGCTATGAAAATGATAACTTCATGATCGCGAGGTAACATTTGTATTAAGGAATACAAAACTCTGGATACGGCTTGTAACTTTAGATACTCATACAAAACGTATGCATTGCAGTCAGGTTTACATCATTTGCCTCTTACCTAGATGGCCCGAGTTCGATCCCAAGTGTGGACTAAGCGGCACAGAGATGGGTTTTCTCCGGGTTCTCCGGTTTCCCCCGCCATCGCAGTCCACCGGTGCTCGATCTTCATTCCATGTATCACCAGTGTCATCGCCTGCGATGCCATGGTAGTAAAAGCGGGTGTTAAACACCACAAAAGAAACCAACAACAAAAAAGTCAAGTTTATTATCCATTTGATGCAGTGCGAAGTTCTGTAGTCCAGTAGGCAGGATCAAAGCTCTGACACAGTCAAGTGAATGGTTTATATACCACATTGTGGTCAACCTTTGTTTTCGGTCCCCAACACAATAAACCAATTACATCCATGAGAAACTGAAATTAATAATTTTGGAAGAGTTTGAAGTACATAATATAGTAAGACAAACTGTAATTCCAAGCTTTAAATTACTCCTAAGTAATGGGAAATACCTCTTAATAGGAAAAGCTGTAAGCAGTTTGTGTATCACACCCTCTCCTTTTTCAGGTTTTACAAAATTTCCCCCAATTAAGTATCGTCAAAGCTTAGCTGAAGCCATATAACGAACAATAAAATGACGTAATTCCAACAGAACTGCTTATAATTTATTATGATCGGATTACGCTTCAAGTGTTTAGCTAGAACGAAGGAAGTTTATAAATATACTGGTAGGAGGTTCTACAATGAACGAAAAATATTCCGTAGTTTGTAGTTTACGAATTGCGGGATCTCAGAAACGCAGCTATTACTTCGAATTATTGTCTTCGTATTCCCGCATGGCTTCATGAAGTGGCACCAGTGCTAGTATGAATCAACACCGCACTTACACCTTAGTTCTGTAACTTTTACAGCATAAGGCAGAGCAAGTACTGCATCATTCAAAATAAGTACACTGACACATGATCTCACTGAAAACATACGTTGTGTGTGCAACATAACTTAGAAAAATACCCAGATAAGATTAATAATACCTTTTTCCTGAATCTATGCGCGAGAAATTATAACTGCAAGGTTTTAAATGTGCTAACTTTCAGAGTATTAATACGTTTACGTTGTAGGTAAAATCTGTTTCTGTAGTAAAGTAACAAGCTCAATTTACTTTGGCTGACTAAATTGCTATACGGCGAATCCCTTACCGATTACCGTTAAAGGGGTGATGAGGCTAGTAATATTGCCGTAACTTGTAAAAACTGTAGGAAGTGAATGACTTGAAGAGAAAGAGCAACTAAATTTTCAAAAAACATGTTATTTTATTACTCTAAAACCTGTCTACATCAAGGATTACCCAACAAAATTTCTAACCTCTATGTTGCTAAATTTTATCCTGTAAGTTAGCACCTAAGTCACAACATTCATTCTTTGCCTTAATAATCCTCTATAATTTCGATTGGCATGAGAGTATTTCAGCACCCTTCTGTATTCTAAACGTGTTGACATACCAATACGACATACGGTTTAAAGGCATTCTTGGTAACTGAATTTATCGGAACCTAATTACCTTCACAACATTGACTTTATACCTAATTGGTTTGCCAACGCTAATGGTCCTCAAATAGTAACGGAATTCTAAGTTTTGCGGTATAAAATTAAGCATTGGTTTTAACATATGAAAGAATTTATCGCAATTATATCTCTATTTCCGTATTCTTTCTCAGTAAATAATTATTAATTTCATAGGAACGTACTTCAGGTATCGTTTTTGTTAGCTCTGTTATATACACAAACATGCTTTTGGCTATCCGCAGAATATTTTTTAAATCCAGTAGGATAAATTATTCTTAGTAGTTCAACCTAAATTGATATTCGACAGAACACATTATTTTGAGACTGTACAGACATAAACAAACTACACAGAACTATAAACCAAAGTTGTGAAGGTAGAATCAGACTGAAAAATTCAATACCATTGCTGGGATTCTTGCCACAGCTATCGGGTCTCCGTCCACTGAGGCAACATGACAATAAGCCGACATGACACTATAGTCCCCAGAGTTTTCTAGATTTTCCCGATATACCACAAGAAAATCTCAATTTATTTTTAAATTAAATATCCTAATGGCAACTTACAATGTCGTATAAGTCCCGGACTTCATTGTTTAACCAACCTTTAGACCAATTATTGTCGTTAAGCGTTTCTTCCACTCTAATTATGTGTAGGGCAGGAGTTGGTTGATTTAATCATGAAAATCCTGTTGCATTAAACTATGAGGATGCTTTTTGGACCAATGCCTGAAATTACACGTGTTAACTCGACTGAGAAATCACGATATGGTGAACATAATCTTTATATAAGGGCGCTCTAATTCTCTTCTACAACCCTGCAAAGCAACTAATTACGCAGAAGTTTGTTGCTTGTATCACTAGCAGGCACTTCCCGAAAATGTGGCCTCCGCCGTCTCCAGATCTCAATCCGGCGGACATTCGTTGTGGGGTTACTTTAAAAACATGTTTTCCAGACGCATCCAACAACTCCATAGCAACTGAAAAATGTCATTTCGCAAGAAATTGTCAATATTCCAAGATGTTATCTGCAAAATGCTTCTGCATGGTACGCTGAACAAGACAACGATGGACATATTCTTTAAACGCCATTATTTGGCCAACACATATGTTTTTGGACATTCTTCCAGTGTGTTGTAAAATCCATTGTTTGCCCAATACGTTTTGTTTCTTTTTCTGTTTCAAATATATAATATTTATAGCGGTATAATGTTTAAGGTATATATATCCTTTCGCCTGGGGCACCATAAGTAGTGAAAGTAGTTAAACTTTATAACAATTTTGTCCTCCTCTCACTGCCTTGTTACACGTTTCCAAATTGTGGGGAAATAATAGAACGGACAAATATAAATGCAACAGAGGGGAAGGCAATATTGATCTCTAGAAAGTGTTGCAGATATACATATTTTACACCCCCTGATGTTATATGGGTAAGAAAAATGAAATAGGGGCTTCAATCTCCCTTCAGTGGAAACGCTAACAGACTCTACAGTAGCTAAGGGAAGTTTTCTACCCTGGAGCAAGGAGTGATATAGAAAACAGGTTTCCACCCCTTCTTCACGGAAGTGAACCGCATCACTTTTAATATGCATCACCATATTCACAGCATCCTGGTGTTCAGGCTTGGCTTAGCTTGGTCCGCCCTCACCCCATTAAATCTCTGTGCATATATAAAGCTCCACATTTTCAGTGCACTTGCCTCCTCTGACGCAGTACGTTACTCCAAGCTATTTATCTAGTCTAAAAGCTAATTCCATTTCCATCTTACCAACTTGCCTTTACGGTAAATGCCTTTCAGCGCCTTACTGTCATTTTCCTTTTAGCAAAAAACAGGGTGCTGCAGGATTTTACTTTCTCTACCGAGCACTATGTACATACATAATAGGTTGAGAAGCTATTGTATTCCAACCAAAAGTTCCATACCAAGATTTCACCGGAAATACAAAAGCAATTTTACTTTCTGTAGCACGTATGTACAATGCATTTGTCGTATTTTGTTATATCCCTTTTACTTACAAGGAAGCAAGTATTGAACTCGGTTTTGCCAATGTTTACCTTCATTAGCGTGATATAGATAAAATAATAATATTTTGTAAAACAGTTTGTTTATGGAACGTCTAGAGAAAATCATTTGAATCGAATACATAAGACTTTGTTTCATTATTTCAACAATACTATATTTAACATTGGTTATATGTGTAATGTTTTAGCTTCTAATTTTAAGCCTACCATTGGCTGACTAATTTAAATTTAAATATTCATTTTTAGAACATTTATAGAAGCTGTATGCTGGTTTACGTTTACATGTGTTCTAAACGTGTTAAGTGTTTATAAAATATGTGATAGAAGAATTTTGAACTGAAAAGTAATACCATGAGTGTTTTCATCCTGCGACGGAAGTGAATTGTGCTAAGAACTGAAGACATGAGTGGTATTTGATAAGACAATTCAGCGAAATAGACCATTAATAAGTTATAATATATAGGTAGGGCGATTTCATCAAGTTATGGTTGTAATACTTATTATGGTAGATGACGCATTTGACCACGTTTATTTAACGAATGTTTTCCTTCTTTCTTCACTGTCTCCAGAATTAAGATATGGCCTACACCCAATGTAATGATAGTAACAATAGAAATAGGGAACAATTATTTTATTTCAGCTATTAATAAGTAATACTTTAAATGGAAGCAAACTTCATTTTATTTGAGATTATTGCACTCATCTCATATATAAGTAATAAGACAGGAAATTAAAAAAACGAACGTCCGATTTCAAAGAAATGCACATCAGCTGTGATAACATGTTTTGACAATATTGAAGTCAGATGACCGCGATTGGTTGAAATTGCCTAATCTCGACCATTGAATTGGAGCTTTAATAGTGGACCCAAATTGTCAAAACTAATTCTGAAACGCGTATCAAAACTCATACGCCTTTCACTTTAAAGTGCTTTTAGTAGATGCTTTATCACAAAGGAATGAATTTTAGTATACAGGTCTAATATAATTTAGTCATCCTCCGTGGTCTAGGGGTAACATACCAGGTTCTCAAGGTAGAGGGTTTAAACCCCACGAAGAGGGATGAATATTTTCGGGCGTAAAATCCTTAGCATGGTTTCCTTCGAAAGGCAAGTAAAGCCGTTGTTTTCGTAGTGCAGACTTACGGTGAGTAAAAGGACCTCAAAGTGATAAAGAGCCCTCAGAGCAAAATTAAGTGGTCCTTCACGCCTAATATAGAATGGTACGCTGAGAACCGCAGCAGTAAAAGAGGGCCCATAAATAAAACTTTTTTTTTTATTTCTAACATAATTAATTCTCAGATCGTGTTTATTTATTATAGTTACATTATAATTAAGTGGGTATAAAATATATTATCGCAAAATGAAAAACGTTCTGCTTCTGGATTCACTGCACCAGTAAATCGCAGCGACATTTTAAGAATATGGGTATGCTACAAGTGGGAGATTAAAAGTCAGGAGTTTAGGCCAAAATTACATCAAAAGAGGCATTTTTATTTGAGGCAACGGCAATTCTGTTAAATAGGGAGCACATTAACTCAGAAAATTGTGGAGCAGAAACGCAGTACCATACCAAATAAGCAGTTAAAGGGTAGGAACAAAGGCTTTGGTAGACGAGTGTATAGTTTAATGCCACAGTTGCATTGTGAAATCTACTGGCTGGTATGATATGATGGTGACCACATGTCTTGTTCACTAGAAATCTGTTATGTTTCTTACGCGAAATTATTCTTTTATTTACATCATGCTAATCGAGATAAGCATTAGCAGAATTAGTTTTATTACTTGCTTTCTTGTAAGAAGAAGGGAAATAAGGTAGTACGTTATTCAAATCTTTTAAAAGCTGTAGAACAATTGAGGTTAGGTTCGTTTGCATGGTGTTGTCTGAGAAAATTTAAGTAGTTTAAAATTGAAACCAATAACAATGAATATCTCTGAAACGGTCAAATCTATAAGAAAAACGTATATGACATATAAACTATGTATTTTAACGAGGTCTTAATGTTTTATGTACAAGTTCTTGTCCATCTCATAATATTTAACCGTTATGCAAAATGCTGCATAGCTCAGCTAGAATAAAGATCTCTTCAGAGCCTGTTCCCAAAAAATTCAAAATATACAGTTTAATTCTGATGTGAATGTCTTTAATATACGGTATTTTAATCAAAATCGTTCGGCGATTTTTAAGAAAATCACAATTTTCAAAAAATGGTAGGTGTAATGGGTAGTTGGGGCTGGGGGATTTTCTTGAAACTCTTGGTGTCACGTCCTAGTAAGGTACTGAATTTAAATTACAAGTTTAGTATTTAACCAACTTTTCGTTTTTGAGCTGTGCTCTCCACAGACACACACAGACGCAAACAGGACCTTTTTCTAATTTTGTTGAACTCAGGGGACTTCAAAACTTATATTTCCGGTGAAATCTCGGTATTGAATTTTTGGGTGGAATACAATACCTTCTCTATCCACTATTACATTATACATACGGGCTAGAGAAAGTAAAAATAGCACAGTACAGCACACGCATGTAATGCTAGTTTCTCATTATGTACCAGTAGTCACTAGCTGGGTCGCAAGCGCGGCTGCTTGCCAAGCGGGAGACTTGAGATTGATTCCCAGTACCGGCATGGGGTATTTTCACCCGCTGGGATGCCTGGCCCGGGGTGCACTCAGCCTCGTGAGGGCCCTTGGAGGTCAATTGAAGAGCTACTTGATTGAGAAGTAGCGGCTCCAAATAGAGAAGACCACATTAACCGCCCGGGCGGGACTTGAGGCGCTGATGAGCACTGCACCCCATTCATGACGCCTTCGGGCCGAGAGGGTGGATGCAGCGGCCGGGTGGTAGGCCAAAGTCCTTTGTGGACAGTCGTGTCTTGGAGTTAGTTTTTATTCATTAGTTGAGACAATGCGTAGACACTTGTGTATCAACTACGTTTTATTTTACCTGCCAAGTGAAAATATTTCATAAAATTAGATTTCAATTATGTTCTTGCAGCTTTCCTGTTATCAGTGTTCCTAAGCTCAAAATGCTTAGTTTGCTACTGGCCTTCTATTCCATAATTTTCTACATATTATTTTTCCGCGTCCGGTATATAATTAATGATTTAAAGTTTAACAATTCCCTTATTAATCGCGATGATTTTCCCACAAGCCTAATCGAAACATAATATAGTTTATAAGCATAATTACATCAAACGTGTTAAGTAATGTCCTTAATAATATGTGTAAATGTAGGACAATTTGATGGCATTCGTTAATTTATAACCTTTAACCGGAATATATTTAAGTGCAGTTTATAATGGAGACGCAGGAATAACTTTAAAAAATTATGCTTAGGAAGCTACGAGAGTATATAACGAACATATATTGATGTTAGCAGTGCAATTAGGTTGTTATTAATCTATGGTTTGGCATGCAATTAACAGTTATTTATTTAATTAGGCAACTTAAGTTTTGATAGACTTTGTGCTGAAACCACAACTGATGGTTTTTATTAAAATATTATACATTTTGCACAGCCTTGTTCCAACATGGCAGCATTAAGGTGATACATCTCCGCAATTTGGAAAATCCACAATATCTAAGATATCATATTGAAGTTATACCAGCTATTATACACAATAGTAGCGATGCTTTTGCCTTTATCAATATTTAAGCTTGCATGCTTATTTAAATATTAATTACTCTTTACGTTCTAAATTTATTTTTATAATAAAATGAACCACATGATGCATTTTAAAAATATTCACATAAAAATTCAGTTTTACAGAAAATGAGTATACAAGTATATGTATCATATTATTCTTTTATATGAGCCCTAGTTTGTGTAGAAAAAGTATTACGTTTTGTACTCTCCAAAACTCTTAATTTTTCAAAACTTAATAATTTATTAGAGGTATAAGACGATGTTATGTAATGTACTTCTTAAAGACAGTATAAAAATCTCAAAACAAATTAATTAAATTTTGCAGCATATGCAATATTTTTTGAGTAAGGAAAAATGTTTGAAAAAGTTTGCACCTACCGCTTCACAGTTTCAGTTAATTTGTTAGTTAAAGTGTGCCAAATTTCATAGATACATATCCTAACAGAGTATACGTCACACTTCTGCCGGAAGACCTTAGGAGACAGTGTAAACGGTTCATTACAGAGGCGTAATTTTCCGAGTATTCTACTTACAAACCTTCATTAGTCTATGAAAGTACTATTTTTATTTCACCAACCTGTTATAGCAGTAGTTCAAAGCGGCAATCCTCAGCTTCTGCCTAAAATTGCTTACGCACTTGCTGGTATGTCTGCTTTGATTTAAGTATTGCAGATAATTGATTATTGGTTGCTGGTTAACACATTTTTCAGTTATATAAGCAATTGATTTAATGCAAACATAGCACACGCAGTTTAAAGGTGATTTGAAAGAAGTGCGCACTTCTAAGACTTCAAACTATAAAAGGCAACGACTGGTAACATAGAACCTGCGGAAACAATCGTTTCATTATTAACGTCTTAAACGTACTCTTCGCATTGTCCGGAAACACATGCGTTCGCGCATCATTGAATGAAAATTGCACAACTAGAATGTGGTTGTTTTCCTTGCGCTCTACCAGCTTCTTCCCGCCCACTCTTCTTGTTTGTTCTTGTAATGTCAGATTTGGTGCACGCACTATGCATATTGTCCAAATTCGTATAGTACAATAGGTCATTGGAAGAAGCTTTTACTAGCTATTCGTCGAGAAAGTTTGCCAATTGCATTATGGTAAACTATGGAAAACTAACAACAAAGGACTACAAAAATAAATGTGAGTTGATTATAAATGAGTAAGGAGCAATGTGTAAATCAGAGCTCTTAAACGAGGCTTGTAAAGCATTTCGCATAATACACAATGTAGAATTGGTGGCTAATGAATTTTACGCTAAAATATCTGACTTTTGATTCTAGGAAACAGGTAAGTCCTAGCTAACAAACTTCACTGCATTTCTGTAAAAATATTAGGATATCAAAAATGAGTCTATTTTGTACAACTTTGGCACTGCTTTTAAAAAGTGTGTAGGTACATAAATTTGCCTTCCTCTGGTCACGCGAGGGTTAAAAGCTTACTTCAACAATGCTGTCTTCGTCCCAACTCTCCATTAACACCACTATCACTTCTGGAATTCACAGCGAACGCATCTAAAAGCAGTGCAGAACTAGCGGTGGAAACTGGGCTTAAATGAGAACGAAGTTCTGTATCGCTGCTCCTCTTGTTCCTTTATTCTCAATAAAACCTTATAAGCCTACGCATCTGTTTCGAAGATAGGTAGAGCGGGGAATTACGTTGTATGGATTTTGCCGGTTACCCAGGGAGTGGAAACGCATTTTCAACGAGGACGGTTCGCAGGTGCAGATCATTGCATCGTCATTATAGACTTGTTTCGAACCATCCGCCCTAGCTCTGTGGTCCCACTCCCCAGCTGGCTCTCCGATTTTCATCTCATTTGTTGGTTACGAAGAGAAATAGGAACCTATTATCTCTCCCAGATCCGCTCAGTGCGTAATGACCGCATTAGGACAAATTTTACGTTCTAACTCTCTTAGGTCGAGACACCTACAGATTTACCGCACTTCACAGAACAGAGTGAAGCTGCACTGCCGATACAACTTACATAAAGCAATTCAATGAGGGTTAATTCAACGGCTGAAATATTGACCAAACCAAATTCCGAAGCTTAAAGTCTCGGGTTTTGACCTGGAAGAGGCTTGCAGACTACCTACGTTTCTCCACTACAAATAGTATTTATGAATTTAGGAGTTTCGTGTCCTGAATGGGTAAACGTGGGTTATAAAATACTCAATTGTTGAAGGATTTCTTCATCTCGTTCTCCAATACGTATATTTATGTGCTAAAAAGTGAGCAGTTACTCTAGATCGGAAAAGGGGGTTTCTCTCTTTAAGCTTTCCATCTTGCGACGGTAATCGGTGCTACTGGAAGGACTGAGATTTTCCGGTCTTTGGTTCGCTGCTCAGTCGGTTTCTGTGCTTTCCTTACTTTGCACTTACCTGTCCAGTTGCGCAGATTCAGTTCTGGAGCGTAGGACAGAAAGGATTGGCGGAATTTTATACAGATAATACGACAAGAGGTTACTGTTTAAGAATCGCTTCTATTTTGCTCCTTTATTTGCTTACCGACAACAATTAAGCTTCTGGAGATAGTTCTCACACGTCTCTAACATAAGCAAGCTGTCACTATTTCATTCTAAAGTATTGGGCCTCTTGCAGTTATTTATTACATTTCACCTTCAAGGTTACTTCACGTCTTCCCTTTCGGTGAAGCTGCCGATCCAAAGCATCCCTTAGACTGGTAGGGCCTGTGTTTCATCCTTTCTAAGTACAGCCTCTCAAAAATGAGTTCACTCCATATTTATATGTAATACCTTTAATTATCTTTAGTTTGCTCAAAAATGACTAACAATTATAATTAATTCAAAATCTTCTCGGGCTTCTAGCCAGGTAATAACTTGGCTTGACACCAACGTTTCGAAGAAGTGCATCTTCCTCGTCTTCAGGGTGAACTGATGGTTTGAGCTTGCGGAGACTGGTATTTATAAGAGCTGGGATGAAGCTAACATCTGATTGGTTCGCGAGATATTATGGCCTGGTATTTAAGATGACTGAGACATGGGCACGGACTTCGTAGAAAACTATTTATAGCAGTTATTCGGCCATAATATCTCGCGAACCAATCAGATGTTAGCTTCATCCCAGCTCTTATAAATACCAGTCTCCGCAAGCTCAAACCATCAGTTCACCCTGAAGACGAGGAAGATGCACTTCTTCGAAACGTTGGTGTCAAGCCAAGTTATTACCTGGCTAGAAGCCCGAGAAGATTTTGAATTAACACGTCGCCAGGAAAGCTATAGTTCTTAATTATAATTAATGTTTAACAGATTTGCAAGCAAAATGTTCAGGTATCATAAGTTACCTGCAAATAGCCTGTAAAATCCTCTTTGTTCCGAATGACTTTTACGTATTTGGTAAACCGTACAAGACAGGAAAATAATCATATAATATATATATATATATATATATATATATATATAATAACGTTAAAGCACAACAATTTGTATAACATATTTTTGAAGGGTTAATTATTCCGAGATATTTTTGTTATTGGTTTACGTTTTCAAATACTTTACAAATACTTGTAGTTAACATGTGTACAGGTGTACTGAAGGTATATCTCGATTATCAATAAGTATATAGGCTGGGAGGTGAAAGAGTAAAACTAATTTGATATCTAGTACAGAACAATTCTTAGAACACCTAACTGTATCTCATTTCGTTCGCACTGTCATACTAATAGCACTGTCAAACAGAACAGAACTTTCAGGGTCTAAGCGCTTTGAACGGCCCTGAGCTATGTCTCTGCTGCGTTCACATACATCACTCCAGGGCCAAGGCAGAGGAGGGTCACCCATGTGACCTGTTACGTAAACAGCCGAATGTCTGAGATAGACAATAATAATCATCCTAAAACCATCGCAAAAATTTCCTCATGAACTTCGCTTTAGAAACCTTGGGGAAAAAAACTGCAAATACTGGATCATCACATCGCCATCAAACGCGGTTACAAACATTTGCATTTATTCACCTCCCACCCAGTATAGAACAAGGTTCTTTAAGAACAGTTTGTAGAAGAGCGAGTAGAGAAAATCCATTAAACGCATCACAGTTTTCGAAAAATTATTTTTGTGTTCATTTATGCATCGTCACTTCTCTACAGCTTAGTGCAGATCTATTCCCAATAAACGTTTTGCTTCCGCTCTTCCTCTGGACACTATTGTGTGCAAAGATATACCTAAACCAAAGACATGAAAAATGATTATTTCATCTGCCACAATGCATATGTATTATTTTATTCAGGCAATTTATTGCTACTCTATATTAAAACCTGTGTGTACTATAGAACTGTTTACTTGCTTCTGTGCCCACCTACACTTATAGCAGAAACTCAGTAGCGCACACGACTACTGACTCTCTCCTCTGCGCTCCCTTGTAAACAACGCACCATTATTATTAGAACTTAACTTAAAAGCATGTCCGCTTTGTACTAGCACCGACATTTGTTCTCAACTGGAGATTGTAAACTCATGAAGTCCCTAGAGACAAACCGAACAGCTATTTGACAGAATATTAGCAATTGCTATCTCAGAGGGGGTAATGCGACCAGGGATCATGACAGCTCCAGTATTATGCGCGCACGTTTTCTTGAGCGTTCGGCTCCCTAGTCCACATTCGGTATAGGTTTCTCACAATTTCTGAAGCAGAGCAAAACAACAACAACAACAACAACATTGAGTCATGGAGTACGCTATAGGTACACCATGATATCTAGTGGCTTCAATGCTAAGGTTTCATTCTGTCTGTAGACCCCAGAGTTCACGCACATGCACGTGCGTCAGCTAATTCGCAGTAAATTACATAAGCTATTCACCATAATGGCCGAGTGTCTCAAAGAAAGAAATCTTCTGCGAAAACTGTGGAAAGTCAGGCAGGTGAGTGAGCTTCTCTTCTCCCCAGCCCTCACTGCAACGTAAAACTAGCGCACAAGAAAATGTGTGCCTATAGTACAGGGTGAAATAAATGAATTTCGTGGTTTTAACTCTTTATTATATTTATTACATTCAACTTACAGTTATAAATGATATGTCAAATGAAAAAGCAACTCAAACAGTTTTGTTTGTTGGCACAAGTGCGCATGTGCGTGCAATGTTTCTGCCGCAATCCGCTAGACAGTGGTAGTAGCAAAGATGGCGACTAGTAAACAGAAAGCGTTTTGCGTTTTGCAGTTTGCAAAGACCGAATCTGCAGTTATTGTGCAACGTGCATTCCGTAGTAAGTTCGGTTGTGATCCTCCTAGTGATAAAAAACATTCGTAGATGGTATAATCAGTTTGAAGATACCGGCTGCCTTTGTAAAGGGAAGAGCACGGGACGACCAGGAGTAAGTGAAGAGACTGTTGAGCGAGTGAGAGAGTCGTTCACTCGTAGCCCAAAGAAATCAGTCCGAAAGGCTAGTCGTGAATTACAAGTTCCTGTGTCGACTGTTTGGAAAGCTGTAACAAAACGCTTACAGCTACGTCCTTACCGTTTACAGTTATTACATGCTCTAAAACCGACAGACCACGGATTATGTGCCAAATTCGCAAACGACATGTTGTTTCTTGACGATTTTGTGGATCGTGTTGTCTTCAGTGATGAATCAACCTTTCACCTTAGTGGACATGTTAACACTCATAATGTGCGCATCTGGGGCTCAGAAAATCCTCACGAGATGGTACAAATGCAACGAGATTCCCCTAAAGTGAATGTTTTTTGTGCCGTATCCCGGCGAAAAGTTTATGGGCCTTTCGTTTTTGGTGAACCTACTGTAACTGGCACTTTTTACCTTGATACACTAGAGCAATGGCTCTTCCCTCAGTTGGAAGAAAATGAGCCAGAGAACTTCATTTTCCCGCCGGATGGTGCGCCACCTCACTGGCATAACGAAGTACGCGATTGGTTGAATGTCACTGTACCGAGCGCTGGATAGGCCGCAAGGGCTCCAATGACAGGGCTTGCTATGCATGGCATCCACTTTCTCCTGACCTAACGCCATGCGATTTTTACCTTTGGGGCTTCATCAAGGATCGTGTGTACGTGTCTCCGCTACCAGCTGACCTCCCTGAATTAAGAAACTGGATTGAAGCAGCTGTTGCTACAATTACTGAATACACTCTTATCAACGTTTGGGAAGAACTCGGCTATAGACTTGATGTGTGCCGTGTGACAAAGGGTAGTCACATTGAGCATTTATAAGCTTCTTGGTAAAACTGTTTGAGTTACTTTTTCATTTGACATATCATTTATAGCTGTAAGGTGAATGTAATAAATATTATAAAGAGTTAAAACCCCGATATTCATTTATATACACCCTGTATTGTACTCTGCAGAAGCAGAGAATATAGCAGCCGTGCGGTCGACATCCCTATTTTGTTGTACTAGGAATTATTTATACTAGTACTGTTTAACCCAGCAGCAACGAACGAGTCGCCCTCTAAGGTAAAGGTTACCATAAGCCTCGTATAACCAGGGTCGCGGGTTCAAACCCGGCGGAGGACGACGGATTTTTTTAGGAGTAAAAATCCTAAGCATGGCTTCCTTCGGGAGGGAATTAAAACCATTGATCCCGTATCGTAGATTTACGGCACTTAAAATACCTCAAACCTGATAAAGAGGTCTCTGAGCAATATATATAGCACGGAATGCTGAGAACCGCAGTAGTTACAGAGAGTCCATAAATAAAGCTTCATTTCCATTTTGTAAAAGAAAAATCTGATATATTCCATTCACATAATTTTCTCTTTGTTCTGCAAACAAAGTATTCTTACAAAATCATTCTTTTACCTACATAATGCTATTCAACATAGATATTAACAAAAATGCTCCTATTACAAGGCAGCTGATCGCTGAACGGAAGACAACCTAAAGCCAGTCGTTACATCTTAAAGCTTTGAAGTTTTCTCCAGCTAATACAGACCAAATAAGAGAGAAAGCCGAGCACAGATGTTTTTGATTTCGAAGGACTTTCAGTACAAAATTGCAGTTCTATCTGTGACATCAACTTGACAATAACAGCTTGTAAGCCGTGTAGGCCAGATTGCGTTTACTTGCTGTGATGTCTATGTAGCTGAGGGATCGCAACATTTCCAATACTTGTATTAAAGTAAATTAAGCATAAGATATATATATATATATATATATATAAGATTAAATTGAGGATAAAGATACAGAGAAGTAATAAGTGTTAGTAAAGTAAACTTAGTAATAGTAAAGTTCTAGTGACATATATAAATACATATGAGGTTATACACCTATAGTGAGGTTTAATTAATCCCTTGGTGGATTATTGAAGTAATACGGAAAATTTAGTAATTTAATTAATAGTAAAAAATAATGTAGTATTCAATATATGTATGTATTACATTTTTTATTTTTAGAAGGTAAGGTTTTATAAGCATTTTTAAAAAGTGAAATCAAAATTATATGAGGTCATGTCCAGTATAAGGGTGACAAAACTCTTTACGAGTGTCAAAGGTATATTTTCAAAGTCATGAGTTGTTTGGTATATTACCTTATTCTCTGTAACACTCTATTTAGTTTCTATCTCTATATCTGAGCAGCACTAATCACTCCATCTGAAAGCACTTCCCATGTGAAATGAGGAGTAACAGAGTGTTTCTGAAATAATACATTTTATTTTCTCACGTCAGGTGACTAAAATAAATTCAGAATATCATATATTAAATTCATGAAAGTCGAATCGGCTTTGATCTTCGTTCGCTATACCTCAACTCCAAACAGGCTGGAATGCATGGCATCAGCTGAATGCAGGGAGATCGGCTGACTTTGCTTGAGATGCCGGTAAGAATATATTTTGGAAGCCCAAAATTCATCTTGACTATTACATGACAAAGACCACTCTGGTAGCTTTTCTGCCCATTATATTGTCACATCCTGGCTGCGTGCATAGGATGAGGTGGTACTGTGTATAATTAGTGTTTCATATGTTGGCGACTTTGCCAACTTTAATGTTCACAAAAACAGGTTGCAGAGTAGCCTCTTCCGCTATGGTATTGTGTATATGGTATGGTGTATTTGAGACCAGGAGCGGTGGCTCCTTCAGGTAGCCAAGCTTGCTTCAGGCCAAGATGGTAGCGTATGTTATGTGGATTTTATTAAGGTAGATGATAACTTTATTGTTCGCAAAAAGTGCTTGTGGTTTTGAATTTGTAGATTAGTTAGCCCCTTTCACCTTGAATTGATAAAATTTTGTGCTATCCTATCCTTGTGGTCTCTGATAGAACAGACCTACGTCCTCATACGCACGGCCGCCTGTAGTGAAAAGTACAATTCCCAAATAATTCCTCTGTAGCCATGCGAGTTCCTTGAGTTTATTGCTGCAGGCGTAATGACAATACAGCTCACGATATTTCCTCGTTTTAAGCTAATATTTGCTTTTAGGATAGGCCAAAACTGCTACTGTATCTCTGCTTAATCTGTATACATTTATTGCTTTCAAAGTATATGTTTAAAAATGTTAAAATACAAAAACGGTTAATTTGGTGTACCATAAGAAATTTATATAAAAACGACTAAGTGCCCAGCCCAAATAGTAGCAATACTAAATAAACATCATACTTACCAACCGATGTACCAAGGCTTGGTTCCATCCTTCATGTGTGCACGATCCGCACTCATGTTGAAGACTTCCTTGAGATGGGTGAATTCCGTCTCGTAAGGAAAGAACTGACAACCCAAATGAAGACTCCAGTGCTCCAGGCTCTGCTCATAGACTCCTTTAAAGAACTCAAAACTGAACATATGCTGTGCAGTCCAGTTTTCCATTCCATCAGTAACCACCACTGGTATACCGGTGTATGCATACCTGTAACATAAACATGTTCTACCTTAACAACGTTTGTCCAGGAAAGACTAGTGAAGATAACATAGCAGAACTCATGTTTACGGATACTGTTGTTGAAAGATAAGGCACCATTTGATCAAACTTATTAACAAGATAATGGGAACATTATATCAATATGGGCCCACCGAAATGCGTTTTGGAGAGCGTAAGACTCTTCAACCGGAAACTTAGTGTTTCTGTTGTATACCGCATCACCAAACCTGACAGCCTAGAAATTTCTGAGCCACTATGCCTATATTTCTAAAGCTTTAGTATAAAACTACTGAACATTCATTATATTTTGATCCATTATCCAGCATATTGGGCAAGATATTACGTCAGATTGGTTGGCTAAATTTGGGTCTTCAAATACTAGGTAATCTACATACGAGATGGCAATAGCTACTAAATAGATTATAGGGTTGAGAAAAAGGTGAAACGTTTATAAATATGGCGTTCAGTAAAAGTACTTCAGGGTTTTCTGAAACTGTAAGTGACAGACAGAAAAATAACCAGATAAATCGCTTTAGACGCTTTTAAGAGTAAACTAACTTTTTATAAGAAACAACAAATATTTTAATTGCGCAATATCTGCCATGCATTAACACAATAAAAGATTAATGTTGCAGCGTGTCCACTATTCCAATATAAGCGTGTCCTCACTCTCTTAACTAAGTTATGGAAGACAGCCTCAAGCATTGCGGACGTGACATACATAGGCAAAATGTTTGTAGATGACTGTACTGAACGTCAACAAATCGTTGGCTAAGCTATCTGTTTAAGGGACAGCTCTTGTTTGTAGTGTTAGTATGCACTCATTGCTTGCGTAGGGTCCGAAAGGACACTAGTTGTCGTATGCCAAAATAAGACAGGCGTATGGCAAATTGAGGTCACTTTCCGGGTTTGTTTCCGAAGTTTTTGCTTTGTTTAATGGAAGTCCAGTGAATTTATGTTATATTTGCAGAAATGAGCATTTTTGTTTATGCACATGAACCGATCGCTCAAAACGTGCCTATATATTTAATAAATCTACAAAGTAGTTATATAAATGCATTTTAAGTTATACTTTTGGTTGCGTCTTATTTATATTCTATGTCAACTTAAAACATTTATTTCTATTGTTTTGACTAAATAAATCTTACCAGTGCCATATAGAAACTCAATATTCAACTATAATAATTCGGGATTTAAAGAAATTTTCACTTCATTTCTTCAGGATAGTCGTCAAAATGCTGAAGCCTGCGAAGGAGCCGATCCAATCCGTGCAAGTTTTTGGCAGAATGAACAGTGCAACTGCTGTGGCATATTGTTGAAGAGGCAGTAGAAATTTGAGAGTCAATGGACGCTCTTTAGAAATGGCGAAGCCACGAGTGCTCCAGTATAAACTTCAGGAACTTGTTCTATTACTTCGAAAGGAAAGATTTTCTGGTGTTGGCATAAGGGTGCGAGTGAAGGGTGGTGATCATGTGACATAGATATATGCCAGAAAGTAGGTAATTTCCAAGGTTCTTGTTTCATATTATCAGAAATATGTGGATGAGGCATCCAAGAAGGAAATCAAAGGAATTCTTATCCAATATGACAGGACACTGCTGGCAGCAGATCCCAAGTTTGCGAGCTCAAGAAGTTTGGAGGGCCAGATGCCAGAGCACATACCAGAAGTCATGCGTTAATTTAATAATGTATATACATCTGGTGTTGTAATTCTTATAATGAAGTAAACTTGATAGAAATTAAAAACGGTGAGTTTAAATTAAAGGATAAACTCACCGAGCCAGGTGGCTCTGGTGGTTTCGCCTGTGACTGGTATTCGGGAGGTCCGGGTTTGCTTCCCGTCGACCGCGCACTCTGGTCCTAGAGTTTTACCGTGGTTTTCCTGGAGCCACTTAGGCGAATGCTGGGGTGCTGTATATCTACCGCAGTTCCTTTCCCTTCATTATCTTTCAGCTCAGCGGCTTGTGTGGCTCGGAGCTTTGCAAGCAGATGGCACGATCGCTTACTCCCTGGTTGCATTGGCTGAGGCTATGTGCCGTTGTAGAGGCATTCTTCCGGCGGCTTCCCGGCGCCTGGATAGGCTCCTTGGCGTGCCAGACCTGCCTTCTAGTGACAATGTTAAGGACTTCCGTGCGTCTCTGCGCTCGGCTCCTTAATTGTGTGTGTGTTGGCCTGCGGTTTCCACTCCTCTCATCGCTTTTCCCGAGGGTTGGTAGGCTGCAATAGATCAATAATTATTGGTCGCAATTGCCGAGGTGTCACCCGCCGCTAGCAAACTCAAGCCTCATACCTCAAAGGATAAACTCTAAGTTTTTGGAAGACGAAGCTAAATGTATTGCAACCCATTCACATCAACAAAATCATTTCATCCGTCACGCCAATGAGCAGCTTGAGTGTTTAGCTTTGCTTTTCCTTAATGAGTCCTCCAAGCCTGTACAAAAGAAAGACTTTTGTCCCGTGAACAAAAACAAAAAACAAAAAAAAAACAAAAACAAAAAAGAAAAAATCTATGCTCGTTACTAGTTTAACCCTTCATCTATTCACCTGTAAGCCGTCTAATTGACTCCGTTGCTGTTGCCCCTAAAAGGCATGCAACCCTATATTAACGTATATGTTTGGAGGAAACAAAGAACAATACTTTCACCCTCTTGCCAAGCCGTTGACATAGCGCTTTTGCCCGCGGCCAGCAAGGTACATATCAAAACAGCAGCACGAGTTCAATCCCCGAGGCAAGAGCCATTTGACGTCATATTGCGGTGGAAATTAGGTCAAGGCAATAAGTAATGTTTATCCCGTGTTATTTACACGCTAACCGCTGTGCTGAGGTATAAGAGATTGGACGGGCGGCTGAAGTTTAGACAGAGGCCGTATCAGTGCAAACAAACTAGTTTACACACTGCCGGACAAGCTTTCATATAAACCTCATATAGTATAATTCCGGTTACCTTTACCTGTGTTTGTTGACTGTCTACCGCGTGCCCCCTGCATCTAACTAAAGCTAAATCCTCCTTCTTATAACCTTGCCCCGCTGGTATATATTCCTCCACACTGCGTTCCTTCCTCCTGATTAGCTAATGTGTATCTTTAAATTGTGACAAAAAGCAATTCGTAAAAGTGATACAAACACTCTGTTATGATAGATGCGTCTGCGTTTGTCATTCTGAGAGATTTAAACAAAGGTTTTGTAAAAATTTACGCAATATATGTATTTATTTATTGTCTAATATTGGGTACTGCCCGGTGGCAGAGTAAAGTGTACAAAATTCACTTACAATAATAATTTTACAATTAATAATAGTAATACAAACTAATAATAGTAATGCAACTAACATAATGTATATATGTAGTTTTTAAAATACCTAAAGCAATACTTATGTCAATTACCAGCATGTTTATAAAATGTTGCTATGAAGCCTCAATATTTATAGTTACAGAACAGGTTTTGAAACCATTAATTACTTCACAATTTACTTTAATCATTCTCTTTAAATTACCTCTAAACATCTTTAAGGAGAGAGGGCAGCCCTAAAAGACTGCTGCAGGCAATTCATTCCATTCTTCAATGGTCCTATTAATGTAACTCCAAGGCACGACAGTCCACAAGGCACCTGGGTCTACCGCCCGGCCGCTGCAGTCCCCGTCTCGGCACTAAGGCGTCATGGATGGGGTGCAGTGCTGGAGGGTGAGACGTGATCAGCGCCTCGAGTCCCTTCCCGCCGGTTAATACGGCCTTCTCGATCTGGAGCCGCTACTTTTCAATGACGTAGCTCAATTGGCCCCCCCCCCAGGGACCTCAAGAGGCTGAGTGCACCCCGGATCAGGTCCCCCAGCGGGGGAAAATTCCTCACGCCGGTACCGAGAATCGCACCCAGGTCTCCCGTTTGGTAAGCAGCCGCGCTACCACCGCGCTAAGGCGACCGAATTGTACCTTCTACCCTTAAATGTGTACAAATTATTTTTCGTGCGTAGCATGCCGGATTTTCTAATCTGTTTCTAATGCTCACCCATGCATAAGTTTTATATAGTACGACTAACAATGTTTTTTACGTCTACTCTTAGCGGCTCCCATTGCAGATGCATTGCCTCTGTTACAAAGCATATTTAATTAACTAGGTTATGCTAATGTAAATAAGACATTTCCCTTTAAATATATTAAAATATGAAATAATCATGCAAAACAATGGATTATTTTGTGTTGCACAATAACAATTTATTCTTCGACAACAGCCAATGAAAGATAATTACTGCACGTACCAGTTTAGAGATATGGAATAAAATTATGTGGAAGAAATATCATTTGTACGAGAGGATTTCCGTGAGGCAAACGTTTTACTTTCTCTACACCTAGTAAGCCTCTATTACGTAGAGAAGTTATTGTGTTCCACTCAAAACTTTTATGTCGAAAGTTAACCGGAAATATGTATATTTTGAGGTCCCCTGAATCCAAAGGAAAGACTTTTTTTTAGAAAAAGTGTGTGACTCTGGATATATTAGCTCAAAAATGAAACGATAGACACCAAATTTTGTATTTAAGTTTAGTATCTTCCAAGGATGGTATGAAGACTTTTAAGAAAATTCCCCACTCCAAACTCCATTTGCATGGAACATTGTTTGAAAATTATGTTTTTCTCAAAAATGTATCTAAACGATTTTTATTAAAGCGCCGTATATTAAAGGTATTTAGATGAGAAATAAAATGTATATATTGACTTTTGTGGAAATAGCTTCAGAAGACCTCTTTTTTCTGGATGTATTTTGTATAACTGGTAAAACGTGAGATAGGTAAGATACTTGCTATATAAAAATGAAGATCTCCATAAAACACAAAATTTGTTATATTGTACACACACACGCACGCACGCAAGCCTCCCCGCACGCTCACACGCACCGACACACACGCACACGTTAAACGCTTCCAAAATATTCCTTGTTATTAGTCGTGTTTTGGACGGGAGGTCACCTATCATTTCATCTCTCTTTGTTTTGCTCCTGCTCGTGCAAAGAGAACCGATTTCTAATTGTTTTGCATAACAACGAACATTTAAAGGATTTGACTATCACTTTAGCCTAGTGTAGTACGTTACTTCTCTTTTACTTAGAAATAACTAATACCACCATTTCTGTTAATGTTTAGCTTGATTACCACGATGCCGATAAAGGAATAATCTTTTGTAACAATAGTTTGTGGTAGTGCGGTAGTAGCGTTGCTGCTTGCCAAGCGGGAGACCTGGGTTCGATTCCCGGTACCAGCGTGGGGATTTTTCTCCCACTGGGAGACCTGGACTGGGGTGCACTCAGCCTCGTGAGATCCCTAGGGGGGGGCCAAATGAGGCGCTCCAGGTCGTGAAGACCGCACTAACTGGCCTGGGGGGCTCGAAGCGCTGACCACGTCTCAACCCCCAATACTGCACCCCATCATGACGTCTGTAATGGGGGACGCAGCGAGATGGGGGACGCAGCGGCCAGGCGATAGGCCAAGGCTCTTAGTGAGCTATGCCAAGGAGTCACAACAATAGTCATGTCAATGGAACACATCAAATTGTTTAATCTGGTAATGCACACTTACGGATGAAGTTGGAATATTGAACAGTCAAGTGCACGGAAACGTGCGAATGCTTTCTATAATATATCATCATATTCTGCTTTATTTAATAACATTTAATGTTGCATCCCAAACTTGAACCACAGAAATCCGCTTTGCAGTGTCGTACCCTAACCAAGTGAGTTACCATGTAAATATGTCGGCAAGACATTAAAATTCTACGATCGGCACTTTGTTTTGCTCTCAAATTTACCTGACAAGGTACATTCGCGAAATGTCTGCCTGATATTGCAATACAATGAATTAAAACGAGAACGTCAGGTATAATCAATACTTACTGCATAAATTTTAGCTGTTTATAGTGGTAATCATACGTGTTGGTGAGCCTTATATATTGTGGCGTAGTAATGAATAGGACAGGGGGCACAGGCTTAACACAATGAATATTCAATTTCAGTTACCTGTACGTACCCATTATTATTTTTTTGAGTCTTGGTGTTGAAATCTGTTAAACACTAATATAAACAAAAATATGCGCATTGCCATCTGGAACACTGCAAATTGAAGTTGCTCCACACCCAAGTGCACATTTGTATCCTTTATCCGAACCGGCATATTTCACGGTAGTTGAGTGGTTAGTACTACCGGCTGGAGACCGGTAGATCCGTGGTTCAAATCCGGGCTGTGGCACTGAATTTTTGTGTGGCTCTACCTATCCTGCTTTTGGCCTACACACGGCTTGTGTGAAAAAACAATTAAATTATCACTGTTGAATATAATTCACTTGTGTTTTGACGCGTAGGCTGTTGGCGGATTGCACGACACTGCCAGGCACTCGCGAAACACTACAATTCTCTATGCAAAATTTCCTCCTTTTATAGCTAGAAAATGACGTCAGGGTGCTTTCTGTAAGCTTGTGGAAACCGAAACTTCTGGTTGAATCCAAACGTTGCGTTCCGAAGTCACAGGTTTCAACTGCGCTGACTCACATACCAAGGTGACTCTGAGAGCGGCAGCACACGGCGACATTACCGCATTATTAAACAAAACAAAGTGCACATGTATGTACGTGAACTCTGGGATCTACAGACAGAATGAAGCTTTAGCATTGAACCACTAGATATCAGCGTGTATAACGTACTTCATGTCTCAATGCTGTTGCTCTGTTCTGCTTCCGAAGTTGCGCAAAACTTGCCCAATGAAGACTAGGGAACCGAGCACCCAAAAAACCTGCTCACATAGCACACATTACTCTTGGGTATTGTTACTCTAGTATTGTATTGCACCAAAAATGCTATGTAGAGATTTTGTTGGAAATAATGTTTTAACACCTCCTCGACACCCAAAAAAAATTTCTGTGTGTTTAAGAACAGCATATCAGAAACCAAAAATATATTAAATACCAAACTTACGTAGTAGTTAAGTTCAGTATCCTCCAATGATCTACAAGAAACAATTCATTAAAATACCACACTTCAGACTATGTTTTACGTGGGCAAATTTTTATGTTCTGAAAGAATGGCTCTAATGGTTGGATTAAAATAGCATATATTTAAGATATTTTCATGAAAAATGAAACGTATGTTTTGAATTTTTTGAAGATAGCCTTAGAAGTCCTCCGTTTAAATAAAATTTGGATGACTAGTAAACCGTAAGAAATAGACAAGCTTTTATTTTACAAAAAAAATGTAATTCTTGTTGAGACAAAACGTTTTTCATATGATATTCTATGTGCGGTGAATCATTTCAGAGATATTACTTGCTGCAAGTTCAAATACCTATAGATCTTCCAAATGGACAGAACACCTTATTGTTTCTTATTTCCCCCTTCTTTCTTGGCCATGCGAAGACAACGGAATATAAAGATATAAAATAGCGACTCGCTCTTATAAGATTTGATTATCGCTTAAGCGCAACATAATCTCCTAATCTTCCTTAACGACCAGGGATGCGCATTTAGGCGATTGTCGCCCTTCGTGGTTTAATGGTTACCACTCTAACTTCACATACCCAAGGTCGTGAGTGCAAACCCGGCAGAAGACAATGGATTTTTTCGGGCGTAAAAATCCTTGGCATGGCTTCCTTCGGAAGGAAAGTAGAGCCGTGGGTCCCGTGTCGTAGATTTACGGCACGTAAAAGAACCCCAAGCCTGATAGAATGGTCTCTGAGTAAAATTAAGCGATCTTTCACGCCTAGTATAGAATGAGATGCTGAAAACCACAGCAGTTAAAGAGCCTCCATAAATAAAACGCCATTTAATTTACTTTATTTAGGTAATTGCTGCAAAAATTTATATCGTTTAACATGAGGTAGATAGAAGAATGTGTCTGACAAATAATGTTTGTAAAATAACAAGTGCGACACATCACATTTATTTAAAAAGTTTGTAAACAACTTTCCTAGTCTTTTTGTTCAAACTTATATGAAATCAAAGTTTAATTTGATATAGCTACAAAGTAATATCTTAAGGATGTACTGCACACATTTTAGATCCTAATGATTTGTTACAATGCGCATTCTTAGCAAAGAATTCATTCCTTTGAACTTGTTTACATTTAGAAGTAATTTCTTAAATAGTCCCCCGTCACTTATTTTCAGTTGTAATGTTGGCAACTTCCCAGCACAAAAGGTGATGTTTACACACCACTTGGAATACACGCGTCATGTTTCTACATGAGAAACTAAGTGCTTCTTCTGGAGTGTTTGTCGCACTGCAATTTTTCTCCGTCGCCATCAATCATCCCCAAGCATCTGACAACGCAGGAGTCGCAATGCTAAGCCAAAATGGTGCTACAAAACAAATTGCGATCTTGTACTACCTCCTTCTCAGACCGAGTCGTTTTTTTTCCAGACTTCGCTCTCCTTGGTCCTTTTGCTGCTGCATACTCGGGGACCGCGTGAAGCTATCTCGACCTCGCCAACCTAATCCGTGAACAAGCGATTTTAGGCCGCAAGCTTTATTATACACCTCGTTTAAATGGACCTACACTGATTTAGCAATATCTGGTTTAAGTTTAACAAATGATTATTCAGTTTCTATGCGGTGTTTGTATTCGGTAAGATCGCAAAAATATTATCATTTATCTATCAATATTACTGGCTGAAAATGAATGCATTTTCAGTGCTTCTTCGTCGTTTTATACTGAGATTTCATATTTATTCGGTTTTTAGTGCCAGTGGATTTAAATGCATGACGTTATTATTAGATCAGCAAGTTCCTTGTCTCAAAGGGGTGGTAGGGAGTAGAATAGGGAATAGACTGCATGCATAGCCGACTTCGTATACAAGTTGCTGTACTCGGTAGTGCAGAACTGTTTTTCACTAGGACATTTTGGGCGTTCTTTAATTGTTGTTCTTTCTTAATCTATTCTGTGTAGGTTAATTGTTTACTTGTCGGCACACATGCTGCAATTGCAAGTTTACGAGACGCTAACGAATGTTCCAAATGTAAATATTGAAAAGGTACAATAAAAGTGCCATTTCACTAAGGTAACTGTTCATATCCGTCTTTTCTACCCGTCGTTAGCTAGTCCTCTGTAAGAGGCAATGCGTGATAAATTTGCTACATAGTATTGAAGTCATGCATGGAAAAATCACTGACGGCAAAGGCCGAATTAATCTGAAGATTCTATATTTAATTATTTATTGCTTGATCGACCTATATAATGCGTTACAGATCAGTTTGAATAAAGGTAACATTAAGGAAAAATCTAACGTGTTCCATTCACAAGACTTTCTCTACCTACTCTACAAACAAACTTCTTACAATTTACTACTCTTAAATATATGTCATGCTAATCGATTTAACATCAGCAAAATTGTCTTATTACTTAGTTCTAGAATGGAACACTGCGCTAAAGCGTTAGGCATGTCATTCGCGTTATTGCATGGACAGGAGTATAACAAGAGAAACAAGAAGGATTTCCTGTTTGAGTAAAATATGGTACTGCAAATTTACAACCATGAACAGGGATGTCTCAGATACTTGTTAGACTCCACACAAAAAAATTGTAGGACATACATTTTTGTGTTTTGGCGAGATCTATAATGTTGTGCATCAAGGTTTTGCCTGTCTGTCACGGTCTACCAGTTAGCCAAAAATCATTCATAATGAACAACACTTCAGAGGCAACTGCCGGAAATTCAACTTGCTCCACACAAAAAAATTGTAGGACATACATTTTTGTGTTTTGGCGAGATCTATAATGTTGTGCATCAAGGTTTTGCCTGTCTGTCACGGTCTACCAGTTAGCCAAAAATCATTCATAATGAACAACACTTCAGAGGCAACTGCCGGAAATTCAACTTGTACATTTTATTTGTCATCTAAATATCTGTCATATACGGTATTTTAATTAAAATCGTTAGAGCCGTTTTTCAGAAAATCAAAATTTCGGAAAAGTATTCTATATAAAGGGTACTTCGGATTGGGGAGATTTTCTTGAACATCTTCGTGTTGCATCCTTAGCAGATACTAAGCTTAAATTTCATGTTTGGAATTTAACAGACTTTTCGTTTTTGAGTTACGCGGCCCACACACACATTCAGGGACATTTTTCTAAAAGTTTTTATAGATTAAGTGGACCTCAAAACCTGTATTTCCGGTGTAATTGGGGTATCTAATTTTTGGGTGGAATACAATAATTTCTCTACCTAATATGTGCATTCTAAATTCGTGCGAGAGAAAGAAAATGTCTATTCTTCTACTTGTTTCATGCTAATCGAAGTAAATCTTAACAGGAATAGTCTTATTACTTATTTCCTTGTACACACAAGAGAAATAAGAGAATATAATATGCTAAATGGATAGTCAAATCTTTTGAATACTGGTCTATAAGTAATGAGACCATGACTGAATATTTCAGAAAGATATAAATACTGGAAAATTTAAAGCAATAATAATTAATATCTCAGAAATTGTTAGCTCAAAAACTGTGTTGGACATAAATTGTGTGTTTTAACGAGATATACAGTCTTTGCAGTAACATTTTATCCATTTCTCAGTTATCTACTTCAGCGAACCAGTTATGCAAACGCTTCCAGAATGAAGATGGCTTTAGAGCTATTCTCAGCAAACTCAAAATATACATTTTATTTATGATGTAAATAGTGTTAATATATGGCATTTTAATCAAAATAGTCACAGCCATTTTTGAGAAACTTTAAAATTTCGGTATAATCTTCCACGAAAAGGGTAGTTTGGTGTAGGTGTTATTTAGAAAATAAATACGAACTATTCGTTTTTGAGTTACATTGTTTTGATACATTAGACACACGCGGTCCTTTTTCTAAAAATGTTTTTTATTCAAGGGTCTTCAAAACATATATTTCCATTAACACCTTTGAGTGGAAACCAATGCCTTCTCTACCTACTATGTTCGCTGTACGTGGTACAGAAAGTAAAAGTTGGCGGTATTATTGAGAGTGGACCAAGAATTCTTCGAACTAATCGGTGTGATGACAAAACAGGTAGTTGTAGATTGCAGACATAGTTCATGATGGAGAAGTAGAGCCAGATCGAAAACCCCATGCTATAGCCGAGATTTGAACCACGGATCTCCTGGTTGCCGTCCAGTTGCTCTGACCATTGAAATACTATGTCAACATGCCGGTACAGCACTAACTTTTCCAACTGACTCGTGTTTTCTCCGGTAAACCACAAGAATATCTCAAATTATTTTGAGATGTCAAAACTCAATGGTGACCTACAAACTCCGCAAGTACTTAGCGTGAGTCGAAGTTCCCTACCTTGCCAATATTAAAGTTTGACCCATTATCTCAGCAAATATTTAAGATAATAAGCTACAAATTTCAAGGTATATTCAGCAATACCTTTACTTTTGATCGATGAAAAATGGAATACTTCTGTTGAATAGTAAGAAAGGCATGATTTTTAGTAACAAAAATTATAAAATTGAATAGAAAGATTATGAAATTTACATTAAAAAAACAAATAATACAACTACCTAATAGTTTTTCGTTAAAATAAAACCTATTTAGGTGCAAATGTGCAGTAAAAATGTCACCCCTTAGTGTCAGTTAGTTTCTCAGATAATGGGGCATTTGTATAGATGACTTTACTTATTCATAATTTGCTTTCAAACATAAGATTCTAAAAAAAATAGGTAACCTAACTTTCCGAACACAACTTCGCAGTACTTTGAAATATGAGCTGGATGCCAATGCTGCGAACAGCTAAAGAAGAACTTTCCGATCAAAATAAAATAAAATAAATAAATAAAAAAAAATCTAATCTCTAACAATAATATTTACAAACTCATTGATTTTTTACCAGCTGAGTGTACCAGAATGTTCTAATAAGCTACCACGCAGGATTATTTTTAACAATATTTTATGAATATTTACAATTAATGTACTTCTATGAGAGTTATAGCAAAATGAGCGGGAGTTTTGAAATACTCATGCACCATTAAAAGATGAAAATGGAAAAAAATTATGAAAATCTCATTTCGACTCCCCTTAAGTCCTGGGGTTTATAACTAATCAATATTAGGTCAATCAATGTGAGCCACTTGTTTCTTCTAGACCAATTGTGTAGGACAGAGAGTGTATGAAGGAAACTAGGATATCCGCGGTTCAAATGCCGGCTATGGCTTTGGGTTTTTCAATCCGGCCCTACCTCTCTATCCTCTGTCGTATACAGGACTGGTGTTGAATAAACAATTAATCACATTGTTCATGATGGATGTGCGGTTACAGAAGCAGGAGGGAAGTACATTGCAATGGTTGAAGGTCTACATGATTTAAGCGTCTGCGGCTGAACTAACAAATTGTCTTGTGGTAAATTTCGCTCCAATCTAATTGACTGGCGGTTGCGGGTGTCGAGGACAGCTGCTTGGACAAGTTGCAGATTGGTGAAGCACGACTTGGGAGATCAGGCGAAAAGTACTTTCGAAGAGTTAATAGTTCCAAATCTCTATACAACGGCAGATTTTAAATGAACCAGGGTGGGGGGTGGGTCTGGTGATGTTGGTAAAAGTCTGGTTTGGGAGAACCTGAAGACTGAGAAATATAAAGTTTTCATTGAATTCCCTTTTAATTTTTATCGCTTGTATACAATTCCGTAGCTTTCACAAACATTTTGAGAAAACTACGGCATCTATGCCCATATAAAATGCCTCATATGAACCAATATTCATTCAAGAGGTCTGTGAAACCAGTAAAAGCCTCGAATTTCCTACTATTTAGCTTAGAATGCAAATAAACACAAAAATCAGGATACGTAGAAGCATTTTTCATAGAAGTTTTCAGGAGGTGGTGCTAGTATGCTGGTCATACTCATTTCATCAATCAGAAATCAACTGTTACATTGTTGCCAAATTAACCTCTATGTTTGTATACTTTTCAAGGGATGTCGAAATGCCCTATCTTGCCAATGTTAAAGCTAGACCCACTGAAGGTAATGAGTTAATTTTTCCAAAGTATATTCAGTGATACCTTTACTATTGATTGATGAAAAATAAAATGTTTATGTTGATTAGAAGGAAAGGTATGATTTTTGCAATAAAACTCTTAAAATTTTATTAAAAAACAATGATTTTTAAATTTTAAAAAAATAACTAATATACACATATAACAACCTTTTCATTAAAATATAGAATATTTAGATGGTAATGTGTGGTAAAAATTTCAGCTGTTAGTGTCAATTAGTTTCTGAAATAAATGGGCATTTGTATATACAATCTTACTTCTCCAGAAATCGCTTTCAAAGGTAATATTTAAAAAAATGTAACCTAACTTTGCAAGCACAACTTTGCAGCATTTCGAAACTCTCACATGGAGGAAATATGGGCGGGATGCCAATCCTTCGAATAGCTAAAGTAACACTTTCCGATCAAATTAAAAAAAGAGCTCTACCCTAACAATATTGACAAACCTATTGATGTTTTACAAGTGAGTGTACCAGAATATTCTTAAATCAACGTAGGATTCTTTTCAATATTATTTTTAATTTATTTACAATTAGTCTACCTCTATGAAAGTTATACCAAAACGAGCGGGAGATTCAAAATATTCATACGCAATTGCAACATGGAAATCGGAAAGAATTATGAACATCCCATTTCGACTCCCCTTAAAAATGTTTAAAGTGAAATCGAGGTTATGAAAAGTACAACGACTTGTTTTGTGATTAGAGCACAACAGATTCGGCAGAAATACGTATTTCAAAATGATACTGACCGGCGCTAATTTCACAATATACGTGTTCATAATGTTCAAAATCAAATACAACAGTGCAATGGGATTTTCTTCATCTTCTGGCACAATCCGTGGAATACCAATCGAAGCTGCTAAGTTTCTATATTGTGACTATTCACTCATAGACACATATTCGTTGCAGTCAAACAGAAGAAAGGGTTTATTTACCTCTGGTACATTGATCACAGTGTCGCCTACATTGCCACCAAATGTTTATTCGCTACAATGAAGACCGTGCCACAAGCTTAAACGTATTACAACAGCATTTTCTTCTTTTCGCTGTGTCATATTGCTTTAAATGCTTTATTCTGTGTCCATGTTGTTCGGTGTTTAATAATTTGTCATAGTTTAGCAGCACGGCCGCGGCGGCTAGACATAAATATAGAATATGAATGATGGTAAAATAAATAGTTCCACAAACAGCGTAGTTTATGGTGTAAAACTGAGCTGTACTTCTTAAATCTATGTGTATCAGATATTGCAGTAAACATTAATAGAACGAAAGTATTAACATCTGCTTTACCTATTCTATATGTACATGGATAACTGTTACATAATTGGCATTGGTATTAATACCTTTCATATTAATGAATTCTCAGGTGAAGATACACATTATAATAAACCATTAAGTTCTAAAATTCTAAATTGAACAGATCAAAAACTTTTTTTTTTTTTTTTTTTTGTAGCTTAGCGTCCTTTAAGCTAGTTGGTCATATCGGACGATGAATTAAATTGGTGAAATGATGCTCAAATGATTTCGGGATCCATGGAGCTTAAAATTACTCGATATTCGTCTTCCCAGGATAACGGAAAACCTTATCCAGGCAACTCACCCTAAGTGAGATTGGAACTCACGACCTGTTGAAAATGAGGCAGACACGCTACCACCACACAACCCAGGCGGCCCTCTAATGTTTTAGATTTATAAATAGTTGGCCACTTCCTTTCGGAGTAATAAAAATGACATCAAAGATCCGAGTTTTACAGTAAAAACTCTCCAAAATATTTTCAACCACTCAGCAGCATGGCTCAGGCAAGAACATTCACCACCCAGATTCCGGAGGTTCCGGGTTCAAATCCCATGAACTGAACTATCTAAGTTGTTATTCTTTCTTTGTTTTCGAGGTTTTCTCTTAGGTGCCAAGATATTTTGAATACCGCGGCCCAAAGTTTCACCATAGGAATGCATTAATTTTTTAAAACTAATACATGACCAATATAAAAATCCAAGCAAGTATTTCATTTACACAAATTCTGCATTGATTTGGGAAAAATTTTCCATTTGCATTCTTGTGAAAGAAGATTTTGAATGTGGATAAATAATACAAAAATTATCTAGAGAAAATGGCTTTAAAGTTGCACATAAAAATTCATTTAATCAGCTTCCAAAACATTTGTTACAGCTTAGGGGAATCAAATCTTGCAAATACGTACTTTAAAGTATGAGTACAGTTTTTGTATAAAACATCGAAAAGTTGACATTTTATTTAACAAAATCATTTTAAAAGTACTGCTGTGTTCCCTTAAGGGGACAAGGTATTCTAACATACGAAAATTACACCTTAAGTGAGTTGAATTACCACTGTTCTTAAAGTATGTAATTGCTTTTCCAGAAATTTGTGTGAATTATTTCATAAATCATGACAAGTATTTTAAGTGCTTTTTGCATTAACCCTTTCAGTTCCGGTGTCCATTGGAACGGACATGGCTTTCTACAGACTATGTAATAAATTTAAAAGCTGTAATTACTATTTAGATCACTTAGGGTGCGACTGTTATGTTTTTCAAGTTTTGTGCTGCTATGTGTGGCCAAGTTTAGGACTACTTTGGAGCTTTTGTTACAAGATGGACAAGGAGGTTCACAGATAATTTTTTCAATGATGCATAAAAAGTTAGGTCTGAAAGGGTTAATAGCTTATGTGATTTGGTCTATAAAAAGTATTTCATTCAGCAGAAAAGTAACAAAGCTTAGTCTTAAAACATGTGAATCCATGTACCTTTTTCTCTGATACTGCTTGCAATGCATAATCACACTTTTGCATGATTGTTCTTAGTAGAATCAGCTATAATCTGAACCCCAATAATTTAGCTGTGATACAATTTCAGTAGAAATTAAAAAAAAAATATTTGCAAATTTAAAAAGATAAAAATTTGGAAAATTTGCAATGTTGTTGCCTTCTTAATATGATCATATACTATAAATGTGTTGTATATATGTGCTGAAAATTTCAGCTTTCCAGCTCTCATATTTTCTGAGAAAAGGGTACACAAGTACTCAAAATGCTTTTTTGAGAAAACTGAATTTAAGGATACAAATATCCTAATTAGAGGCATTGCATGAGATATTTAAAGAATTGCAGAGTAGTATTTGGATTATATTTAAATTTATGAAAATCCTCTTTACCCCCTAAAAGTATATATTTTCTGAAACTAGAAATAATAGTGATTTTATTTGTGTCTAAAACTAAAAATGTTATTTTTTGCCATTTCGGAGTACCCTGTTCACTTAAATGATCACGAAACGAGAGAGTAGATGTATAAGTAAGTGAAAGAAGTAACTTCAAATGCTCACGGGTGCTCATAGAGACCGAAATGCTCCTCTGTATTCTCAATTGCGGGATCCCTTTACCGGAAGGTGTCTATGACTTTCCGAGAGCAGACGAGACACAGTGCTGTGGTCAGATATTGTGATGAATATTAATTACATTTCCGACAAAGCCTTGTACGGCATAATAACCAGGTGGTTGGTTTACCTCAGGAAATCGGCGCTCTGTGAATCGCATCATCCTACATGATTTGCAACTGCACCTACATGAGTGCGTGCCCTAAACGGACTTGCAAAGGATCTGTGACTGACTGACGTTCCTTTATGTTCCTTCTCTTTGTTCCCCGCTGTAGTTTGCAGTTAATGACTAAAAAGATCCAAATAGTATTTTTAAAATCGTCTTTGGAAGAACGTTAAACGCTAGCCAGTGTTTGACGTTCGGTGCATTTTAAATTGGTGGTTAACGCACTAGCCTGCTCTCCTCTGTTGAACGCAGAGGGATTAAGACGCCTCACTTTAATGTTGTATATACGAGAGCCATCCAGAAAGTAACGAACGATTTGCCATAACTAAATAATAATGAAAGATACCAGCAAAGACCTTTATTTACAAATTCACAGTATCTTACTCTATTTCTCGGCTGCGCCGTGACCAAGTGCTTAGACCACTCGCCTCTCACCTAGACGGCCCGGGTTCGATCCCAAACGACCGCATGTTAGATTTGTGGTGGACAAAGTGGCGCGGGGGCAGGTTTTCTCCGGGTTCCCCGGTTTCCCCCGCCATTACATGCCACCGGTGCTCCCTCTTCATTTCGTGTATCACCAGTGTCATTGCCTGCGGTGCCACAAGTAGTAAAACCAGGCGTTAAATACTAACCATAAAAAAATATTTCTGAACGTAATCACCATTTTGTCGAGATATCTACTCTCATGGGTAACCAATTTTTCAATGCCGATTTTATACTTTTCCACTGCCAAAGGATTTATTCGTGTTTTTGAATGTACATAATGTTTGGCCCATTAAATCTTATGGATAAGCAGCATAAGTGTATGGTGATAATGCAATGAACGAGTTTTCAGTGAGGAATGACGATATTTTACGAGTAACCAGGGAAGAACCAGTGTGCACGAAAAATACTGGAATGGAAGTTCATCAATCGTAATCTAAGAGGTGAATCCAAATGTTAATAAAATAATTAATAAAAACCGGTGTTTCACTTCTGAACACTGTACATGACTTTTTGGGTGGAAAGTATTTCCCAACCAATGAAGACTTCAAAGTGGCAGCGACAACTTGGCTCAGATCTTTAGCGGTGGAAGAGTATAACATCTGCATTGAAAAACCCGTACCATGTGACAATAAGTACCTTGATAGCAATGTCGATTACGTTGATAAATAGAGTAAGATACTATAACTTTGTAAACAAAGTTTTGTGTTAATATCTTTGGTTATTATTTAGTTATGGCAAGTCGTTTGTTACCTTCTGGATGACCCTCGTAGAATGTTTCTATACTTTGTGCAGTCTTGTAGAGGCTGAAAAGTTCTGGCGATCCTATTCACGTTTTTGCTTAAACATGGCAAAGAGCGAAAGATTTAACTTGCTTGTATGCCAGGATTGAAGCTCAGTTTTATTTAAAGACACCCTTTAACTGCCGCGGTACCCATCAACCCATTCTATATTGGGCGGGAGAGAACGCTTAATTTTGTTTATAGGCGTCTTTGTTAGGCTTGAACATTTTTTACTGCCATAAATCTAAGATATGGGACCAACGTCTCCATCTCCCTTCCAAAGGAAGCCATACTAAGGGTTTTTACCCTTGAAAAGAATCCATCGCCCTCTCTCACCTCTCACCTAGACGACCGGGGTTTGATTCCAAGCGACCACATGTGAGATTTGTGGTGGACAAAGCGGCGCTGGGGTGGGGTTCCTCCGGGTACTCCGGTTTTCCCCATCATCGCATTCCATCGGTGCTCCCTCATCATTCATGTATCATTAGTGTCACCGCCTGCGGTGCCATAAGTAGTTAAAACGAGCGTTAAACACTACCAAAAAAATCGCCCTCTCTCGGTTTTGAACTCATGACCTTAAGTACAATAGGCTACCATGGTAACCACTACATCATAGAGGGCGACGCATGTGAGCCAGTCCGGTAAACTCACATACTTGGATTCTTCTTCCCGTTTCCCTAGCTTATTCTTAGTTATTTGCGCGACGACTGCAAAGTGTTTGTGCAGTACACAAACACACGTCTAGTGCGACGTAACACGATATCATCCCATTTTTTCAGTTCAGCAGTGAGGCCCAACAAAACATGTATGGCTTCTATCCAATCATATTCGCATCACACAGCGACCTCAATAACAGCGGATTGTTATGGCTTCTTCAGTGCTGCATACGGACGTTCAACATATCAAAATGATAAAACACCAAATGAATTACTCGTAAATTGAAAGGTTAAAATAAATACAAAGATTCAAAGCGTAATAACGTTTCTGGTAGCGTTTATTTACCTTTAATTACATTTATGTCTATTTTATGATCAGGGAGTCGAAATAGAAACAGTGTTTTGGAAATATGATCAAATATTTGCTAAAATAACAGTTAAGGGACAACACTGAGTGTTTTCAATTCTTTTTCTTGCGATATGCAAATGTTTTTGCGTAGTTTGCCTGCAAGCATTCCTTTTGCATCTCAGCAAAAATCCATTCATTTGGGACAGAAAATCACATTATTGTCCGTCCAATGAGAAAGATAAATACAAAAAAAAAAAAAAAAAAAAATACCTACCTCGTGTTCGAGTGAAGAAACTCTTATTTCGGCAATAATATAAAACTATAACCCACTTATTTTTTATGAAATATAGCAAATATTATGCTAGTCACTTCTAACAATCAGAGCACTTGATTAGTTTCATGTAGAAGATGGTTGTTCTTTTTTAATTTCATTTGAAGTTCATTTGACACAATAATGACATTGTTTCGTAAATTGTGGCTGCACGTACTATTGTGCTGTGTTCGTACATAGCACGTCAATATGTGACACACTGCATTTTAGAAGCTACTTCGAGGGGTACGGAGATGTGTAAGCCCTTTAGGTGCTAAATGCCACTGTTTTTAAAACGTTCTCCATTGCATCTACATGCTAATCGTGCATTCCGTGTATTTTACTTGTCAGTATGAATAAATCATGTTGAGTACGCAGCAAAATATGAACGGCTCATTATAACATGTAAATAAAGGAGACAACATAAAAATAAAGATTGGTAGCTATGGAAGCTGGAACCTCCATCGACATCTTAATCCGAGGCACACACGCTAACCATAGCGCTAAATAATTCCACAATATCCACGCTGTCAGAAATCCGGGTTATCATGTCACGGTCTACTGCGTTTTGATCAGTGGCGCGCTAATCTTTAATACATTTTGAGCTGCAGCAAATAATTTAGAACCCATATTCCATAGGTTTTCCACCTCAAACCGTTTATCATGGACCCCTCTACAATTATGCCAATTTGTACTGTTGAATTCTGGTACACCTGTACACAACAGTTATGCCAACATTGGCTAAGATCTGTGGTTCAAATACCGCTAGTAGTCTCCTCTTGACTGAAACCTTTTCCAAGCTTTTGTCAGCTCTCATATCTCACAAATGTATCCTGATTTAGGTATGGTAAGTTTCATTTTTACATTTCCTATCCAAAATTTCAATTCAATTCAGTGTCACCCCTTCCGTGGGGTGTGGATATCTTTTCTGCTTCACATTCAAGAGGTCGCGAGTTCGAATCCCGTTAAAGGTGAGTTATTCGTTTTCCCTTATCATGTAAAGATGAATGTCGAGTAACTAAGCTTAAGGACCCCGGGCTCATTTGTGCATCACTTCACTCATTTCATTCGTTGTCCGAAATAACCTACGAGATTAATGGATGTTAAAGTTCAAAAAGGAAAGAAAGAAAAAATATATAAAATCATGTATCAGCAGTGTTTGTCACCTGTGATGCCATATGAAGCAGGAAGAGCAATACGGCTACTAAAATGGCTGCCATTTGATATCACAAATGTTCGAGAAAGAGTATTTTACATGCTCCATCCCGCAAATAGCTAGTGATTTAGGTAAAATTATACACCTTATTGCAGCAGCTAATTGTCCTTCACATGCCTGTTATCCTTATCAGTGCCAATATTGTCCATTCTCTTTTCCAGTTGGTAAACTACACGTGTTTGATTTAGGAATCGGAAGTTAATCCAAGGGAAGGAGAAATTTACAACGAATAATCAACAGCAGTTGTATGTATGCTTTGTGTAATAGTAGGTTAGTTATTGTGAAGGGAGTATGACTCTATTCTGGAGAAACCTCCGTAATAGCAAACTGCGCTAGAAACTAGCTTCTGCGCTAGAAACCAAAATATTTGCTACTTTAAATACAACCATAAACTGGATTTGCAATACCGGTATGGAGCAGATTGTAGAGCAGAAAGGCCAATATCAAAATAGGCATCTTGAGTATAGAAGCATGGCGTCGTAGAATATGCATGAACATAATTTGAATATTTTGGTACTGTCTATCTCCTCTATAATTTTGCACATTTGTTTTCTTCATGTACCTTATCGGATTCCAGTTAAAGTCAGAGACGGCACACTATCTGTGTTCGCCGCGAAGTTGAACGGTACTGGTGTACAAAACTAAATCGTTTCTTAACGAAGCTGTCATTGGCCAGATTTATATCAACGTCACAGACGTCCTGGAATTTAGTGCGGCAGGAATTATTTTACTGCTATTAAATCTACTGTCGTTTTTAAGCACATTTAAACACCATCGATCTGGGTCGAGCTTAAATTCGGCCACCTTGGAACAAGAAGGCCAGCCTAACCAAGTGAGCCACCCAGACCGACCTAGTGTATAAAGTGACTGTGTTCTAATAGATAAGAGCAGTTCGTGAGTGTTCTCTGGTATATTCTTTATAGTCTTTAACGCCCGCTTTTACTACATTTGCTACTGCAGGTGATGACACTGATGTTACATGGAATGAAGATGGAGTACCTGTGGAATGATGCTTTGTCCACCACAAATCCCACATACGGTCACCTCGAAAGGAACCCTTGGTCATAGGTGAGTTCTCTGGTAGAGATCGGCGGCACAAATATGCAATGCTTTTAGTGGTTACAGTTCCCATATATTTCGCCGGTGTTGGAGGAAAGGAATGTAAGTCCAGAAACCTATTTTTTAAGCAATTTTAGACAATTCTCTCAAACAGCTGTTTCACAATTCAATAACTTTATTAGCACGGTTTAGGCTAACTATTAGCGTGATAATTGAAAGCGGCCTCCAACCAAGATTGTACTATTCTTGACTTGATTCTGAGTATATAATGCATGTGCAAAATGCAATTTTTGGGCTTATAGGCCTATCTCCTCCATCGGTGATGTATACCCATAGCATACCAAAATTATGGTTTCATTATTTACACATTTACAATATTACTTACACATATTTGAAGCACCATATACAAAACAGTTAACTGCTTGAAATATCTGATACAAACTGTATTTTATTTCAATGCATAACAATGAGCACTTCTAGGAGTGAAAAAATTAAACTCCTTATGTTTTTACTAAACATATGAATGTGCTGCAAGAGAGTTGGCTTAACATTATTCGATGTTACAAGTGTATATCTAAAATAAACATTATTGTATACTTAAACCAAGCTGCATGCTGTTTATTTTACACGTTTCTATTTTGATTAAAGCTATCCTTACAGTGTGAAAAAATTTGTATGTTTACAATAAACACAATTCTATATGGTATTGAAAATGAGCTGCTTGTTGTTTATTTTACATATTTATGAATAACCAGAAATCTAATCCTAAACAAATGAAATACACAAAAACGTGCATAAAACGTGAATCATTCTCCTAGGTCACACTAGTGCTTCTCCTTCCATATACGATTTCCGCCTTCTGTCTCCACCTAGCCGGTATAAGTTCTCTATGAGAATAGTCTGAAAAAGCTGCTCAAATTCACAAAAACGAAACATTGAGCGATATTATAGTCGATGTGAAATGAAGGGGTCTTTTGAATACCACCTCTAAGAAACTTTCGCTACACTTGGTTCGAAAGGAAATTATTAGAAACCAATTACAACAAAGCTCGCTCCTCCACATCTGGAGGAAGGGGTGAAGAATTATTTGAGTGGAAAAGTTATGACGCTTATATATTGAGAGGTTTCGTCAGCAAGATGGAGACGAAGATTACATATATTCCTACAATTAAACAGCAAAAGAAAACCGATATGAAAAAAACGAAAGTGTTCAGTGTTTTGTCTTTTAAAACAGCGGAAGGAGGCGAAAGGGACGCCACGTGACTGTGGGTAGCTAGTACAAAATACTGACAAACGTACAGGCAACCGATTTCCTAACTTTGCTGTCTCTTGTCTCAGCTGAAACTGGCCAAATAATGACATAAAATTATGAGGTTTAACCCGTAATGTCAACCTTCAGTAATCCCACCATATTTTGGATAAAGTTAAGTACCCTGCTCGAAAAATAGAAGTGGGGCTATATTTTACCAATGCTAACATAGCTTCCAGCGCCGTGTTATCATATATTGTGATAGATATGATTTCTTATTTATGAACGAGTCAAAGATATGGCCACCGGCTTTATGGTATTTGATACAATGTGTAAATCAGTTAAATTTTCTTCTATCTTTATGTCCTGTGTATTGATGGTATACTGATAAATTCCTAAAAACTGATATAGACCCAATGCACCATATAAATGTTATGACCAAATTTGATTTCTTCAATATTCCTATTAAATTGCTCCTTAATAATTAACAGATCCTGATCGACATAATAAAGTGTATAAACATTTAAATTTAAGTTTATTTGCTCCAAAAGCCCCTAACTTACATGTTTTCCAGGTTAGCTATATTTCAAACAAGAAATGTAAATTAAAGTGTCTGAATTTGATCTAGAGTCTCTAGAGGAAAAACAGCAATGTTCCATTATGGGCCACATTTTATGTTGCCCTTTTCTTTCCTTTGAACCGATGGCAACCGTCACGACAATAGACAAAAAACACCATACTAAAAGACACCGACGCTAGCACAGAGGTTTCTTACCTGGTTATATTCGTAACGTGGCAAGGTGTTTTATGCTATTACTGCCATTACCATCGCCACCAGTACCACAAACTGTGGTGCTTTTTGAAACTATAGCAGAATGTATTATTTCGCCAAAAGGGGCAGTTCTTTTACTCTAGTTTGACAGTTTTTATGGGCTAGTGTTTTCTATATCAAATACAAAATAGCTTTTGAAATCCTTGAGACTCTTTGGAGGGCTTATCAACTGATTCCTCCTAAATCAACTCTCAGTAATGTGAACATATTCAAATTTAACATTTCAACCCTCAGAAACGGTGATTCCGTGACCGAATGGTTAGAGCGCTCGCCTCTCGCCAAGATGGCCCAGGTTTGTTCTCAGCGGACCACATACGGGATTTACAGTGGACAAAATAGCGTCGGGAGGGTAGTTTGCAGGTTCTCCGTTTTCCCCGCCATCTTTCCAGCACTTATCCCATAATCACCTTTCTTTTCATTCATTTCACCATCATTTCAGATCATCTTCTTGCTCATCCTCATACCATGCATTGGGCTGATGACCCATCCTGGTTAGTCGCTTTTATCCACGGTCCGTTTGACCTTTGGCAGGATTTTGCCCACAGACACTGCTTTGAACCTTGAATACGCTGCTTTGCATATATGAAAAACCTATTTTTAGGCAATGTTTTAGAATATGATATATTTTTATTGACAGTTTTTAATTATACTGACCTTAAGTAATAAAAATACAAGCATTTCAGCCATATTAATATCTTTCAATAATACTGTAGGTTTTTTTAAAAATGAGATTCACGCATGTCATCACACCGATTAATTTACGTGTGCCCTCCCATTCTGTACCCTCTGCAGTTGCCGCGATTCAAGCTTCCGACGTTCGACTTTCCATTATGTATCGCATTAACGACCAGAGCTATTCGAACCACCGCCGCACTAAGTAAAAATTAAATGAATATGAAAGTGATTTACGAAGTAGAGGAAGAAAGGCATATGTTGAAAATTAGTTTGCGCATTTAAGGGTTAATCCTTGGGATGTATGTCCTCCTTACGAGAAAGGTAAATACCGTAAGAAGAAGCAGAAAAAGAAGAGGAATCTGAAGAACCCTCAGAAAAAAAATCAATTCCTAAATCAGCAGAGAGTGGTTATGATTTTCTTTCCACATAAAGTACTGCAAGTATTGAAAATCAAACCCAAATATATAGAAACATTTATAAAATCGAACTTCTGTATAATAAATGATTTATTCCATCAGTAAATGAAGATTATACTCGCCAACAGATCTTCTTCAAAGAAGAGTGCAATTTTCCATTTATCGTCGTGAAAAATCGTTATACTCTTAAAAAGTGTTTATTAAGTATTGATTTTCAGATCTAGCGTGCGGCATAACTGTATTATTTAGTCAGTCTTTCAAGACAGTGCAAAAGTCAGCTACGAAAACAGGCTGTTTATGTCAGTAGATTTACTGATAAGTAAAATATACCCTGAGGTCCAAATTCCGGCACACCGGCGGCACTAATACGACGCTGGAAATTGACAACATTAACAAATTTAACAAACAATTTTTTTTGAATTGTTGCGTGTAGCTTCGCTGTTATGTTTAGAGCTTAGTAATGTCCTAGTCACTCCATTGACACGTTGCTTACGTCACTGAAAAAGCTAGGCGAGGGTTCACATGTTAATGATTTTACATGCTTGCTTCCTCAGTATCGTTGGTACTAAAATGAATGATGAGAATAATATAACATTTAAGCGTAATTTTTTGAATGAGTCACATTATTAACATAAAATTAATAATAATAATAATAACAATAATAATAATACTAATAACAACAACATGACCAATAACAATAACAACAACAATAATAATAATAATAATAATGTTAGTAATAATGATAATAATACATGAAGCTCTACGTGCTTTCATGCATGGTTTTTTATTACGGTACTTACTGTTTTTATTTACCCTTAACTGGATCTAGTCTCTGATGTTAAATAAGAACTGTGTATGTATACACAATTACAAAAGTAGCTAATGGTGAACGCTGGTAGGCGACTTTATTCTTTCCCAAATAAAGGCTCTGCAGCTGAAGTGGAAAACAGTTAACGTTTTCGGTCTCTTGTATATCATCACGGGCTCCAGTACAAATCTGGAAACTACCTTTAGAGGAGCATGATTTACTCACCGTTTTCGCTGATATGCAAGAGGTATGGAACGAAGTTCGCTCGCGCTGTTTACTCACCTAAGCAGTTATTAAGCTTGATAAATATATCGTAATAATTGGAATTTTCCTGAGTCATTGCTTACCAAGAAGATTCACACGATAGAGATGGCATACAATTTACCAGACCTTGCACCAGTAAATCCTTTCGATGGTGTCATTCGTTTTAGATTTCTTTTCCATGTGTACTTTAGAAGTAATATTTTACAAATAGTGTGACTGTTGTGCATTTTAACATTGCAGGAAAATCATTTCTCATATTCCCATTCTTCTACAAAGTTTGAATCAATGATCTACTGGACCAGCCCACCCCTAGTGCTTTTTTATTTTTTATTTTTTTACACCAGTTGCAGTGGAATTCATTAACAAATGCTGTTTCTAATTCGCTCTAATTGTTTACAGAAAGTTTAACATTCGTCAGTGGTTTATTTGTGTATTTTAAGATTTGTGTTCTGTCAGTTTTAGAGAGAAATGATAAGAACTGAGTGGACTCTAGTGTAAAATAGATAACCGTGGAAATTTTATCGATGAAATAATAAGAAAAGACTTGTGATCTAGGGCAATGTTGGGCGCCTCGAGTGTTTCCAAAGCCTCGATATTCTCTGTAAAATCTCGAGTTGGCAAAGTCTCGACCTAGAAGATACTCGAGGTACTTCAAAACTTTGTCTATACTTCACAGTTTTTTATTCAGTTTCGTCGATTGTTATTAAATGAACCACGTTAATACTCCGGTGGCTGGGGAAGTGAATATAAGTTAAAAAATTGCATTTTACAGTTTCATTATATACTCAGAATCCAGCCAAGGAAGTCGGTCTGGGTAGCTCAGTTGGTTAGGCGCCGGCCTTCTGTAATTCAAGTTCGCGGGTTCACACCCAGCCCAGACTGATGGTTTTTAATTGTGCTTAAAAGCAACAGCTCCATACTAGTAGATTTACTGGCATGTTAAAGAACTCCTTCGGGACGAAATTCCAGAATGCCAGAGGTGCTGATATGATCCATGCATCTTAACAAAGAAAATAATTCATTTCAATTCATGCCAAGAAAAGTCAAATCTTTGTTGTTTCCAGCATTCAATTGCCCCACTGCTAATTCTCGTTTCTTACAAGCTTGCCCTGTGGACATGTAACCTTGCCCGATTAGCTAAATGCACCTCTGAATGCGATATACAATGTCTTCGTTTTCTGCCAAGGCCGCGGATCGCGCGAATGCGTGCTCCACACACGGTTTACTAAATTGCAGTGTTCTTCTTTCCCTAACTCCCGCGAGACTTACGAGTGTTGGTAACGTATATTAAACTCGTATTAACGATGTTATAAGTGTTGCTGAAAAAGGTGACCAACCGCGAGGACATTTTCGACATCGTCTTATGAAATTACCATTTACACGCTTAAGTTCTCTTTACGTAAGTAATTTCTGCACTGTAGTCACACTGCAGGCTTTGATTTTAAAGGTTTAGTAGCTGCATGGAGAGAGGTTTGTGATACACCCAGTTGCTCTGCAACATAGAGTCTCTACCCGGAACCGCATAACCAGAAAATTACTACTAAAAGTGTGTACACGTTTTTAATAAAAATTATTAGGTAAACATGTAAACTTAATCTATTTTCTAACTTATCAACTGTCTACACGATCCAGTTTTCACGTATGTATCCTACAGAAATAATTTCCGTGGATTAATAACAGAATAACGTTTCTAAGGAAATCACACAACAAACGTATTGTTGAAACACTTCCCAAGACTAAAACAAAGCAACGACTGAGGCAGCTCAAGCTGATAATCATACCCTTAACACTTCTGCCCAGTGGCATAATAGCGGTGACAAGCTCTCTCGGCCGATACACAAATAAATATTCAAGTTAAATAAGGAAATACTCTGTACAACACAACAGCCTATTCCACCACAGCAGTCAATGAGGTGACTAGTCACGAGAAGTTAACCGCCAGATGGCTCAAGCGTTTTGTTGCAACTTGCATTCGGAAGGTCGTGGGATCAATTCCCGTGACTCACTTCTCTCTACCCATGGTCTTTTTCGTTGTTGTTTTTTTTTTTCTGGGTAACTAGGTTAATACTGGGGAAGTTTCCTTATTCGCTGGAATTTCCTGCCCCTTCATTTCTTCTCCATGTGATCCAACCGATCCTTTTCAGGGCTGTAGTTATAGTGCCCTCCCGTTGCAATGACTGCGCTCTCGGCCTCAGGTTGGCGTTGGAAGTCTGTAGGCTCAAGGAGCTCTGTCAGACCTGGGCGCGGGCTCCTAGAGCTCCCCGCCTCAAGATGAACTACTTGAAAATTGCTAGGGACCGTCCATGGTGACTCTTATCGTTTGTAGGTGAAACGTAACTTAGTTAAGCTAACTTTGATGCTAATAAAGTTACTGAAATTATAAACAGCTGTTTCTCAGAATTGTCTGAAATCGCATATTGAAAATAAAAGTTTGGACTTATATCCCTTTCTCCCGATACCGGTAAAATAATGACTAGCCAATAAACTTATAAAACTTATTATTTTGTATATATAACGCCTCTATAATGAAACCTGCTCTTCAATTTGCATAGCTTAAAACAGTTTAATAACCGGAACTACTTGTGCTGCCACCAGGACTCCCTGCAGTTAAATAAGCGGGAATCTTCGTTATGGAACTAATATGTACATCCTTAATTAACCACGTATACTCTGCATCTTCTCCTTGTAGGGATCCTTCATTATGACGGGATTTTATGGCGCATCGAATTTTTGTACTACTGCTAGTATTTCATGGGTTAGATCTCATTACCTTGATAATCTTCATCATGAAGCCTGGGAAAATGAGATGCAGCAAGAAAAGGAAATCGGATATAGTACATTAGAAGCTATCACAATCAGACTTACAAGGAGCCAGTGTTACTGATGTCGCAGATTCAGCTACGATTTTTACAGCGACATTCATCAAAAACAAAAATAATGTGTCTCATCCTTACCTTCCATAGTGGGGCGGAAACGAAGGCGGTCTGTGGTGTGGTGTTGAGTCTCAGGGCTGCTGTGGAGCTGGGCGTGTCGGTGTTGTAATTATTTAAACCTTTTAGGATTTTAAATTTGCCGCTGTATATGATGTTGGTAACTCTTGCTGTTGGCGAGACTGGAATCAACTTTTTGCGCCAGACTTGATTGTTGAAGCAGTTGCTAGATCATTATCGGCGGCGAATTAACTTACTTATATACAGCTCAATCACGTTTTCCATTATATGTTTGCTAGCTTCAGTCGGTGAGTAAGAGAACCTTAATCTCCTTGCTTGGATGGTAGGATTTACTACAGTAGATAATTACTTTAAAAAAAGTTCTTGTTAATTTTAAACTTTTATTTCGTAAATCGTCGAAACAATGTAGTGGATTAAAGCAAGCTACTTAAACTAATATATTTTTGGAAAACTGTGCCAAATATTCACTTTGTAATATGTACTTACAATAAATCTCTTGTTGATAATCAATAAAATACAACACTTCACACTAAATTGCTGTATTAGAGGTCTCGATTTACGAGATTATCTCTTAGCGTCTGTATCCTTGTCTTCTATCTTGTAGACTGCGTCCCGGAAGCTTTTAAAAATTTTTGCATAGATACAAAATTTGAAGATCGTTGTTTTCTAATATTGTAATCTGTCCGTCACCATGGGAACGACAGATTTCCTTATTCCACATTTCGTGAAATACGTATTTACAATACATTTTTATACATTCATGATAATTAAAATTAATACATTTGTATAATTTACATGAAAATGTTTTTATACATAGCTGGCATTTCTAAATCAGTTATTTGTTTAACTCTGTCCTTAGGTTTTGTTACTGATAAAAACAAATTGCAGCATCCGGTATCTCGTTCACTTTTCTTCTTCTTCTTTTTCTCCTCTCATATTACTACTTAAATTATGTTTTATTATTAATATGCTTTTCTAAACATCAATTCTTAGCTATACATTATACATTATATGATGTTGTATTCGTTACATAACCTTGGCTATGTTATTTTCGTAAAAGCCTACTATTTTCATGCGTATCGTGAGGCAATGACGTCACGCTGCCATTTCTATACAAACAAATCTTTGGCTTACATTGTAAAACAATATGCTTTATTATTTTATAACATTATTTTAGGGCAGTATTGTTTCATTTTCTCTTGATTTGATTTACTTAACATTAAATCCTGCGTTAATAGGCTCCCTTAACCGAGATATGTTTAAACTTTTAAGTTGTTGCCTGATTTTAGGCCAGTCTTCCGCTCAACGATCAGCTGTCTGATACTACGCCAGGTGCTCATAACTGAGACTACACCAAACTGCGCGCAAGATCACACTAAAGGGAAACTTGCACCGAACATTTCATGCAAATTCGCGCGTGCGTTACTAAATGTAAGATAGGAGAGGTAGAGCGGGGAGGAGAGATAAAGAAGGCCGACAAGCCCACTTTCGGCTTACACTATCTCGATGTATATCAAGAGGCCCAACTAGCCCTATTTGACGTGTACAAATTTGTGAGGGCTATTTTGAATGCAGATCCCACCCAAGTGCAACAAAGACACCTCCGCATTTATAGCCTCTAACAATAAAACAGCATGGAACGTGGTTTGTTGGAAGTTCACGTTTATAATATCTTACAAAAAAGCGGCATACTGCGAGTACCTCTTCTGAAGTTTGGAGAAGTATATGCAGGTCTATACAGGGGGGGGGGGGTGCTGCCTCGCTCATGGTTGGAAGTTATGAGTTCAATTCAATTCAGTTAGTCAAACTAGTAGGAGGAAGTTAAGTGGTCAGTGCAAGTGCAGTTCAGCTGTGATTCGATTCGGTGATCACTTGTGTTCTGTTTTTAGTGTATATCAACAGTGTAACGTTTGTGATATATATCTGGTTAGGCTCTAAAAATTATCACTTGTTGCATTAATTTATATCACCATAAAGTTTAATGTAATCCACAATTTACCGTCATCATTGCCACACCTTCGAAAATACTGATAAGGCCTCCACAATCAAACACATTCATTATATAAATGGACGATCGACGTCCGATTTGTAATAACTTAACTATACTTAACTTTCAGGAACATAGAACTCATCGGGCGAAGTAAACTTTATGATTCCTATATGAAGCTAAAAAATAATTAATTTCCTACACACTTTAATTTAAATAAGAATCGCAGTGTATACAAAAACATACGGATGCCGATTACTGTACAGCATGACACCATCACTGTCAATGATTCCCTCTTCCCTGCCCTTGTTCTAATTTAAAACTCGGCCAATGAACAAGCAACTTCACTTTGGAGGATAGAGGATCGATTGATGTCCCCTGCAGCAGTCAAAGACACTAAAGCCTCGTGAGCTCAGGGCACAAGGCCTCTTATCGAGACCAATTTCTCCTACTTCATTGGACACAACTTCTATACTCTGATATTCAGATAGAAGCCGAAGCGGCGCCTTGCTGTGTGGTTAGACCGTTCGCCTCTCATCTAGGTGGCCCGGGTTCGATCCCTAGGGACTACATGTAGGATTTGTGCTGGATGAATCTGCGACTGCGCGGTGTTTCTCCGGTTTCCCCGTCATTCATTCGATCAATTGCTCCATGACCATCTTTCCTTTAATCCCTTACCATCATTTGATATCATCCACTTCCCACTTTCATAACAGGTATGGGGCTGATCACCCATCCTGGCTACTCTCTTTGATCCAGAACCTCTACTTCTTAACATACGTCTACCCTCAGACGCTGCCTTGTAAGTTCTGGAGAGGAAGGTAATCAGAGGAAACAAGAGAGGATAGAAGACATGGCTGTTGGATGATACATACTGGAGGTTTATATCAGATATTGCCATTTCCTATAATTAAGAACCAAGATCACAAACTCTGACTCCTGTCGTATCACTGAGGGCAACAAGACTCTTTTCGGATACAGGTTTTCTCTTGAATGGCGCAACCTGCAGCCCGGTGATCTCAATGTATAATAGCCCGCAGTTTGTCCCATTTATAATGCTAAATATGCAAAATAGTTTACGTTATATGTACGCCTCGCTTACCTTTCATCATAAAATACGAAACTGTGACATATACATCTGCACAAGCCTACCACCTGTTGAACACTATAAAAATTTCTTCAAACGAAAACCTACCGGAAACCACAAGCTGAATATCAAATTTAATTTGTGGTACATATGTTGCTTTGTTGAATAAACGTTATATTTATGTATTTTTCGAAATATAATCAAATGCATTCGATCTAGAGAATGGTGCTGACCAGAAAATCGCAATAAAATTCTTTGTAATACGAGTCCGCACTTTTAGTTTATCTCTTTTAACGACAACCCCATATCTAGTCTTGTTTTCTTTCTCCTGGTTATATCTTTCGAATATTATATATACTAGGCGGAATAACGATGAAGATCCAATGTTTCAATTTTTAGATATTGATGTCATTTTATAAAGTAACCCGAGCAGCTCCTTTGCTTGTATTCATTTGTGTGAATAATGCTAATGGTCCAGTGATATTCACAGTTAAACGGTTAGTGGAAGACGGAAGACCATCGAGGGTCCTGGTATTAGAAAGAAAAATTATGATGGTCCATTCTACTCTTTTCTTACGGAACAAAAATATATTTCTGAGGAGTTGGTGTTTCTATTTGTTATTCTTAGTGTGCCATTGATTATTTTGTAGTGTTTAACGCCCGTTTTTACTACTATGGCACAGCAGACTTATGACACTGATGATACATGGAATGAAGATGCAGAACCGGTGGAATGTGATGGCGGGGGAATCCGAAGAAACCGGAGAAAACCTGCCCCTTCGTCGTTTTGTCCTTCACAAAACCTACATGTGGTCGCTTGGGAGAGAGGTGAGTGGTCTAATCACTCGGCCACGGCGCGGCTCATTTTTTTTTTTTTTTTTTAATAGTAACGGAGTCTGATCAGGACTCCGGCACTGTATCCCCATTTACATTTCCCCCCGTAGGTTTTACTGATTACTGGTTTACTGGTTTTACTGTTCCTTTTACAAACATATACACATTGCACAAACATATAACACCTATGCCCAAGGCGGGACTTGAACCCACGATCCCCTGCCCAGGAAGCACCAAAGCGAGACGCTCTAGCGAACGCGGCCATGGGGACCGGCATTGTTGGGTTTAATTAACAAACATTTTCATTACTATTGATACAGTTTAGTATATGTGAGGTGTAAATCTAATACCAAGTGCAGTATTTCTGTATAGAAATTGAGTCAAAGTGCAACGAAAATACGAAAGTATGACCGAGTTGTTGATGCAAGAAAGAATAGGATTTATACATACACACACATATATATTGTGTACAACAGATCTGCTCTGTTTAAATTTATTCAATAATTTATAGGAGTTTTAACACTAGAAGGCTTTGTATAAATTCAAGGTGACAGTTTAAATAGGATCCAATTTGAGTAAACTGTTAAAACAATACACTACTCAGCTGTTCCGTAATATACACCATTAACATGGTAAAGGAGATCAAGAGACAGTATCAGATAGTGTGATTCCGAATATACACTACGTCAAAGACTCGAAAAGCATATAGCGTTAACCTCTAAAGGCACGCAAGCTAGGCTGCTTCAGAGAGGTTGTGCTACCTCTTACCTGATAGCAGTCAGAATAGATGTCAATACTATTATATCGGGATTTCATGGATATTTTTAGACCATAAATGTACACTAAAAACGTGCAATGTCAGTTGATGCATTATATTCTAGCTGTAAGGTGCACATTTGAAGGGGTGTCTTATCTTCATTCTAAATATTCTAACCCGGACGGCAATCTGTGGTTTAAATTTGCATAGCTTCGACAGCCTGTGTAAGTAATCGTCGCGTTTAGTTTTAAGAATTAATACAGAAAACAACTAAGAAAATAAAGGCAAAATACCAAAGCAGTTGGTATTCAGTGTGTTTCTCGCCTTTGCAGCGTAAGTCTTTTCCACTATTCACATTGTGGAGCTTTTACTTTCATCGTGCTCAGGAATAATTCTGTTCTCTTATTTCCCGTGCAAATAGTGCCTGATCCCCTTGTTTGCACGACGTCGGCAAACATTTGGTCGTATGCCATTGGCGTGCACTGTTGTATATAGTGTTTCTACATCGTCTCGATGTGCGGTGATACGAAATTGAATACAGGCTTTGCACTCACACAGAAATTTTCTTCCTTCCATCAGAATAACATTTTTTTGACACAAGATGAGTGATCGACAACCTGCGACAGAAGCAGGGGACTGTGACGTAAGCCGTTTGCTGTACCAATATATTCCTTTTCCCGTAGCTATTTGCTCTAGACGCAAGTTAAGAAGTGCTGAATCCCAAAAAATTACCAACATCTGATCCTTTTTGTGATATTGTATTCTACATTTTGTGTTTAATTTTTAATTAATAAGTATTATTAGAGGCGTAACAATTATTTTTAGAAAAATACACCTAATAAGTTATTTTTACTGTAAATATTGGATCACTTCTCAAAGAAAATGCATATTTAAGGCAATCGCGACGTGTAAAAATGCTCATAAATAAAGTTTTTAGTGTTTAGACCTAAAAAAGTCTGCAACACTTATGGAGTAATTTTATATGTTGTTATATATTTAAAAATAATATGTTTCAAGACATTTAAGTGACAGCAGAATGACCAAAATATATATATATGTATATATACATACATACACACATTATATTTTCTCATGGGTTGACGAAATGACTTGCAATTGTTTTGCACATAGTGATGTAAATGCCAGGAATTAGGATTATTCAATTTTTCACTTATAATAGAGCAAATAGATTGAAATTGCAACAGACTTTTCAAAAACATCTTGAGTAATTTAATTTCACTAGTCTCTTAGAAAAATGAAATATTATCAAACACGTTTAGGCCGTGTAAGCAGCATTACCCAATCTGTTGCACTGACAACGATATCTGCTGCTTGAACTTCCATCTAAGCATGGTAACATTTAAAACCATCTTGAAAATAAGAGTATAATTTTGAAGCGAGTACCGCATGGAGTTGATAATATTTAATTTTTAAAAATATAATGCGTCAGCATTTAAAAAACGTGAATGTGTACACTTGGAAAGCAAAGAAACTAAAGGCAACATTTGTTGAGAAGGTAGCAAGGCTTTCTACGGAATCATGTAGAGTTGCTTTTATTCAGAGAACACACTTATTCCATAATGCTATGCTGAGAAAATTGCCGGTTTCTCGCTATAGCAGATACTGTTACTTTACGGTTATTGGTGAAGTTATCAAAAGTGATTATTTAATGTAACCCTGTAATCGATTATCGGATGGTCGCAGATTGAGGCTGAGGGAATTTGTCTACCTGCCGATGATATGCATCCCAATGATGTTGCAATGCTCGGTTTAAACTGGAATAACAGCGCTAAATGCTTTAAATATTTGCGCTAGAAGTACATGAGATACTATGTCGCGACATTTAATCCTAGAGTCATCATCCTGTTGTTATACAGACTAAATCACATGTTTGTTAAAACGGTATACACATTGCATTAACTTTTCAGTACACAAATGCTTTTTGTGGTGAGGGAGTAGTGTACGGAATAATGAAGATATTCCGTTTACAAAACAGCGGTTTGCTTAGTAATTCGTGTTAAATCCCTCTATCGTATGGCACCGACTATGGAAATAATAGTGTTTTACTGCTCTCAGAAACAAACATGTATATTCTATTAAAAGCACATTTTCATATATTATGAATTTCTGGCCCAAATAGTTAACTCGTTTAAAGGTAAATTCATGCGTGATCAAAACGTGCGAAAAATAACATTTCTTGACAGTGAAATATATGAATAATCAACTATAATAAAATATATGGCGCATTCAAAGTACCAGTTAACTGAATCTATAAACGGGCAGGCTGGTTTTTTCGCAAATTTTTCAGCATTTGTTCCATATATAGAGCTCCACACAATGCTATTATGTGCTAGTTGGTTTCAAAATATGTTTCCTGTGTCTAAAATTATAATAAATACATTATTTTAGAATTAATGCTCCAATTTCTAGAAATAAGATATAAGCTGTAAAAAAGCAAGTGCTTTGAAGCATAAAAAAACGTAATAATGCTTATACAAAACATAAAACATCATGAAATGTTAGATATATTTATAAATTCATTTACTATAAAATTTTAATGTTTAATGTGAATTTTTCATCTTGTGAAGCATTTTCATATGTTTACTACAAATTTTGACGATAGCAAATTAGCATTTATCGAACCATGAAAACTAGAATTTTGAAATATGTAAAACGAGCTTCCGTTATTATATGTACTATATGTACTAACTGGTATACACTTCATACTGTGGGTTTCCAGATGCATTAGTTTAAGGTGACAAGGACACTGCACCACCCCACATAGACGTACTGTGCATTCTACAGGTGTGCTCAAGTGTTATGTATCTCCGTTTTACAGCCGGTCAAGATGACTCTGCAGTATCCTGTGAGGCTCGCATTCAGGATATCATTGGTTCGATTTTCATTTGAATCAGCCACTCTAAAGTTGCGTTTATTGTCGCAGCATTCCCTGATTGGTAAACGAATGATGGATATATTCGAGACGTGTGGCAATGGAGTTTGCTCTGAGGAACTCTCTGCCTTAATGTTCGCTGTAGCACCACCCCTCAGAAGAGAGCTGGGTCTGTGGGAAGGTCTTGCCGGAGTCTGGTGGCATTAGGGATACCGTCTGTGTCTCTCCCTCTGCCCTTCACTTCTACAGCAAGGGTCATCAAATGGTGCCCTTTGAGTAAAGCAAACAGAGCACATTTGCTCGATACTCCTGCAAATGGCCTACGCGACCAACTGCGCGTAAAGGAAGAACAGATAATTCATTTAGTTGTTGTGTTGTGGCGGTGTGCAACATTTTGCGTTTGAAGTACGTGATTCACCTTTCATTTAATACATCTATTATAGGTTCATGATTGGTAGAGCAATTGCGCTATTGTGTCTCTTGTATTAGTATGTATACTTCGGATATGAACGTACAGAAAGTTTCATAGGTTTGGTAGTAATTTGAGTTGCAAAAATAGTGAGAATTATTATAGTATTAATACAAAAACAAGCTCCTTAACTGGCTAATACCATTGTAATCGTATTATATGGCAAACAAAATGAAAATTAATTTTTAATGAAAAACTCTCACAGTTATAACAGTGAATATGAAGGCATTTTGCTAATTAACTGGAATCGAACACAATTTAAAAAACGTTCTTCTCCTTGGTAGCTATCGTGCTCAATTGCATGGGTTGTGTAACGACACTACAAACTGAATTTTTTTGAGTCTAGATTTTGACGATAGCTAAACGCTTATTCCGCCATTTTCTATAAATAAAAAGGGTTTAAGTGCCAAAACCCTCCTCCTCTTCTTTCTTGGCGCACAACTCCTATATACAGCTAGTGTGTCCTTGAAGAGGATGGTCCATTCTGCTTCTTTCCCCGCCTTTTCCCAACATACTCTGATTACCATACTATGCAAATCTTGCTGCGCACAATCTAGCCACTTTAATCTTAGTCTTCCACTAGCTCTTATCCCTCCTGGCTTTCATTCAAAGTTTTTTTCAGCTACCTGCCATTATCCATCCAAATCACATGTTAACTCATTCAATTATTTTAACTTTAATAAGTGTTTCAGGGTCCGGATTTTTAAGTGCTAAAAACTTTAAAATGCTTATTTTTTGTGACAAAAATTTTAAAATATTTAGTAAAAAATTAAAAATATGAAATAAATGTTTTTCTAAATTCAAGAAACACCCGACATTAAAACGTTAACTCATCAATTGCTCCTAATCATCAGTAGTGGAACATTGATTGGAATTGCAGTGAACGACTAACGTCTTCTCCAAATATTCCATCAGAAATCTATGCCTGTTGTTACGGAATAATGCCTTATATTGAGAAAACAATCGCTCTACGTCGCACGATGCTAACTTTGCATATTTGAAACGCGGCATATCACTAAAATCCACACCATCAACTTCACGTGTTCCTTGGACTTCCAAAATTAGAGCTACTTTTGCTAAGGGATTTATTGCCTGAATATTTGTCAAAAAAATCCTTAATTTTTTTCTTCAAGTCTTCGGCTTTCAAATTGGAAAGAGCGTCCAGTTGTCTTTCAACGCACTCTATTTTTTTAACTGCATTACTCAATAAATCCCCCGAAGTCTCTAGTTTCGTTATAGAGTAAGTCAAGAATCCGAAATTGACGGATATGAAAGTCAGGTCACATTTTAAACTGCTGTCTTTTACTAAATTTTGAACATCAATTGAAGAAGCATCGTCTGGATCCAGTTCACTTACTACAGAAACAAGCGCTTAAAAATTGTCTGCGTAATATATTACCACACTTAACCAAGTGCCCTAACGTGTGGATATGGGTTTAGGAGGCAGTGGGTGGTCAAGATGACTTTCTTTGAAAAGATCGACTCTAGTTTGTGATTTTACAATTTTGTTTCCCGTTGGATCCACTTCCGAATAAAGTGTTCGGAATTTGTCACACAGTTTATGTTGGGCATGTGCAATACATGACTGTCACATGAATCATTTTAGGGTAACATTCACAAAGAGCTTCACCAACTTTCTCGTATGGCACACCACCAGCTATGAAAAGCAAGACATTGTCGTACTTAACACCATTTGTCTATAAGATCTGCAAAGCTTCATTGAAGAGCCTAGCAATTGACACGTGATTTGTAAGTGACAATCATTTAGAAGCTAACAAGAAGTGTTGTTTGGATTTTTTTTTATTATTTTCCAACACACCTACTAAAATATTTCCTACTTTTCTAACGCCAGCAAAATCGCTAGTTTCGTCAAAGCTCACCCATATCTTCTTATTTTCACATACTGACCTAATGTGCTTTAATGCTTCATCATAGCACTTCGGGAGATAGTTTTTCCGAAGAGATGATTCACCAGGAGTACTTATATCCGTATATCTGGTAAGAAACTTCTTGAATTTGGGATTGTGTACCTTATAAAGCGGTATATCGGCCGAAACAAGTGCTTCACATAAATCTGAATAATACTGTGAATTTGTTTTAACGTTAGATGAGGATAGAGTAGATTCGTCTATAAGTAATTGCCGCTATGAAACACGGGAGAAAGCTGCGTTATGTTTATTTCCAGACAAATGTATTATCTGCGATCGTTGATCTGCACTTGCACATTTTGCACAAGGATTGTCAAAAAATATCCTGTCGTCAGTGATAAACATATTTTTAAACTCAATAGGTATTTCTGTAAACGTTCACACAATCTTAATTTCTGTTCGGCATGTTTAAAATAAATCACAGACCTAAGATCACAAACGTTCACTATTTAAGCTGGGTCCCGACTGAAACAGAAATAGATATGCGGTTACGATCTTACGATTGCACATCGGGGATTCACAAAGTTTCGTTCCCCGCTTCTTTTACTGTGTGAAAGATAAGATAACTTAAGGCGGGTTGGCGGGGAGGGTTTTGTGACGATAATATTGCGTTGTCTCTGAAGCAGATGTTGCAACAGTTGTGTGCCAACGCAGTTCTTGCATAATTTATTTCTTGATTGCGGAAGAATTATTAAAATACAATTTATTTAAAAAAACAGGTATATTTAATTAACATTACGGAAAAGTATACAAGATATAGCGTTATTATAAACATTGCGGAGATATTTATTTACATAAATTCTATTGTAAAATGAGATTATGAATTTATACTTATGGACTCTCGATCAGGATAGTAAACTTTGTTCTAGGAATGTACTTCTTAGAGGAAAAACGTGTTTTTACATCCAATTGCGCGCCCTGGCCATTATACTTGGTCTTACATATAATTGCTTTAATACAATGTTGATGCATATTCTCAAACCAGCTTCAACTTTAATAGGTCTATACATTTTCCTACACATCATTCATTCATATATTTCCAACTGTGATTTTATATGTTGTCATTACCCAAGCTTGTAACTATGTAACTGCTGGTTTACTTATCGTATTACGAAATCCCTTTTCTGCTGCTTCACAACCATAGAATCTGCATTTGACTCCGGGCGTTTACCGCATGCCCAGCTGTGGAATCTTCAAGTAGAAATGCTTTATAGTGTGATTGCCTCTTGTATATGCATTATTTACTGATGAAAAGTCAGGCTAAAAGAGTATGTGTTGAAGATGTAAATGGAAGGACACACATTGTGGGCAGAAAATGCTAACATCAAGTGGGAAGAATTTAAAGAGAGAGGAGTAAGAAATCAAATGAATTCGAACAAAAATATTTATGTCTCTAATAAGGATGAAGACAAATTCGCGGTTTATTTTATGCATGACAGCTTTAGCTTGCATTTAGAATATAATATTAAGAAGCACTTAAGAGAGCATGTGCATACATCCGAGCATGTAAAGGTATCACATAAAAAGACAAGTTCCAGAACGTCAACATTTCAACATTTCGTTCTTTAAGTTTTATACCTTCTCCAGAAGTAATGACTTCATTCCATTCAAAAATTAACTATCGTTATTTCAGCGTATAGACGCATTTTAAGAGACGCTGAGCTCAAAATAAATAGTTTAGGGGAAAAATGAATGTGAATTTAAGATGCGCTACTACGGACACGCAAACAAATTAACCTAATTAGCACCAAAATACAAATTTAAATCTAGCGCCTGTTAAGGAGGTAATGCAGAGATTTTTTCCTCAAATTTATAATTCTAAACAACCCTTTGGAAAAAAGGTAATCACTATTAAAGAAAACAGCTCTAAATATTTTAATTAAGCTACCTGAAATATTGAAATGCAACATATTATGTATATAACATGTGAAGTCTTCTTCATTCAGGATTTTTTTTTTTACAAAAAATTGTTAGCCAAGAGATACAGAAAAAACTAAAATGTAAAATAAAATAAATGTAAAATAATAAATTAAAATGTGGAATTTGTGTCAGGTGTTTTCTATCACTAACTACTATAGAAATGTTGTTTTCCCCTTCAGGAATGGAGCATTTTTAAGAAACACGATTTTCAAATATTCTGTCCGTTTTTCTTCGGACCAAGCACAGTTTGTGGACATTAGAAAATTTGTTTCTAAGAATCTGTTAACCCGATCTCTGAAATTCTGCTTATTATTCAAACATTTAGCATAGTTAACGGAAATGCACAGAAAGTGAACTTTCACATGAATTTGTAAGCGTAGATATGAAAATATAAGATAAGTTTTGAAGGAGTTTGCGCGATCACAAAAATCAAAATTATATTTGTAGTGTTCAAAACCAAACTTTGTTATTATTTTTAACTGAAATATGTGAAAGAGCAATAAGCTTCCACTATAGGCTTATTTAGGTTAAATAAAATGTCTGTCACAAAGTTACTTTCATAGTAAAATATCAAATTTATCATGTTTATTTATTAATTTTGTTCAACTATGACCAAAGATGTTCAGAAGTATGATGAACCGTTGCTTATTTGGTAATAATCTATTAGTTTTATGTTTGCTCTATATTTTAAACAAATAAAACCGATCTTTGTACGGAAAATGCAAGTAGATTGAAACGAAGCCTGAAAGTTTTAAGCACAGCTATGCTCCAAATTCCAGTCGGTCTCACGGATGAGAAATTCCCTGGAGTAAGCCAGCGGCTGTTGATCACTTGTCGATACCAACCTATGTTGTGTTACAGGAAGGTATGCAATAGTTAACCTCTCAAGTCTTGCTTTACAGGTCCGAGCAAGTGGAAATCCATGCTCGAGCAAGCCGTAGGGGAATGGAATATCATTACTCTTGGAACTGTACTAGTTTTCTGCATCATTTGCTGCTTAATCCGTCCACCACTACCTTTCCGATAAGTGCACTTTAAACAATCTATAAAACTAATTTGATGAAGTATATTTAGCAAATTCTTTGCACTATTCCGACAAAATTGCCAAGTATATTAGAATTTGAAGCCGGTTACTATTTTCAAAAGCCTGCATTAAGGGCTTAGTATCGAAAACCGTTAACAACTGGTAGACTGGTAATAAAACAGGACAAAATATTTAGAGGTCTGAAGCGTTCCCGGCGCTGATTATTGATTATGAGATTTGGGTAACTAGTTCCGTTCCCCTGAGGATGACGGCAGAGTTGATCGTCGAAAGCTTGGGCAGTTACCCAAATCTCACTTGGCTGTAAGCCTGCAACGAAGTACTGAAACCCGATGTTGATGTATTCTGAAAACGGTGCTGATTTATCTTATTTTCTAAGATTGGTCTCTTCCAATCAGAATATAAACGCTCTGATTTATTTTATATTATCCTCTATTAAAAGAGATAAACGTTTATCCCTCTATTCTTCATTGCAGTGGCACTTCCGTGAAGTTTGTGAATTATTTGACGCAACTGACCGTCAACAATGGAGATGAATACTCCGCTGAAGCACGGTTCACATTCTCTCGTATCCGTAGTCCAGTTGTTCTTGAAAGAAGTAATTCACCTTAAACTACGGCAGCTTGTGAACCATGCTTTATTTTCAGTTCCATGAATATTTTTTTCGTAACTCCTGAGCTAATTTCAAAAGAATTAGGAGATGTGAAAGCAATTTCACTCATTATTACCTACACTAGCAGATATGTACAATGTACGAGGGTCAGTCAATAAGTAATGCCTCCTATCTTTTTTTCTCCTGAACTAAGTAAGTCATGTGAAGAATTTAAGGTTTCCACAATTCCTCAAACCTTCTTCTCCACTCCACTGCAATAACAACTTCATACGCCTACCAGTGGCAGCACTGCTTCCTGTTGTAAAATGGCTGACATTGATGTTCGTATTAGATAGCATTCTGTTGTTGAATTCTTGAATGTGGAAGGTGAAACGCCCATTCGCATTCATAAAAGGCTCACAAAGGAAGCAATAGTGGATGTCAGCAAGGTTAGAAAATGGGTTCGTCATTGTAATGAAGCTGAAGGGATGATGGACAGCGGAGTGGTAGACCCGTAACTGCAGTGACTCTACGCAATTACGTGAGTGGATGAGATCATTCAAGCTGACCCGCGGATAACAATGGTTCAATTATGTTGCATTACGTCTCTCAGTAAAGGCAGTGTAATGACAATTATCAAGAACTGGGGTACTCAAAACTGTGTTTGCAGTGGTTACCCCGAATGTTAGCCGGGCAGAATAAGGAGACACGAAAAACAGTAGCCTCGGAACATTTGTAGTGCTTCAGTTTGGAGGGATAAGGAAGCTCATTGCAGGATTCACTTACCAGATGCAGAGGCCGTGAAAAAAGCTGTTCGTCAATGACTTCAGAAGCAAGATTGTGCATTTTACCACATAGGAATGCATTCCCTTACTAAAAGGTGGACTAAAACTGTGGAAAAGGATAGGGATTACATTTAAAAGTGACAATTTAATACTCAATGTTGTGGATTTCATGCTGGGTAATCAATGTTTAATTGCCTTGCAAATAAAAAGAGAGAAAAAAATTAGAAGACATTAGTTATTGACTGATTCTCGTACATAGTGGATAGAGAAGGTATTGTACTCCACCCGAAAATTTATTGCCCAGATTTCACCAAAAATATGTGTTTTCAGCATCTCGGAGTCCGGAAAAAGCAATTTTAGAAAAAGGTCCGTGTGTATGTCTTTGAACAGCATAGCTCAAAAACGAAAAGACCGTTAAAAACCAAACTTAGCATTTATGTTTAGTATCGTCCAGGATGTGTCAAGCAGATTTTCAAGAAAATACTCCTACCACAAAATACCATTTACATAGAACTTTTTTTGAAAATTGTGTTTTTTTTCAAAAATGGCTCTAAGGATTTTGATTAAAATACCGTATATTAAACATACATCCATCGCAAATAAAATGTATATTTTGAATCTTCTGGGAATAGCCTCTGAAGAGCTCTTTATTCTGGACGAGTTTTGCATAATATTTCTTAACGATTAAATGTAAGAGATAGACAAAATCTTACAACATAAAATAATATTGGTACTTATCGTTAGAGCACCTAATTTATGTCATATAGGTTTTTTATATAGAGTACACCGTTTCTGAGATATTCCTTATTATTGGTTCAATTTTAAACTAGTTAAACTTTTCTCGAACCGTAAGCGACGTTCCGTTTCATCTCTCTTGTTTTAGTGCAGGCCATGCAGAGCGAACTGAACTTCAATTGTTTCTCATAGGGCCAGCTTTTAAAAGATTTGACTATCGATTTAGACTAGTGTGTCCCCTTATGTCCCTTCTACTTACAAGGAAGCAAGTAATAAGACAATTTCTGCTAATGTTTACCTTGATTAGCATGACGTAGATAAAAGAATAATATTTTGTAAGGAAAGTTGTTTGTATAACAGCTAGAGAAAGTCAAGTGAATGGAACAGAGCTATTTTGTTTGTTTTTCCTATGTATATAGTTTATATACTTTAAAGATTAAGCTAATTAACAACATGATGCCTGTTGTCTTAATTATGTAAACAATTAGAACACCACATTGTTCTTAAATAAAATGGTACTTTAACAGGCATTTACTTACTTTATTTTTCACTTATTTTCAAAATTAAATCTGGTCTACTAATTAGATGCCCAAGGGCTGCAATTATTGCTAATTAATAAACATAACAAATAGAGTTTTACATCACAAGCATTGAAATTAAGGCTTTAAGGCTGACCAAAAGGAATCTAAAGCTCTTAATTCTTCCGATACAATTTGGGTACTGGGCCATGGTCTAGAAGCTCACTTAAAAACTGCTCGAGGTTTCGGCCGCAATTGCGAGGTATTCTCAGAGAAGTACTAATGACCACTGAATCTCGCAGAAGTAAAGTCTGTAGAAGCCCGGCAGAGTGACGGGCAAAACACCAGGCGGCATATTAAGTACAGAATGGTTTTTTTGGGGGTAGCGTTTAACGCCCGCGTTCACTACTATGGCACCGTAGGCGATGACACTGATGATACATGGAATAAAGATGGAACACCGGAGGAATGCGATGGCGGGGGAAACCGGAGAACCCGAACAAAACCCGCCCCTGCCGCTAAGTTCACCACAAATACTACTGGCGTTCACCTGGGTCAAACTCTTGGCAACAAAACCTTTTAATGGAACAAAGCCCGCCGTGATAGTCAATCATCATGTTTTTGTTTCCTGTAAAATAGCATAACGTCATTCAATATATCCGATTTCATTATTACTTTCTCCAGCACGTATCGTGGAGTACGTATTTTATTCCACCAACAAATGCGATACCGATATTTCACCGGAAATACATCTTTTAAGGAATTCTGAATAACAACAAACCGTTTTTAGAAAACGGTCAGTGTATATGTGTGTGTATGTGTGGACAGCATAACTCAAAAACGAAAGGTCGGTTAACTGCCAAACTTGGTATTTAAATTTATATCTTCCAAGCATGCGACACGAAGATTTTCAGAAAAATCCTATAGGTACCCCAAACTACCCTTTACATGGGACATTTTTTTAAATTTTCGATATTCTATAAAATAGCTCACGAGTTGGATTCAAATACCGCATAATAAAGATAGTTACACAAATAAAATGATAGTGCTGAATTTATTACGAATAGCTAGCTCTTCATTCTAAATATATTTTAGGTAAATGATAAACCTTAAGAGATAGACAAAAATTGGCATACAAGAAATGTAGATCTCGTTAAAACACACAATATAAGTAATATGCAGTTTTTTTAGCTAACATTTTCAGAGGTATTCCCTGTCTTTGCTTTGAATATTAAAAGCTTAATTTTTTCTCAAAGGGAAGCCCTCGTCAGTTTCGTATTTTCTTTTGTTTACTCCCGGCCATGGAAAGAGAACCAGATTTAAATGACAATCGCATAGCGACAGCATTTAGAAATCTGACAGTGGGTTTTGCCTATAGTATTCCACTTATACGGGACTAAGTAATAAGTTTCTGGTAATGTTTATCTTAATCAGTATTAAGTAGATAAGAGAATGTTCTTTTTTAAAAATACTTTGTTGCGTAAGAGATACAAGTTAGTCATATGAATGGAACACATTCAATTTTTGAAAACATATATTAAGGAATGCAGTACTGAGGTTGTTAAGTGCACTACACGGTGCGAAGTGCCAATGCAAGAACAACTGACAAATGGGAAAAATTGAGGATTTTAGAAAACATTAACTTCTAAAAAGAAATATCAGATAAATGTAACAAGGAATGATAGAATTAATACTAAGCAAGTGACCTTGAATTAAGTTGGGAGTCGTCCACGTGAAATTTATGGTTATCTTCATTGAAACCTGTAAAGTTACTAATAAAGTTTGCAAGGGATTACTTATATGTTTGTGAAAGTTATTACTGTTTAAAAGACGCCAAAGTATGACACATAGGATGAAATTAAGAAAAAAAATGTAGCGACAGCTTTCAGGGCTTGGCTTCTGGGCCGGCTGGCGTATGGTTAGTTAGAAGGAGCTGTAGGTGCTCTCAGTTTATAAAAATGTACGGAAACTCTTTCAGAACGTAGGCGGAAATTATATAATTAATCTCCCTTCTGGGCTTTTGTGAATTTACTAAAAGGCGTCGCTCAAGTATATAACTAAGGCTGACCACTGGGTCTTGCGTTAAATTCAGTTCTGTCCTACTGATTTCCCTGTAGTTGGCGAGCAAGTATAATTGTCTACGTCAGGAGAAAAGGTCCCGAGTTGAACTGGAAGACAGAAGTGAGTTACGTGCCTGCGAATTAAACTAATACGAGTGAAAAAAAAGAAAGAAACGCTACTGGAGTGAATACTTCGTTGATGATGATGTTTGGTATTTAAGGGCGCTCAACTCTTGGACTATTAATGCCCACCTGAAACGTTCATTACTAAAACCGAGCGATAAGATCAATAAAATGAATTGAATGGAAGTGGATCATAAAAAATATCTAAAATGGCAAATAAAATTCATTATAAATAAATCTCCTCATTGCAGAAACCAAAATAATTCTAAAAAAATAAAAACAATAGCGCTGAAAAGGCATAACTAAAAGCAAATCCCTATTGCAAAACGTACACCTGGTTAAAATTTAAAGATTAAAAAAACGTAGCTACCACTCATATATCAAACCTGAAAAATGAAAATAAACCTATAAGTAAAAGGCAAAGAAGGATAAAAATTTAAAAAACCTATCTACCGCTCCGGTATCATCTACCAGAACCTGTTTAGTACTGGAAAAACTTCTTTAGAGCATTCTCATAGCATACTGAAATAACCTTTTAAATGTCTAATAATAATTATAGTTTAACTCTTAGTATCAACAAGTGTATCCACAGACCCACAGATTACCATACAATGATATAACCTAAGAAGTAAAGCATGCAGACATTAAAACATCAAATATCTGCCGGACCATTAACTCTATAGTGAGCTAGGTTACAAATGCAGCTAATTACTAGAAATTGCTCTAGCAAAACGATCGTAAAGGCGCTTAATATAGGCGAAAGGCCATAAAGGCAAGCTGCATTTCCCCATAATGCTGTAAACGCTCGCAGCATGCGGCGAGGAAACACAAAAAAGAATGGCCGGTTGTTAGATACAGCATTACAAGGAGTGTACGAGCAAAGTTTCATCGCCTAAGGGATCATTTCCAGACTTCTCTTTTCTTGTACATAGCAATCTGTTTCGCCAACTTTACTTCCAAACTAGCATACTCATTCCGAAACAATTAATACTGTTCCCTCAGGAGTAAATATATTTCGACCTTAACGTTAAATTTACCACAGTTTCTACAACGGAACTTTCAAGTCCTGCACTTTAGAAGGAGATCTCCTTCTGAGCAGTATTGCAGGAAATAACGTACCCCTCTGTAAGACATATAACGGGAAGTTCTTTTCCCCAAACGTTAGAATGACCCAAAGGATTACAAATTAATTTTCTTTTCCGTCAGTTTAGTTGAGAATTTTGTTAAACGTTTTCTATTTATGTTAATATTAAAGAGCGGTTAACTAAACTTTTATTTTATTTTTAGTTTTCAAGTAAATAACCTTCAATCTCAGGTTCAGTAGCCGTCCGGCCGGCTATTCTGTCCGTGGGATACTTTGTGGTTGCCCCGGGTTGGTAGGCAAAAACTGGAATTGTTCCACTTCTACCACGAGTTTCCCGTCCCCATAATTTCCTGTCATCTGTTTCAGGGCTGCAGGACCAGGCACCGGCGTTTGGTGAGTTGCGGAAGCACGGTGGAACTTGCGCTCTTGGCGAACTGTTGGGGCCCCCTTCCTGAGAACTGTTTTGTTTGCGAATGACTTAGGTAGAATTCCTCCTCCACGCAAACTTACCATTTAAACATAAAATTTTTCGAGATTTTAGATTTTCTCAAAAATGCCTCTAAGGACTTTGATTAAAATAAAGATATTACATGGCAAATAAAGTGTTTAACCTGAAATTCTTGAAAATAGCACTTGAAGTCCTCTTCATTCTGAATGACATTTGCATAACTGCTAAATTGCAAGTGATAAACAAAAAACTTACCACACAAAGAATGTTTATGCCATATACATTTCCGAGATATTTCCTATTACTAGTTTCAGTTTTAAAATAACTAAGCGCTTCCCATACGCTTCATATTTCTTGTTTTATTCTGGCCATGGAAAAATAACGGAATTTCAATGACAATCACATAGTGTTATCTTTTAAAAGATTTGACTGTAGCTTTAGCCCTACTTATCTTGTACTTTAAAGGAACTAAGTAGTAAGAAAATATCTGGAACGTTTATCTTCGTTAGTATAGTGTAGACAAAAGAATGCTTCGTCTGCAGAACAGATAGAGTAGATCATTGAATTGAATACAACAGATTTTATAATGTAATGCAATGCATATAGTTTATTAAATACATGTTAACTAATGTAATTTAAGGTTTTAATGTGTTTATCATTTCAAAAAGCATGCTAAAATCTTGGTGCGTGGACAATTTTGGTACAAGTATTGTCTCATGTGCCACTGGCGAGAGTTTAACTTATATTGTTTTAGTAATATTTTATCAATTAAGACTTAATTAATCTGAATTTATTGGGATTTGATTCTTACATATTCTTGGAAAAATGCAATTTTTGTTATAAGCTGATTAAGTAACAGGATGGAAGTGACTAGCCTCTTCCGATGGCACCCCTAGTGGAATTTTCTACGACGCCAACATCCGTTGGGCTACGTGCACTTTCGCACTTTGACGTCACACCGGATATTCTAGAACATTTACATATTCGATGCTGACTGGCTAAGACTACCTACTATCAGGGCGTTGGTTCTCCATATTAGGGAACCTCTGCTTGGTTGTGTGCGTCTTGGGGCGTCGCTCCGGGCTTAACCACTTCGACCACTTCATCTCTGACCGCTCCCAGACACACCATGATATATTTCTTAAGAAAAGGCTTTATATTAGTAACCCTCGTAAACAGAATGATATTGGTCAGGATTAATAGAATATATTGCAATCCCCACATTTGTAAAACAAACATGCGCAACCAACAAATTATTTAATATTTCCTATTATATCACCTTAATTTAAGTCCCACTGTTATCATTGCTCTACCATCTGCCTTCCTTTTACCACCCTCTAATAGCTATTTCCCACGTCTCAGAATCTTGTTCGCGACAATTTACCGCATTTTGCTAGTAAGAATAAAACTTTGAAAACGCTTTATATTTTGTTTGACTTTTTCTCTACTTTTCACGTACGTAACGGATGTCAGTGGATCTTTTGGTATTTCATTATAGCAATACCAAAATTAATTGTTTAGGTATGGGTATCTTTAATGTAAAACCTGACAACCATACTTAAAGGTATCAATTTACTCTCTTGTCATGTAGGCGCTGTTTAGAATCGAGATACTTACTCATATGTCTCAGCCGGAGGGTCAAATGTGAAGCACTTTTGACTAAAATACACGTTTAATTATTGTATGCAGTACAAAGAAAGGAATTCCATTAAGTATGCAAATTTAAGCAACAGAAGTAAATAAATACACTGCTACATGTGATTATCACACAGCAGCTGGACCTTTTCACGCTCTTAAAACTGTTTTATTTTCCGCACTAGGTTCTGTCCACTCTCCGCTGCAGTAAAGTAAACACGGTGTGATGTTCAGTTGTTGCTGTAGTCTGAGAGTTCAAAAGCCATATTGAAGTGAGTGACATAATACCTGCAGCTCGTTTCATATTCAGCGAATTGTGGAAATGTCGACTTAGGTGATACATCTGTGAAGTTGGACTAAAAACTGTGAAAAGTTAAAAACATTATAATAAAATGACATGAATTCTAAACCTCAAGGAAATATATCGTTTTTCGCAATTGGCGAACTTTAAACACTAATTAAGTGAAGCTATAAGTGGGTAGGTGCATGCTTATTAATATCATAGAAATCAAAGTTTAATTTCTAGAAACTTTTTCCAACGCTTTTCCATATTCAAAATGTTCCACAGCATGCAATTTTTCACTAATTTGTTTCGGCAAGTTTATATTACCTTTGTAAAAAATCATTAAAAAAAAAGTGGTCTTATACTATTTCAAAATAATGCTTCGATTTTAAAAATAAATTTTTGAATCAATCTCCTGTATATACCTCCTAAGGAGGAGCACATGACATTCACAAAATGTTTCCATCGGACCCTATTTGTAGCCAGCCTGTTCACTTAACTCCATGTTCTCCCTTCTTTAATAATTTCTTCAAGAGCTGGTCTCCGCGTTAAAATCTGCATTAAAACCTTAGTTAAAAGCATTTATTGTTATCGTAGGGTCCATCCAATTCTTTACTTCGTTTTCATTAATAAAACTGCTTTAAGATGTGCTGGTTAATAGCGCCGGTCCCCATGGCCGCGCTCGTTAAACCACCTCGCTTTGGTATTTCGTGGCGCAGGGGATCGTGAGTTCGAATCCCCTCTTGGGCATGGGTGTTGTATGTTCGTGAATGTGTACGTGTCAAAAACAGAAAATGGTAAACAAAGGCAATTTAGGGAAAAAAAGAAAGCATGTAAATTGGGAAAAGAAACACAGCGTCGGAGTCCCGACCAGACTATGGAATTGCACTTTTTTAAAATAAAAAATAAAATAGCTAAAACAGCAGGTGGTGGGGCTGCCACCTAGGCCTCTGGACCTGCACTCCTCAGCTCTTTAAGCCGACTAAGGGCATTTCCTCCCTTATTCATACGCTTTGTTTTTCCCGTCAATACTCTGGTGGCTATCTGCAATGGTTTCCCAATAGGCGACGGGGACGCCACTTCCCTACACCGAAAACAAACTATTAAATTTTAAAAAATCTAAAGTTTTGGAAAGTACAAAGAGTAATACTTTTTTACAATAATTAGGACTACTACAAATATGTAGTGTGACAGATCTAATTTTCAGACAATGTAAAAATTGACTTTTATGCGTGAACAGTTTTCAAAATGCATCGCGTGGATAATTTGTACTAAAATACTGAATCTAGACAACAAAACTATTATTTAAATAACCATGTAAGCTAGAATGTTGATACATGGAAGAAACATTGCTATTATTATATAAAATAACTGTTATACATTTCAATAAAATATCCACCATACTATGGATTTTCCAAATTTGACAGATGCACCATCTTAAGGCACAAATTAAGTGCAGTTTTTAAAGAATAAAACGAAGAGTGCACAGTTATAATCGCTGATGATGTAAAACAAAACAAGAGGTTTGCTTATCCAGCTTAATGGACCGAGAATTAGATGAAAATAACACAAACTTAAATTTTTAAATTGTTGCATATAAACATAGCGAGTGATTTTGGCCAACATTTTTTCACAATCCACCGTTTTAAAAGCCCAGAGATATGTTTAAAACACACATGTCCATACTTTAGGGTGATGTATTGTATAACTTGGAGAAACCACAATATGGAACACAAAATATTGAAATTTATTCCACATATTATGAACAATAATAGTGATTATCGGCTGGGGCGGGGAACTTTTCTTTAGCCAGAATTATTCCCTATCCCCCACAGAGTCTGGACGTATGTATGTGAGAGTGAATGTGTGTGTGTTTGAGGAAAATAAAATGATTTAAGCCTACAGACAACGAGTTGTTTCAAGTGCAAAGCCCCCGATATGACCTTGGGTGTATATGACCTGGGCTATATAAATGAAAACAATAAAAAAAAAAAATAATAGTGATTTTGTGTGTATAAAAATTCTTGCTTGTAAGGTAACATAAATAGTAATTGTTATTGTCTAAATTCATTGTTATAATAAAATGAGCCGTTTGGTTCACTTTTAAAATATTCGCAAAAAAAAATTCAGTCTTACAGTATATGTATTTACAAATAGATCTCCATATTTAATCTTTATATCAGCCTTAATTAGTGAAGAAAAATAATGCTTTTTGTACCACCCAAAATTCCTCATTTTTGTAAAAAAAATTATTTTCAAAATTGGGGCATTATTTCTAAGAACATATAAGTACAGTTTTCTTTAATATTCTTCTGAGAGGCAGTATAACTTTTTCGAAATTAATTAGTGAAAATTGCATTGTGTAGAACATTTTTTATAGAAAAGTGGAAAAGTATTTACGAGGAAATACTTTTAACGTTGGAAGGGCCTATTAATAGGCATGTGCCTACCCATCAATTGCATGAGTTGATTGGTAGTTAAAATGCGCCAAGTAGGAAAACCAATACATTTTCTTAAAGTTTGGAACTCATATCATTTTGTAATGAGAAGTCAATATTTAATTTTTCACAATTTTAGTCAAAATTCATAGAGACACTGAACCGCCCCAGTTCTCCTTTCTGCATAAGCTTTTCCTCAGTTTTACATTTTTGCGCATGAAATTTATTCCTTAAATTTCAGTTTTCGCTCTGACTTTTAAGAAAATGTTGATAGATAAGATCAACTGTGTAATCCAAAATTCACGTATGCATTTTAAAATTACTTTATTTAATGACCCATAAACAAATTAATTTACTCTGATAAACAAGGAACCATTTAAACAACAATAACTTCATAAAATTATTTCTCTGCAATTAACATTATCGGCTTCAATAAAATTCTTGCACTTATTTTCAATATAGTTAAGTAGAAGAAAATGTAAATGGCGTGTCATTTATGAACGCTCTTTAACTGCTGTGTTTCTTAGCGTCTCATTCTAAATTGGGCGCAAAAGACCATTTAATCTTGCTCAGAGGCCTCTCTTATCCGGTTTGAGGTTCTTTTAAGTGCCGTAAATCCAAGGATACGGGACCAACGGCTTTACTTTCCTTCCGAAGGAAGCCATGCTAAGGATTTTTACACGCGAAAACATCCATCGTTCTCCGCCAGGTTTGGACCCGCGACCTTGGGTATATGAAGTCAGCAGGGTAACCATTACACTACGGAGGGCAACTATTAAGCATAAGAAAATTACTATAATGCTTAGAATAATAGGAATGAACAAGACAGTTTTAGAACATTTGCATTTTCACTCTTACTAAAATTGTTAACTGCATTAAGTAAGAAATTGTATAAGGTTGATCATTCCTTATTTACTCATCTTGCAAATAGATATAAAATAAAACAGAAAATTCAGTACCAGTTTCCGATAAAACTAAAGAAGATTATAGCTTTATTTTAATTCTGCGTGGTGTCGTTCACCCTCCTCTTAATCAATACGATAATAAGGAGCATGGTAAGAATGTTAGTTTGTAGAGTTAACAAGTTAACGCAGGAGATACCAAATTTGGTTGTGAATAACATTATGCCGGTGCTTCCGATGAACGTTGTGTTGCGTGTAAAGAGCTTCAGAAAACGGGAGCACCGTGAAAACCATGGAGCAAAAGAAACAGAGATACACCACAACTAGAAAAAGCAGATGACTTTACCAAATGTGCTATTCTAGGCAAATGCAAATCACTTTACTAGCAAACCGCCAAAATTACGTTGTTTTAAGCCAACTATCCTTCATAATTTATTGATAGAAATTGGATTTAGATTAAGAAAGATAAAGTAAATATAAACATTTACATATAGGATATCGTGTGATGCAGAACCAGATATTACACCTGCTCCCGATAGATATGAAGGTACAAACTAATGATTTATATTTTAATTATTCGGAATTTTACCCGGATTTTTCTTCGGTGTTTAAACATTGTTCCAACAGTATTCGAAGAGTAAACCTTTCTATTACACTATAAACACAAGATATTCAGTCACCAGAATGTGTTTATATCCGTCATCACTCAGATATAAACATGCATAAATATGTGTGTGTGTATGCATGAATGAATAAGTGTATTTATTGACATAACAATATCATACATACAATTTCAACAATCGCACTGGTCCACAGACCGTACGTGCCTTCGTAATACACATTAAAACAATATTAAAACAACAACAAAGAATTAAAAGACTAAACACGAAAATAAAAAGGCGAAATGTAATACACAATCAAAAGCAATATTAAAACAACAATAAAGAATTAAGAGTGAAACCGAAAATAAAAATACCAAGGTGTTCAAATATAGCAATTTAAATTTACAGCACAGAGTACATCTTCATAAATGCATCCTCTTATAATAGATAATTGCACTTAAAAGAGATATATACACAACATAAAACTATAGCACAACAGTGACCTAAGTATGACATAGCATATATGTATGAAGAACATTGTAGTCACTTTGGTTTAGTTGATCTTATGCCTCCCCCCTTCTCTATCGGCAGTCTCCTCAGATCTCAGCTGTCTTGCCTTAAGTATAAATTTACCTAGCCCGTCCATGTTTTCCGTGCCTGCCAGTAGCGTCCAACATGCTTCTAGCCCTACATTCGCGGTATATTTCCCGCCATTCCTCCGTACCCCTACATCTTGGCAAGATGTGAGTCCACGACTCTTCCTCCTCGCAAATGTGACAGATTCGTGTACAATTCTCGTCAGAAATTTTCGTGCTCCTCCATGCTCCTAGTCTAATCCACGCGAGCCCCTCTCTAATGAGTTTGGTACATGTTTTGATGTGTTGCTCCATACCCCACTCCGATTTTAGCCCAGACTGTACTTCTAATGTAACTTTCTCTGTGCATTGCGCAATTATTTGATGACTGTCAATATCACAGAGGCGGTTCTTAATTTTCCTCCAAATACTCCGCCTGTTTGCCTGCCCCGCTATCAAATGTATCCCATCCCAATGGTTTCCAACCCTTTCTTTTATTTAAATGCCCACGTCGAATTACCTTCCATTTGCAATTGTTCACGGTAGCAGACTGCCCTAATTAGAGATTGGTTTCCGTGTACGATTCTCATCCAATATTTAACTGCTCTGATTTTGCACACTGTCGTTTCCCTATGTGCCCCGTAGTTTGCCGTACCCCTCCTTACACCCAGAATTCCTTTCAAAAATTGGGTCCTCACTTGGTCCTTATTCCCTGTTAGTTCCCACCCCCATATTTCTCCTCCATATGTCATCGTGGATCTAACTGTCGCTCCGTACATAGTTTCTATTAAGGTTATGGATATTATTGGGTATTCTGCAGCGTATTCGGAGAGCTTCCGCCGCTTCACCCTTGCCTTGTGTTTCGTGATGTCAATGTGTTTTATCCATTTTCCGTTCATTGTAAATGTGAGTCCTATGTACATCTGTCCTGCACATGTCCAAGTCTCCTCCCTGCTATAAACAGAACCATTTTTGAAAGTCGTTGCCTTAGTCTTATTCACATTAACTGTAAGTAGCCATTCATCGCAATAATTCTTAAATTTGTGCAGTCCTCGTTGCAACCCGTTTACTGTCGTAGAGCACAATACTAAATCGTCTGCGTATAAAAGTGCTGGGATCTGCAAATGTACTACTACTGGTGCTTGGATATTCTCTGCTATCATTGCATCAGTAATATCATCCACAAAGAGATTAAATAGCAAGGGAGATAAAATACAACCCTGCCTCACTCATCTACTCCCGACACTCTGTTTTGGCCGTACTTTACACAGGATTCGACATTTTGATAGATTGCCTGCAATGCTCTAATCATTTTACTTGATAATCCTTTGTGCCTAGTTTTTACCTTAATGCATTTCGATTGATAGAGTCAAATGCCTTCTTAAAGTCCACAAATGCACAATGAAGCTTTCCCCGCTTAATTAACAGTTGTTTCGTCCTTAAAGTGTCTAATATAAAAGCATCATCTACGGTACTGCGTCCTTCTCTGAAACCTATTTGAAACTTTTGAAAGTTTGAAAAATTTAGATTCCCAGTCCTTTTTTACGGTTATACAACACTCTACAATAAATGTTATCCATAATTGGCAACAGAGTAACCCCCCTATAGTTATCCGGATTCCCAATAGATCCCTTCCCTTTATAAATGGGATCAATAATGCCCTTTTCCCGACAGGTAGGGTAATTCCCCTCAATAAACAATCTGTTACATATCTGGAGCATACTCCTACCAAACTCATTAACATTGGCTGCGGCTTTAAAAACCTCCGGGGGCAACCCGTCCAACCCTGGAGCTTTGCCTACCTTCAGACTCCTCAGCGCCTGTACTATTTCTCGTGCTGATATTTCCTCGCCCAGTATTGGGATCTCAAGATTTCCCAAAATTTGCACTTCCCTTATAAAAAATTCCTTCCCCTTCACCTTCCCCGAATATTCCTATAAAATGCATTGCCCATTTTCTGGGAGAAATTCCGTTGGGTACCTGACGGTTGCCTCCTAAATGTTTACTACTTACCACATCTCAGCGTTATCCCCCCATGTTAAAACATTACTAATTTTCTGAGTAATTTTGTCTTGCCACGTAGTTCTCTTTTCCCGTATGAGCTGTTTATACTCCCTTCGCTTTTTTGTAAAACTTTTCCTAATGTCATCTGAATTTTGACAGAGCCTCCTCTGCTTGTTTCTTTACGGCTCTGCATTGCTGGTCATACCAACAATTGGATCGTTTTATCTTACCATGCATTTGGACTTTCATTGTCCCCGCAGCCGTTGATATTTTATGTGTTAGTTCCTTCTCTGTGTCTGCGTTCCTTTCACTTAATCCTCTTTCCAATTTATCAACAAATATTTCTGTTTCACCCGGTTTCCATATAAATTTACTAATTAATCTCCCTTCGTCCCCCTGTCCCTGTTCAGGTGCATGCGCCTCCATGGCCGTCTGTATATTCAGTTCCAGGGCAACCGGACAGTAATGCGACTCGATACGATCCCCCACCCAAAAATTTATAATTCTACCAATTAAACCCTGATTTATTAAAATAAAATCTATTACAATACCCCCATTTTCATTTATGTAAGTGAGTTCTCCTTCTCGATCTTCACCGTACTTGCCATTCACTATTTATAAAGAGAGGGCATCACAGAAAGCAAGTAATTTTCTTCCCTCCACATTAATAAAACTATCCTTGCTCTTTCGTTGCCCTTAGCGGAATTCCTCCCCCCATTGATGACCCCCGTTAGAGAAATATTCTCCCCTCCTAACCTCGCATTAAAATCTCCAAAGAGAATTAATTCAGTGCCTGGAAAATTTTCCTGTAACTGCCCTAACGTTTCGGTTAAGTCACTGAAGAAATTCCTGTTTGCATACTTCGACGTTTTTGGCTGGCTATATAATCCTATACCTATTATATGTACTCCTCCTGTGCCAAAGATACAGAAATCACCCCTTCCAAACTGATTTCTAATTTAGTTATCTCGGCCTTTAGTTCAGACCTGAATGAAACTGATACCCCCCTGGCCACCTTCCCCTCCTTCCCCGTGTTTCCCTTCCCCTACTAAAACTATGGAAGTTAGCAAATGCTACATTTTGTCCGTTTTTCAACCAAGTTTCTGTTAAACATACAATGTCAAAATTATTAAGGAAAGACAAGAAATTCTCGCTACCCAACCTTTTTTCGAAGCCTTCGATGTTCCACGTGACAATCCGCAGAGAAGGGGTTGGGTCCTATTGTTTACTTTCTGTTGGTCTTCCTACGACTTGGCTGACCCTTTGTCGAGCTGTTGTCAGCCTAAGGGTACGGAGGGGCGTTGTTGCTGGCTTCTCCGGCGAAGGATGTCTCACCCTCCTCTCCCCTTTGCCCCTGCCTGACGACATAACAAGATGCACCTTTTGTGGTTCTGCTGAGGAATCTGCTACCTGCTGGGCTGATGTACTGGCTACCTGCTCTTACTGCCCTGTCCTGGGTTCGGTTTCCGCACTACTTCTAGGCTGTTCCATGCGCTCCAACTCCTGTCGGTTCCAGACTCGCCCGCTAATAATGAGCCTCTCATAACGCAATACGGCATGACAGCCCTGCTTCCTGGCCTCAAACATGTGTCTCTTTAAGAACTCTCTTTCTTCTCGTCACGCTGGCTAAAGTCCTCGCTAATGCTTATGCCCGTTCCCCGCAAATAACGAGCATCTCGAAGGATGGCCACCTTCAGCTTATAATGGGCCAGTTTACATATAATAGCTCGCCCTAAATTGCCACGTCGACCTATACGATGGGCTCTCTCCACATCAAACTCGCGAAGTTCGAGTCCTATTTGTGAGATGACACTTTTCACTATTTGCTCCGTCATCTCCCAACTCTCTCCCGCTTCTTCTGTCACACCATATAACACAAAATTATTTCTACGAGACTGGTTCTCTATATAGTCCACTTTCTCTTCAAGAGCACGCATTCGAACTGGCACATTCTCCACGGCACTTTCCAGCGATTTTAGGCTGCACTTTTCAAATCCTAAACGCATTTCATCCCGCAACTGTTCAATGAGTTCCCGTACGCTCTACATTGTCGAACTTCTTCCAGGTAGCTACGAGCAAGACACTAAACACGACCATCCTCTTTCACACTCGGACTGCAACTCCTACGTATGCATGTATGTATATATGCATGCATGTATGTGTATGTGTATGTATGTATTTATGTATGTATGTATGCATGCGGTCGTCTCCTTAGCGCGGTGGTAGCGCAGCTGCTTACCAAGCGGGAGACCTGGGTTCGATCCCCAGTACTGGCGCTGGGAGACCTGGCCCGGGGTGCACTCAGCCTCGTAAGGTCCCTGGGGGGCCAATTGAGGAGCTACTTGATGGAGAAGTAGCGGCTCCAGGTCATGAGGACCGCATTAACCGGCCGGGAGGGACTCGAGGCGCTGACCACGTCTCACCCTCCAATACTGCACCCCATCCATGACGTCTGTAGTGGACCGAGATGGGGGACGCAGCGGCCGGGCGGTAGGCCAAGGTTCCCCGTGAGCTGTCGTGCCATGGAGTTATATGTATGCATGCATGCATGTTATACAAAAGCATAATGCACGTTGGATGTTCTGCTATGGAAAATAATCTGTAGATCTTAATTTTATGTAGCTGTCCTGTGAAGTCTTTTTCATTGTTTTTATAAAGTGGAACTGCTGAATCTGAAATAATACAAATTGATATAATATTATAGGTGATATACTTTTATAAGACTACGGATGTTTAGGGCAAAATTGTTTAAGAGGGACAATGAAAATCGCTTCAGAAATTCTGGAAAGTAATTTCACGGATAGATATGTAAACAGGAAAGTGTCGCTTGATTGAAAGGGGAACGACTTTCCAGTGTTCGAAAGAGTGATGGAATGTTTTGGAAATATGACAATCATGCTTAAGTCTCTTGCGTCTGCGCTCAAACAAGCATCTTCTAGCTGCATATACAGTGAAGTTTTGTTGGGCGACTTTCTCTCTGCCTATTGCGTGCCTACCTGTACTCTCTTGTTTTTTGTTCTTTTCCATTTGACATAAGCGCGAAGAAAAGTGGAATGCCGGACTTCCGCCGACACCAACGAGGTAACACTATTCTGGAGCAGCCCAATAGTTTTATGAAAAGTTCCGATGGTTCTAGCTAAATTAAAGCTAGATTTGGGAGCCAAAGGTGCCAGTAATTGTTGCATCCCTTCGTAAACCCTATCCCTGCGGCTCCCTCTAAGCCTAGCTCTACCACGAAATCCGAGTCTCCCCCCCCCCCACCCTCCTCCGTGTGATGTTACGGCAGAGGAATTGAGCTGACCCCGTTGTGACATTCAAAGTGGAAGTCCCGGCGTTGTGACAATATGTTATGCGTCACATTTTTCTAGCGCGAAAGTTACTTTGGTGTGCCATCTAACTAAATAAAATATGAAAATATGCGAAGTTCATTTGTAGGGATTTACAAGATCAACACCAGGGTATTAGAAAATGATTGTGCATCTGTCATACCCAAGTAATGTCAAAACATCATTTTCAACTTTTGCTATTAATTTTGGGGTGATTAAAATAAATTTTTGAGGTTTTAGGTGCCAAGTCTTTCTGCATCTAATAAATGTATAGCATTGTATAATATTTCGTACCAAAAAACTTGGCAACTCAAACTTCTGATGCACTTTTCTCCCAAGGTTTTGATTGCAGTCATCATTTTTCTGTGGTAATTAACAGATAATTTGAGGTTGTGAGTGAATACAATTAAAATTTGTTACCAAAAATTCAGAAGGGGAAAAAATAAATTTGGTTAATAGAATGCAAAACAAAAGACAAATGGTAGTTTGTGGAATCAAATAAGTAGTTTTCCCCTCTAATTTTTGGTAACAAATTTTAATTGTGTTCACAACTTCAAAATATATGTTAAATACCACAGAAGAAACAATGGCGGCATAACAATAAAAACTTTGCGACAAAAATGCACCAAATTGCATTGCCAAATTTTTGGTTGGAGACACGGTGTGATTTAGGTTACTTTTTCATAAAAGTTTATGAATTTACCCTAAATAGTATACACTTATTAAATTAAGAATCTCTTTGTCTCTGAGACCCCCAAATTTCATTTCAATTAAGCAAATTATGGTAACAAAAATTGAAAATGAAGTTTTCACATTATTTGGACATGACATGTACATTCCCCTTCTGGTGTCCTTAATGCTTCGAAATTCCTTCGTCTGCTCATTTCTAACAACGCTTCATTTGGTATTAAATACAGCTGAGTGCTTTTTGAGTATCAATCACAAAACTAGGTCCATGTATCTTAGCTTGAAGCCATTTCAATATTTATCGCAATTATCTTATATGCATCGCTGATAACTCCAAACTGATAATGGGTGCATAATTCTATGACTGTAATATGTCAAATGCCAACTTCTTGGGACACACTGTACCTAAGCAGAAACAAACTTATTTTGCAGCTTAAGGGGAAAATAAATGACTGGAATTGCAGAGAAAAATGACACGTTTGTTTTCTTTATATTTACAGCTTATATACAGCACCAACGTTTTAAATATAGCTCCATCTGCCATTTCGTACTATGAACTCTGCACCACCTAACACAACAAATCATAACCCTTACACATTTCGGACTAAAGAGATAAACTCCCCATCTTTTGTGGGAGCTTTTGTATAAAAGTAGTACTACTATTAAATATAGAAAGCTCTATGTACTTTAGCTATGTGATGATCTTTTTTTTTTCTTTTTTTCCCTTTTTTTTTAGTGTATGAGAGTTTGTTTTTTTAAATTTTGCTTTGAAACTCTTTTAATGTGAATGAAGATGTATAACTGATACAGTTTCTCCATAAAGATAGGTAAATTATATTTTAGAATAATGAAAACAATGTCAATTCTACTGTGGGTTTTCTTTGTTTGTTCTTTAAGTGCAGATAAATTGTAATTCAACGGTAGTGCAAATGACACAGGAAGTCTCAGCTTCCTGAATAAATCAAACTGATGCATAAAAGTGAATAAGTAAGCTTAAAAGGCTTAATTATTTACATCCGGGAAAATATTTAGAATTATTATCCTAAACATCTTGCAATAAATGGGTCAAAACATAGCACATTTAACATTAGTAGGATAGAGCTTTTTATCTTTTAGTTTATTTCTGGAATTCTATTTCATTGAACTCTCAAATCATTTTAAATGCTGCGTTGCTTTGACGGTTCTTTGGGGATTTGTTTCCATGAATTTTATATCGTTTTAAAGTGCTGAAGGCGTGAAAGTGATGAGGTGTGCAATTTCATAAATATTTTAGTCTAGATACACTTATCTGACGTCTGCTTAATTTAATATTTAATTCATTCACACATTAAATTTGTATGAGCTTTGTGAACATGAGTGAATTCGTAACACCAATTCCGTACCTTCCGTTTAGAAACAAAATTGGCATTTAATCAACCATGTTGCTACGTTCTACTTAAATCTAATTAGGGGTATTCACAAAGGTATGTTTAAGTAGAACATAGATGGACAATAATGTCCAATGGAAAGCCTTGAGTAGTTCAGAGTATTAGAATTATATCAGGAGAAGCGTATATAGAAGCATGTGTAGTACACTTATGGAGGAGCTCCAGAAGCCTGCATCACTGCATCGCAGGTAAGCCACAAGAGAAACTTGTACTTTTAACCTTACCTTTGGGAGGAAAGAATGAGAAACTACCGGAAGGGCGAAGAGATACAAACGACCAATTGCATCAGCAAGGATGGGTCCCTAACGATTACAGATGGAGTACATCATGGTGGCTGTAGGAACACTGATTAGACTTGCTATAAATCTGTGGTGTGAAGGAATATTGATCAGAATTAGTACAAGTTTGTAGTTTGTAGGTATGTTGAGTAGAATTAGTACAAATATGTAGTTTGTAGGCATGTTGAGTATGTAGTTTGTGGGAATATTGATTAGAATTTATACAACTTGAGGTTTGTGGAAATATTGAATTTCATTCCTACAAGCTGTGGGCAGAATTCATAAAAGGTTGTGGTTTGTGGCAATATTGATTAGAATTCCTACAAGTTGACATTCGCAGAAACATTGAAGTGAAGTCCTAAAAGTAGTGATTTGTGGCAATATTGATTAGAATTCTTAAAATTTGTGGTTTGTGCTAACATAAAATTGTATCCCCAAAAGTAGTAGTTTGTGGGAATATTGAATTTAACCCGAAAAGATGTGGATTGTGGGAGTATTGAAGTGTATTCCCCAAATTTTTAATTTTGGGTAACCTTGAACAGTATCCGTAAAAATGTGTGGTTTGTGGGAATATTGAACTGTGTCCCTAAAAGTTATGGTTTGTAGGATTATCTACTGAATTAATTCCTATAGGGAGAAAACTTCCGCTCCCGGTTATAATAGCCTTGGAATTGTGTAACCATATGCTGAATGGCGTCGTTAAAATGTTACATTGTTTAAAAGTAAATACGCCAAGTTCTTTGTAAGACACTGTTAACGTATTCAAATGTTAATATCCGCCGACGTGAACATTCGTCCATCGCGTTTTGTAAAAATTTGTGTTTCTTCAACGCCCTTTACCTTTCTCCAAATGAGATTTGTGCTAAACCGCCTCATCTTATGAATACGTTTGTTTTTCTCCTCAAATCCTCTAAAAATGTAATGATAAAAAATACAATTAAGGTTCGTATGGAAAGCTCTACAGGCATTGTGTGGAAGTAGAAGACGATAACTCTCTGAAAAAGGACTTTTTTCGTTTACATCAATGCCAATAATATAATCACGAAGTTCATATAATGTACCTGTTGCACCCTGGTTTCTAAAGCACTGTAACACAAAATGTCTTTTTTGAGTCACCTAATTATTTACTTGCTGTTACTTATAACTTATTTATTTTGGTAGAGCTAAGACAGTTTGACCTTATCTTCCGCTCAACCAAAAAGAAAAATTCTAAATACAGTAATAGTAAAGCTAAAATACATGCAAATTCACATAGAATAGAAGTAGTAAAAATATCAGAACAATAATAATTTAAAATATACAGAATCTAAGCGAAACTAATAGACACAGAATAGAAATAACACAAACATTAAAAGAGAAATACTAATTAGTTGAAAATATATCCGCACGACGTTGAATTAATGAACACAGAATACAAATAACATAAGTATTGGTACAATAATAGTTAATTCTACGTATACAAAGTTAAGTGAAACGAATGAACACACAATAAAAATAATTAAAAAGAAATAATAATTAATTGAAAATATACAGAAACAAACTGAAAAAACACCAAATATGTTCTATTTTGAACACAGAATAGAAATAATACAAATATTAAAACAACAATAATAATAATAACAACAACAATTAATTTAAATTATACAGAAGCTAAGTAAAACTAAAGTTCACACAACAGTAATAATAATAATAATAATAATAATAATAATAATAATAATAATAATAATAAATAATAATAATAATATATATTATTATCATATATATTATTATTATTATTAGTATTATTATTACTGATCGAAAAACAAAAATAATTTTATAAAAATATGGAAAAACTATGTTAAAAGTAATAAGTATCATAAAAATACAAGTACACTCTTAGTAAAAACTGTAGTAACTCAGTAGTCAATCTGTTGACTATTTTCTCCTCCATTCCTTATAAATTTGTATTTTATACAAGCACAACGAAACTAAGATACTTGTATATGTAAAATCAGGCATTTGAGTTAGAAGCCAGGGTGCGATATGTTTCTGTGACTTAACAAACCCTGCATGTCCCCATAGCCGCGATAGCTAAAGGGACCCGATTTGGTGCTTCGCGGCGCAGGGGATCGGGGGTTCGAGTCCTGCCTTGAGTGTTTATATGTTTTTAAAATGTGTATATGTGGGCGTATTGGAAGGAAACAGCAAAACGGTAATCAAACAGCAAACAAAGTAAATGTTAGAAGAAAAAAATAAGAAACAGACATTAACTTTCACGGTTGTTACTAGTGACATAGAAATAAGAAAACGATCGACGGATTCTGTAGAATGACATTTCCTGATGAAGACATTATTGAAAACAGTACTTTTGCGAATTTGTTTAAGCCTTCCTGTTCAGGCCTTAAAACCTTGCTTATTGAAAAGGTTAATATTCTAAACAAAGAATAGAGATAGCAATTTTAACTACTCCGGATTAAGCTTATGCACAACACTTCACTTAAACCTACAAAACCTCAAGAACTGATACATCCCAAAGCCCTCACATTGAAGGAATTTGCCCATTTTCATTATTCACAGATTTATGATTTTGCATAAATTCACAGAGATCTCTTGAATTAATGGCATTCTCAAGTTTTCAGAAAACGTTTTAATTCACCATTTACCTTTTTAGTTTATGTACAAACTCCAGAGGTTTTTAAGAGTGCCTTTTAACTACTGAACAACGGAGAAAGCTTAAAATTCAGTACTTCATTACAACACTGACGTACAGAGCCAATTGGCTCAGTGGCTCAGGCGTTTCGTCTAGACTGGTATTACGGAGGTCCTGGGATCGATTCCCGCGTCTGGCCTCACTGACTCATGTGTTTTTAGGGAAATTCCCGGGTCACTAGGCGCATGCTGGGATGTTTCTTCATGCTCAAATTCCTGTCCTTTCATTTCGACTCCATTTCATTCAACCGGTCTCTTTCAGGGTTGTAAATGTCGGCAAGGACTGCAGTGATGTCATCCTTTCGTGGCGGTGACTCCGCTCTGAAAATACAACTCTCGGCGGCGGGATGGCGTTGGAAGTCGTCGTAGATCCAGGGAGTTTGGGCAGACCTGAGGCGTGGGTTTCAAGATCTCGCAGTGTCGGAATGAGGAACTCCTTGGAATATGTTAGGGATCATATACTCTTCCTCCGCCGTCCGATTTCGGCCACCCTTTGAAATTACTGTCATCACATCCTATCACCCTGGGGACTGACGTAAAATAAGCCAATGGCCGCAGTGCGGAATCGCCTCCGGCATCACACACATACGGCATTCAAGTAAAGATGTACTGGCCAGATCAAATTCAGGATGAATTCGGTGATTCTAAACATCCAGTGTTTAAAATTGCCACATTTTCAAATGACATTAAGTGAAATAGCTCTCAACTCTGAAACCAGTTTTTCAGAATACTGATTTTAAATTCGAAAATTTAAAGCGCACTTAAGAGATATCATATTCACATATTCAATAAACTATACGCATATGCGTTTTATCACTATTTCGGCCAAGGAGATTCTATATACCAGGTGGCTCAACTGTCCCCATTTGATGTGTGCAGATATCCTTTCGTGCATTAAAGGAGTTACAGAACTCAACGGGGCTATTTCAAATAAGAACTAGCTAGTGAAAACCTGGGCGAGAACGAACTTCGTTTTACACCTCGCTATTACCGCGACCCGCGCACAGTCACCGCTGTTAGCAAGACATGTAAAGCGAGGTTACTCTTGCCAGTACTTCAATGGCAGGTTTACTTGAAATGGCCCCGTTAATTTCTGCTACTCATTAATGCACCAAGGGATATCTGCACACACCAAATACGGGGCAGTTGGATCACCTGGTATAAGGTATAAACTAATTAAGTGTTCGCTGCGTGCGCTTATGTGTGTGTTTGTGTGTGTACGCGCGCACGCACGCACGGTAGCAAAATGTAATCCAGGATAAGCAGTAGTTTGGGATTCAAGAAGAACGCAGTGATGCTGTCTCCGTGCCACTGTTTTAGTCCCCTTTTAAAAATTAAATGACGATATATCTCGTGATATATAAAAAAGAAGTATATATCTGCAAAATGACAGAAAGTTAACAAATAGGGGAAAGAAGTGGTAATCAAACAAAGGCTGGATACTTTATATTATTAGAAATCCTTTAACAGCAACTTACACTCGCGTGAAGAGTATGCAAAATGGAAGTGGTTAGGTTAACGCCAAAACAGAATAAAACTGACAGATTTAAAAGATAATTGCCCCTTTCAGTTCTTCAAAAACGGTATATTTAGGATATAAAACCTGATTTTTAAATTGGGATGAATAACGTATTTGTGTGTTAGAAACTTTTAAAATAATAAAATACAAATCTTTATACCAAAGATCCAATCACAGATTTCTCAATTTTTTACGCTTTTAGCTTAATTCCTGTTCTTTATTATATGGAAACGTAAACGCTGAACCTCAACACTTAAAATATCCAGTGAAAAATAAGGTTTATGTTTTCTTGACTTTTTTAAATCACACTCCTTATGTTCTAATTCTCAGTTTTTCAAATACGTATTTCTATTCAACATAAATTGAAATACAGATTATTGACATCAATGGGATGAATATGTTAGATGATCATTTTATTGTTTCCAAAATACGCAGTCGGCTCCGTAGTCGAGTGGTTAGACACTCGTTTCTCATCAAGGGGCTCGGGTTCAATCTCAGTGTGCCGTAGGTGGGATTAGTGGTTGACAAAATCGGCGTCTGGGAAGGTTTTCTCTGGGTTGTCCGGTTTCCCCACCATTTGGCTTGCATACGCTTGCACTTAAAGATAACGTCAATGTGATTCTTTGAATAGTTCTTTATTCGAGTTTACTTGGCGAGTAACGCTGGATGGGATGAGCAGGTAAATTCTGTATCTAAGAAAGCGTGGAAAACACTGCACTTCCTAATGAGGATTTTAAAAAGGGGGAGTGCAAAGTCCAGGAAAATCGCGTATAAGTCCTTAGTGCGGCCGATCATGGAATTTGGAGTAACTTGGTGGGACCCGTATAGCGTAAATCAAATTGATTCGTTAGAAAAGATCCAGAGAAAGGCTATAAAATTCATAAAAAGGGGTAAATATTTTGGGCCTACAAACGCTGAGGAGATAAAATGGAAGCCGTTGAAAGTTAGGCGTGCGAAACAGAGGTTGTGCACTTTATTTAAAGCTTACGCTGGCTTAAACGCATGGGAGGACGTTACTGACAAACTGGAAAACCCTACTTACTATGCACGAAACGATCATCCGTTCAAAATTAAGGGTAGAAGATACAAAACTGACGTGGGAAAGTTCCCCTTTGTTAATAGAACTATAAAAGACTAGAATGAATTGCCTGGAGCAGCCTTTCGGGGTTGTCCTCTGTCTCTGAAGAAATTTAGGAGAAATCCCTGATATTAATGTTGGACAATTTTTGTAAATATTCCTAAAATGAAATGCTTGTGATTTTATATTGTTGTAAATACAAATGTTAAAATTTGTTGGTGATTCTAATTATGAAATTAATTAATCTGAATTGAGAGAAAAATTAATGTTTTCATATTTGTTGTAAATATCTATTATATCTAGCTTACAAAGCCATAAACTGGCAGCTGTGATTTATTGTTTATATATCTTGTATACATATATAACTCTGCCACCGGGTGATACCCACTTGCAGAGAAATAAATACATACATATACGTCCATTTTGTATATAAAATGCGTTCAAATGTTCAAGTGTATTAAAAATGCAGTGCTAGAGTGGAAGTATGCCCTTGAGAAATTGCTATTTTGTTGGTCACAAACTTATTCTCAATATTTATCTTTACATTTTTGAAACAGTATAGAACTCTCAATAACATTTTGATTTTTCTTCTTCTACTTCAAGCAGTAGGCTTAAGCCCGTTGCGGCTTCGTTATTTGTTGTAGCTATCTTTTTCCTACTCAGCCAATACTTCTTTTTCCAGTAAGTACATGTTCATGAATTCCCTTCGGAAGTGTATCTTGGCTCATGGTTGTACTGTTCCCACCATTTCTGTTTATATTGATCTACAGTTTCTAACAGGCTTCTAACACTTAGGTTGTTTTTTTTATTTCATCATCCCTGATGTGTTCCAATCCGCTACGCTTCGGCGAAAACGCATTTCGGCTGCCTGTAATCGGCTCCAATCTTTCTCCTTTAAGGTGCAAGTTGCACTTCTGTATAAGACTGATGGTATTGCCATAACTTTATGTAATTTAATCTGTGCATCTCACCTTGTCTTATTGTGGATTGTCCCTCATATATTCTTACATTTAAAATTCTGTGATCAATATCTTTTTCTCAAGTATAAGTTATGTGAGAGCACAGAAACTTAAAGTCTTACCTCTTTCTATAATATAATGTTTCACCACCACCTTTTACCTACGAATGCAATGGAATTATTTTTGTTTTCTCTTTGGAGATGGTTAAATACATGTCTTTCGTAATTTTATACAATTCAAACAGCTCCTGTTGTAAAATATCCTCATCACTAGCTAAAATAACATGTTCATCAGCAACGAGGAAATTTATTTTAGTTTTTTCTTTTGTAAAAAAATATCATATACATTAAAGTTCAATTTTCATATTTCTTCATCAAGGTAAAGATTAAAAAGTGTAGGCGACACACTTCAGCCCTGTCTTACTCCTAGATTTACTGTTTCGTTATACAATTTTCCTTCTTTGGATCTATAGTATAAGGTGGAATTCTATACATACAATTTATGTCAATTAAATATTGAATGATGCCTCTTAATTCCAATATTCTGCAAAGCTTTTCTCTGTCTGCATTATCAAACACTTTCCGATAGTTCAGAAATAATACATGTAGCTCTTTATTAAGTTCTTTGCATTTTCAATCATTTGTTTTATTCTGAATATATTGTGAATACATAAACTTCCTTTTTGAAATCCTGACTGTTCTTCCAGGAGGTTGCTTTGAACAATAACTCGTAATCGTTTCGTTATTATTTTTGCGTAAATTATGTACGCTTCCTTTAACGTAAACGTAACTCCATGGCACGACAGTCCACAAGGGACCTTGGCCTACCGCCCGGCCGCTGCATCTCCCATCTCGGCCCGAAGGCGTCATGAATGGGGTGAAGTGTTGGAGGGTGAGACTTGATCAGCGCCTCGAGTCCCTCCCGGCCGGTTAATGCGGTCTTCTCGATCTGGAGCCGCTACTTCTCAATCAAGTAGCTCCTCAATTGGCCCCCAGGGACCTCATCCCGGACCAGGTCTCCTAGCGGGGCAAAATTCCCTAAGTCGGCACCGGGAATCTAACCCAGGTCTCCCATTTGGCAAGCAGTCGGCTACCACCGTTCTAAGGAGACGACCACGCCTCCTTTAACAAGCTGAATAATAATAAAATGATATTTTGATGCCTTTAGAAATTATAAAGCTAGTTTTACTTCAGTAATAGAGTAACATGTAGATCATAAAGAAACTTCATCCCTAAGCTTCCCAGATTATCATTAAGTGTTTCACAAATTTTAGGAACCCTATACACAAACTACAAGATCTCGTAACATCAGGGTTGTAAACATGCAAATAGTAACTGTGAAGTTGCTTGCCAAGAGTTTCTCGCCTCACGACACAAAATGACTTTGTGCACTTCATTCTAGAACATCTATAAAAGTGCCCTACAATTTCTAGTATGATTCTCGGGAACCTTGCTGATCATGTATGTGAATTGTCTCGGCAATAAAACGGAAGTAATAAAAATGATAACTCTGCAGCGCTTTGTACGTACCTCGGAATTGTAACTTGCATCTCCAGAGTTAAGTTTTATTTCCGGAGTTCTAAAGAAACACATCTCAGCAACGTCATGATATAACATTTATAGTCGACATTCTGATAGATGTAGATTTAGTTGACGGTATAAGAAGCTGGCAGGTTAACAGAATCACAACGATGGTAAAGATAACAAGAGTGTGCACTGGGAAAAAGTTTAACCAGTCAAATTGTTGAATAAGATATACTAAAAGAATGATGATAAAAACGTAACCGAAAGTTGTAATCCCTTGAATGAGCCATTTTAATAGCTAACAGCAATTGTGTTAAAAACAAATAATTGCTAGACTGTGTATTTAGTCAGCGTTTTTCTTTTGTTTTGTTTTCAAAATTTAAATATATTGGGTGAAGAAGAAGGGTTTTGCCAGTTTATAGGAACTTTCATTTAAAAAGTAAGCAAATATTTGTGATTACAACTGTAAAAATAAGAAGGTCTTCATTGCTCACAAATTTACTCGCACTTCTTTTGCTTGCAAGGGTGTTTTCATAGTTTAGTTGAAGGCATTGTGCGTGGGAAAACATATCTTAAAGTACTAAAATGATGTTGCATTACAAATGCGGAGAAAAGGGTTTCCTCAGAAAGCTTAATTCTGCGATAACATGGAGCTTGTAATACATTAATGTGTTGTTAATACATGGAAAGCTATGAAAAATTAATCTGAGTCAGTTATAGCACACACGTACTTCAATAGGCCCTCTACATTTACACATTCCGCCTTCAAAATCCCGGTCATCTCTTAATTATGCCTATTTTTAAAATGGCTGTAAATCAAGAACTCAGTACAGTAAGCTGTTCAACCTCTACTCGGCTGAGTCGGAGTATTCACGCGTAATCAATCAACTACAGTCATCGGAGGCCGGCTGGAGGGGGAATGTGATACACAGTACAGGAGACGCTCACAGCATAAGTGATTGAGCAACAACCTGTCACTTCTTTCAGCCCTGACGACAGATTGTTGTCAGTGCTGAACTGCAATGCATACAGGCATAGCCCTGTAGTTATGAGTAACTAGCTGCTCTTTGGCGGGCAGCCAGGCTAAAACAGCCTGCAGTTAAGTGTAAAACGATATCATACACTTGTCAAATACGTTTTAATCATTCAAGATGGTAATTATTGGGAGGTTGGAGAGGAGACAAGTTTGAGAATAAAATTTAATGACCGTTGACGGCATTTATACAGTTATATGCTTAAAATTGTTTGTCAACCACTACAGCTCACCATATACTCGCCACGCTTGCGTAACACTATGCGCACTTATCATTGGACGCTAAATGTTTGAAAATAAAATAGTTACAAATAAACGGAGGTTAGAGATGAAAGCATAGAATATCACACTCTTTATGCAGTATAAATAGAGCGAGTTTTGTCTAGTTCTAGGGGGTTTGTTTCTTTCCTTCCGACAGGCACGCCAGTGCACACATATACAAACATATTGACTCTCTGAAGTATCTTTGAACACAATAAAAAACTTTTTTTCTTAAATTTTCATACAAAAATATCCTAAAAGGATCAGAATTTGGTTCCTTGACCAAACAGTTTTCCAGATATTATTGACAATTCACGTAAGCAATTTTCGAGTACGAAAAAATGGAAGAGCTTCGAGTTTTATAAGGAATGAAGAGAAGCACGCAGAGCGTTGAGGCCAATTGCCCCTTATTCTGAAAAGTATTTCATCTTTATGTTAACAAATGATACGTCAACAGCAGACTTCGACTAACAACACGTATATACCTCTATCAACTATGGTAGCCCGACACCGGTATAAAACTAAAAAATTTCCTCATTTGGTAGTTTATTTTATCCTTTAACTTATAAGCTTTAAGGTCTATGGAAGGCTCATGTGCTACAGCAAAACATCATCGGAAGTCACAAATATATTATAAAATATTTCTAGCTGATATTTTAAATAAAGCATCAACATTGTGATATTGGAATTGAAACTATAAAAGACACCTCGCCTCTCACCTAGACGACCCGGGTTTGATTCCAATTGACCGCATGCGAGATTTGTGGTGGACAAAGCGGCGCAGGGGCGGGTTCTCCTGTTTTCCCCGCCATCGCATTCCACCGGTGCTCCATCTTCATTCCATGTTTCATCAGTGTCATCACCTGCGGTGGCACAAGTAGTAAAAGCGAGCGTTAAACACTGTCTAAAAAAACTATAAAATAGGAGTTTTGTAAACAGATGTTATATGTAATTTTGACCAACTCTGTTACAGCGTTTTTAAGCGTTTGATGAGAAATAGCTCGCTTGTTTCAGACAGATGGTCTTAAGAGTTACCCACACAGTAACCTGCCTTTAATGCTTGATCTGATGAATAGCTTTAATATTTCCTAATAATCCGATCACCTCAGCTTTATTAGATGTTTGCTGCCATGTAGACCTTCATTTATTGAAAGCCATTTCCAAACCAATACTGGCAAAATCTTTCGTCAGGTCGGTGGAGATCAGCATTTTATGTGAAATACCTTTCAAATGGGAGATGCTGGACCATTTCGTTACGGATATGGCATATATATATCTATTATCCCTTGATACATTGAGTTTCCTTTGCGTATTTTTTTGGAACTGTCTTGGGTTTTGGAGCTGCTTTTACCTAAGACGCATTAGTGGGCTTAGGAAGATATGGCTTCATAAATTATGTACAACGAGGGAAAAATACGACAAAGTCCTTTCATGCTATTTTCCTTATCTTTCTGTCGTTAAACAATAACAAATGGATGATCTTCCTCTGTACGAATTTGCTGTTCCAAAGCACAACTTTGTGATGGGGGAATGGCGTACTGGTTTCCAACCTGGAGTTCGAATCAATTGCCTTGCTGAGGGTTCTAATGGGCTTTTTCCTGACTCTTCGAAGACACTGTCAAGTAATTCAGTGACCCCGAGTTCATTTGAGCATCATTTCACTCATCGTCTTTGCAGAGTTAACTTATTGAAAGGAATGGTAAACATTCCCCCAAAGATATTTTCCGAAATCAGTGCATAAGCACTACCTTATTATCCCACCATTGTGCTTTCCAGTTAGGTACTACTCATATTGCTACTGCATCTGTGGAAAGCTTGTGTTTGGTATCGTACCATAAAGCAGCACACAAGTCAACCTGGGCAATACATTCGAAAGGAAGGAAGGAAGGTGACATTGAGCGATCTAGCATGTGTAACTAAAACGCATTACGGTAACGTCTACTGTAGGTTATGATGATAACGTGCTTACTTTTGAAACTGGAGCCCTGGACTTTTCCCCCCTAACTTGAGAAGCAAATACTAAGAACTCTGGTCTCATCAGCCTCAGTTCATACCATCCATCGCCTGCAACGTTTTTTCGGTTAAAGCGGGCGTAAACATTGTAGTAGTAGCACCAGAACACCTTATAATAGACATAATCCGTGTCGTCTATTGGGGGATTTCACATAAAAGTTTAATCACAACTAGAGACATAAATTAAATTACTTTCAGTTATATTTATGGACGCTGTTTAACTATAGCGGTTGTCAGAGTCCCATTCTGTATTGGGTAAGAAATACCACTTAATTTTGCTCAGAGACCTCTTTATCAGGCATCAATGACTTCCCTTCCAAAGGAAGTCATGCTAAGGGTTTTCATGCCCGAAAAAATCTATCGCCCTCCGCCGGGTCTGAACCACCATTATATATAAAAGCATTATATAAGTTATATATATATATATATATATATATATATATATATATATATATGAGCCATCATATACGGATGACGAAAGGTGCAAGCATGTGGGTTCTCAACAGTTTCAGATAGAACGCCCTGAAGGGGCTTTAGTCCGAGAGGAATCGAAGGCCGGTCCCGACAAGTGGTACCACGAAGACTTAGGAATAAACCTCTATAGTGCGCAGGCCACCATCCAACTGCGAACTGCCGGAAACAGATTCAATTCTGTAGCATATGACGAGAGAGTGCTGGAAACAGGAAAGATAGACGGGACATTTTGGGAATGTATTGAACCTTCCCATCATTCACAGAGTAACTTGGGAAGCCCCCGAAAAAGCTATAGGTCAGGAAGTGTGGCTACGGAAATCAAACTCTCGACCTCCCGAATGCGAATCGCACACATTACCCCAGGGACACCTCGGTTGCTAAGATCGATATATTATACGTTTGGTGTCCCTCACTCCTAAGTATGATACAGTTCCTGTTAACAATACCAATATAATTATCAGTCGTGCGGACTCTTTCACCTTACGACCTCACACTGAGTCATGCTCATAAGGACACATGATCGTGAAAAAGTTCTCGTTAACCCTTTCAATCTCGCTCATACACGGCGTCTAGAACTGCGTGATCTGCTTCCTCCCGCGTGACGACTTATGACGGTGCTCTGGATTTTGCTCCTTATTTTCTAAATGATCTGTGTTTATAATAATTGACTTCAACATTACAGAACAGAATTTTAAACATTAAAGCACTATATTTACATGCATATTATAAAACATTTGTCTGACTTAGGCCCGGTTTCATAGTACACTTTTAACCCTCGTATCAAGCTTAAGGGCAGGCTTAAGCTACAATCCAGTTTTAGAGTGCGTAGCGCAAGCAATAAGCTGAACTTATAAGGGGCTTGTCAAACCTGGTGGAGGGTGATGGATTTTTTCTAACGCAAAAATTCTTAGTAGGGCTTCCTTCGGAAGGGAAGTAAACTGAGTGGTCCCATGTAATGTTTATTTGCACGTTAAGTAACCCCATAACTTGAAAGAAGAAAGTTTCTGGGCAAAATTCCGCCATTTCGCGTCCTACAGTGCTATCTGTGGGGAAGAGCTGAGCCCTCGTAACCATGGCGTATAGCGGAGAACTCAGGAACTATAAATTCAAATCCAATTCAGGAAACATAGAAACGGTGCCCTATGCTCCACTTAGGAGCTACAGGAAATTAAGGACGTGACTTAACTGAACTGCGGTTTAAGCTCAAGAATCACCATACTGTTACCTGAAGAAGACGATAGTAGCTAAGTACATTATTTCAACCCCGTAAGCACAACAGAAGACAATCTAAAATGTTTAGAATGCGAAACATTCTCACATATGGAATGGCCGATAATTCTACGAGAGATTTCCTTTAAGTAAATAGTCGGAAAAGATGGTACCAGAAATTATTCATTATGCAAAAAAAAAGTGTGATCAAATAAACATAAAAGCAAGACCTAATTTTAAACTTGACAACTGATTTGTATGCTTTTTCGCACTCATTGTGTCGCAATATTATTGCTTTATAATTCAGTAACAAAGCGTTTCTCAGAAGTATTGCTTCTATAAACGTTTAGGTATAAAATACAAGTGAAAGCATGTAACTTCAGTTGAAAATTTTCCCGGTATCTCAAAAACCACAGTGTGGAAAGCTATCATAAACGTTTCATGCCACTCTAATCCACTCTTTGCATCGCAAGATTCTGCCCACTCTTGGTTTTTCTTACTCCACAGTAACGCTTACGATCGTTTGCACTTTATTACATGCTTATACATTTCACACTTTATAGCGGGATGCTTGCTTCTTGAGAAGTGAAGTTCACAGTAATTTTGACTTGATTTATTGGTAATTTTAACTATTTGTATCTGGTTAAGCTTCTTAAACAGCGTCGTCATAAATAAATGATGGAAATTCACTCAATGCGCAAGCGTTACCAACTTTAGCATTCCCTGGAGCTGTCCAACTCAGTAGAGCCAAACCTAGTTGGCCTACTGTGAAACTTGTAAAGTTTAACACAAACCTTATGCAACTTCCGATAGCTTTGGCTTAGGCTTTAACTGTGAAATCGGTCATCAACCTGTGAATATTGACAAAATGCATGATAATGTTGAATTTTAGATTTTAGCACATTGGTATACAGTGGTCCTTGTACATTAATATGCCGAAGTTATTTTCAGCCACTTCCAACTTACACTTGTCACGTCATCTTTTAAATAAATGTTTTAATGGTACTAAAAAAAACACTTAAATAAAGGGCGTGTTTCTCTAAATTCATTTTCCAATGCATGTAAATGTTCAAAATGTTCCTTGTTAAGCACATTTTAACCAATTAATTTGATTTTTCTACTGGAGAACCATATCATCATAAATAAAAATGATCGAATTAATTTTAAAAGTAAAAATAATTATATTTTATTTGTATTAACAAAGTTAATTAGCCCACAAAGTAAATGAAAAACGACCAGATCCTTAGCACGGTGGTAGCGCGGCTGTTTGCCAAACGGGAGACCTGGGTTCGATTCTCGAGACTGGCGAGGCGCTGATCACGTCTCACCCTCCAGCACTGCACCTTAGGGCCCAAATGGGGGGACGCAGCGGCAGGGCGATAGGCTATAGACCCTCGTGGACTGTCGTGAAAGTAAAATGGAAAACGCACGAAATAATAATTTATCATAACTTTTCTTGCCATAATATTTAAATCATTAGAAAAATATCCATAACTATTTTAAAAGTGATATTCCTGGAATGTAAATATGAAGTGTTGTTACAAATTTTAAAAACTGAGATCAATTAAACAAAAAATAACTTTTTTTTCTTCTGAAATGCTACTTGATGCATTTGTCTCAAAATTTCAGAATCAGTTACTCATAACAATAGAGGTATATGGTAAAAAGGAACTTACTGCTTGAGAAATATTGAATTTTAAATTTTCACAGGTTGGTCCCCTTAATCTTGCACTCGTTCTAATGTTACATAAACTTTTCACGTGCTAAATGTGTTATTGATATATCAAGAGAACCCGGATCTTGGCTCATAGCTTACTGTAAATAAAATGTAAGAACTTATTTCCAATGTGCACCGACTCCATAAGTGCACGACGTCATTCACTCAGCATAACGAAACCAGTGTTAAAACCTTTCAAGGTAGTTCACCAAAGCAAGATTCCTAGGTGATAGTTTTTGAATGTGAGGGAGACACGCTGCCACCCTTCCGGTCACGATGGAGGGCACTCTTCCCGTTATTGTATTGTGTTAAATGCTGAGACTCTTTTCTCTCACTTACTCTCCCCTCGCAAAGTCACTTTTCGTTTAGGTTTCTTTCTTGCTTGCCTCTCTCTCTGATTCCAATGTATCACTCACTGCTCTCTCACTAGTTTTATTTAATAATTATACTTTTATAATAACTGTCGTACAAATACATCAACCCTAGAGCACTGACTCTACGTAATATTTACATTTAGTGGTGCTTTACAAATTATAGTTGCATAATTGTCCTCACTTTATGTTTAACCGTCCTCACACTGTTTTTTTTTTTTTTTTCAAATAAAATAGTTCCGGAGACTGGTTGTGGTCATGGGGACCGGCTATTTTGGGCATTCTGCTCCAGGCGCTTAGTGAGAAATTGGAATTCGGAGAGAATGGCCCTTGCTCATTCTTGGATTGGCAACAATGAAGTCTAAAGATAGGTGCACTACGCCAATTTTACACATGGTAACGAAAGCTGCCCTTTATTTTTTACCAACTGATTACAATAACAAACCTATTTACAAATAAGCGCCTTCATTCGTTGCTTTCGCAAAAATTCTGCTATGCAGTTTTCTTTCGACGCTCGCTGCGGCTACGATTGCATGCTCCAAACTTTCGCTGGGGCTCGTTCTCTCGTTTTATACCTGCTGATGGCGTCAATAGAAACTTGCGGAAATAGTGCTTACTAATGCACGGCAAACCACCGCAGGACACAAAGGTGATAATCGTAGCTTCGAAGTAAAGTGTTTGCCGAATGCACACGTGTGCACTCACAAATTGTAACAATGCATTAGCCAATGGAAGGAAGCCAAAGTGTGAATAACAGCAATTGGGTAAGAATTTCGAAGCAAGCCGCTCACACATGTGTGAGGTTATTACAGCCAGCAAGGTGTAGTCTAGTCAGTGTTTGTAGAACATCTGTATACGCAACGAATCCGTATCGTTAGTATCAACGGGTGTTAAGAGCTTTGTTGAGTGTTTTAGATCTTACTTGCATTAAATACACTTGTGAAACAATATTTCAGTGTGTTTGTTTACTATATGAATGCGTCATAAACATCTGTAAGCACTATGCAAACATGGAGAAGTGCTACCGCATTCTCAGAGGAATGAAGAAGGTTCCAACCGATGCTGAACAAAGAATGCTTCCCATTTTCAATGAATTCAAGTCAGAGGAGTGCACAATGGAGGATTTAAATGAAAAGATGGCAATGAAAAACTTTGGAATTCTGATCACGGTCATGAGGATCCTGATGTTTCTGTAAATGTGGAAGAAAGAGATGAAGAGGACGATCCATTACATACAATCCAAGAGATTGAAAGTGGGGAAGAGGAAAAGGAAGAGAGATTCGCATGTTGGTAACAATAAAACAAGAAAATATTACCAGTTGAAGAAAAATCTGTGCCTATTTCTCCTTTAGCAAATGGAAATAACGAATTCACTGTGAAAAAAATTTTACCGCTGGAAAACACAACCAATATACAGGCTGTCAAAATACAAAATAAAAAGATTACAAATAATACTTGTACCAACGAAAACCGTCAATCTTTATCAACTTAGCTGCTTTTACTTTTTGTGACTGAAGATACCATACATGAGATTGTTCTAAGAACAAATAAAACAGAACGACAAAGGCAAAACTACAACTACAAATAGCTCATCGACTTTCGTGGAAGTTGCACTTTATGGTTTACATGAGCAACCATTCAAACAAATATAGTCTGGAACCTGTAGTGGTTTGCTATAAAGCTACTAACTACACGATAAAGGTGATTCCATATTTTGGAAAAAGGAATAACTCCACATGTAGTGACAGTTACTGACCATTGGGGTAGAAAATTTGGTATAAAATGAAAGGGTCTCATAGAAATATTACCATAGAAAATTGGTTTTTGAGTGTGCTTGTTGTATGGAACTAAAACATCACTCTGGCTGATAATTTGTAAGGCAATAAAAATAATAACAAATAAATTTACAAGTGAGTTTTTGGACATTAAATAACTAGCATGTAAGTCAATCTATCATTTTTATTATTTTTAAAGGACACGGCAGCCGTCTTCTACAAAGCTAGTACGAACAAACGTTTAACTTTAGCTTAAAACATACATTACTACTCCTCTATTTAGACATAAAACCATTAATCGTACTCACAAACAACCACCAAGAGAGCCATCAATACTCCCTATCAGATGTGCCAAAATATGAATTGTGGTCGGAAAACACTGAAGGTGACCAATATGTTCGCTTTTCAACATTTTGAATATCATATCAATACATTTCTACGTCATATATGCCCCTCAGCACTTCTAAAAGGCTTCAGGCGCAACTCCGTTGACAAGAATGAAGTTCGTGCTACAATCGATTCAACTACTTACACAGTCCTGCCTCATCCAGAGAGATTCTGTGTCAAATCTAAGCAAGAAGGTAAAATTGCGGTAAGATGAGAATTCAAGCAAATGGACAAGAAAAGCAAGGATCGCTTCTGTAATATGGACCAGAAAGTAGTGCTCTTACAGCCATTATCAAATAAGCATATTAACGCACTTTACTGTGCAGTTCGTAGCATGCTAATACGCGCCGACACCCACAAAAAACCGTGTTGATTGCCCATAAAACTGTTGTCTATTCTCACCTTATATGTAAACTATAATTTACTAATTAATTTGGTATTTAAATGACAATTTTCATAAAAGATGATCCTCGTATTCATATAAATGTGAATATATTATGTAGCATTGTTGCACATTAATTGAATCCAAATTTTGCAATGTGCGTTTTGCATTAGAGTCTTTTTACGGTAATACGTTTTTTTATTATAATATGCAAAACATACTATCCATCTCCAAGAAAGCTATACGTATCATTAGTACTTCGTGCAGATAAAAATGCGTTAGTGTTCTAGGGTTAATATTGAATATTATCTTCACCAAGACCACCATAGCTAACCTGTGAAGGAATTGATCCAACACAATTTGGACACAAAGTTCGCATTTATAGCACATTTATGATAGAACAAATAAGGTGAATTCCATAAAATAATAGTTTATTACTGAAAAAGTATAAAATGCTTTTAATATACTGTTTTCTGTGTTTTAATTAAATGTTTAACTCTAATATTTTTGAAAGATGGTTATTTATTTACATGCAAAGAACTATAGGATATTTCCAAGAAGTGCACTGTTTGTTACTGTCAACTAATAATACTCATGATGAATACCTTCATGATTTTATTAGACATATATATATATATATATATATAAAGTTGATGCAAAGGCTTATTACTTGCATTTCTAAAATAATACGTTCTGGAGCCTTTTGAACTGCTGAAGGGTATATATGACAAACATTTATGGATACCACATTCTCTACATAAAGTATCTCAAATAGTAAATTTAGGTTACACAAAAAGTTAAGATTGTCTTGTTCAGTTTATAAAAATGTTTTAATGTATCTTGTATTAATTATGGTACCATTTCAGCTGGACAAAGAGCATAACTTAAAAGTTGTTCCGTGATTCCTTCTTCCCTGCACATACCCTATTTCAAGAACTAATCCGAGCAAGCGAACATCTTGTCTTGGTATAAATGTTCAAGGAGCGCTTAGTATACTGAGTAGTGAAAAAGTTAAAATCCACTAATTTCTTACCACTCAAATCAAATGAATAGGCTGACATTCTCACAGAGCAGATTTTTTTTCCAAAATGCTTGTAATGTCAAAACAGGCGCTTATACAAAATTTTATAGTGCAAGTGCGATTACTTCGCGAGTTATTGGCATTTTAATAAGAGTGGGGCAGGGGGTGACGCTTGGTTTCATGTGAGAAGAAATGAAATTTCTTACCTCAATTGAAGCTTTTCGGGAGTACTGTACATTTCCAAATGCTGTTGTTATTCGTGAACATATACCATATACAGAAATGGTATCCCACAAAAAAGTGTGTAAAACATAATTTCACAGTACACCATCCACACCTAATAACCGTCATTTTTTCGCATTTATCACATAGTTCTTTTAGTACGATTGGCTGCTGGTTGAACTATCAGAAAACAAAACCATTTCCAAAACACAACGGATTATTGCTTTAAGAATTTGACATTTCAAACATGTTGAAAGCAAAAATAACATTTTTATCTGCCCTATGCTTGCTTATGACAGAACGACTTGAAAGAACATGTTAAGACTAATTGTACCTATCACTTAGTATTTCTTTCAAATTACTATTGAAGTTTTTTTTGGCGATAATAGATTACCAGTTTAAAATAACTATACACGAACAATAATGGAACAATAAATACTATTGCTAATACACTACCAGTAATCAACAAAAGCATGAAAAATCATAAGGAAAACAAAGTGAAGTGCTACAATTTAAATTTATTTATTGATAACAATGACTTCAAAATATCAGATAGTATTATGAAAAAGTTTGGATTATTCAGAACTATGGTAAGCTCTGATATTCTGTATTTACACCTTATAATACTATATCAGATACTTTATATAGATATGCTTTACTGTTAGGAGTGTTCTAAAGTAACTGCATTTTGGTAGCTCTTAATCATTTAGACTTGTTTTCATAACCATGCAGCAAAACTAAACGCTTATTTTCCGTTCTCTATTCCCTGACTTAGTTATTTTTGTTTACAGAACTGACATCTTGCAATTCTTAAAAGCCATAAAATTCGGAATTTTCACTGAATAGAGTTGAAGTTTTTCTATAGACATATTTTAAATGACATTGTTATCAGAGGAAACTGGAAGAGGATCGTGCACCTTGAGAGGGGTAAAACGAAGGTTTTGACTTGAAATAGCCCCTTTGAGTTCTGCAACTATCTTAACGCACAAAGGGATATCTACACATGTAAAAGCGGGGCAGTTGGGCCGCTTAATATTTGTTGTTACTCCATTGAAAATACATCTAATGAAATAAAACTCCAAGAATATTCGAATTCAAGCAATATAGGAATATAGGTCATGATTTAGAAAGTAACATGATTGGTTCATTGTATAACACTCCTTTACATAGTAATTACAAGGTCTGCTGTTTTACTAAGTATTTTATGCTGTGGAAAAAGTTGTTGCTAGCTTTATTTACTCTACTATCTCAGCTAGCCTGACCCCTCCCTGGCCTTATAACTTGACTAATACCTTCTATATAGCCCTAAATTGCTTCCTCCCCTTCAAACCTGTAGCATACACTATTTCTTGCTCCCTTTACTCTCCTATTCAATTTTTATTTTACTTTACTCAGAAATTCCCCTAAGTTTCTGTTTGTCTTTTCTTCTCTTCCATATACTATTTGTCTTGTTACTCTTTTTACTTTCTTTACATGTACTATGCATATAGTAGGTAGAGATGGTATTTTATTCCATCCAAAAATCGATGACGAGATTCTACTAAAGATATAAAATGTTTTGTGGTCCTCTGGATCCATAAAAACATTTTTAGAAAAAGATCCGTGTGTATGTGGACAGCATAAATGAAAAACAAAAAGTCCGTCAACACCAAATTTGATATTTAAATTTAGTAACTTCCAACGATGCGGCACTAAAATTTCATGAAAAATGTCCCTCCACAAACTATTGTTTAAACAGTTTTTGAAACTTTTCTTTTTCTCAAAAATGGCTGTATTAATTTTCACTAGAATACCGTGTATTATATGTTGAATTTTATGGGAATAGCCCCTGAAGACTTCTTCATTCTGGTTAAATTTTGCATAAGTGGTAATCCGCAAGAGATAGACAAAAGCTTACTACTCAAAAATATAGATCTCGTCAAAATACACAGTTTATGTTATATATGATTTTTATGCAGAGCTAACGTTTCTGATACATTCCTTTCATAGATTTCAATTTTAAGTCAGTTAAACCTTTCTCAAACCGGATGACCTATTTCTTTTCATGTTACTCCTGGTCGTATAAAGCGAAACGAATTTCAATTGTTTCACCTATCGCGCGGGTTTTTAATATATTTGATTGTCGCTTCAGCCTAGTGTATACCTTATTTATTTTTTCTACTTAAAAGGAACAAATGGAACCATTTTTGCTAAACTTTATCTCGATTACCACGGTGTAGATAAAGTAATAATAGTTTTGTAATAATAGTTTTTAGAGAAAAATCATATGCATGGTATACATGGGATTTTATATTTAATCGTACCATTTGCTTTTTCCCATACTCTTTCCCTATAGAGTGCTAAAGCTAGAAAATGTTCTGTACTCTCCCCACTCACAATTCGCACACGTCATTCCCTCTGGCTCTTGGCCTTTTAAATACAGCGTGTCCCGTTGAATCCTTACCTTAATATCTCATAAACTAATGGACACAAAATAGCCGGAATTAGAATGTAAGTCAAAAAACCTCACCGAATTTTAATAAATTCCCACATATGCTCCTTCGATGGCCGAAGAATATCAAGGCAGAACTCTGTTTCCCTCCATGTGTTTCGCAACATTACTTGTGTGACGGAATTACAAGCGTCTATTATCCGCCTTCGGAAGTGAGCCAGGTCCTGTGCTGGAGTTCGGTATTTGTGGGTCTGCATAGTTATCCAACATATCTAGGTATGTTGTCCCCGTTACTGTGCTTTCAGCAAAGAAAAAACTATGTGTCGTAATGGTGAACGGTAGCTGAAAATAGACATGGTCGAGGAATTCACTGTCATCTGCAATGTGGGATAACAGTGCAGTAGCGAAATCGGCCCGATTGGGTTTATCATTCCGCTGCAACTTTTGCATAAGTATGATGTTGTAAGCTCTAAATCGCTGTCTTTTACCGTGTTAACAGTCGTCTTCTGGCCCGTCGAATTGATTTCCTTGGGCTAAGCTGAAATGCTTGCCTTGCAGCTTCCACTGTAGCTGCGGACACTGGTTTTTTGCCGCTTCCCTTCTTCCTCATCACAGATCCTGTTTTCAACAGCTTATTATGCCATTTCACAACGCTATGACGATCTGAAACATTTGCACCATGTTCCTGCGTACATTTTCTTTGTAGTGCAACATTTCACTTTCTTGGTGGCAACGATTCAATGAGACACACTGTATATCATTTCCGTTCCGTTCTCATCGAACATATTCCTTCTCCTTTTTCCGCCCTGTTACATTTATTTAAGTGCCTTCCTCTTTTACATCCTGTTTTATTTACCTGTAAAAGTATGATGAATTCTTATTCCCTATGCTTCATAGCATTTATAAAAAAAGAAAACAGATGACATGGGAAAAGATATTTGAACCTGGTTATAACGGTATGACATGTATGCGCTCTGTAAGAGAGTTTTTCTACATGTCTTCTGTATATTATAACCGAATTCAATACCAAGGTATTCTAAACAAGAGTAAAATCAATGGAAATTTTGTGCCGTAAATAGCATAAAAATAGCCAATCGATATTTCATTAACAACCGAGAAGATTATCTTTCTTATGTGTCATTTCCAAAACGTTTAAATGACGGTCTGTGTGTGGGAAATTTCCATACTCCCCAGTTTCACCTCGTTCAAAAAGGCGATCAGGTTTCCGTGTTATATAAAAGCAGTGGAGCCTTTTCGTTATTAATTAACTACAGTACCAGAGAGGAATACAAAGGTTAAAAATTGCACCTATTATTTTTATCTAAAGGTTGTTCGACAGTTTCAATAATTATTTCAGCGCCAAATTTTTTGGGATTAAAGGAATCAGAAACACAATCATACTCTCACGTTTCATACCCACTTCTTTAACTTTCAAGGGATGTTTCATCCGTTATTATGAATATCACAGACAATATTGTATTAAAACAGGGAATTATGAGGATATTTTACTAGAAAGAACAATTTACTATTATTTCATAAATAACAGCAGCGTGGTGATTAAAATTAAGCACATCGCTATTCCAGTTATAAAAACACACCCCTAGAAGTAAATACCAAGAAGTGTTAAAATTAAGCATTATGCCTATAGTAAACCAAATACAATTTTATGTCTTTATTTGTGACAAAATAAGTGTATTATTGTTATCAATATTATCATTATCAATATTCTTTGTACGACTTAGATCCCTCAGGACTCATGAACCAATGTCATGGTTCAGTAGTCTGTGGAAGAGCAAGAACACTTTGGATCATAGCATATCCAGAATGACTGACAAACTAAATGATGTGCTGGTGATGAAGAAGGAAACGAAACATAATGATGAAAAGGAATGAAAAAAATTCTTGGATAAAATTATCTAACATAGTGATCAAATAGCGACCGACGAAAGTCGCAAAAAAAAAAAAAAAAAAAAAAAAAAAAAACACTTCACTTAGGATGCTGTTCAACTGGGTTTTGAGCCCGGGACCTCCCGTATGCGAGTTGTTATAGCCGCGCTACTTCGCTCTCATTAAGATGCTGCAGAACACTTCATCTTGAAAATAATGTTTCCAAATAGTCTGTAAATGAAGCAAATTTTCAATTAAGATAGGAGAAGATATCAGAGGGGGAAACAGTGGAATATCACAACAATGATGTACATTGTCTCCGCCATGTTAAATTTCCGCTTGAAGAATTCTGCGAGGAATCGCTTCTGAAACAAGGTAAATGTGTGCCAAGAGGAAAACTATAAAATGCAGAAACTGTTAGATTACATGACACTATTGTCTTAAGAGTGAAAGATCCAAAAGTGAAGGGTGCAGAATTATGAGTGTAAAATGATAAAAATACCATCGTTACTTGAAAAAAAGCAAAGAGGATACACTTTCGAATCCTAGATGAAGTAATACAGCTACTGTTTGAACACTTTAAATATACCTTAAATATCGATATAAACCTTTGGAACAAGGTTCCAGTACACATCAATGGGAAGGGAAGTTTTAATGGAAAATAAACACAGAAACACTTTCAATTGATCTTTGAGGAAGGAACTAAGGAAAAGTGTTTTCTGTGCAGTTCGACGGAGTGAAGAGATTGAAAGCATTGTGGTTAGGAATGAGGTATATGAAATGGCGGACAAGTTAGGTAGTGACAGTGTTATAGTAAAGTTTCGGCGAACGAAAAATAGTCTGAAATTGATTTAAGGAGGAAAATAATTTGATGATGAAAGTGTTAACAAAGGGGTCCACCGGAAGAAATATTGCATGATGAAAATTTTTCAAAGAATTACTTACTAGATTACACAAAGTATTAAAATAAACATTTAGGAGGCGAAGTCAAAGTGCATGGCAAATGCTAGTGAATGACCTGTTTCAATACAGAGGTAATGAATGACTGTCGTGCAATTTATATTATATATTGTTTTTCTTTAGGAAGCAGCAATTAAGGACCCGCCGCTTGACAATAAGTGACATTTTCATTGTTTAAACGATCACCGCATGACAACAGAGTACCGTTTTCATTGTTATCGGCCTGCCTGTTCCGTGTAAATTAAAAGCAAGTCAGTTTTCCTGACGGTAATCAGCGTGTAAATGTCAACGAAGCAAGTTAAAGGAAATTTTTAAACCAGATGGCGGAGAAACAATGAGAAACGTGATTTGACATTAAAACAAAAATTAGAATAAATTGAAAGATTTGAGAAGGGGGAAACTGTTGCATAACTAAGTGCTGATTATGGGATTGGAATGCAGACTATTCGGGACATTAAAAACAATAAACAGGAAATACAGGATTTAACACGGAACTCTAATTTTGGACCATCTACATGAAAAAGCACGGAGAGATCTACAATTAGATACTGTTCTTTTACAATGGTTCAGCCCAAAACGAGCAGAACGCGTCATTGTTTCAGGCGTGATGTGTTCCGAATAGACTAAATTGTTTCATGAATCTCTAGGGCTAGAGGGAGAATCTAATGCCTCTACCAGATTCAAACAAGGTGACGGAATTCGCGAACTTACTGCAAGAAAAGTTTGAAGTGCTGTGCGAGAAAATGTCCTCAGAAGCAGACCAACATCACGGACTCTTTTAATAAATAAACAGGCCTACAGTATCTATGCACAGAAGTAGAATAATCTTTAGAAAAAGAGCACATGTTTGATAAAGGTTTTAAATGTAATTTCCTATTTGTATATGTCTGTTATACCTTCAAACCGTTAAATTATGAGTTTGTCGATTATTCGTGCTATTTCTCCCACACATTACCTCCATAATCGAGAGTATGCTGCACTTTGTGCCGCAAAAATACTCTCCACTTTGACATGCTTCCACGTTGGTATTTTCCCTTAACAAAGGCAGAAAGTTCAATACTTTTTTCATTCCACCGCAGCTGTCTCTGGTGACACCATTGGTGTAATTACGCTAATGCAAGCTTACCCGCCCAGTGGGAGATGCTTTTTCTCGGAATTTTATTTCCAACCGTCCAGATGATATTTACTTTCTAAATTTACATATAGAACTCTGTTGTAAAAGGACTTGAGAGGTAAGAACCCCAATTGTGCAATACACAGGGAGCAATGAAATGGTGTAAGCTTCAGAATCTCAGGTTTCCTTTTACTGCGACACAAAATTTAAAGCGTTGACCACGTGATGCATTATATATCCATTTATTTCCTAGTTATTGTTTCAAAATAACCAGAAATTTAGGTACTGAGAACGCCAAACACTTCATTTTAAGGATTCAGATTATTACAATGCAGCTGTAGATAGTAAATACAACGGAAACATATAAAGTAATGCCTCTGTGGTAATGTGTGAAGCTGGCATTCCGGAGGTACCGGGTTCGTCTTGAATTTTTCATGGTTTTCTCGTTTGGTAGGCAAATACTGGGGTGGATTCTACAGAGTCGTCTGTATGCAACATGACCGAGCACAGCGTTTTGCATCTGGGTAGCACTACGTGCTACAACCGGCCATGTCAGCACTCTTTCTTCGGTTCTTAAATCTTGATTCTCATAAATCTGTACATAAAATATAAACAGATAACCCTTAACTTTTAGTAAATTCTGTAAATGTCAATCTTCCGCAACTAAAACTGTATTGTACCGAGTAAAGGCTTTAAATTGACAAGAATTAGCTCTACCACTGTAATTTTATATTTGAGTTCCTCTTTCATCTAATCTTTGTTCTGCTATCACTGTAGGTCTTCGCACGTGTTTCTTCTTTTGGACTGAACCAGGAGTATCAACTCTATTCAGAAGATCTGAGTTGAAAAGTAATTGGAAGTGGCAATTTGTGCAGGAAACTTCACGAACGCGACGAGCTGATTCATATTTAAAATAACATTTACATACCAGTATACGTTGCTCTAAACATGCCTGCCTTACAATCATCACACATGAAAGTGAACTGCTGAAATTAAGTTAAGTGCAGTTTTATTTATGGACGCTCTTTAGTTGCTGCGCTTCTTGGCATCTCATCTTATATTTGCAGTGAAAGTCCGCTTAATTTTGATCAGAGACCTCTTCATCAGGCTTGAGGTTCTTTTACGTGCCGTAAATCTAAATCCGAAGGAAGCCATGCTAAGGGTTTTTACTCCCAAAAAGCTATCGCCCTCCGCCGGATTGAACCCGTTAACTTGGGAACCAGAAGTTAGCGTGTTACCCCTAGGCCATGGAGGATGACATGGACTACTGACGCTGATGACTTAAGTGGTAACTGAAGGAAATAAAACCTATTGTAAATGCGGGCTGTGGGGATGTTTCCGCCACCGGGTCTGGTGATCACCTCCGTGTGAGCGGTCAGTTTTTACACGAAAGACCCAGATTAACAACCCAAATTTTCCTCATTTCCTTTCCCTTCAGTTCTTTACCATGCATCAGGTCGAAGATTTAGGACGTGGGCTAGGTGTGTGGTGGTGGAGTTGTCCGTACCGGTGTTCGTTGTGGGACAAGGTCTCAGTTAGACATCTTAGTGGGGGAGAGGTATTCCTGTTGGGCTCAGGATGCAATACACAGGGATGTTACGGACCCAGCTTTAGGTCTAGACTGTAACACGGGATTAAGTTTATCTCCATGTCCCTCGCTTCTGCCGTCTCTCTTGGAGCTTTCTAGAAGCACAATGGGTGACTGTGCATTGAAGTGCCGAAATCCTCCACCAGCTACAAGCAGGAAGAAAGGATGCTACAAGGATAGCATCACAGACAGAGGGTGGGATCTTACACTCACTGTCCGCTCACTATTGTCCAGCCTTCCCGTTTTGACTTCTCCATTAAATCAGGTTCCAAGAGCACGTGATACTTGCTTCTACATGTAAATGTGCAGTGAATTCATTCTATAATTACAGCAAATGCACTCCCTAATAGCGATAATGTTTGAAAGTAGATAGCTTTAGGCCAAGTGCTTATAAATTTCAATACATATGACATATAATGCCATGACTGTGGCTATCTGCGGTCCTCTTAGCTTCCCTCGAATTATAGGTGATTCAAAGTTTTTCTTCCAGATATAACACAAGGCTATACCATGAAATGTGAAGCGAATTTATTCTTTATATACCAGCACTATGCAGCAAATAATAAAGTCATTCGAAGATAAGTAGAAAGGAAAAACTGCATCGGGTGGCTCAGCAGCGCCGTACTTTCTGAAAGTCCCGCCTGCAATAAAGGTGAATGGGATGTCTAACCACTGGCTTACAAAGGAGTACTACTAGCCGGTAAGTTACACGAGCTACAAATAAATCCAAACCCCGCGCAGCACAAAGGCAAAAGCATGGCACTCGCTCACATACGCTGTGCAGCACAGCAATTCAGTTTCTGGGGCTGGTGTTAGGGGGAGCGGCGTTCGAGTTTGAGATAATTAAACAGAATGTGCCTTATTATCTGCTATGTCAAGCAATATTTCGGATGCTGTAAAAGGAATAGCAATAATGTTACTACATACAGTTTGTGATAGCATGCTTTCCTGGAAGGGTTCAAAGTAGCGGAAAAGAAAGTGTAATAAACCACAAAATGATACTCTTAGAGAAACTCGACACAATGAAACATTTTTTTAGATGAAGATAGATATAAGCGTAGAAAAATCCTCAGTAGCATTTTGGCCTCACATTCTGCAGGTCGCGAGTTTGAATCTCGCTTATGTTGAGCTACTCGTATAAGGTTTTTCGGGGTTTTCCCTTATCCTGAAAAGACGAATGTCGAGTAACTTTAAACTCTATGGATACCGAAATCACTTAAGCATTATTTCACCGACTTCATTCATCTTGCGACATGGCAAACTAAGTTAAAGGAGGTTAAGTTAAAAAAAAAAACCTGGAAATATCACTTGCATATACCAGAAGCTTTTAGTTTATTCTTTTCATAACACATATGTTTAAACACCTACAAGATGGTTCATAAAATGCTGAAAACGTCTCGCAGTGTTTGCATTACAGGTGTCAATGTAGTGCACACCTCAAGAATTTGTTGCTGTAACTGCTCACAATTTTCCGCGCATTTTACGTACACTTCAAAGCTCAAATAACACTTCGGACATGACTTTAGGATTTGGGAATTTGTAAAACACTGGCACATTAATGGCAAGAAAGCGGAGAGGGGAGAGGCAGAAGTTCGTGCGCTACTGAGTTAGTGTTATTGGTATAGTTGGACACAGAAATATGTATAAGGTTGTGTCGTCAACTTAAGTGTTTATTACAAAGCATACATATCATGAGCAAAAAATAAATTTGTACTGTGGTGGATAAAATAATCACTTTCTCATGTGATTTACATGCGTGCACAACTATTGCAATGGATTACAAAACATTTTCTGAATATATCGAAAACAAAACGTCTTATATTGGACTTTATGCCTTCAAGATGTGTTGTACACATACTGATCACTTCGTTAGACTGAATGACTGGCAGTACATTATAGGGGAAGGCGCAGTGAAATTGTGAGCACAAAACTATTTTCCAAACCAAACTGCATCCGTGTACGAAACCCAGTCATCCGGATGTTCCCAACTACTCTAAAGTAGTGAGATGACACAGCTTATATTGAAAGAATGTTTAAGCACTAGCCAAAGTGAACTATGTGATAGTAGAAATTCCAAGCAATGCTGATCTGCAAAAGTGGGGGCTAAAACCAAATCCAATTATGAGTCTTTCAGAATGTCATGGGTCACGTTATCATTAAACTAAGTTCCGTCTGAAGACCAATTCGAATCATCAACATCATGTCTTCTATTCACAACAGTTGACGCAGTCTTCCAGAAACCAAACACCGTTGCTCTTTCTCTCCATTCTGGTTCTAAATTTCTGGATGCTATGACTGAATATATATTACCCATCTACGTTTTCGTTGGTCTCGTTTTCTTCTTTCATCTGGTATCTACTCCTTTACCATTTTCTTTTATAGTCGTTCATCTGTCACTCTTTTTATGCGTTCATGTAATGATAGCATTTTATTTTTGTAGTGTGAAAATATCCGGTTCTTTCTCTATTAACATAATTATCTTGTTTGTTTGTTTTTTGTTTTTTTAAATCCTGATTCTCTGGTTGATCTCCTTAACATACGCATTTCTGTAGACTGATTCTCTTTCATTCCTTATTGTACATTTGCCTTAATTTTGCGCTAAATTTTAGGATAATTTGATTTTGTTTTGTAAATATGCCTGTAGTTTGTTGTTGTTTGTGAAGTTCTTTTCCACAAAATAGAATTAAATGCATTTATAGTCTTCTTTGTTTCGGAAATCCCTTATTTCTGTTGTAATGTTCTCAGAATGATCTATTTTTGTCTTAAAATATTATGTCCTTTCAGCGTTTAATTAAATGGCTTCTCTGATGTCAAAATTTAATGACGTTTTATAATTATAATATAGGTTATTTATATATATATATATTCTATGTGATTCTGAACATGTGCTATTAACATCTGGTCATCTGCAAAATGCAATATATACACGTACCTATTCTCTGCTTGTATTCCCATCCACTGACATTTTGTTTTTCCAGTTTCTTAATACACGCTCCAGGAATATCTTAATAGAGCCGATGAAATACTATATCCTCGCCTTAATCCTTGCATTAATGCCTAACTGAATTAGAAACGAAATTTCTTTCCTTCCTATATCAACTGAAAACTTTTGAGTTTGCTTTTATCTTTCTATTACATTTAGGGAACTCTAGATCAGTTTCAACTTGAAATTGTCCCATTGAGTTTTGCAGCTTTTTAACGGGCGATGGAATATCTACACACGACAAATACGAAGCAAATGAGTCGTCTGTTAATAAGTAGAAAAATACTGCATTACATAAAACAATATGATAACGGTTCCACCGGAAATACAAGTTTTTGAATTTCTGAACCCAAATTGAGCATTGTTAGAAAAAGGTGCGGTGCATAAGTGTGTGTGTCTGTCTGTCTGTCTATCTGAGAACAGAATGACTCAAAAACTAAAACTCCGTTAAAAACAATTCTTAATATTATTTTGAGCTTCTTCCAAGGATGTGACACGAACATTTTCAACTAATGGCTAACGATTTTAATTGAAATACCATATATTCAAGATATTTTCATAACAAATGAGAAGTAAGAGTTTCTGGGAATAGGCTCTGAAACTCTCATAATTCTAAATCACCTTTGCATAAGTGGTAAACCGTAAGATATTCACAAAGTCTTTCTTGAAAAAAATGTTGTCTTGTTAAAACACGTCTTATTCCTTATAATTTTTTCTAGAGTTAACCATTTTGGCAGAGTTCCTTGCAATTGGTTATTAATTTTCAAATACTTACACATTTACCAACTGGAAAATAGTTATTGGTTTTTCTCTTGTTCTAATGCAAAAATCATAAACCAATAATTTTCAACTTTGAAACAAAAAGTAGAATGAATCTCAAGTTTCAAACTTTATATAAAGCATTCTCGCCAATTCAACTTTAAATCAACAGCCTATTGTCTTCGAATTTCGTTGAATTTTAGACATCTTAGACACCATGACTTGAAGCTTTCCTGGCGGCGGTATGAAAATAACTTTTCTCGGGCTATCAGCCAGGTGAATTCTGGAATAATTTCCAAGCTTTATTTTCATCTTAGACACCATAAGAGCTCAAGTAAAACTTAAACAGTAGATAGTGTAGCTCACAGAAACAAGTGACTTTTGTTATTTAATTCCTTCGTCCCATTAGATGGCTCTCAAATGTTAGGTGTTTTTTAGGTTGGTAGCTTATTTTCCTACTGATCTAACTTAACATATCTGAGGGTATAATTGCTCGTTTCCAAGTGACAGGCACTGATTTTTACTAGAAAGGTTGAGGTGCATTTGTGATATAAGAACTTAAGTTGTTTTTTTTTAACATCGTTGTCTAATTTCAATTCATATCTAGGCGAGACTTTATTTCGGTTTCGTGTAAGTTGAAAAAAGTAAAGAGTATAACACTAAGGAAAGATTTGTAAACTGATAATAAGCTGATAAAATCGTGCGAGCGTTTCGAAACAGAATTTCTTTGAACTACATTTTAACAGAGAAACGCTGAAATGTTACTTGAAGCTTCTAGTGCGAATAAGACTAACGCGTCTATGATTTCTATTCCCTATTGAGTTTCAAAAGGAAATCAGCCTTATTTCTATTAGATTGACAATTGCAGATAATATGACGCATAAAGGAATACACCACTAATTTGAAACAGTAAACAAAAATAATGAATTTGAAACTTAACACGGAATGAATATAAAACGAACACGTCATTCTTAATTTTATTTATATTTATAACTATTTTCTGATACTTCACACAAACCGTAACGCTTATACTTGCATTCATAAGTACATATGCTTGACGTCCATGACAAACAAAACGTTTTAACACTCTGCTGCAGAGGCATCAAAATGGGAGTGGCATCGTCCTATGCGATTCCTGTAAGCCTTGATAATCACCAGCATCTTCCTCCCTGTGCTTTCACGCAGATATGGCGCCACTGGGCCAGCTAGACGGTAGCATCGTATAGTTTAACTCTAGATTAACTTGTATCCATAGTTACAGGTCAATACTTTGTTTAGTTTTTCTATTGACAGCATTTTAAACAAGACAACTTTAGAGTTTTAACGAAAATGGAGGATTTGAAAAAAAACACCAGTGATTAAATACTTCTATTTGAAAGGTTTGACGCCTAAAGAAATCAAGGAGAAATTGGACAGTACATTGAAAGACTCTGCGCCTTCATATTACATGATTAAAAGGTGGGTTACAGAGTTTAAAATGGGTCACACGAGCACTAGAGATGAACCTCTCTCTCTGGACGCCCTGTACAAGTGACAACTCCAGAGATCTTTGAAAAAATTCATCGTTTAGTACTGGAGGACCGCAGATTAAAGTTGTTTGAGATAGCAGAGGCTGTAAACACACCAAAAAGAACGTGCAATTAATATTTTAAGTGAGGTTTTGGGCTTTCACAATGTATCTTCAGGATGGATGCCGCATTTGTTGACACCTCATTAAAAGTTGCAAAGGAAAACAGTTTATGTTAAGAATGTGGAGCTCTACCGTAAAACTCCTAGTGTATTTTTGAGACGGATACGTCACTACACTCCAGAAAGTAAATCACAGTCAAAACAGTGGATTGTGCCAGGTGAACCAACTCAAAAAAGGCAAAATAAATTTTGTCAGCTAGCAAAGTTGTGGTGAGTGTTTTCTGGAATGCACAGGTAATTATTTTTATTGATTGAAAAAAAAAAAGCTTGTTTCATCATGACAGTGCTGCGGCCCATTGGTCAGTCATTGCAATGGAAAAAAATGTGCGAATTAAAGTTGGAATTGCTTGAACATACCCAGATGTAGTAGATCTAGTACCCAGTGACTACCACCTATTCCCAAACTTCAAAACATTTCTTGGAGGACGAGCATTTCACTGTATGAGGAGGTCAATGATGCGGTAAACAGCTATTTTGAGGACCTCGATAAATCGCACTACAAAGATGGTTTAATAAAATTAGAACACGGATATGACAAATGTATTAGCCTTTCTGGAGATTGTGTTGAGAAATAAATATAAAAAAATTAAATGCTGTTTTCATTGAGAGACCGGGGACTTATCAGCCGACCCAGGTATATATGTATATGAACTACTGTTTTCACAAATTAAAATTGTAAAATCTAAGTTTAGAAGTATTTTTTTTGGACAGACATTTGTGTGACCAGCTACGATTGGCTGTATGATACGCACGTGACAAATCCTGGACTGTAATTCCATAATAATGCCAACAATACACGAGGAGGAACCATAAAACATCTGCAATGGAAGGTCAAAAGCTGCATATGCCGGGGAACTTCTCTATGAGTTATATACCGGGGATCTGAGAGCCCCGTATTCCTTGGAGCTTTAAAAAGAGTTGCAGAACTCAACGGGTCTATTTTAAGTTAAAACATGCCTGTGGGGTACTAGCGAGAGTGACCAGCGGAGACTGTTATAGCACGGCACGTTAGCAGACACATTAGCATTTGTGAAATATGTCATCGTTTGTACTAACTGAAAGTGTTTCTTTGAAATTAAATATTACTAGTGTATAACTCTGAAAATACTTCCGTTTTATGCATAAATACACTCATTTTACAATCATATACGTCCACTCTAACCTTCTGCCTGTATCACGCACAAACAGTGCTACCATTGTGACTGCGTTGCGGAATGCATTTCCAGTAGGTTTCGGAGCTGTGAATAGTTTTGCTCGTCCTTGCTCTACTGCACGATTACTTTGCAATACATGCCACTCTTCTTCTAATTTTTGAACCGATTTAGATATCCCTGTAACACGAACCTTAACGTAAGTTGTTCGAATAGGCATGATCACTAAGACGATACTTAATGGACTGGCCATCCATTCAAATCTGAAAGTTGTGAGATCGAATTCCGGCGGTTACAGTTAGATGTACCTGTGGTAAAAAACGGGCAGGCTCCAGGTAAAATAGCGGCACACGAAATGATGACGGGGTTGCATTTGACTGCAGTAGCATGGGTTTAGATCGTTATTCCTAAAATCACTATAATTATGCTAATATATTTATGATATAAATAGCTACAAATGCTTCATTTTATTGTTAAATATGAAAATAACAACAAACATACTTAAATGTATTAAAATGTGGCTAATCACTTTGTTAACAATTGGCAACCCATGCATTAGCGTGTTAATAAAACGTAAATAATTACAGAATAAGACTGATTAAACTCCTGTGCAACAGCCCACAAAGAGCTAAGGCCTACCGCCCGACCGCTAAAAAAATGGCGTGTTATTTATGGACGCTCTTTAACTAGTGTGGTTCTGAGCGTCCCATTCTAAATTGGGGTGAAAAACCGTTTAATTTTGCTCAGAGGCCTTTCTATCAGGCCTTTTCTTTTACGTGCCGTAAATCTACGACACTGGACCAACGGCTTTACTTCCCTTCCGAAGGAAGCCATGCTAAGGATTTTTACACCCGAAAAATTGCATTGTCCTCCGCCGGGTTTGAACCAGCGACCTTGGGTATACGAGGTAGGTATGGTAACCACTACACCACGGAGGGTGACCACCCGGCCCGGGACAGGCGTCATGGATGGTGAGATTTTAGGGTTACACGAGTTCAGCGCCTTGAGTCCATCCCGGGCGGTTAGTGTGGTCCTCTCGCCCTGAAGCCGCTACTTCTCCATCAAGTAGCTCCTCAATTGGCCTCCCACAGGTCTCCCAGTGGGCCACGCCAGTACCGGAAATCGAACCCTGGTCTTCTGCTTGGCAAACAGCCACGCTACCACCGCGCTAAGGAGATGACCGAATAAGACTCATGGTGCATGCAAATCAGAACTTGCCTACGGGTGGCGACTGAAACTCGCTTGGACCTGCGTAACGTTACATTAAAGGGGCTTCAAAGCTTAAACTGCCCGTGAAGTTTTTATATAGCATTTTTGGATGCATTTGGATCTTATCGACCAACTATGTACAATCGAGAGAGAAAAAACAAAAGAAAACAAACGGGCTGATACATTTAGTTCCCTGCAATTTTTTTCTTTGTTTTAATGTTGACAGAATCCCCTTATCAGTTGTATCCACACCTACCCTCTGTATCCAACATCTTATTAGTTTGAACAAAGTAAGCGGCGAAAGTAGTAGGACATATAAGCATTTTACATGAAAGGCTAGAGAACATTGGTTAATATAACTGCCTACATTTCGTTTGATGTCAAACATCTGGCACTCAAAACCTAACCAAGAACAGAAGTCTGTTTCCGGCTCAGGGGCCGAAGGAAGCGTGGCGTAAGACAAACTTTTTGTGGAGAGGTTGGATGAAATTACCTTCTCTTTATTATACAGGCTAGTTCTAAATGACACCAAACAAATATAACAGTCTTATTGCTTATACTTAAACGAGTCAGAAGTATGACATCGCAGCTTCGAAACTATTTTAGGTGTGTTTTATGCATAATTGAAAAATATCTAATTATGAGATTAGGTAGCGCACGAAGTACTAGTGTATGATGACCTCATACTAGCACCTCAGAGGGTGTTCTTGGGAAGCATGTGTCATTAAAACAAACGGGCTTCTATGTTTTCATTGTCAGCAAACTTGTCCAAGCTTTCAGTTAAAGGGACAACAGGTAGTTAATTACTCAAAAGACTATTTATTACTTGGACGATTTCGAAGTTGTTCTTAATTGCGACACATAGGTATTTTTCCCTAGCCACGATTATCTTGTACGTATTACCCTACTCATTTTCTAATTATCCTAATAGTAAACTCTCAACAAATTACCTTAAATATCTACAAACTTTTTTAAACCTACAAATGTATGTTTTATGAATTAACATAGTCAAATAAACCTCTTGTCTCACTGCAAAAAGGATTTAATTTTATATACAATAATATGGTAGATTTCTGATTGTATATCGCCGCAATTTTCTTTATCAGTTCCTTGGCTCAGTCCTAATGATGACCAAGGTTTAATTACCTCTAAAATTGTATTAGAGCGTATGTATTCCACCTTATTTTTCCTTTCATTCATTGTCGATTATGAGATATTTGTATCTTGGAAAATAAAAAAAAAATAACTGAAGGAATCAGTTGTTTAGTGGGTTTTCTCCAATTTGAGAAACAAATTATAAAACTTTTGAAAAATCATGAATTATTGGTAGGGTCATGTTTATTAATAGTCACTTCCGACTTTAAACATAAGTTTTCTCACAAATGTTTTCCATCCTCAAAATTCCACACGGTGACCTAATTTCACTAATTTGTTTCATCAATTTTATAATGCCTTATATTAAAGAAAATTGTCATATTACTTTATAGAAACAATGCTTCAATTATGATAATTTAAGTAGTACATTTCAAAAAGTCAAGAGTGCTGGAGAATACCAACACTGATAATTTTTCTCCACTTTTAGAGCTAATAAAAATATAATATGACAGATATATTTTTAACCCTTAGTTGCCTTTATTAGTATCTATACTACATATGCCGTTTTTCCTTTATTTCAGGTTTAAAAGTGGAGTTCTAGTAAAAATATAGGGGAATAAGCCCATAACATTATTATATAAAATAATAGAAAAAGCAATAGAAATGAAAATATAAGTAGATGCTTTATTAATTTTTCTTTCCTATTAAAAGCTTAAATTCTTCTAAACCAGTTCTCATAATTCTACTAAAGGCACTACCAAAAAAGCTGTTCAAATGGCAATGAGTGTTAGGCGATAGTTAATGGACTGGCCATTCATTCAAAGCCAAATTTTGCAAGTTCAAATCCCGGTGACTGTGGTAAAGGACGGGGAGACCCAAAGTAAAACAATCGGTGTGCTGCTTGGAAGCTAATCGGGTTACATTTGACTGAAGTAATGTGGGTTTTACTCTTTTATTTATTTTAAAAAATTACTGCAATTTTAGAGCAAAATTTGCATATGTTTTTACAGTATAAAACAATCTTGATTACTTGTCGTTTGCGGTTGAAGTTTAGTATAACATGAAATTAATCCTAGAGTACAGCTCTATTTGTATAGTTACGCTTAAAACAAGCGGAACTTATAGGTACCTACAGGTAACAAAGGGTTAAAATCTTTTGTTGTTTGCATATTAATATTTTGAAAAAATATCACTTTAATTAGAACAGTGAACTTAGACAGTAAAAATTCTTGTTTAAATAAGCATGCAAGCTAGACTTTTGATACATAAGTATCACTGTTATTGCCTATAATAACTGATACCAATTTCAATAATATATCTTACATACTGTAGATTTATCAAATTACTAGAACGCAGCACCCTAACATGACATATCACAATGTCAACTTTTATATTTTTTCATTCTGATTCTATCTTTCCTTCCTACGGAAGATCAAGAATAACTGCATTGATTTAATTTCTCAGCGAGTCTAAACCTGTGTAACATCTAGCACATCCACCATCACGAAAAATTGTTACGATAATCAATTAGGTTAGCTAGAACCAGGTGAAGTCATGAATGTGGGAGGAGCTGCTTTACTAATCCCTAAACAACTTAACGTTATATCGGCACCTTTTATTAGATCCAACTGTACTGATGCGCAAAGTAAGATTGCGGCGAAAAGGTGATCTACGTTAGCTCTGTGCTCCGTTGGCTGCTTCTTCACAGAAATGTAACTAATTAATTTGTTACTGTTGAGCGCTCTTAATTACGAGATATGAACCGAGGTGGTGCTAGGTTATGAGGTGTAGGGTGTCTTTTCCTTGAACTCAAGGAAGGAAGGCGGTTTTCACATCTTCTCCATGCGAACGTCTAAGGTTTTCTTTGAAATCTATTTATATATATTAATTAAGACCGTGTTAGTACCAGATATCCAGAAAAGGTATATGTGGGTTTAGCCAAGGAAGAGGCATTCCTATATATTTGCTGTAACCACATTCTGACGTTCACTTCTTGCATGTTAAGGTTATCCTTCATTAAAAGATAGACTCTCTGCAAGGCTGATATTTTGTTTCTCAGAGTTTGCATGTGTAACTTCTAGAACACTACGACTTAAGATCCTTGTTATAGGGAACCCCATCAGAGAAATGCCTTTCATAGTCACTATATACCATCTTTGATTGATTAATACTATCATTTGTTTCTCAGTTATGGCCATATTTTGATATTTTGTGCTTCACTTAAGGTGATGCATGTGTGAAATTTCGAAAATCCACAGTAAGAAAGATAATTTTATGGACACTCTTTAACTTCTAAGGTTCTTAGCGCCCCATTCTATATTGGGCCTGAAGGACCGCTTAGATTTTCTCAGAGGCCGTTTTTCAGACTTGCGGTTCTTTTACGTCGTATATCTTCGACACGGAACCAACGGCTTTACTTCCCTTCCGAAGGAAGCTATGCTAAGAATTTTTACGCCCAAAACATTCATAGCCCTCCACCGGGTTTTAACATATGATCTTGGGAACTAGAGGCCAGCAAGTTATTCCTATCGTGTACGAGACAAGTTTATTAGGCGTATTCATTCGCATTCAGCTTCGATTAACCAGCATACTCTATTTATTAGTAGCTCTTTAGGTGTTATAATCAAGAATACTAATACCACGTGGCCCAACAGCGCTGTATTTCACGTGTGCAGATAGCCCTTCGTGCGATAAAAGAGTTGCAGAATTCAACGAGGAATTGGAAACAAATAACCGTCAGTTTCGGGTAAGCAAATAGCGGGAGTGATCTACGTTGTACAGCTTTGCATATCAGCGAAAACGGCCAGTTTTTAATGAATCGTGTATACGCTGTTCTCACTTAAGATTAAAGATTAAATCCAATGAAGGGTAAATGAAAGTATTAAAGTACCGTGACAAAAAGCATGCATCAGGGCACGTGGTGCTTCACTGCAATTGCATCATCATTATTGTTGTTGTTATTATTGTGGTTGTGATTATCATCATCATCATCATCATCATCACGCATATCAGAATAAATAAGAAATGAACAAACTCATAACAAAAAGGTGTAAACACGACACCATGTAGTGTATCGCTCGATTCTCATCGTACATATTATCATGTAGTAAACGCTCAGCATAATAAATCAAATACGAAATACTAACACGAGAGCACGTAGTGTTTCACTTTATCATTGTCAGTAATGTTATTTAGCAGTATACGCTTAGTAGATTGAAACAAATGAAAACTATCATATCACGGCAGCACTTATTGCTATTGCTATTGTTATTGTTATTATTATTGTAATTATTATTATTATTATTATTATTATTATTATTATTTTAAAATAAGTCTCATACATTATGAATTATAGATCTGAAGATTATATGTTAGGTACCTGGTTTAGCCTACATGTTTACTGCTGCGCTTTGTGTGTTCGAGTATTTAGTGCTGCGAGTTTTTAACATAGAGGTTCCAAGTTCTTTTCCTGTTTTCACCTGCAGATTTTACGTGTTATTTACTTACTGGTGTACTAATTATGTATATCCCTATTTGTAGGCAGTTCAAAAGTATTATATTATTATTATTCTAGACGAATACGTTTCTAGAATATTTTTCGGGTTGGTAAGGCTGAAGGAAACCTTTCTGTTGCGATACAATATTGCGATTTTCCGCAGATGCCTAATCCCAGCTAACCGTACTGTGCTACATTAGGATACAGAGCGGTATCTTCAGATACTACCTACGCATGGAGGAAATGTTAACTGAAGTCTAAGAATAGAGTAACTACAGCCTCAAGGCTTATGTTACACATAGTGGTACTCTATTGTTTAGTAACCTGAGCTTCAAATGCAAATAGTGGAAGAGGAAGATCCATCGACAAATGCAAAGTTACTTATTTATAATCATTTATCATCTTCATTAAGGAAATAAATTATGTGTTTTGCGTGCTTATAAGAGATAATGTGTAAAATATGGTTAAAGCGTAACAAGGAATTTGCACCACCTTCAGTACCACATTAATTAAATTCGATAAAACTATTTTCATTAATGCTTTTACGAATTATTGCAACTTATATTTACGAACATACATTACTACACTTACAGAGCTAGAGCACAAACAAGTGCAGTATTGTTGTATATCTCTTAAACCTCCTGTGTTATGCAACCGACATTACCGGTGTAACTTAAAGAGCTGGATGACAATTGGAACACCCTATATATAAAGCTAGAGCAGCCGTCTCTTTCCTCTAAGCTGACATTTGGAATCAGAGACAGGTAATGCATGAACGAGTACTGAACTGAAAACATCCTCCAAAAGCGCTCCGCACGTTAAGGGTATATTGAGCGACCGGCAGAGGAGAAGTGAGAATAAAAGGTGATACTGTTAAACGCACACGCAACAGTTGAAACAAAACTGTCTTATTACACATAGGTTCTGCAAAAGTTCATAAGACACAATTCGTAAGTTTTTCCAGGAGAAAGAAGAAATGGCGCGATTTATTTTATTAAATTTTTCGAGATTAATTAAAAAATTTGAATCGGTTATTTGACCAAATATTTATTTTGTTAGAAAAATATTCATATTCCTAATTAGTTAAATGTAATTGCAATTTGAATATAATGCCAATTGGACTTCTAAGTAATGTTCTTTCAAAAGGTGGCATACCTCATAAATGTTTTTCAGGAGAGTAAAAAAAAAAAAAAAAAAATGAATTGACAAACGTTTTTACGAAATCTGTTTCTTCTATCTATACCATGCTAATCGAGATAAGCATTAGCATAAACGGTCTTATTTTGCATTTCCTATTGGGTACAAAAAGAATAAGGTAATACACCAGATTGAAGTGATAGTAACATCTTTGAATAGCTGCCCACTATAACAACTTCCATTCTCTGAGCATGTTCTGAAGAGAAAAAAAACAGCGAATGACGAGTTCCTTTTTGAGAAGAGTAGAGACCAATAACTAGGAATATCTCGAAAATGTTTAACTGTATAAAAAAGTATTTGATTTAAATTCTGTGGTGGAACGGATCTACATATTCTGTGTACAGAGATTTCATCTGTTTCTTACGGTTTACCAGTTATCCAAAAGTCGTCCAAAATGAAGTAGATATCAGAACTTTGTTTCCTGCATATTTATAATTTTTCATGGACATATATATATGTGATATTTATTCAACATCGTTTGAGCCATTTTTGAGAAAAGCAAAATTGTGTTATATGTTCCATGTAAAGGGTAGTTTGAAGAAGAATCATTTTCTTGATACTCTTCCTGACGTATCCCTCGCAGATGCAGAACTCAAGCATCAAATTTTTCACTAAACGAACTTTATGTTTGTGAGTCATGCTGTTCAAACACACACATACACACGCGCGCGCGGGTACGGACTTTTAATAGACATTTATTTGGGGAGTCCTCAAAACATGTATTTACTGTGAAATATCGGTATCGAATTTTTGGGTGGAATGCAATACTTTCTGTTCCTACTTTGCAGTGCTGTGTATAATTAATTTACCATACAGTTGTTTTTATTTTATGATCACACCTACATAGCTAATAATCTAAGTGATTGTTATTATTTTCTCTAACATATATGCTCACTGCATAGTAGGTAGAGAAGGTATTGTATTCCACCCAAAATTTGCGTATTAGGATTTCACCGGAAATGCATGTTTTGAGGGACCATGAAGCCAAACAGGATATTTTTAGAAAAAGTTCAGAGTGTCTTTGGACAACATAACTCAAAAACGAAAAGTTAGTATTCCAATTTAGTAGCTTCCAAGGATACGACAGAAGGATTTTCAAAAGGTCCCCCCACCCCAAACTACCCTTAATTTTTCGAAATTTTCTGTTGTTAGAAATGGTTCTAATAATCCTCATTGAATTGTCGTATATTAAAGACGTTTACACGACCAATAAAATATATATTATGAATTTCTCAAAAATACCTAAAGTCCTGATCATTCTGAGTGACTTTTGCACAACTCGTAAGCCGTAAGAGAGTGGCAAAAGCTTACCACACAAAAAGCTTAGATCTTTTTTCTCGTAGAGCTAACTATTTCAGAGACATTCCCTGACATTGGTTTCAATTTTTAAAAAAAATTCTCAATCGAGAAGTCTTCATTCTTCATATTTGTGCTGTTTTACTTCTGGCCACGGAAAGAGAAACAATGTCAGTAACAGCTGCATACCGATAGCTTTCAAAAGATTGACTCTCGCTCTAGCCTAATATATTCCTCTACTTCCCTTCTACTTATAAAGAATTACGTAATAAGGCTATTTCTCTGCTAATGTGTGTCTTGATTAGCATGACGTAGATCTTTCGTAAGAGCATTTTGTTTACAGAACAGATAGAGAAAGTATAAGAATTGTTTTTTTTTTATTTTACAGATCTATGCATATATTACCAGCAAGTAGCTAATAAGAAAGTGGAATATATCTTTAGTAAATAATTCAGCAATAGTTATTTATGATACAAGTGGTAAAAATGGTGTTTTATATTGCTTGCAAAACAAGGCCGTAATCCTACATAAATACATTTTAACACGTGTATTATACACTATTTTTAGACAATTCTCAATATTTATAGACGTATTTCATGGAATTCATGGTCAACGGTCTTCGATTTTCAGTTATTGCCTTGCTTAGCATCAGTGCAGAAAACAAGATGACTTACTCGTGCAGTACGAAAACATTATATACACCCGAGGCAGTGGAAAAAATAAACTTATCCTAAGCGGACGTATGAGAGATTTGTGGTGGACAAAGCGGCGCAGGGGCGGGTTTTCTCCGGTTTCCCCCCATCACATTTCACCGGTGCTCCATCAGTGTCACAAGTAGTAAAAGCGGGCGTTAAATACTACCAAAAAAAAAAAAAAAAAACGTATGCTACACCGATTTCTTGACTTGTTTGGCAGCAGTTATAATTTTGCTCTCTCCGCTGTTTGCATAATTTCGCCTATTTCAGCAGATTTCATGTTCATAACATTCAAATCATCCACCATTTTATGGATCGGTACGTGTTTTCAGACTCATAGCCTACTTGAATGCGGCCATAAACGCGTAAACCAAAGTTGGCTACATTGGAGTGTTATAATTGTATAACACTGCGTGGCAGAATTTTATATTTTAACACTACTGGCATCTGGTAGAAGACCTACTTCTAGCATCAACGGTTTAAAATATATTTTAATAACTCAAATATGCTTTCATTAAGTTTGAGAGCCAGTGTTTATCAACATGGCTGTCATGATATTCACTCTAAGGCAGAGTATCTGGACTGCGCCACTTTTACTATATTTGCAGTGTAATCTGGTTGGGATTACTGTGTTTCTAACACAGCTTTACGGCTTCGTTCCCATGTTAGCCAAATTGAGTACCAAAGCATGAAACTAGCTGTGGTGGGATTCAACATTTGCCTGTTAGAAATGTATGATGTTTCTTCTCAAGTTGGCGTGCTCCATGAAATAACGGATTACGACCTTTTGCCTGTTTCAGCCATGAGAATGAAGAGAATACGACTCATGTCGATCCCCAACAAACGCATTTCCCGTTACATGTGGCATACGCCATTTTGCCAATATACACAGTTAAAAGACATCAACAGAAATAAGCAAAATACGAATCTTCAGAATCATGAGAAGTACAATCTTATACCGAAACATTATCGATATGGTTTGGCAAACAAACCGTTAACGAGATAACTGCTATTGAAAAGTTACAATATAGCAATGGTTTAATTGGTTGTACTTATCCAATGGTACACCGTACTCTCTGCTTGATACTTCTACCGTTTCTACAGCTGCCAGAAATAACTGCCGATTTATTATCAGCATGGGCCAGAGTGCGTGGGTCGAACGCTCTTTTCCCAAAGCCATCTTGTTTAAATCCTTTGCAGTTTTTACTTTCGACACCAGTACATTGTATTCAGAAAGTACTGCATTCCAACCAATAATTCAATCTCGAGGTTTCACTTTTAACAAACTTTTGCAAAGTCTCATACAAGAGGGGAAGCTGGGTGATGTGGTTCACACGGTGAGCTATTTCATGTAAACAGATGGTTTGTACCTTCACTTTAAGGTACACTGTGAAACGTGGCCAAAATTTTAATACATTATTTTATTCATAATAACATAATATATATTCTAAACTTTCAAAAATACTTTTCCGCGCTTGGCTCGTTTTTTCCCCACTTTAACTATCAATTAACTGAAGTTATAGATGATAGGCGTATGCTTGTTAATGGACACTTCCAATTTTAAACCTTATTTTCTCGCAAAGTATTTTCCATACTAAAAGTGTACACATGATGTAATGATGTTATACTGTCTCTAAAAAACACATCAAGAACGAATAACGCTTTAATTTTGAGAAATAAACTATTATATTTGGAAAATTTACAGTTTGGGAGTACAAAAACTAATACTTTTTCTAAAGAAATTAAGACTGTTATACAAATATAATGCGACAGATCTATTTGCGAAGTCATTTGCTGTAAATTTTATGTGAGTATTTTTAAAAATACATATGTGGCTCATTTTATTAGAGTAATGAAGTTAAACAATAAATATTATTATTTAAGGACATGTATGACTCAAAGTTTGAAATTTCAAACGAATAATACTAATTTTTTAAATTTAAATTTATACCACAAATTTAATATGATGCAAATAAGTTATATTGCAAATTTCATTCATTTTTCTCGAATGGCTTGCTGGTTATGGTCAAATTTATTTATGTTTTCTCATGTCACAAAAGTCCCTTGCGACACAAAGAATAAACATGTTTGTTTAATATTTTAAACCTAGGTTCAGATACATCTACTTTTTGAAATTTCTATAGGTTTTTCTGTGTCTTCTTTGGTTTGGGCCCCAAAAAGTGTTAAAAGGTATGAATCACCTTTTTTCTCGTCATAAGAGGTATAATTTTTGTGTTTGGAAATTAAAGAACTAGACTGAAATACATCTGTTTACTGCTTCAAACTATACCATTACTTATGTTGCACTCTGGTTGTAACTGAGCATATTAATGCTTTCAAGACCATCATAGAGAAACCATGGCCTCCCTTTTCGCTGCCTCTGTAATGGTTTTTAATTTCCCTAACACGTTTATACAGAGTACGCGCTAGAGAAGGTAGTGTATTCCAACCGAAAATTCGATAGGTATATTTCACCGGAAATACATGTTTTAAGGAAACCTAAATAAAAAGTAAATAATTTTAGAAAACATTGTGTTTCTGTGCGAGTTTGTAAAAAAGGAAAGATTAAATTTGGTTAAATACTAAATTGAAATATGTACATGAACGTTTCAGGGAAACTTCCCACTCCAAACTACCCTTTACGTGGAACATTTTTCGAAATTTTCGACTTTCTAAAAAATGGGTCTAATTATTTTGATTAAAGTTCCTTATTTTAAAGATATTTACATTGCCAATAAAATGTTTCTCCTTAATTTATTGGGAATAGCCTCTGAAGCTATAGCCTCTGACATTATGTTTCTTCTCGATATTCGAGATGTTTGCCTAAGCTTCGGCCCCCAGTATCTTAGAAAGGTTTCCAGAAATTTTGTGGCGTCTTTTTCCAGCTATAAAATTTGGAAGGAGTGCAGTGTGTGTGTGTCGTTGTGAATTTTACTGAGTCATGAGTGACAGAAATGTTAGCACTCATTGGGGCGCGAGCCATGGATGACGTGCAGCCATAAACTGTCAATTGTCTAACGTAAAGTGAATTATTTGCAACAGTGCATCAACGACTGTATATGTAACTAATTGTTGAATCAATAAAGACATTTGTTACAATATTTGTTTTTTACAACTAACCATTTCAGCTACATTCCCTGTTATTGGTTTAAATTTTAAAATACATTCCTAAAACGGGAAGCCCTCGTCCCTTTCATCTCTCTTTTGTTTTACTTCCGATCCTGGATTTCAATGCGAATCGAATAGCAACAGCTTTTAAAATATTTTACTGTGGTTTTCATCTAGTGTATTCCCTTATTTTGTTTCTGCTTATAAGGAACTAAGTAATAAGACCATTTCTACTAATATTTATCTCGATTAGTATTATCTAGATAATCTTTTGTAAGAATAGGTTGTTATCGGAATAGATAGAGAAACTTATGTGATTTAAATATATCACATTTTTTGTATGTTGAAAATTATTGTTTTATACTCCATTCATAGTCAAAAGTTCTCTCCACTTTATTATATTACTTTATCCCCTTTTCCTCCTTTTTTTTATTTGCAACGTATGACCGTTTCAGCAAGCCGAGCTCCCTCCTACTTGCTATCTGTTAAACTACAATGTTACGAGTCAAATAACTGAAAAAAAGAAGCCCTATTTTACGGCAACTGGAAAATAAGTATTTTTACCAGGTTATTAAAATCCGAGTTACATAACATAGAAGTATGAAAGGTTTTGACATTAACTGTAGCACACATAATAGCAATAAAAGCTAGAGGGCGACCTGCAGTGTGATGCTTGACTCAACATTTTAATTAAAGCCAAGTACTTCCAGCGCTCAGGACCGAGCAATCTCCTGCAGGCGTCCAATAAATAAAAGCTCAAACTCTTGTTCGAGCTACCGCACAAATTTAACACACTATTTTTGTCCACGATAATGACAGTTTTCTCTGATTACCAAAGGATGCACCCACATTTCGATCATTTAAAGCAAAATTTATATTTGATCATACTTTTTTAAAATTATTTGACCCCTTGGCATAACGTGTCATTTAGTATAAACGTCATGTTTATTTATGAAATTATATATACGTGGGCCGTTTTTTTTTTCAACCTCCGATTGGATATAAATAAAAGACAAGTTCATAGAAAACAATTATTTTATTACTAAAAGTTTTGTACACTTATGGTTACTTTTCAACATAATCACCGAAAAGATTGAAACATCAATTTTACCTGTGCACAAGCTCTGCAAAACCCGCTTCAAAAATGTTGCCGCCAATGATTTCAAATGAGCATTGACGTTGTTTTGAAGATCTTTGTTGGTTTGAAAGTGCTACTCTTCTAGCCACGTCTTCAATTCAGGGAAAAGGTGAAAGTCGCTGGGTGGCAGGTCAGGACTGTACTACGGATGATCGAAAATATCTCATTGAAATTGTTCAAATAGGCGATGGGTTGTGCCAGCAGTGTGTGGACGAGCGTTGTCATGGATGAACACAATTCCTGAAGTTAGCATTCCTCTTTGTTTGTTTTGAATGGCTCTCCGCAAACGTCGTGAAGTACGAAGATTTTCAAAACAACGCCAATGCTCATTTGAAATCATTGGCGGCAACATTTTCTGAAGTGGGTATTGCAAAGCTTGTGCACAGGTACGATAAAGGTTTCAATCATTTCGGTGATTATGTTGAAAAGTAACCATGAGTGTACAAAACTTTTAGTAATAATATAATTGTTTTCTATGAACTTGTTTTTAATTTATAGCCTATCGGAAGTTGGAAAAAAACGGCCCTCGTAATACCATATACGGGTTACACTTAAACCTAGTGAATTGAAATGTAATATTGAACATGCTTTTCTAATAATATGTTCGTTTATCTTCATTTGTAACGTTACTTGGTTACATTGCTTGTATCGACATTGGTTAGTAAGGCGGAAATAAGAAGTCTTAAGAGGGATAAAATTTCAATTCAAACTTACTTTTTCTTGGCTACGCTTCAACAAGTAAAGCAAGACAATGTTTGACCTCAAAAACAAAGCATGCATCTGTGCTGAGAATATAACTCTAGCGTATTGATGTGGCGTCATGTACTGAAGTTGGTAGGGAAGGTAGAAAAAAGAGTCTAAAACAGTGTACAATTCCACTTCAAAGTTACTTCTGGCTATGCGTCCACAAGCTAATGAAGAACGTCCTTGTCACCAAATACTAGGAGTGCACCTCTACTCAGAATATAACTCTGACGTATTGATGTGGCGTCATTTATTAAAGTTGAATAGTAAGGTTCTAAAGTGGTGTACAAATTCCACTCCAAACTTACTTCTGGCTACGCTCTAACAACCAGAGCAAGAACATGCCTTTCTCAAGACATAAAGTACAGCTGTACTGAGAATATAACTGGCATATTGATGTGGCGTCATGTATTAAAGTTGAATAGTAAGGTTCTAAAGTGGTGTACAAATTCCACTCCAAACTTACTTCTGGCTACGCTCTAACAACCAGAGCAAGAACATGCCTTTCCCAAGACATAAAGTACAGCTGTACTGAGAATATAACTGGCATATTGATGTGGCGTCATGTATTGAAGTTTGGTAGTAAGATTGAATAAAAACCTAAAGTAGTGTACAAATTCCACTTCAAACTTACTTCTGGCCATGCTTCCACAACCAAAGCAAGAATATTCTTGTCCTCAAAGACAAGGAGTGCACCTGTACTGAGAATATAACTCTGTCTTATTGATGTGGCGTCATGTTGAATAAAGAGTCTAAAGAGGTGTACAAATCCTACTTCAAACTTGCTAATTCCTTGCTGCGCTGTAGCTGAGGTCCCTTCTCTTCAATATAAAGACTACACGTGTTCCGAGGGCACGATATTTGACGTATTCATGTAGGTTCCCTTTAGCCAGACATGTTTCACGAAACTTGCTCTCTTTGCCGAATTTTGAACTGTGCTATCCAAACACGGTCCTCTCCTTAGCGCGGTGATAGCGTTGCTGTTTGCCAAGCGGGGATCTGGGTTCGATTCCCAGTACCGGCGTGGGGATTTTTCCCCCGCTGGGAGACCAGGACCGGGGTGACAGCCTCGTGAGAACCCTGGGGTGCCTATTGAGGAGCTACTTGATGGAGAAGTAGCAGCTCCAGGTCGTGAAGACCACACTAACTAGCCGGGGGGGGGGGTTCGAAGCACTGACCACGTCTCACCCCCCAGTACTGCACCCCATCCATGATGTCTGTCATGGACCGAGATGGGGAATGCAGCGGCCGGGCGGTAGGCCAAGGCTCTTAGTGAGCTGTACCATGGTGTTGTTATACAAACAGGGTAATTGTGTATTTAATTCAATATAGTTTTGAGACGGCATAATAAAAAAACCCATCCAGAATAAGAACGAATTAAATACAATTTCGTAACGAGCGACAGCTGAAGTTTATCATCGAACTATCTTTCATGCCTTTAAGGAACTGATATAATAAGCTAACGGTTTTTTTAAAATATTTTTGTCGTGTTTTTCTGAGGGAATTTTCTGTGAATTGAATATATTTAAAACGCAAATTAGGTAATATTGGTTTAGTATATATTGTAACTCTATACGATTTTTTATAAAATTAAAGTCGCAGTTACTTTTGAATAAACCGTAATAAGCCTCGTACAACGCAAAATAATTAAATATTTCTGAGCCAGTATTTATAAATTTCAGACGTGGCAACCCTTGCCCACTACTACAATTAGATATCAGAATGAAGAGAACTGCTTTCTTCTGTACTGAGTTATTTTAGGAGAACCTTTTTTTTGGAGTGAGGCACCGAAAGAGAGATTTTTTGAAGGTCTGTATCTGAATCCTTACTTGCCAGATGTTGTTATCTTCCCACAGGAGAGTTGCAATGAAAATAAACCGTGTGACAAACCTGCACATTTGCTACACGGAATAAACACCCACTAAGGGTATTTCGGTAAACTTACAATTCCGACTTTTCCCCCCAAATTTTATATCTGCCACATTGTGCCACGTTTTGAGTCTTCTTGATTGTATGTTGTAGATTGCCTTCACAATAGAAAAAGCTTTAGAATGACAGAGATTTTACTTGCATATATTCTGACAGGGGTTTGTTTTTCTGAGGCAGTAAAGGTATGGAACCTGGAATTGCCGGTAGCTCCGTGAGAAGTAAGTGGCAGCCAGCAAGTGGAAAATCGTGTATAATGAATATGGGACGTGTGTGAGCCAAGTTGGAGAAAACGTTCAACAGAAACGAACAAAATAAAATGGAAAACGTTAGTGCAACCCAAGACAGCTGTCGAACGACAAAACTCCATACAGTTAAAAGCTAAGACGCTTGTCACAGCGGAATCTTTCCCTTACTTTGTGTACCATTGTCAACAAAGCGCATGGCATAAAGTTATTTCCTTACGTTCTCAAAAACCCTTTTCAGCATCACGCTCAGAGATTCTAATCTCATCCACGGTAGCGACTTTTTGTCATTGTTCCTTACCAGATATTAAATTCCAGAAATATGGAACACATTCTTAAATAAAAATATATATTGTATACATTCACATGAATTTATCTCCCCCTATCGTTTATTAATAGCTATTCAAACTATTATTACGAAAACTTATTTTTCTATCTACTTCATTTTAATCGAGATGAAAATTTTTTCAAAAAACGCTGCATTACACATTTCCTTATACCACCAAGAAAATAGTGTCTGTAAAATATTTAAGAGGAGATCAAATACTGCAAAATACCGAAAAATTACTTTTTAGATATTTGGTGGAGTTTTATAATTTGTGAGTTAGAGTTTTAAACTCATTACTTGTGTTTTAAATAAAAACTTACGGGAACTTGAGACCGCAAAGTATGGTGGAGAACCGTGAGCCTTACCTCATATGCAAACATTAAAACGAATGAGCGGTGCATGTAATCTAAAATGCCCGCGCAAGTTCAAATTCGTGCAGAGGGGCAAGCGTGAAGCGATATTAGCCGACTAAAATGAAGGTCTTGCTTGATTTACTAACGCTCTAAGCAATGTAGGCTATGCAAAGCTGATACCGAGGAGGACTTTTTTGTTTTATCAATTTTGCGATATGTATTTAGATTTAAATGTTTTAACGAATTGATAATTTGCACCTTCATTGTTTTAGGATTTATAAGTAGCGGTTATTTTTCATAACCGCAGGCTCCTTAATTTATGCGTGTGTTTATATAAAGCGCAAATTTGGCAAGAATAATAGTGAAATGTATAGTTTGATATAAGATGACATTCTAATTATTTGTGAATAGGTAGAGTCAGGCTGAAATATGCAATGTCATAACCGGGATTTGATCCATGGATCTCTCGGCCTCTAGCCGGTTGCTCTACCACTGAGCTACTATGGTCCTGGTTCAAATCCTGTCTATGGCATTGAATTTTTCAGTCTGACTCTACCTATTCAACTCCTGTCCTACACACGGCTTGTGTGAAAAAAAAATCAAAATTAACACTAATTGATCATAATAGTTGGCTAACTATGAAGCCTATAACCTAAAGCGCTTACGACATTGTAAATCGAAATTGGGGAATGAATATCTTCTCAAAAATAATTTGAGATCATCTTATGGTTTACCGGGAAACATGCGAGTCAGTTGAGGAAATTAAAGCCGTGCCGGAATGGTGTCATGATAACTCAGTGGTAGAGCAACTGGCTAGAGATCCGTGGTTAAAACTCCGGCTATGGCATTGGATTTTTCAGTGTGACCCTACCTATCGAACTCTTTGTGTGAAAAAAATTAAAGTAACCCTAATAATTGAATATTTAAGTTCAATAACTACCAGAAATATGGAAGGCAGCCTGTGAGTTAGATTTCCCATTTCTCCGAAAGCCCTATAGAACTTCTACCTGTGACTGAGCTATCGTGCAAAGAAAAGAGAAATTGATCATCCAGTAAATAAGGAACAGACTCGAACGAACGTAGCTTGTCTCCTCTCTAAGATGCAAACTTCGGCAGTGATTACACTCAAGAAAACGTATGAACGGAAACGTGTTTTGCATGACACCACACTTATCTCTCTAAGAGCTCTTGTGTCAACCTTTGGGTGATTTCGTGTGGGAAAGAAATGTCTGCATCAGAGCCATGACGAATGAAGCTGAACTGTTACTGGACTTTACACCGTGACGTCGTAGACTACAAACCTGGTGGCGTTTGCAGACAGCACTAACCAGACCAGGTTTGCATGTCCTTTAGTGACTTTGGCTGATCTTGTTTACATTATTTGTATTGGCAGGATTTGAGTGCAACTATCTTGAAGTCAACTGCTAACAGATAGGATGCCATGGATGCTAGACAAGGAGGTCGCGTCAGTCGCATTTGAGTTTAAAGGATGTGATGCCATGTTCTTCTCACACTGCGCACCTCCGCAAAGGTTCATTAGGAAGTCATTTCAGCATTTACCAGCATTTCGTTTCGTAATCGGCTTACCCTTCCCGTAGTTTTGTAGAACTGACATCCCCTTAGGCAAGCCAATGCCTATGGTTCAGAAGCCTGTTGGGGAGCCAACGGTAGGAATCCATAGAATGCAGAACCTGTTATGAGGGGTGCGAAATATAACGAAATGGATAGTTAGAAAGGTGATAACGGAGCAATTGGTGGAATGAGTGGCGGGAAAACCCGCAGAAAACCCGCCCAGGCGCCGCTTCGTCCATCACAAATGCCACATGCGGGCGCTTGGGATCGGACCCGCGTCGCCTAGATGGGAGACGAGCGGTGTAACCACTCACTCACCCACGGCGCCATCTACCAGCTAACATACAGATCACAAATGTAGTGTTTTCTCAAAAATATTTTATTTATATTTTACTTACATTTCTTCAAATTGGGCAGGTGTAATTTTTTCCACTTTGTCTACTTGGTCAAGGCCGATGCACATGGAGCAATCCTCTGGAGGTCGGAATAGCTTAGTCAGCGGATCCGGCATAGGGATGGCGCACTGCAATAAAAAGTATAACAACATAGTCAAGATACAATATAACACAATTGTAATTCCATTAATCCTGTTAACTATTACTTACAACTTTAACGTCATCTTGGAATTTACTAATATTTTACTAACCTCTGAAGGTTATTAAAATATTTCATGGAGATTAGTTTTAGAAGATACAGGAAAAGCAGGGTGGAACATGCAATATCTTGAATTAACAAATATTTTAAAAGATTTCTAGGAATTTTCCCTATTAATGCTTCTTAAGTTCCTCGTCTAAATACTACTATGTTTATATGGATGAGTCATTATGAACAAACTCCAAAATTAATATTAGTAAATTTGTAAAATGTCTTCCAGAAAAAAAACCTAAAAGGAGATTTAAGCATATTTATAATATTAATAGGATACCACTCACTGAAGTGGTTGAAAATGATTATTTTGGAATAAATTTTACAAAATATCTCAGATTAAAACAACACTTTATATTAAGCTAACAAAATAATTAAAATATTTGTCTTTGTTATTTTCAATTTATACAGATTTATAGAGTAACATTAATTCGACTTTACAACTCCTTCGTTAGGCAAATCCATCAAGTATGAATATAGTCAATTAGAAACTTAAGACCGTAAAACATACCGATTTAATATAAAGCCCAGAATCTAAGTTTTTAAACTAACTTAAAATAATACGCCAGTTACACTAATTAAGAAACACTTTTAGAAATATTTAAACTAAAAGCTTAAATTGTGGCTGCGACATTGCGGGATTAACATTTCTGTATGATTCTGGATTCCATCATTAGATATATATATTGGTATAAGCATATCCTTTTATATAGGTATTTATACCAAGTAAAATATGTAACTTAAAAATCACCTCCACAGCAATGCAAAAATTCATCATTAAACAGGATAAACTTATGGATATATAATTATAACCACGTGCATTATTTTGATGTAGCGAATTCAAATAAAGTTAACATTCTATTGCTAATACTTATTTCTAGATGATGACATATTTTCAATTTAGAAGTAATTGCATCATTAATTAACATGCCACCTTCCCTTTCTTTCTGTTCGTTATTTTATTAATTTTGTACCACTCACTTAGTAGGCATAGAAACATTGAGTTTCGCTCACAAATTTGACACCCGTTTCAAAAGAAATGCAAATTTTTACGACTGCATTTGTGTGTATGTGTGTGTGTGCGTTATTCAACAGCACAACTGAAAAACGAAAAATCGAATAATATGTTTATTACCTTCCAAACATTTGACCGAAGATTTTCAATAAAATCCCCCACTCTCAACTATCCTTTACATGAAACATTTTCCGAAATGTTTGACTTTTTCAAAAATGGTTCTAACGATCTTGATTAAAAGATCATGCATTAAATATGCTTAAATGACAAATTATATGCATATCTTGAAGTGTCTAGGAATAGCCTGTAAAATTTACTTCATTCGGAAGAAATCCTATATAATCTTGTAAAACTGGTATATGTTAAGGGGTAGACGAAAACTACAAGAAGAAAGTGTAGGCTTCTTTAAAACTCGCAGTATATTCCAAATAAAATATTTTTGTGGCTTACGTCATTTTTGAGATAGCCATAATTTTTGTTTACATTCTTCAACGCTTTATTATTATTATCCTCCTCATCATTATTATTATTATTATTATTATTATTATTATAATTATTATTATTATTATAATTATTATTTTAAAGTTATGCTCATTTTAGCTTCTACCTTAACATGGAAAGACAGTGAAATATAAAAGCAACCATAAAGAGTCCAACTTTTAAATATTTGACTATTGGTATTCGTTTTTTATCTATGACGAAATATTTACTTTATAGAGATATTTTGCGACAATATTTTCTAACAACAATAATTTGTATCGCCACTAGTAAATCAATATATATAGTACTTAGTTTTTTCTTCTCTACTTTCATTTTGTTTTTTGCTTCCTCTCTTTTAACTAGATATGCATAATTGTAGGTGAATACATTTTATAATGGACAGTGTAATCAGATAGTTTTGGTGATTCGATGTAAGAGTGGAATTTCAATGCCAATGTATAGGGACATGCTTTTACAAATGTATATGTCACTTCGTTTCTTTGTCCTGATTCAAGCAAATCAACCAGGGTGCAACCTGGTGTACCTCAGAAAAAGCTACACATCATCTTTTTTAACAGATCAAACTGTGTTTCCTATCTTCTTCAATGGTGAATCCAAATGACGCCATATCATACTCTGGCACTTTGTTTCCGGTTGGTAATGATGGAACCAGATTTCATCAATACTTGCAAAAACGAATTGGCTGATAGAATGTAAGTATCGTTAAACTACATATGAAATCGTATCTTGTGAAGTTTTTGAAGAATAATTTGTGGAATTTCTATAAAAAGCCCTTCTCGCTGTTTTTGGCGACTTTGCCATTCAGGAAGGTTTATTATTCTCTGCGGCAATTTTTAAATCCATATGTAGCCATTTAGTATGCTTCAGCCAATGAGTCAGCAACACCGAAAGTATCTCTTTGGGATTGAGAAGTATGTAGATGAATAAGGATGACAGCGAGGAATACGAATTTCTGGAGGTTTTTACTCAAATTCTTGTTCCCTGAGCCAAAACATACATGAGCGTCGCAGCACTTACTAATATTGAACAGACATATTAGGGCATCATACGGACGATGTCTTCTGTCGTGCTACAGCACCTCAGCCCTCCACAGGAGACTCTTACTACATTCGATCTGGTTTAAATTGTCCGATCTCGTGCTAGCACTCACTTATTTGTGGTATTGACCTCCAGCAACAGATGAATTCCGGATACTAATGGTCCATATGTAAACCTCAGGTATAACATTTGATTTCACAATTAATAAAACATCATCTGATTCGAAAATAAACAACTGCAGATCTAGATGTGTAGTCAGAAGATAGTTATAGACTATAAGATATTTGAATAATTCATATATATTATTAAAACTAACATAATTAGAAATAACTAAATAAGATTTAAAAGTATTTGCCGTCCCGTACAATAATTGTTAAGCGGTATAATTTAATTTTTGTCTAAAATGCCAGTACTCCAAGGGGACGTATTCTCGCAAAACGTACATATGTATAATAAATAATTAAAATATTGAAACATACACAATATAAAAACACTTGATAGTCGATTGCACTGTTAATAATTATCTTTATTATAGAGTAAAAAACGGAACGGACATCTTGCGGCCTGCAACCCCACATGAGAAAGAGGTAAATTAGCCATGACTCATTCCTGTTTGTAAACTTGATGCTTACTGCGAAACACCAACCCTCGCACAGGGATATATTTTTTTTAATTTTTTTTTTAAAAAAAAAACACAGTTCCGGAGGCTTGTCAGGACTCCGGCGGTGTATTCCTTTTTTCTCAATTTTTCCAGTTTCCTATATTTCCTTAGTAGACCTTATTATTCTTAACGTTTTCCTTTTACATATACATACACAAACATAAGACACATTTACAAACACAGAAACACCCATGCCCAAGGCGGGACTCGAACCCACGATCCTGTGCACCACGAAGCGCCAAAGCGAGTCACTTTAGCGAGCGCGGCCACCGGGATCGGCAAACGGGATATTGTGGCGTAATCGTCAATGAGGTTGACAACCATGCCCAAACCTGTTCTACGTTTGTCACTTATATCTCCAGAATGCCGCTGGAATATTAGCATGGTAGTTCTGTCTTATTTTTAAATATAATTTTCACGTTTTAGGATTTTTCCGCCCCTAAAACTCGTCACCATGGGCGTTGGCTCCCCCCTGCACCTGAGCCACTTCTGACGACATGCATACCCTAAAATGTTCCAAAGTGCGAGCACACGTTAAAATGAAAGTTATTCAGTGACGATACATCAGTATTTATTTACAAGCTATTGGTAGATAATAGAGATTAATGTTGACACAGCTTTCGATTTCAATAATAATGGGGGATTATTTGTTCAGCCTGGAAACCAGCTTATGTTTGTTGATTTATATTACTCTTGCTTATGTTTAATCTGGAAACATCAGTAATTGAATTTTTTGCGTTTTCCCCACATGACACACAGAAAGTAGGAACTGTTGGATATTCTATTGAAAATAGAGCTGTTTCAAAAATAGAAATCGGAGAATCAAAAGCGGTCAAAATAAAAAGAAGAAAAGAAGCCTATATGTCGATAATAGTGCTTGCGGAGCAAAAACAATACGCGTGGACCTAACTAAATATACGTATTTAAAGGATCTCAAAAAGTAAGATTACATCCTTCGTCATAGCTTAAATAATGATCCAAAACATGGGGAAGGATAAGATAGTTAAACTAATGAAGTTTAACAGTCCAGAGAAACGTTCTTAGTCTTCGAGTAAAGGCCAAGTGTAAACCACAGGAAAAACGTTATGGTTTCTGACCTGAAACAAAGCGTGCAACAGTTTACAACGAGGAATAAGTTCCCCGCCAATAATATATATACTGGAAGATAAATGGTAACTTCCCTTACTTTAAGCCTGGCTAGAATCACGTAGGGCTAAGTCTAACAAAAGTATCACCCATTACACACAATGCACATTTTAAGATCTGTTTAAAATACTCAAAGTGTAAACTTGGGTACAAAGGGGTGGCCCATATAGAAACTGGATCATTTAATTGGCAATGGCATACCTTATGTCTCAAGGTGGTGCTCTTCCACCCCATCCCTCCTGCACAATTATCCATTAGTTGTATAAATTGCTTATGTCACCCGGTGTTAACCATCAGGGCCGCCGTCGTCGTCAATGTTTCATCACATTCTTATTGCATCGCTATTATAATTTCTTTATGTTTGTGAATGAAACAACTTATTGAAATTCAGAAAAAGGTTAAAGTGTTAGTTTCATTCTTGATAACTTGTCCAGTAACAGGATTCAGTTACTCGAGGTATTGGCACGATTGTCCTTCCACGGCATTGGTCCGCCATTTCTCTCCTAGATACTGCTAAAGATGCGTAGCAAATTGAAATGTTACACTTACACTTCGTTATGAAAGGTGTTCTAAACAATACCAATATAAGTCTACATAATCCTGGCACCTGTTCAAAATATAATTATTAATTGAACAGTAGCTGAATTTCCTCAGCCAAAATATAGGAAAATGCACATACAGCAGTAGGTATATTCTATTCTTCGAGCATGCGCAGATTTGTAATATAAAGTTTACTTTTCAGCGTTCTTCGTGAATTACACAAAGTTTGATCTGGAGCGAGCAGATCAGTCATTTGTTCTATCATGAAAAACACATTTTAATGCGAGACAGGTATTTCTTTGGACCTCCTACGATAGCACCTTCCTCCTCTAAACTTTCCTTGGCTAGAACTTAACTGTGTATGCTCCTTCCAAGAAATGTCAGACATGGGGCTCCGTCTGAAGGCACCCTCAAAGTTATTGAACCGCTAGGAAACTCTAAGGAAGTCTCGAGTCTATGTTTACTTATCTTAGTGACCGCAATATATATTTTTGGTGGTACTTCGGTGACACCAATGCAAAGACATAGGTCATGTACGGAAGGAAAATCATGTGAGTACTTACTGCGGTGCGCTAGAACACACGAAACAGACTGCGTCAAGCTACAACAAATTTCTGTCTGCACAAATCGAAATAAACGCGATAAGTACAAGACACTGAACTCCTCTGAGTGTGATATACAGGACTTTACAACAAAGCGATATATATCTAGTAGTATGTATGGAACTCTGCCTTTGCCGGTCCCAAGCCCGGATTAGAAAAGAGGAGGGGGAAGAGTAACACCTCGTTAATAAACCTGGGTTCCTCTGGCTCCGGATGATAGTACCCTGTGAGGGCCCCTAGCTGGGGATTCAGCGAAGAGGATCGACGGCTCCAAGGCGGATGAGGACAATGTCCCAACGGCAGAAGAGGCGGAAGAATCTTTCTTCCTGATAGTAGGAAGCAGCACTATCAGTATCTACACAACGCAAGAAACACTAAATGTTTAATTGGGTTGTGACTGAATATTTACTTGAATGGCAGTAAAACTGCGATGTGGAAGGCAACGAGAAACCCCACATAAAATTCTCAAGAATCAGCGAACTATGGCATGAAGTCTTCTCATGTTAAAATATCCGGAGGTAAAATAGGCCCGCAATCGGATCTCCGGAGCGGGTCAACAAGAGGAGCAATGAAGTATATTGCAACATGGAATGTAAGATCACTATCCTGTGGAAAACTACATAATCTAAAACTTGAAATGGAAAGAATGAAAATAGATATTCTAGGAATAGCTGAAATGAAATGGCCAGAAACAGGAGATTTCTGGAGTGGAGATTACAGAATAATTCATACAGGAACCGAAAAAGATAAACCAAAGATAGCAGGAGTGGGAATAATACTAAACAAAGAAATGGGAAAAAGAGTAAAAGGATACACCCAATATAATGAGAGGATAATTCTAGTAAGAATAGAAACCAAACCCGCAGACACTATAATTATACAAGTATATATGCCTACATCAGGACATGAGGATGAAGAAATTGAACAAATGTACGAACATATTGAAGAACTAACTAAAGGAATTAAAGGTGATGAAAACTTATTAATAATGGGAGATTGGAATGCATTGGTAGGTGAAGTGGAAGAAAAACATATAGTAGGAAAATTTGGATTAGGCACACGAAATAAAAGAGGAGAACGATTAATAGAATTTTGTGCAAAAAACAAGTTAGTAATAACTAACACATTATGTGATCATGTAAGAAGGAGATACACATGGAAAATGTCAGGAGATATAAACAGATATCAAATAGATTATATATTGACAAAACAAAGTTTTCGGAATCAAGTGAAAGATAGTAAGAGCTATCCAGGAGCGGACGTAGATAGTGACCATAATATGATAATGATGAAAACTCTATTAAAATTTAAGAAACTAATTAAAAGTAATAGGAAGAAATGGAATATTAAAAAGCTAAAAGATGAACAAACGCTACAAAAATATAAAAACAAAACTAATGAACATATAGAAATTACACCACAAGACACAAATTCAAGTTGGGAACTGATCAAAACAAAAATACGAAAAGTAGCTGAAGAAACTATTAATACTAACACACTAAAAAATAAAAAAGAATGAATCACAGATGACATTATAAAAACGATTAATGAACGCAGAAAGCTAAAAAATTCAAAGGACCCAGAAGCATCAATAAAATACAAAGCACTACGAAACAAAATAAATAGAGAAAGGAAGGAAGTACTTTTAAAAGAAAATATGGAAATAATAGATGAAGAATTCAAGAAAGGAAAATTAGAAACAGCATATAAAGAAATTATAAACTTTTTTATTGGACGTAAAACACAAGGGAGCAAACTAAGAGCCAGAGAAGGAAAATTAATTGATGATGATAAGATTAAAGTAAAAAGATGGAAAGAATATATAGAGAATTTGTATAAAGGACATGAAATAGAAGAGCTAAAAGAAATCATAGATGAAGTAGAAGATGATAGAGGAGACCCAATACTAAAAGAAGAATTCGAACAGGCTCTAAACAATCTAAGAGATGGAAAAGCACCTAGGGAGGATGGGATTCCTGGAGAACTATTGAAGAATGCAAATGAAGAACTACACAAGACACTCTATGAACTCATATTTGATATATATGAAACTGGAATACTACCAGAAGATTTTAAAATGTGTAAAATTTTACCAATCCCAAAAAAAGAAAATGCTGAAAAATGTGAACAATACCGTACACTAAGTTTAATGTCGCATGCATCCAAAAAATTAACAAAAATAATATATAATAGAATAGAAAAGAAAATAGATACATACATAACAGATGATCAATTTGGATTTAGGAAGAACACAGGCACACGAGAAGCAATATTAGCAATGAGACTAATACTGGAAAAAAGGCTAAGAAAGAATAAAAGAACATATATTGCTTTCATAGATATAGAGAAAGTATTTGATAATGTGGATTGGATCAAAATGTTTGGAGTGCTTAGAAACCTGGGAATTAAATTTAGAGATTTTAGGATTATATAGAATCTATATAAAGATGAAAAAGCAATTATAAACTGTGGGAGAAACCAAGAAATAGTCCATATAAGAAAAGGAGTGAGACAAGGATGTGCACTATCCCCAATACTGTTTAATGCATACATACAGAGTGCACTAAATGAAATCACGGAAGAAATAGACACCGGAATAAAGATACAGGGGATAAAAATCAATATGCTCCGCTTTGCAGATGATATTGCAATATTAATGGATAACAAGAAAGATTTAGAAACATTCAAAACAAATTAGAAAATACATTAAGGAACAACTACAACTTAAACATTAATAAATCAAAAACAAAAATTATGACTTGCAGGAAGAAAGGGAATAATAACACAAAAATTAAACTAAATGGACAACTATTAGAAGAAACCGAAATATTTCAATATCTCGGAAGCAAAATAACAGCTGATGGAAGGAGCAAAACAGAAATAACCAGTAGAATACAACACGCAAAACTTGCTTTTAATAAAAAAGTACCAGCTATTTACTGCAAACAATATTAGCCTTGAAACCAGGAAGAATTTATTACAAACATATGTATGGAGTATTATGTTATATGGATGTGAAACTTGGACAATTTTAAAAGCAGAAAGAAAGAGAATAGAAGCATTTGAAACATGGTGCTATAGGAAAATGCTAAAAATTAAATGGAGTGACAAAATTAAAAATGAAGAAGTATATAAAAGAGCAGAAGCGGAAAAACGAATTTGGAACCAAATTAAAAGAAGAAGAACAAAATTAATAGGCCATTTATTAAGACATCAGAGCACACTGAATATTATAATAGAAGGTATGATAGAAGGAAGAAGTGGCAAAGGAAGAGCAAGATCACAATATATAAAACAAATTATGGAAGATATGAAATGCAGTAAATATGAAGAACTCAAAGGGAAAGCAGGGAGAAGATCTGAATGGAGAGTCGCTGCAAACCAATCCAAGGATTGAAGACTCCTATCAAGTATGTATGGGCAACACAGGCTGCATTCGGCAAAAACTACATTTGCACATAAGGTCAATAAATTGCATAAAACGTCTTACCGCACTACCAGGGAAGAAACGCTTATGGCCCCCATGTCCTTGAAAAATCTACCACTGATACATATAGCTTTCTGACGTAGCTTTAAATTAAACAACAGCAAATATAACACTCCAATTACTTATATTGCGTAAAATTAACGCAGAAGGCTTAAATGGAAGACCTGCAACGATTTTAAGAGGAAAGGAAACTCGATATGCTACCCAGGTCATAACTGCACCACGTGTTAACACGTATAACATCAAAGTACAAATAAATTTAGATATCTATACTTTACACTGGTAAACTCTATTTCAGGCCATTGATGTGATCAGGATTATTAAACTGCTTTATGTATGTAAACTGACGACATGCAAACGTAAAGCCTCATTTATGACACAGTAGCACACCAAATTACCGTGAGAGTGTGCCTAGAGGGCACGGTAATGGATTAAACAACCGACCAAAAATCTTACAGCTCTCTTAATCTATTTACTTTATTCACCAAAATATTAAAACTAACCGATGAAAAAACTGAGGAATCTCCTGCGTTACCGCCAAAGGAGGTAAAACATGGCGAGAAAGTTAGTACGGATTTAATCATCTAATGCATTTCAAAATTAATTTTTGAATATGTTCCGAAAGTGAGATTCAATAACGCTATTTCAGAAACTGTGCAAAAAAAAAAAATACAGTTGCCCCGTACGAATGCCACAAAAGTCCATAAGCTATGTGTCAGTTCTTGGTAAACCGGAACGTAAAGTCCGTATATTATGTCTTATATAAACAAGAAAGAGTATGAGGATTTCCTTCGAGAAACGAAGCAGAAATACTGGACCAAATGTGTACAGGGCTGCTTGATTAGGAACCTTAGGATTCCATATCGAATTCAGGGAAAAAAAAGTTGGAAGAAATGTATTGTACACATAATTCAAGAGGACTGCTGTCCGTCTTTAGCATCTGGGTGGGCAGAATTTTCCTTCAGACGCTAATTTTAAGAGAAGATGACTCCAATTACATCGAAGAACAGAGAAATAGCGATGAAAACGCTTGAACCAAACGAGAACACAGAAGTAGTGTTTCAGGTGAAGTACCGGGTATTGACAAAATCTCCGCAGATGTTTTACAGAACCTAGCAAATCAAATAAGCGTCAATCAGTACAGCCCCTATAACTACTGCCTAGCGCAAGGCGGAACACCAAACATCTCGCTTAATAAGTACAAAAATCCCCGCCAGAGCCACGAGAGATTCTAAATTCTATAGGCCAATCTCGCTCCGTGACCTTCTGTATAAATTGTTTTCAGTACTAGTTTTCTCCCGTCTCACGCAAGCGAGGGAACAAAACGGACTGTCCTAACACCAACACAATTTTCGCAACGGCAGATTCTTCGAGGACGCTATTAAAAGATCCATAACCCCAGCTAAAGCTTCAGATAGACTTACGTTACCGGAAAATCTTTGTCGATAATTGCTGGTCCCGTCAACAATTCCTGGTGGCTGTACTTCTCGTAAATTAAATGTTCTGCTGAATAACTGCCGTATCTCAAACAGAGGGTATCTGCTGGGAAAAAAAGTTTGGATTGGCAACCTGATTTAACCAGGCTCTTCAAATAGGAACAATAAGAGTTTGAAACTACAGTGACTCCTATGATAAACGGAAATGTGTTAACTGTTGGTGTGCCTAAATAATAATGAGTATTTATAATTTTGTATCCATATCACAATTTAGTAAATAATAGAAATTATCAGAATGATGTATACGTTTATGAAGATTTACTTACAAAGTTTCAAGTTCAGAAAAACTGTGAAATTATTTAGTCTTAAGTACGAAAGCTATAAAACTTACCGCTTCAAATTAAGAGCTATTCAATATGAGCCCCAGGTTGGATTTAAGCTATGTCACTGCCTGGTATTACGGAAATCCACAAACGATACGAGTAGCCGAGGTCGTACAGGCACAGGCGCATGAACGGAAGGTCTGAGATTAAAATCCCTGTTGGATATTCCTCCCTTACTGAGGGTTTTTCGAGATTTCCTCAGACATCATAACGAGTTACCGTATTGTAGGTCTGCAACGTCTCCTTTCCCGTATCCACCACACACGTTATCAGCCGCCTCTTTTTATACAAACCGAAATTACTGAAACAAGTACTTAGTGCTGCCATACACTGTACAGCAAACCACACCTGCTTTCACAAAAGTTCTTTTCTTTTTCTTTTTTAATATCAATATTCCTTGCCCTGCCCCTCTTCTCTCCTCCTCTTTTAAGTGTTCTTGGAAGTGGTGTCTATCTGCGCGAAGATATTTTTGACATCAATGGATGAAATTACCATTCACACGCATAAGTTCTTCTTGTGTAATGTTCATAATTTCTTTACAACACTGCAGGGCTTCAGTGTTACAAATGTAGTAGTTGTATGAACAGAGGTTTGTGAAACACCCACTTGCTGTGCGACACAGCTGAAAGGCTTTTCAGATCAGCGTTCGTATGCAGTACCAATTTTGTCTAGACTTTTCTCTGTTAAAACATGTCGTTTTCGCTTCTTTAGTTTAGCTGGATAACTAAAAAATCTCTGCTGAAATTTTCTACACATCTGTCTACATGGTTCACTTTTCAAGTATATATCTTACATAAAAATACGCTGTTCAAGCATAAATTTGTTGGCAGGCATTTCCGTGGACTAATAAGACAATAACATACATGCGGAAATCAAACAAAACGTGTGTTGTTGAAATACTTCCTAACACAAAAATAAAGCCACGACTGCGGCAGCTCGCAGCTAATAAACGTACCCTTGACACGCCCTGTGCAGATTCTGCGAAGTGGCATAATTTCGAGGTCACTACCGTCTCGGCCCATGCGCATGTACGGTATTTTTGGCCTTGGCATAAAACGAAGGCACAGTATTAAAGACTTACTATTAATTTAATTGTGCATGTTGAAGCGGTATTACTCATACAGGAATAACAGTAGTAAATATTTATAATGGATGCGCTGTTTAACGATAAATTCAATCGATACTGAACATTAAATAGCTAATAACTACAGTACTTAAACAGCGTCCATAAATAAAACTCCATTTTTGATAAATTATATCGAGAAAGTGTTACCATAATACAGTATTTAACCTTTTACCATAAATTGAAATATAAAGTAAAAATTATAATTCGCAAATATAAATTTAATTTTATTATGTATCAAATATGAAATATAATACATTATTACTCTGATATAATAGAGGACTCAAAATTGGGGAATTGTGTTATTTTTAATATTATGGTGTTAATGATGTTTTTCATGGTATTGAAATATCATAATCATAAAATTATTCAATTTTCCAAAAGTTGAGCTTCCCTGTACAATATGAGATGAATTATTCCGATTCTCATTCTGAACACAACATAATATGTGTGTGTGCATTAATAAAATAATACATTTTTCAAAGTTGATTACAAGTAACATATTATTTGACATTGAAACCAAAAACAAATATCTCGGAAATGGTTAGTTCTACAATAAAATGTGTAGGTCATATAATGCGTGTTTCAATGACATTTACATCTTTGTGAAGTAAGTCTTTGTCTATCTCTTACTGTTTTCCAGTTATGCAGAAGTCATCCAGAATGAATAGAGTCCATACCCATTGAACTAAAGATATACATTTTATTTGGCTTGTGAATGTCTTTAATATACGGTATTTAATCAAAATGAATAGAGTTATTTTTCAGAAAATAAATATTTTCAAAAACTTTTTCCATGTAAAGGGTAGGTTAGGCTGGAAAGATTTTCTTGAAAATCTTCGTGCCCCATCCTAGTAGATATTGAACTTAAGACGCTAAGTTTGCTATTTAACGAACTTTTCGATTTTTAGTTATGTTGCCCACAGAGACACACAGGCAGACAGACAGACACATGTGGACCTTTTATTAAAAATAATTTTATGGATTCCAGAGTCTGCAAAATGTGTATTTCCCGTGAAATCTCGGTATCAAATTTTTGGGACAAAGTACATAGTACAAAAGTGTTACAGAAAGAAAAATATATCACCTAAGAATGAAATCAGCTGAAATATATTATTATGTACATTGTTAATGTAGGAGAGACTAGTATATATTATTAATACAAAATGTAATGTTTCCTGGAATAGCATAAGAGAAGTTGGCGTTTTACACTTTAAAATTATGCACTTTTGCTTATTTCAGTAGAGGGGTTTTATTTGAGATACATAATAATGAAACAGTCGGAGACAACTTAATCGCTAAACAGAAGTGGGGGAAATAAAATTAAGCATTAAATCTGGAGGATATTATATAAACCTTGAATTATAACTCGAGAAATAAAAGTGAAGGCGAAATGAGTATAAGACATAGATTTTATACAAAAAAAACATAGAACTGCTTCCTAACCTCGGAGAGTTGTGTTGTTTAGATACAAAATAAGAAATTTCATAAAAATGTTAGGTGCAGCTAATCACGTGCGAAATGGAAAGACGCTTACACTCCGCGGGTTATGTGTCATTGGTTAACTAAATATAATGATTAAAATGCTTCAGACGGACGAGTGGAAGGCGTAGTGCGTCGTGGCTGATGAAATACACATGGTAATAAAAGTGGAGATTTATACACCACCAGATGCTGAAAATTAACACTACATCTCGTTGCAGCTTACATCACTAAACGTACCATTTGGGCTCTTTACGCATGCTAGAATGCTTGATAAATTATTCAAACCTTTAAAAACAAACTCCGACCTCAGAATCCTGCCACAATACCAGGTGGCCCAAAAGCACCGTATTTCATGTGCGCAGGCTCCGTACGTTTAAAGAATTGCAGAGCTCCAAGAAGAGTTTAAAGAATTGCAGGGGGAAATCCAAGTACACATCGGTAAGTGGCGGTATTAGTGTGAGCGACCTACGTTCTACTCCTCATGCATATCAGCGGAAACGGTGAGGGAATCTCGCTCATTGAGAGGAGCTTCCAGGTTTGTATTAGAGTCTGTGATCGTATATAGGAGCAGTGCAAACAGATCGAAAGGGGAGTTAACATGTTTTGCACTTCAGCTATAGAGCTTTTATAAAAAAAAAAAAAGGAAAAGAAAACGAAGAGCAGATGCAAAAGCATGAATCGAATCATTGGTGAAGAATATCCAGCCTACCAGTGAAACAAAGATGGGAAAGTAACTAGAATATTTCAAGGGCAAAGCAAGAGTATTGGGATCTATTTACAATTCGAAAATTTGCTGGGAAAATTCTGATCGTCACTGCTTTGAATTCAATGAAAATCTAAGGGCAAGTTTATTGCATAATTTTTAGATGACTGAACATACGTGAAACAATATGTTGATTTAACTGTCCCCAAAAAGCAAACAATTATGGAACCAAATTCGTCTAGACATTCTACTACGTATGCGTTTTTTTTAAATATCGGAGCGAAGAAGAAGATTTGCTACAAGAAAACGTTTTGGAGCACATTGGGGATCAATGAGTGGATAGCTCACAACTGCAAAAATAGCAACACATGGAATTTGAAAAGGTAATAAAGGAAAAAATGTATCTAGTAGAGTTTCTGAGTTCAATATCACGAATGCCTTCGCATTACTACAGAAAAGACAGCAGCAGATTTTGTAGAACCAGTGCTTTCATTCAAGAAACACATTTATGAAATACGTACAGAAGTGTAGGTCACAGAAAACTAATAGTATGAGCTATTTCATTTTTAGTGGAGCGTTTGTGGAACTTAACGTTTCGTTTCACCAACCTCGAAAGGGCATGTGTGGTATTTGCTGTCAGTATAGGGTAGGAATATAAGAGGCGGAATGGAAAACTCATCAAAATGAAAAGCACAAAACTGCTTAGGAGAAAGACAAAGATAAAGCCAGTGCTTTACAGAAGCAGTATTACATACTCACAATGGATATGGAATGTGTAAAAACATGTCCATTTTTTCCAGAAGAAGCAGTACACTACAAAATTATGTTGCCTTAGTTTCACTGTCTATAATATTTCCAGTCATCAAGCTACTACTTATTGGTGGAATAAGCGAGGGAAGTTCTTGTAGCATTTGCCTTCGATTCATATGTTATTAATAATTACCTGAAGAACATTACTTGGAATTCAAAATTTATATTTTTATACACAATGTTGGATATGTGTGTCAAAATAAAATTGTAATGCTACATTGCTGTTTTCTTAGTATCAGTTTCATTATTACCGTTTAATTATTAATCCCGTCAACATATTGTTGTTGAATATGTTTATATATATATATATATATAGGTATATATATATTAGTGTCGTTGCTGTCGTCAAATATAACGACACGTATAATATCCTTCATTCCTTCCTCTATACTGCCGAATAGTGTTGAAATTCGGTCTAGACGTTCCTTGTACACCAATCGTAGCAAAACTTTCACAGAGGCGGTGTGTGACCTGCCCCTACATTTCACAACGATTATCGAACAACACATGGTTCATTAGTTAGTTCTTAAGTCCCTACTTGCTTGAAAAACAAGCCAGTCACATAGGGAACTAATACCGGCTGGGAGGAGTCAAAGTTTCGTTACCTGAAGGTGGGATCCTTACGGAGAGAAGTACGATCTAATGGAAGGGCCACTAAATATGCACGCAAGTGTAGTTCCATATACAGATGCACATTTAATCAACTGCCTGAGAATTCTTTACGTTGGGCTTGAAAAATTAATCATACAAAAATACATAACGGAATTTTAAATCGAATCAAAGAAAGTCGATTTATTAAAAATGTACAAATACAAAGGTCAATTGCCATGTGATTGGAATTGGAACCAGTGCGAATAAGTACAATAAGTACAACTTTAGTTTGTGTCATATGCTAAAAGCTCTAGTTTTAGTTGCAGCTGCCTAAATATGGATGTAATCTTATTATATAATAGTTATGGAGGGATGGATGGATGGATGGCTGGACGGACGGACGGACGGACGGATGAATGGACGGACGGACGGACGGATGGATGGATGGATGGATGGATGGATGGATGGATGGATGGATGGATGGATGGATGGATGGATGGATGGATGGATGGATGTACGTTTTTATAGACTTCTACACCGTTGCACAGATTTTGAGCAAGCTTGGCTCAGGTAACCTTTGACACAAGGCAAAAATTACTGTCTAGCTTATTCAAAATGCCGTCCCATTTCAAAAGATCAATTGTTTAATTTCATGCAATGCCTGCAAAAGCTCACAAGCCGAGCTATATACTTCTCAGGGATTGTTGTAATGGCTAGAACATTGCCAATATAAGAAAAATAATCACCTACTTAGGCTTTCCCGATCTCACAAAATAACAAAAGTACAGTTAACTTACATATTATTCGTTTATTTTAACACCAGAATTTGTTCATGGAGTAATAACACAGTGAAACAATTACAACAGCTAATAACCCTAAGCAAAACAAAGGCGATATAATCGAATGGCTGAAAGATTTACACAATTTTTAACCACACTATATTAAACTATAATACTAGCAAAAGCATCAAATCGGACAGCACCTTTTTTCTTTGTCATTATCACCTTATTTATTTTCATATTGACATCAAATAACAAAAAAGAATTAAGTATAAGCGCATTGGCTACATAAGTTCTGCGGCGTGCAAACATTACTAACAGAGTAATAGATTAAGTCGGTATTAACATCCACATATTCCATGAACATATTCCAATGTTCGGACATACACTTATTATGATGTTCAGTTTCTCAATTTTTTTAACCGGCGGGTTTCTTTCTATAGGGAAGGTTTTTGATGTTTTATAAGTATAAATACAAAACTGTTTATATATAAAGACGATAAAATGGGCGTGGATATCAGCAATAGCATAAAACCAGACGAAGTACCACTTCTTCTTCTCTCTTATGTTGCTTTTGCTTGCAAAGGTTATAATGGCCCTATTTAAATTTGTATTACTTCTGAGATTCTCTCTATAAATAGCGACGAGTCACCCCAAAGGTGACAACGCAAAGGTGTGCATTCACAAGCAATTGTCATTACAAACTGTGATATTTGTGATTGTTCAATCTTGCTTTTGATACTGTTTTCTCTTCTTTGTAGTTTCCTGAATTTTAATTAGGTAACAAAATACAGTCAAGGCGGGATATTTCAGCTAGTATTTCCATAAAATAACAATCGACGGAGCCGCTGACGTGCCTTGTTAGGTCCTGTCTAGAGGTTTTGACGCGACAGATTGCCTATCGTGGAACATAATTACGTGCTATGCATTTCCAGGGGAATGTATTAAGTTGTACAGGAAACTCTTGCTGGCCATGCGGCCTAATGAGCAATTCCATGCGGTCACCCTCCACTGTGACCATCCGACACGACACCTCCCCGCCGCGCAACGCCGAGTATTAATTACTTGCAGCGTAATTACCGTCTACTCGTGTTATGTATCCATCTGACCATCGAGTGTTCATTATGAAACGTAGGTAAAATCAAAATTTAAACCTCTTAACGCCAGTTAGCAGAAAATATATACATACTAAAATTTCAAAGTAAGTACACAATGTAACAATTAAACTCTCTACGTTGACAATATGTAGATGGCGCTAACAAACCTCACTAAAAAGTTCATTTTGGCGTGCAAATAAGCTCCTCCTATTATCTCGTTTAACGGAAAAGGCAAAACTTTAAATGAGCTAATTTCCTGTTGCAGCAAGCTAAAAGATAATGAGTGTTTATAAACTGTTATGAACAATGAATGAATTTAAATACTCATTCTATAGGGTGAGCAATCGTTGATGGGACCGGTTTCACGGCGTTCGGCACGACGGCCAGGCTGGCTGCTGTGTCTGCATTGGGAGTGCCAAGAATACCGCACTTAATATACTATGGTTTATTGATACTTTATTTCCAACTCACATAATAAAAAGATAGCAAATTACTCGTGTGTATCGAACAAGGAAACGTTAGAGCAGTCTTTCTTTGTTATTCAAACAATTCTAGGACCTGCTTAGGAAATTGCCCATTATAGCTTGTAGTTCATGCTCAGAATGGCAGCAGTTTCTTTACGAATGTTATTTTTAAGTTGATCTAATATTTGTGATTAGTAAACCTTTTCTTTTAATGCTCTTCAGTGCTAAAAATCACAGCGGGTTAAATAACAGCAACAGGTGGGTATTAAAATAGAAAGTTTACAAAACAAATCCGCATACCCACCCACCCAAACACACACACACACACACACACACACACACACACACACACTTTATATGAACTTAAATTGATATTCTTAAATAAATTGACATTTCTCAGAGAGCTTGAAGTAGAACATTTCTTAAGAAAGTACTTAAGTGCTTGAATAACGAAGGGAGGTAGTTCCAACATTTCCTTTTGTTTTCAGGTTAGAAATTAATTACGCTACCAACCCTATGTTTACACCATCGACATCAATATGTTAGGGATATTTGTTCTACTTAAGCGACTGATACCAATTTCTTACTTAAGATCACTGTACTATTCTGAAGAATATATATTATTTTATTTGGGTTCATAAAAAAAAGATTTGAAACCATTAAAGGTACTTCAGAATAGTGCTGTTGAAAATTTAACTCTAAATTATCTTTTGCACTTAACTGATGCATTTAAAGAAAATTTTATTTCATTAGAGTGCATTTTAATTTTCTTTTATTATTATTTAGCTTGAGTTAATTTAAGTAGCATTCTTACTTTTAATATCATAGAAAATTAATAGTATGTATATATTTTATTTATTTTAAGTGTTTATCCATGAAGATACATTTCCATTAAACTCCTTATGTAAACCTAAAATATTTCCTATGGAGCTAATAATTAACTTTAATGCCGCCGTTTATATGCTTAAAGCCACACATAGCCAAATTCATAGCAGCTTAGTATTAGAATATAGCAAAAAAATTCATCGACACTACATAGTCAAATATTAAACACTTGTTTTAACCATTCAGAAAGTGTAACTTAGGTATCAAAATGCATAAAACATCCGTTATTAAATTTTATAAGAATTTACCAGAAAAAATAAAGAATATTTCTAATTTTCAGAAATTTAAATTAAAACTGAAAACAAATATAATTCAAACTAAAATTGTGCTAATTATATTATCATCTTACTAAATTTGGAAATGGCTTATTTACATATGTTAATATTTTAACTTACCCTTCTAACGTTTTTATATCTCTTTATATAATTTTTGTAGTACATTTATTGTGTAATTATGTATAATTTTATTTGGTAATTTCACATCTTAGTTTGTGCATAGTTTTCTCAATTGAGTACATTCATAAATAAATAAATAAAACAAAAAAAGCTTGGCAATATACCTCGCCGGCCAGCCGAACGCCCTAAACCAGTTTCGTCAAGAATTGTACTTCCTCTCGTAAATGTATTGAAATCTCCTTATGTTTAAGGGTACTCATTATTGAAACCGCCAATATCTGCAAACTTCTACCAATTTATTTGATTTTCTCCCAGATATAATGAACATAGCCATTATAGAAAATTAGTTTAATGGTCTTGCATACTTAGCTTTTCCAGAAAAAATTCTGAATGAATTAAATGTAAATCATTGTGAAATGCCTCACTATATTAAAACTGTAGGTTTCAAGCTTTTACATTTTGTGTGTTATTCTTTACATTAAATGTTAGATATCAAAAATTTTACTGAAAGATATAATAAAGAACAATAGATTACATCTGAAGAAAAAAAAATAAAACAAAAACTGCTTAGCTCTCTTCATCCATCTTCGAAGTAAATACTGGCAATGTGACAGATGTGTTTTTCATGAAGAACATGTTAAGTAGCACAAATGTTAGAAAACAAGATTACTAGAATGTCGAGTATTAACATTTCCACCAGCACATCCTAATTAAATGCAGCGTTTGTGCGTTTAAATTGGGCTGAAGTGCAAAACCGCAATGTTTGAGAGCTTTTTTCGTGAAAATTATTTTGGAATTTTTTCCAAATTTGAAAATTGAATATTCTTATAGTTTCCCTCTAAAGGCGTGCGTGATAAGATTTCATAAAATAACGCGAACTATGCATTCCTGTGCATACATACATACATACATACATACATACATACATACATACATACATACATACATACATACATACATACATACATACATACATACATACATACATACATACATACATACATACATACATACATACATACATACATACATACATACATACATACATACATACATACATACATACATACATACATACATACATACATACATACATACATACATACATACATACATACATACATACATACATACATACATACATACATACATACATACATACATACATACATACATACATACATACATACATACATACATACATACATACATACATACATACATACATACATACATACATACATACATACATACATACATACATACATACATACATACATACATACATACATACATACATACATACATACATACATACATACATACATACATACATACATACATACATACATACATACATACATACATACATACATACATACATACATACATACATACATACATACATACATACATACATACATACATACATACATACATACATACATACATACATACATACATACATACATACATACATACATACATACATACATACATACATACATACATACATACATACATTACATACATACATACATACATACATACATACATACATACATACATACATACATTACATACATACATACATACATACATACATACATACACACATTACATACACACATATACGTACACACACACACACATTACATTAGATTACATACATATGTGTTACTTTAGCGTAAAGTTATTTGTACACGATCACATTTTTAGAAATTCAATGCTTCAACAAGAGTTGTCAAACTTCATTTCATAATTCATCAGTTCTGTTTCAGTATCACCTAGCAAATATAATTTTTTTGCGATTTAAAAGTGCAGCTTTTATGCGATACATCACACTAAACCTTGCATTCTTTTCATTTACGCTTTTCATTTTCTTCCTTATTTCAGGTAGGATGCTCGCGCATTAGTAGATCCATCTTGACAGTTCTTCTAGATGCCGTACAAATTCATTTCAGATCCATACCTCTGGACTATAATAGAGTGCTAGTTATGGGTAACTTTGTGAACAAATTTGCAATCAATAAAATACTTTGTAAAGCTGATCAGTTACTAGACGTTTAACAGTTTTTTGCGGTTGTAAAAAATTCATTTTTCTCACATTTGAGCAGAACAAGATGATATACGAACGCCTTCCTTCCTACTGACGTGGCTCTGCGTTATGCAGCGATAGCTGTTTTGCAGTAATGGGTTGCACCCTACGTTGACCTCTGCTCGCGTTGCATGGTATTGCCTAGCTTGGCCGCTCTTACTCTGCAGGAAATTGGTACAAACTTCCTAGCTCTGATCATAACAAAATGAAGATACGGCACACGAAGAATCTGCCTGGCAGATTTCCAGAATATACAATAATGCCATTTGATACAGCGCAGTTAGCCTATCATTACTGCATTCCTAATCTGATGTTATACGCAAAAGTGCTGTGTAATTGCGTGAAGCATTATTATTTTATTGTAAATTGTTATACCATGATGCTAATAGTAAATTACTTTGCATATGATAAATATTAGCAGTATGTTGTGAAGATTTTCACTTTGGCAATAATACGTGTAAATACCACACTCTTTACATTGTCAAGTTTTGCCAGGTATTTCCAACTTTGTCCAATGCTGTCAAATATTCTTCAACATTTTACATTTTTGTTTTAAACCCTTGAAGTGAAAAACAAGTTTGATCAAGTACAAGGGGCTTAAGGGTAGTTGAAATGGTGTTCTCATAATTATTTTCATTTCCATGTTTTAATATCATATAATTATTTCAAATTTCCCGCTGATTTTGCTATAACTTTCATAGAGGTACGCTTATTGTAAACAATTTTAAAATATTGTTGAACAAAATTAGCTTTTTAGAACGTTTTGGTGCACTCACTGGTAAAACACCAATAACTTTGTAATGTTAGTGTTAGAGAAAAGTGTTATTTTTATTTTGATCGAAAGTTTTACTTTAGCTGTTGGCAGCATTGGCTTTTCGCTCATATTTGCTTCATGTGAGAGTTTCAAAATACTGGAAAGTTAGGTTACATTTTGTTCTAAATTTTATCTTTGAAAGCAATTATTTCTGAAGTAACATTTTCTATATAAATGCCCCATTATCTCAGAAACTAACCGACACTAAGGGCTGAAATATTTATCACACATTATAACCTAAATAGGCTTTATTTTAACAAATTAGTTTTTATGTATATGCATTAGTTATTTTTTTAAATTTAAAAATCATTAACTTTTAATGAAATTTTAAGAGCTTTAATTAAAAGAACACAGCTTTTCTTCTAATGAACAGATCATCCATCAACAGTAAAGGTATTGCTGAATATAGGTTGAAAACTTTAGCTCATTATCTTAAATATTTGCTGAGATAATGGGTCAAAGTTTAACATGGACAAGATAGGGCGTTTCGACTCTCCTTAAGACGGCATCATCACAATATAGTTATTGTGCTGAACTACAGCGCGGACGAGTAATTTCTATTGTAGAGATGAGGTACTGAAGTCCGGATATTAGATCATTAGCTACCTTCCTCTTCTAATTGTCCAGCTAAATTGGCTATATTTGCCTAGCTGCTCTCGCATCGGAGGAATAAAGCCAGGTGTTACTGCTGGTCTGGATTTACTTCACTGAAATAAACAAGGAAGCTGCGATCCAAACATGTTATAATTGCCGGACCACCTTGAAATTTCCCGGTGTAGATATTATTTCCCTTTATCTGTCGTTACTTTGTTACGGGCTAAGTTCAATCAACATCTGAGTCACATACTTCTCCGTGCCCAGAGCCACTTGAAGTATGCTTCTTGAAGATCTGAATTGGAAGAATTCTGCTCAAAATCGACTACTTTTTAAAATTTGGCACTCACACGCTAATTTTCCTGCGGTGGAATATAAAATGTTTTTTCCGACGGCTAATGTCTTTAGTGTATTACGAAAACAAAACAATTTATGTAATTTTACTTGAGTATATCAGTTATTCAAATTACATCTACCTCCTTCTAATATCTCTCTCATTCACTCCCACCCCTATGCGTTTTGGTCATTTATTTAGGCTACCCCTTATGTGAGGTTCCTCTATCTATCTGTGCGTGGTCTGGTTACCACTCTCTCTCTGTTACCCAGCTTCCTGCACAAATGTTCCCTTGACAATATTCAGTTCTACATACATAATATTTTTGAATTAATTCACATATGTACATGTGTATTTAGTACTCTTATCTACATTATTATTAATCAGTCTCTGTTTTATTCTATCCCTATTTTCTACTTTGATATGTTCCTTAGCACTTTTATTCTCACTTCCTCTTATTTCAAATACAAGGTGTTATGTTTATACAAGGTGTTATGAAGCTACACTGAACCAAGATGTAGATTGTCCATTAATTATTTCTTCCTTAGTGGCCGTGTGTAGGACAGAAGTTGGAAAGGTGATACTAAAAATAGCTTTCAATGCCAATAAAGGTACAGTTACAAAACGCCTCATAATCAGCGTGGGTTAGGTGGTTATTCAGGAACAAAGCCGCGTGCCTGGACACGCTACCGGAAGTAACATAGCTTGGGAAACTCCGCGTCACTTGCTTTCGCAGTGTATTAGAAAACATACCGACAAGCTGCACAATGCTGAGCTTATATTGAGCTCCTTGTCTAAGAAAACCCGGCTTGATCACATTGATTCTTTGCAGGGCTTTTTAGTTGGCGAGAATGCAACTCGCATGCTGAAGGGTCTTTGTTAGATTTTCCCCTACAAAAACAAATACATTTGCAAACAAAAAGCACACAAAAAGTAAATAACAACAACAAAACAAAATCCCGCCAAAGAGTCTGTACCATTAATTATTTATATTTTTTTCCAGCACATTCTATCATAACGGTGACTGAATAAAATTACTGACTAAAGAAGCTAGTATACAAGCGCCGTTAATAATTTGTTTTACAGAACTTTTAAGAGACAAACACATGGAATTGAGTTTTCCAGGTGCCACATTTTTGTATTAATTGTTATGAAAATTTCACTGTTATTGCATTGCTTTTTAGCAAATATATATCAAATTCCATTCAAACTGGGTAAATATTTCTACTTCACTATTTTATAAAGTTTATCATGTAAATTTAACCCGTAATCAAAATTTCCCAATTTGATAAAATCGATTGCAATTGTTTGCAATTGGAGTATTGAATAATAATCAAAAATAGTATGAAAAATATTTTAAATAAATGTGATAAGTGAATTGTGATATTATATCTAAACCTTAAAATAACTTAAACCTAGCCACATTTTCAAAGAAAAATTATTGGTATTAGAAAATATCTTGTCATATTTAAGCACTTTTCAGTATATTACAATTGAATTCAAACGAAAACTGAGACACATGGAACATTTTGAATGTGTGAAAACGTAGTTTTCAGAAAAACATTGATTTATAAAATATACAGTATGCTAGGAAACAGACTTATTGCACCATATTTAAATAGCTGTAGAGCCCAAAGCAAAGAGGGTACAAGTAAATATCGACTCTCTATGGATGCCCAAAGTTCCTACATCCATTTACTACAAAAAAGAAAATTATTTTCGATTTTTTGATCGGTTATGGTCAAAACTTCACTCCGGTGCCTTAACGTTCGTGACCTTGAGAAGGCAAGCAACTCATAAAGAGGATTTTGTTTTAAAAATGTAAATGTAATTTTTGATTCATTTTCTTCAAAGACGAAGAAAAAGTACCTATAACAGAAATACTAAGAGTATCTTAATATCTTCAGTTCGTGGTATGAGGTAAGACGTGCTTATATTTACTAAAATCGTGGGTTGTGTGCTTCAATTGGTTTCTCAGAAAAAGAAACCTACAGAATAAATGTTTGCTTTTATTTGGCAAACCATTTTGGAAGTAAATTATATTTCAGGCAAAGCATATAATATATAGCTGTGAAAAAGTATTGAAACCGAGATATACGCCCAGATATTGACAACAGAGTATTGTGTTTAGTTTATTTACCGAGTGGTAGGCACGTAAGAGGATACCTGGAGGCAGGCCTTATTTTTGTTTAGTGTTTAAAGCTCGCTTTCACTACTTGTGGCACCGCAGGCGAAGATATTGATGACACGTGGCATGAAGTTGGAACACCGGTGCAAAGCGGTGGCAGGATAAGCCAGAGAAAACCCGCCCCGCGCCGCTTTGCCCACCTCAAAGCTCACATGCGGACGCTTGGGATCAAACCGGGCCTAGGTAAGAGGCAAATGGTCTAACCACTGGGCCACGACGCGGTAAAACGCAAAGCTTCCGTGACAGGTGCTGTTTTTTTTTCTTTTTTTAAAAAACAGTACCGGAGTCTGATTAGGACTCCGGCGCTGTATCCCCTATTTACATTTCCCCCCCCCCTAAATTTACTGTATGATTACTGGTTTTACTGTTCCTTTACACAAACATATACACATTGCAGAAACATAACACCCATGCCCAAGGCGGGACTCGAACCCACGATCCCCTGCCGACGAAGCACCAAAGCGAGACTCCTTAGCGAGCGTGGCTATGGGGACCGGCGGTGTTTGGTGGTCGCTGTTTGCCTCATATAAAAAACACCGATCTCTTACAAAACAAAACCCTGATATGTTACACTCACGTGACATTCTCTAGCTGCTCTTCAAACTTCTTACAAAAGATTATTCTTCTCTCCGCATAATGCGAATCGAGATAAACATTAGCAGAATGTTATTACTTAAACCCTTATAAGTAGAAGGGAACTAAGGGAATGCTCTAGGCTAAAGTGATAGTCAAATGTTTTAAAAGCTATCGTTATGCGATTGTCATTTCAAATCGCTTCTTTGTTTGGCCAGGAGTAGAACAAAAGAAAAACGGACACTTCCTGTCTGAGAAATGTTCAAGTACTTCACAATTGAAACCAATAAGAAGGAATAGCTAAGAAACGAAAAGGACATAAACAGTGTGTTTTGAGGAGATCTACATTTTTGTGCAGTAAGTTTTTATTTATCTCTTACGGTTCATCAAAATTTGACCAAATTCATCCAGAATAAAGGGGTCTTCAGAAAATATAATATATACATTTTATTAAGTTTTACTGTAAATAGATTTGAAATGCGGGATTTTAATCAAAATCGTTTGAGACATCTTTAAGAAAATCAAAATTAACGAAAATTTTTCCATGTGAAGTGTAGTGTGTGGTGGCGGGATGTTCTTGAATCTTCCTATGGCATCCTCGGTAGATACTAAAACTAAATACCAAGTTTGGTATTTAAAGGTATTTTCGCTTTTGAGCTATGCTGTCCACACACACGCACACTCACACATACACACACGAGCCTCGACCCCAAAACATATATTTTTGAAGAAATCCCGACATCGATTTTTTTAGTGGAATACAATACATACTCTATACACCATGTACATAGTACGTGTAGAGTAAGTAAAAATGTCCTTTACAGGACACACCCTTCTTACAATGCAAATTTGTTTAACGTTTAGAAGCAGTGGAAGATATGGCCAGTATAATGACATGCACCGACTTTAAGGTGATATTTTTGTGAAATTTGGAAAATCCAAAGTATGCAAAACATCTTAAAGGCATTCATACCGGTTATTGTATACGATAGTAGTAATTTTTTGCCATTTATAAAAATTCTAGCTTGCATGATTATTTAAATAATATTATCATTTTTAAATACACTTGCTTTTATAAAATCTGATGCGTTCCATTCACATGACCTTCTCTACATCTTTATAACAATTATTAATAAGCTTATTCTTTTATCTACTTCATACTTATCGAGATAAGCATTAGTAGAAACGGTCGTATTGTTTAGTTATTGTAAGTAGAAGGGAAATAAGTGAATATATAATGCTTTAACATAACGTTGATATGAAGTTGAAAAGTTCCCGCATGAGAAATGCAGAAGTACATATTTTAAAAATGAAACTAATAACAAGGAATATTTCAAAAACGGTCAGCTTCACGAAAAAAGTGTATATGACATAAATTGCGTATTTTAACAATACCTACTTTTTTTACGTAATAAGTTTTTGTCTATCTCTTGCGGTTTACAGTAATGCAAAATTCAGCAAAATCCATCCAGAATAAACAGGTCTTCAATAGTTATTCCCAGAAAATTCAAGATACACGTTATATTTGTGATAGAAATGGCTTTAACATGTGGTATTTTAATCAAAACCGTTATAGAAACTTTTGAAAAAAAAAAAAACTTTAAAAAAATGTTACATGCAAAGGTAGTTAGGGGTGGGGAAATTTTCTTTAAAATCTTCGTGTATCATCTTTGGAAGAACCGAAACTTAAGTACCAAGTTTGGTATATAACGGTTTCTTCGTTTTTGAGCTATTCTGTCCACAGACAGACAAGACAAACACACCACACACAGAGATTTTTTCTGAAAATGCTTTTTTTGGGATTCAGGGGGTCCTAAAACATGAATTTCCGGTGAAATCTCGGTATCGAATTTGTGGGTGGAACACAATACTTCCCCCTATGCACTATGTACATAGTACGTGTAGAAACAAGTAAAAATTAATCACATCATGCATTTTTAAAAATATTCAAATAAAGCGTATAGTTTGATAGTAAATGAGTTTACAAATGGATCTGTTGTACTACAATTTTAGATTAGCCTTAGTGAAGAACATTATTACTCCTCGTCCTCTACAAAGGTTCTGATTTTTCAAAGTTAAATAATTTATCGTGTTTGGAGCAGTGTTTCAAAAATGTAATATTTGCATTTGTAGTAATGTGCTCTTGAGAGGCAGCATAACATCTTTCAAACAAATTACTGAAAAAGTGCATCGTGTCAAACATTTTGAGTATGGAAAAGTGTTGGAAAAAAGTTAGCGAGAAAATAAGATTAAAAGTTGGGGTGTCTATTAGTAAGCATGCGGCTACCCATTTATAGCTTCAGTTCAATTGGCAGTTATAGTTCGCCACGTGGGAATAACAACATATTTTCTTAAGTTATTCCTAAAATTTTATTTTGAAACTAATGTATATTTTTTAACTTTGCACAATTTTTTAAATCTAGGTATACAAGATATCTTATTGAAATTTATACAAGTAATAGTGATGTTTTTACTATATATCAATATTATAGCTTAAATGGTTATTTAAATAATACATTTTTAATATCTAAGTTCATTATTCTAATAAAAATGAGCCACGTGATGCATTTTTAAAAGTATTCACATACAAACATCCAGTTTTACTGAAAATGAGTTTAAAAAAAGATCTGTCATTTTATATTTTTTAACATCAGCCCTAATTAGTAGAGAGAATGTATTATTTTTGAACTGTCCAAAACTCGTGATTTTTCAAATTTTAATAGTTTATTTATAAAAATTGGAGCATTATTTTGAAAAGGTAATATGACTATTTTCTTTGATGTGCTTTTAGGAAACAGTATAAAAGGTTTGAAACATATTAGAGAAAAGTTGTATTGTGTGGCACATTTTGAGTAAGGAACAACGTTTGTGAGAAAACAAAGTTTAAAGTTTAGGGTGCCTATTAATAATCATGCATCTGTCCATCTATAACTTCAATTAATTTGATATTTTTTCTTAAAGTTTAGAAATCATGTTATTTTATCCTCAAACAAATAATTTTTGAATTTTCCACAACTTTTGGTCTAATTTCACAGATGCATAACCTTAAACACATAGCTATCTCTAGCGGTAATTGACAGATCAATGTTAAAGATCTGATGTGTTCCATTCACATGATATTCTTTACCTGTTCTACAACAAACTACTTACAGGATATTCGTTTTGCAGTCGGCTTATCCTCCTCCTAGTTAGGACTAACAACCCCCCCCCCTAGGACTTACAAGCGAATGCCTATGAAGCCTGAAGCTTGTCGGAAAGCTAAAGGCACGAAACCATATAATGGAGAACTTGGAACGAGTGGTCGGCCCCTAGCCAAGCATGAGCGTGAGGAAATGGATAAAATGGAATGCAAGAGAAATGGATGATAGGAAAAGTGATGATGGAGCAAATGGTGGAATGAGTGGCGGGGGAAACCGGAGGACCAGACGCCGCTTCGTCTACCATAAATCCCACATGCGAGCTTACCAAAGATAGTTATTCTATATACTTCATGCTAATCCAGATAAATATTAGCAGAAATTTTGTTACAGTAGTTCCTTATAAGTAGGAGGAAACTAAGGGGATATACACGGCTAAAGAGATTGTCAAATCTTTTAAAAGCTGTCACAATGATATTGGTATTGAAGTTAGGTTTTCTTTGCTTGGCCAGGAGTAAAACAAAAGAGACACAGATGTCCTATTTGAGGAAAGTAAAAGAATTTAAAAATTGAAGCTAATAACAACGAATATCTCGGAAATAGATTGACATCAAAAATGTAAATGACATATACTGTGTGCTTTGACGAGATCTACATTTTTATGTAGTTAGTTTTCGTGTATCTCTAATGGTTCATACTTATGCAAAAATCATTCCGAATGAAGAGGACCTCGGAGGCATTCTCAAGAAATATAGGAGAAACATTTTATTCGTCATGTATACATCTTTAATATATAGTATTTTATTCAAAATCATTGGGGCCAATTTTGAGGAAAACGAAATTTTCGAAAATTTTTCTATGTAAAGGATAGTTTGGGATGGGGAATTTATTTGAAAATCTTCCTGTCGCATTTTTGGGAGATACTGAACTTAAATACAAAGTTTGGTTTTAACGCGTATTTCAGTTTTGAGTTATGATACACAAAGACTAATGCTTTTTAATGCTTTTTTGGATTCAGGGCCCTCAAAACTTGTATTGCCAGTGAAATTCTGTATCAAATTATTGGGTGGAAAACAATGCCTTGTCTACCGTATGTATCTACATAGTACTCGGTAGAGAAAGTAAAATGCTATCTTGATCGTTGTAGTATTAGTCAGTCATATTCTCTTAATAATTATAACTGAATACTCTTAAATTGAAAACCGCAACCTATACATAAAATGATTTATCGGAAGGTATAAAAAGTGAAGGCGGCGCCGTGGTTGCGTGGTTAGACCGCTCGCCTCTCATCTAGACGCCCCAGATTTGATCTCAAGCGCCCACATGTGGGATTCGTGGTGGACGAAGCGGTGTCTGGGCGGGTCCGGGGTCCTCCGGTTTCCCTCGCCACACATTCCACCAACTGATCCACCATCATCTTTCTGGTCGACAGTTTTGCTTACATTTTATATCCTCCACTTCCTCATGTTCATGCCAGGCTAAGCGTCGACCCCTCGTAACAGGTTTTCCATTCTGTGGTTTCTTGCCGTAGGCCCCCGACAGGATTCTGACCCCTAGGCATTGGCTTGTAAGTCCTAGGGGGTGTCAGTTGTACACATACAGGGAGGTTAAGCCGACTACGATACGAAAATAGGACAGTGACATACAGAACTTAAATAAGTAACATTTTTTAACTTCAAGCATTTATTTTGGGAAATTTTTAATGTTTTAAGGGTTAACATTTCAGAGTTTTATGGTTACTTGACTTCTAGTATGCTCTTGCGAATATCATGAAATAATGAGAATTACAAAAAAGATTGAATTTTAAACTGTCATTCCAATAAAGCCAACTACCTTTTCATTCAAACTCTCTCTTGGCATTCAAGTAGCCGAATGTCAAAGGCCACACCAATTACAATTTTCATGGAGTGAGAATGTCAAAGTTATAACTTGGCTTTGCCAAACGTATTGTAACAAAGGCTCGTACGTGGTTTTGTCAGTAGGTACATGTGCATATTTTTCTGATCCACTTTGCTTTCACCACGTCACTGAAATAGCACAGCTGCACTTTGAGGACTAAATAGTAGCATGTCAGGTCAACAAAGAACGTTGCAGAGTTTTTTTGTGACACTCTCGATGGAAAATGTTACAAACAAAACAGCGAGATTGAACTGTGGCAGTTTTCGGTATTATTCACCATTTGTTTCTTTTACAAACAAAGCTTTCCCAGGACATCAATATGTGATAGTTTTAAATTTCTCCTGCAGCAAAGTGTAAAATATTACTCTAAAAAGATTCTGGATTCAACTTATGTTATAAAAAGTTTCCGTGCGTGTCTGAAAGATTCAGGTCAAATGTATGTATAATAAATACATTTATATCAAATACTTAAATAAAGGTTTAGAAGAAGCACTTTTTTGTGTTTGAAATGTCAAGTATTTCAATATTTACAAAGCATTGTTATAAATTTGTTGTATATTCAAAGCCGAGAATTTAATTAATCTTGACTTCATCCAGTTCATTTGTTTGACACTTTCAGAATGAAAAGGTCGTCAGAGGCTATTCCCAGAAAATTCAAAATATACATTTTATTTGAGATGTACATGTATTTTAATCTAACTCGTTAGAGTCGTTTTTGAGAAAAAAAATTGAAAATTTTTCCATATAAACTGTAGCTTTTGGTGGGCGGATTTTCTTGAAAAACCTCGTGTCGTGTCTTTATAGGAAACCAAACCTAAAAACCAAGTTTGGACTTAACCAACTGCTATCCACGGACACACACACACACACACACACTCACTAACACACATACGAACCTTTCTATAAAAATACCTTTTTCGGACTTAGTGGACCCCAAAACATGTATCGACAATGTATATTGTATGTACATATGGGCTAGAGAAAGTAGCATACTCAGTGATGTGAGTTTCTATCTCAAGAGAGATCCCTAGTTTGGTCTTGAAGCACAAAAAGAGGACTCCCAATTACATCAACGCAGTTAGCAGAGCAAATAAGCTGCGCACTTACATCATCTCAAGATTCTCATATCGAGCGTTTCGGAAGCGAGTTAGCTAAATCGTCATTAGCAATACACAAATTAGTGGCTTCCAACTTCTATTTGTGGAATACGTAGGTGAGAAGTTAATTTGCACCGCTCTAACACCATTGATGAAAGTTGAGGGATTACTGAAACAGACAGGTTTATGAAATAAACCTGTTGATAAGAACAATTTTAATGAAAGGGTGTTTTGGAACAGTGATACGTATGAATAGAATATTTTTGAGTTGGGTTTGTAACACTTAAGTATCACTTAAGAATCACTCACACATAGACTGGTATTCACAGCATTAAAAGATGAATACAAACACATAATATCTACTGCTAGAAACAATAGCTTCAACCAAAAATTAATAGATAAACGAATCAAAAAATTTAAACAACGGAAATTAATCACAGAAACCACAAAATTGAGCCCAGCAATAAATAAACCTTGCTTCAAAAAGTTTACTTATCACCCAAAACTACACAAGTTTCAAAAAAATGTTCAAAAAACAACATAAAATCACACTTGCCCCCAGAATAAGTTCAGCCTACAAAAAATGCTCTGCAACAACCAAAAAGACCAAATCCCAGAACATAACAAATCAGGAATCTAGAGAATAAATTGCGCAGATTGCAACAAATTTTACATTGGTAAAACAAAAAGACACATTGGAACAAGACTTAAAGAACACATGAGAGCAGTAAAATACAAACAAGCTGACAAATCAGCCATTGCACACCACTTTTGGCCCACTAACCATGAAATAGTACCTAACATACACGTTGTAAAACCCGCCGGATATGCGGCAGGGCTCGAAGTCTGGGAAAACATCCATATCATTAAAAATCGATACCATGTATTCAACTTTTAATGGCCGCCACAACAAATATTGTGGAAGTTAGTCATCCAGCCACCAGGGCCGTCACACCTCAACATAGAACACCCTGTGGAAATTCAGTTGGAAACTATCGACAATGGTGCCCACATGGCATCGAAACTGGTCTGGAAAAATTATACGTAAGTGATACTTAAGTGTTACAATCCCAACTCAAAAATATTGATGATTTTTGCTCCTGTCTATACAAACTAACCCTTACCTGTTTTCTCACATTTTAGCTTTTAAAAACTTTAAAGTTATTAAAATTCAAAATATTACTCTCACGTACTATGCACATAGTTTATAGAGAAGATATAGTATTCCACCCAAGAGTTCGATACTAAGATTTTACCGGAAATACATGTTTTGAGATCCCTTAAATCATATTAATATATTTTAGAAAAATATCAGTTTTTCTCTGTGTGTGTGTATAGAGCATAGCTCAAAAACGAAAAGACGGTTAAATACTAAATTTGGTGTTTAAGTTAAGTATATTCTAAGGATGCGACACGAATATTTTCAATAAAACCTCCCAACTCTAAACTACGCTTTACATGAAATCTTTTCTGAATTTTTTTTTTCTCGAAAATGGCTCCAACGATTTTGATTAAAATACCATATACCAAAGATATTTACATTGGAAATATAATGTATAAATTGAATTTTCTTCATATAGCTTCTGAGTATCTTTACATTCTGGATGAATGTTGCTTAATAACTGATAAACTGTAAGAGATAGCCAAAAACTTACCACAGAAAAATTGAAGATCTCGTTAAAACGTATAATTTATGTCTATACATTGTTTGCGGAGTTGATCGTTTCCGAGATATTTCTTATTATTGGTTTCAAGTATAAAAAATGTAAGTGTTTGTTATATGGGAGTTTAACTTCAGACCACGCAAAGAACCGAAATTAAATTGCATAGCAACCACCTTTAAGAAGATTTGACTATCGTTTTAGCTTAGCGTATTCTCGTATTTCCCTTCTACGTATTAGAAACCATGTAATAAAATATTTCTGATAGTATTTATCTTGATTAGCTTGAAAGAGAAGAAATACTTTTGAGGAACTGATTGGTACAAAACTGTAAACCAAATAAGATAACATTTGTTTTGCATACATAGTGGTTTTGAAAACTACGTTTCTAAGATGGCATCGTCTTCCCTACACGCACCCTTGCTGTCATGATCGTAGATCTTGTGCCATTGGATAAAAGAAGCCCGATTATTCTTATGCAGCGTTCTGTAACAGTCCAAGGGGTCCAGTGGCGATGTGCTGAACGTTAGGACTGCGGTCCTTACGGCTACAATGTTCTCCGGTGTTCGCATATTTCTTATTTTCCCTCAAGACTTTATCTTTAGAGCAGAGTCCATCACTTCAACATTTTTAAGTGGACACACAGAAGCAGTGCTTGCTTGTTGGTTTGTCATTTTAGCACGTTGTGGTGGTTAAATGATCCACAAACTTTAAAGCCGTTATTCTCTGGTTAAATTTTGTTGTTATTTTCCCGTATTAACAATCTATCTTATCCAACATAAATACAACTAGAGATCTGAAAGTGTTTTTCAAAGCAATGCAAGACGTGTGTGATAAAATACTTGGTTGGGTTTCTTATATTGTTCATAGATTAATTCTAAAAAGTTAATTAGTATAAGTATGCGCTATTTCGCATCTTCTTCCACTTTGTGATATAAAATAATTTTATTTAAAAAACTATCCAACATTGGAAACGTCAACAATAACAAAATTCTTACTAAGCTATTAAGAAATGTCATTTTAAAACATGGTGCATGTAGCTGTAGAAGTCGATTTTTATGTTAGCTAACTCAATTAATTAATTCGCCCTCCAGAGTGAAATAAATAATTAGACGAAATTTGGTATGAATACTTATTTTGTTGCCACTGATGCCTTTACAAAACATTGCAGCACTAGCTTTAATACTTTAGAAAAAAAAAAAACGTTTACTACTTGGGTGTCCCCTTAAGTCATGTAATGATAAAATGACCAGAAGGCACCATATCATTACGGTGGATATCGTAATTCTTTCGAAACTAGCGTTGTACAGCGACAAAATGATCACAATCCTTGTAGCAAACCTTAATTGCAGTAGTCCATATTGACTGACCCCTACTCGCTTGAGAACACGACAATAATGTAAAGAGACGAATCAACCCCAGCGCATCGAATATAATTGAAATTTAAAACCACCCTTTTCAGTTAGTCCATCCTATAATACTTATCCAAGTAAACTTTAGTAGCAAACAAGCAAGTAGTAGTAGTAGTAGTAGTAGTAGTAGTAGTAGTAGTAGTAGTAGTAGTAGTAGTAGTAGTAGTAGTAGTAGTAGTAGTAGTAGTAGTAGTAGCAGTATTTATTAAGTGCATAATTTGACATAAACTGCGTCGCACAATCGCATGGGTCGATTTTACCTATATTCATAAAACCACACACACACACACACACACACACACACACACACACACACACACACACTCACACACACTACAACAAAATAGCAAAACAACATCCACACACTCGCCTCATACCCACACCCACACATTCATTCATATAGGTGCTCATACATCAAATATGTCTATATAGTATTTACACAAGTACTTTATGTCTTAGTACACGTCCTTCCATCTTGACCAGTTTTGGCTGTTCAGAATCAAGTTCTAACATGCTAAAGATACTTCCGGTATTAATTTTTTCCTAACATTCTCCATCTGCGTACAATCTGCCAAAATGTGGGTCCAGTCTTCCTGATCCCCGCATAATGGGCAACTTCTCCTACCAATATCATCAACTACCTGCAAAATTGATGAACCACGCCCCTATATTGCAATAGTGCTTTTCCTTTCACAGATTTGTCATCTAGATAAATAACACTACGCTCCACCTTGCTTTTATAACTGTTCTCTCTGACAGACTAGAAACCATCTCCCTGCTGATGAATATGATACTATGACGTAAGTTATTCATGGGAAGCAAAGCAGAGGTTCGAAATAGCCTCTTTTAACGAATTCTACTCTGTTCGGTGTAAATGAGCTGGTCGGGCGAAAGATGATTAACAGATCGACTTGTAGATAATCCCCCTTGTAGACGTAGGGGGATGAGAAATTCATTATCTGTGCCACTGAAACACACAACCACAACATTTGTATTGGAGTTTATTAAGCAGTATACATAGAAATGAAGTCTGATGTTATGGGCACCATCGAATGTGTATGTGACGTGGAAATTGTGTGCATACCTCGAAGAACTTAAACTCCTTGATGGAAAAATGATTTCAAAAAGGAGTTTCCTTTTTGTTTGTATTTTTGTAGGGCTTTTACATTAATCTCCATTAACGGATAGGTCAATATTGGACTGAAAATGCTCTTATTTGGAAATAACTTTCTATAAACTGAAAAAAAATGATTTATAGGAAAAAAGGAAATGATCAAAAAACATAAATGGAAAATTATTAGAAGAAACTGAAGAATTTCACTACCTAGATAGTAAAATATATCTGATGGAAGAAATAAAAACATAAATTATTAACGAAATATTTCAAGCAAAACTTACCTTCAGTAAGTTATTTATATCCAATAATATTAGTTCAAAACAAGAAAGAATTTGTTGAAAACATACCAGTTAGCACAACTGACTTGTATTTGATGTACCTATACAGATATTCCTTAGTAAGTTAAAGAGTTGCAGAACTCAACGGGTCCACAATTGACACTTAAAACCGCAAATGGAGAACTGGGGAGATGACCTTCGTTCTATTCCTTTCAGAGACCAAAACTCACTCATCTGCCCTGCTGATGAGTAAGACGGGTAAAACGAAGGTCATGCTCGCCAGTTCTTCACTGGTGGTTTTTAACTTGAAATAGCCCCGTTGAGTTTTGCACCTCATTTAACGCATGAAGGAATAACTGTCCATGTCAAATACGGGGCAGTTGGGCCAGCTGGTATGTTTTCAAAAAGAATTATATGCATAGAGCATAATGGAATTTGGATGTGATATTTTGTCAGTACTACACCTATAATAAGAAAGAAAATGAATATAAGCATTCGAAGCATGGTGCTAAGGCAAAAAGCTAAAAATTAGTTAGACTGGTAAATTTACCAAAGAAGAAGAATATAAGACAGAACTAACAACAGGCATCTAGAACTGAATAAGAAAGAAGGTACAGCTGAAGGCAAGAATAACAAAGGAACTATAGTTCATGCAAAAAGTTAAGAAAGACATGACCTACCGAATATTCAGGAATTAAAAAGGCTTAGAGATCAGGATAGAAAATCGCTGTAAACCAATCCAAGGGTTGGTGCCTAAAGAAGACGAAGTGTAATTAAAAAATCCAAGGGATCTGCAGTGTGTGTTATGTCTAATTCGAGAGGTCCCAAGTTCAAATCACATTGGCCTGAACAATACCATCTTGGAATATCTTCTTGTTTTCCCAGTACTGTAGGTGAATGTGGTAACTCTTCTACCACAAACTTCCTATTAACACCTTTAATAGGTTTCGCTAGTTGACGACGATTGATACGCTCCCTGTGTCCTCGCGCCGGCATCCTGAGTTAGTGTCGGGAAACGTTAAGGACCGCGGCTGTGTCATAAGGAACTGGTGACACTTGGTTCTCCAAAGAGTCACGTAGGATACAATGGGCCTACTGAGATAGCCTACGTGTAATGCTGAGTTCCAGTGCCGGAAGCCTACTTGTTTAATTATCATATTCTATTAATTAAAATATCTAAATTAGTCCATAGCATTTAAGTATCGGTAATGGTGATTTATTATTATAATGCTATTAAATTATACACTATTAGGTTTCTTGTTTTCATTATAGTAAATGTATAAGTACAAGTAGTTTCCATTATATATCTCTTAAGCTTTACAGTAGCATACCTTTGTACATAAGACAACTTTCATGTTAGCTTTTAAGAGTAGGGTCAGTACCACATTGAGGGCAAATCCTCTATATAGTTTAAATTAATTTTATAGTGTAAAATTTATTTGATTTGTTGATATAATTGTACAGTTTTTAATGATATCACGAATATTTGTTATGCATTTCTATGGAAAATAAACGATCTATTTATGGACAAAGGGGCTGGATTACATGGGGAGGCACCAAAGTGCGACATTTCTTTTGCAATACCATTGTATGCCAAACCGAACTATTTGCAATCGCTGCAAGACAAATGAAATTTTACAGCTAAATACTTTATAAAATATAAATTTCAAATGCTGCAAATGAAACACGTAATTACTCCTTATTCAACTGGCAAACTTTCCTCCCAAAATCAATATTGTCCTTTAAACATCCACATCCAAAGAAAGGCATCTGCCTATAATTCTCGAATACTATTATCAGGTCAAAGGATTTATTTCGACAATGCATTGTTAATGCTTATATTAGCTTACAATGGATATAAGGAAACATTTATATTCCGTTCGTGTTGGAAGGTCTCGCTAGATAGGAAGCAAATTTAACTGTTAGAGGCACAAAAACGAAAATAATTTCTTTAGAAATCTTGATTGAACTCAGAATGGTAACATTTTTACTTTCTCTACACGTACTATGTACGTAGTATATGGAGAAGGTATTGTATTCTACTCAAAAATTCATCGGAAATACATGTTTGGATCCCCCTGAATCCAAAAAAAAAAAAAAAAGCATTTCTGGGAAAAGATCAGCGCGCGCGCGTGTGTGTGTATGTGTGTATGTGTGTGTGTGTGTGTGTGTGTGTGTGTGTGGGCAGCATAGCTCAAAACGAAGGGACCGTTAAATACCAAACTTGGTATTTAAGTTTGGTATCTTGCAAGGATACGACACGGACATTTTCAAGAAAATCTCCGCACCCCCAATTACCCTTTACATGGAACTTTTTTCGAAAATTTTGATTTTCTCAAAAATGGCTCTAAGGATTTTGATTAAAATATGGTATATTGAAGATAACTACCAGACAAATAATATGTATATCTTAAAATTTCTGGAAATAGCCTCTAAAGACTACTTTACTCTTGATGAATTTTACGGAACTGCTAAACCGTAAGAGATAGACAAAAACTTATCACAATAAATATAGACCACTTAAAATACACACTTTATGTTATAAACTTTTTTGTCGTGGATTTGATGGTTTTTGAGATATTCCTTGTTTTTGGTTTCAGCTTTAAAAGACATACTTTTCTCATACAGGAATTCTATACAAACAAAGAAACTTCAGTCACATAGCAACCAGCAACCAGCTTTTGACTATAATTTTAACCTATGGTACTTCCTTACTTCGCTTCTACTTACAAGAAAGCAAATAATAAGTCTGTTTCTGGTAAGTTTTTCTCGATTAGCATGAAGTAAATAGAAGCATTAGCTTTTTAACAATAATTTGTTGCAGAGATGTAGAGAAAATCGTGTGAATGGGACACATCAGATTATTTGTATAATTAATTATGCAGTAATGCGATACAAATACAATGCTGTGTGAGAATAGGGCTCAGAAGTATTGAAAACAAATGAATTTAATATATTATACACCATAAGGAGACATTTAATAGAATACAATTTATATTAATGGTCGTAAAATGTATTCTAAAAAGTAGTAAATGTCAGTTAATAAATTAATTAATGGTATATTAAACAGAACACAACACAGTAATGGAATGTATAGTGCTGGAAACAAACAAGATGGCAACACTACTAGGTGTAAAATAGCTTCACGTTCAAACAATCCATGACTGTATTGTGTTCTGTTTAACATGCCATTAACTAATTTATTCTACGGACATTTATAACTCTGCAGAATACATTTTATGACCATTAATACAATTTTATTCTATCAAATGCTTTTCTATTGTAGATAATGTGTTAAATTTATTTGTTTTCGACACTTTTTGAGTACTATACTCACATTCTCTTTTGTTTGTATCGCATTACTGCATAACCAACTGTATAGGAATGTAATCTTACTGAGTTCAATCAACATTTCTAAAGAAATTATTTTCGTTTTTGTGCCTGTAGCATTTTAATTTCCTTCCTATCTAGCAAGACCTTCCAATATGAAGCAGATATAAATTCCTTCTTATATTCATTGTAAGCTACTTTAAGCTTAACAATGCATGGCAGAAATAAATCGTTTAACATCATAATAGTATTCAAGAATTATAGACAGATGTCTTTGAATGTGGATGTATGAAGGAAAATATTGATTTTGGTGTCAGTTGAACAAGGAGTAATACCCTGTTTTATTTGCAGAATTTCAATTTATATTTAATGAACCATTTAGTTATAAAATATCAATCGTATTGCAGCGTTCGTAAGACAGCGGCAAATATTACAACGCCAAACGAAATAAAGCAGCCATGTAATTTGGTGCTCTATGGGAGGAGTTTAATTAGAATGTGGTTATATTAATCTGTCTAATTTATATTTTGTACAGGTCACGAAAATAGTGATTTTCCTATAAAATAAAATAAAGGCACGCGTTAGACGGGATTCAATCCACCTCCCGACTTAGCTGTTATTCAGCAGAAGCAAGCCTTAACCACTTCGGCAATTGTCGTTGCAGGTCCAATTTCTGCTAATTATACTTGTCTATGTAAGCAAAGCACCCAACACTAGGAGGGTTTTACTTCAAGTCCACTACTTAATCGAAACAAAATAACACATTTTCTGCAAGTGTTTTAAAGTTGAATTTGCAATAATTTCCCGTTAGTTTACAATGACTGCTGAAATATTTGTATCCAAAACTGCGAGGTGAACGGATGGCAGCCAAGCTCACTTGAAAACAAACGGGAGGGAAACATATGGCAAACTTTATTCTCATTCTTCCTTTGCAAGTACGTCTGAAATTTAGGTAACCAATCGCACCGTGGGTATTTATTTTGTGAAAGATAGTAGTACCAGAAAAACACAATAAGGTTACTCTTGGGTGGGTGTCAGGACACAAGGGAATTTTAGGCAACAAAAAGCAGATGCTTTGGCAATAAAAGGCTCTGCAAAGTTATTCACTGGTCTTGAACAATTTTTTGGAATCCCTATAAATTCTTTCCGAAAAACCAATGATGACAATTAAATATGACGACCAACTAAAATGGGTGCCAACACAAGGATGCAAGCACGGTAAGAGAATTATTAGTAGAACATTAGGGGATATTGTAGATTGAAGCATCAGCCTAGAATGGGAATCTTCAAAGAGGAACCGGTATGTAATTTGTGCAATTTAAAGAAAATAGCAGCATCATATATAGTTTTCGAGTGCGAATATTTGGGTAGGAATTATATGAACTTCTGGGCTTAATAAACCCAAAAGATGATCTTGATGAAAGTTTTGCTAGTAACCAACTGTCTCTCATTAGAGATAAAGGGTTATTTAGCTAAAACTATAAAGGAAGGAGATAATACAATAAAACTATAGGTTTTAGTGTTAAGGGCAAATAAACTCCTTCTTTATGAAAAAGTCAACTTAAATTTAGATTATGGACAGAAGTGGTTATGATATTTCATGGGGCACACCCTTTGTTAACAATTTTTCCACCAAAGATTCAGATCTTTGAGGAATTTCACGCAGTTTGCTAGCGTTTGGAGGCTTTTATGTACTATAGCTGCAACAATAAGATACCAGGTCTAATAAACAATAATGTTAGACACAAATATCGTGAACGTTGTGCAAAAAGCTATAAATTATGAATTTCTTATACTACCCCTTCCTCTAACAGAGCTAGTGTCAATTATATTAAATTGGGTCAGCGCGTTTGAATCAATTACAGCAGACTTCATTAACAGCAATTATTTCTGACCCAATTTGATTTCACACCGAACATGTCATTGTTTTACGCTTATTTCTTAGAACTGTTTGAAACTAGGACACTGGTGAAGCAGTATAATTGATAAATGAAACGCACTAAAGGGCAATACAAAGGAATTTTCTGCTCCATATGTGCTTTTTACAGAAATTCATGATATCCAAAAGATGATTAGTTTACATTTGAAGATGTGCAACTTTGTATATGGAAAATTAATTTAGACCACAGCTTCGAATTTCTCGGAAATGGCGATTATCTCACAAGTATTATTGAACATCAGTTCTGTACCTCAAATTGATGTATGCACACGTGTTATTCTATGTGTAACGTTGAGCCTGTCTCCTAAGACCAGGCTGGCAGAAACGCTATTCCTGGTAGTGAGGCGAATGGAGTCATTACTATTATCCTGTGTTAAGGTTCAGCAGTAAAGCAAAATTAAACAAAATTGACGAATTTAAGATTACTTATCGACATTGCTGTAGTTGAACTTCCAAATCCGGATTTCGTTCCGAAGTCAGAACCACTTTTAATGGGTTACTGTTGCACGGTCTTTCCAGTCCAAAGTCATCTCTTCTCCTTGTGGCGATACTCGAAAACTAGTAACATTTGACGATCTGCATTTTCTTCGATCGTCATCTGTTGTTTTTCTTGGATACTTGTAGACTTTCAGAACAGTTTTTATTGGTTGACTGTTGTGTTTCAAATATTGCATTTGATTGTGGGATTTCAAAATTCAAAATGGAATTGTTTCTGTTTTTAAGGATGAAGAATTGTATTATTATAATGACCATGAGAAATATGGGAGAAAATGTACTGTGTCAAATAATGAGTACTGGTACACAATGAAAAACTACTCATTACATGCAATTACTGTTCTGTGCTCTTTATACTGAACAAGACGAGTGTTCAGCATCTTTCGTAATATCCGAATTGGAAATGGAGTTTTATTTATGGACGCTCTTTAACTGCTGTGGTTCTCAGCGCCCAATTCTATACTGGGGGCCAAAGACCGCTTAATTTTGCTGAGAGGCTTCTTTTATCAGATTTGAAGATTCTTTCACGTGCCGTAAATCTGGGACACGGGAACAAAGGCTTTATTTCTCTTCCGAAGGAAGCTATGCTAAGGAAAAATCCATCGTCCTCCACCGGGTTTGAAACCGCGACCTTGGGTACATGAGATAAGCATGGTAACCATTACACCATGGAGGCCGATCCGTGTCATCCAGTATACTTAACAACACAAAGACGGTATTGAACAGACACGCTTAGTGACAGTGCTCGCACTGTAAAAGACAAAGTTTTGTTTTCTTCTGACTCACCACAAACATATTTCAAAATCGGAGGGATTAAAATTACGGATATAGCATATAGCGCAATTATTCTGCAAATCCTTGCTCCTAACCTCAAAATGCTTATTTCGATACTACCTTTCTAAACTACAATCTTTTGTAGATTTTTTTCCCGCGCCAAGAGGAAGCGAAAGAGAGTAATAGGTTGCAGTAACAGAAATAAAAATGTTTATTCATTTGTAATTACACACATCTTGTAATTGCTTACATTTCAGTTGTGTTTTTCCGCTGGCATATAAGCATAACCAGAAGTGTGGATGATAGCTTGAGATACATATAACAAATCAGCAGTCGCTAAGATTACCTTTCCCTTCCGCGGTGCCTATAAAGCGATATGTCAAAATACTGGTCTAAGTCCCTAAACATATGCATACGCTTTAATTTAATATATTAAGAAAACTGAGCACAAAATTAACGTGCTGTACTTCATTTTGCTATTTATTTTGCAGCATTATTTGTATTCAGTAACAATGTGTTTTTAATTTTGTGTTACAACTAACAAAAACAAATCAAAAACCTGTTTCAAATTACACAGTTGCTTTTTCTACTAAACACCAAAGTACCTTTATTAGTATGTTCGAACGCTTTGGCATGTTCGCCCTATGCGGCAGCGACCGCTTGCATGGTGGTGATTTGTCAAATTTATAATGGTGGTTTTAGTTATTTTATATAATAATATATTAATTTATTTCAATTATCATATCCACGTTTGACAACACACCGGCTATTTCACGTGAGCCCTCCCCATCCTTTACCTGACCGCAGTCACTAGGATTCGAACTTACGACGTTCAATTTTGAATGGATGAACGGTCCATTACATATTGCCTAACAATCATGACCATTCAAATAATTTAAATTAAAGCGCCTGTTATGGGAATATGCAAACTTTTTTAAGATTTAGAAGATGAGTGGCTTATATAGCAAATAAATTAATGCGGCAGAGAATTGGTCTAACACTTGCATACCCTGCACCCCTTTCGACACGCACTTACCGAGGTTTATGACATAACTGGCTTAGGGCCCTCAGATAACAGAGAAAATAGCGTTTCAAATCTGCAGCCTAATACTTATCGAAATAATCATCACATAACTTTACGGAAACAATTTTTCTTTTTGCAGGTAACGAATACAAGTAAGAACTATATCGTATTAGACTGTTTTACTTTATTAACTAAGGGATCACACTGGTGTGTTTAAAATTGTAAGTTTCAATACTTTGTGTGCCCAGGGTACCCTCTGGTGAGCACTATTTTGAGCACATGAATTCCATTATTCTCCTAGCTCCTTTCTAGACAGCTATTCGTTACAACCTTACACCGTTTATTGCTAAAGCCAGGTCCATAAATGCTGATAAGTCTGGCTGTGTCGCCGTATATAACGCCACCTTAAAACTCATTTCCTATATGTATTAAGGATGTGGTGGAGTGGAAGAAAGCTAAGGTAAAGAAATAAAGGAAAATCTAAATTGGTAGGACGTGCGCTCACACACATCTTGGCTGAAAATAAGTCGATAAGGAGGGAGCTCTGAAGAGCTAAGCTTACCCTTGAGAGTGCAAAGGAAAACAGCAAACTAAGAAAATTTAGCACCTTTATTCTCGTGCACTAGTATTTCTTACCTGGCACATTTTCTTTCTTGCGGTTCGGTGCTTTGTGGTGGTTAACTGAGGTAATGTTTACCCACCAAATAGCCTGGATTTGATCCACGGAGAAAGGTGTATGGATTGGAAATTGGTTGAAGCACCATCTTTGTATCAGAGGCCTGAGACGATCTTAATAACTTGGAGGCGCAAATGTGACTTTTTATATGACAATAGTAACAAAAAGGAATACTAAATATGTTGTTAAGATATTAGCAAGCCAATTTCAGGCGGTGTGGGTGGCCCAGTTGGTTAGATGCAGGCCTTCTAACCCCAAGTTTGCGGGTTTTAAACCGGTCCTGACCGATGCTTTTAACTTGCTTAAAACGACAGCCCCACCTCAGTTGATTTAGTGGTATTGTAATATAACTCCTGCGGACTATATTCCGGTACGCCGATGGTGCTAATATAATCCCGGCAATTTACAAGGCTGTTAGATAACAACATCAACACCAAAACACCTACGGGTTGTAGCTTAACAAATAGACCCATTATCTCTAATCATTTAACTGTCTTTTCCGAAAAGAGTATATCTTATGTCTCTCACCAGATGTGTTCCGAATAAAAACTGCTTTAAAAATTAGATTCGGGACATTCTAACATTCTTTCACCTATCATCAATTCACAAATAGCACTTGCATACCTATCAATCATAGAAAAGTACTTTTCTTGGAAACCTTAAGACAATCAGGCAAAATATATAAACATACTTCCTGACATCAGGAATGCTTTCTTTAGAGAAAAATGACTCGCCCAAGCCGGGAATCGAACCTGGCACATCCGGGTGACCACTCGACCATGGAGGTAGTCTCTTTTTCATTCTTGTTTTCTGTAAAGACTCATGATAACTAGCAATTGTAAGCGAAACCTAAGACTGTAAAGCAATTGCTGGCAAGTTCTTTTCGGTTCGTTTCGACGCGTTGTTTCCATTTACAATCATTATATACGGAAATTCTGTCGGGTTCGATTCCGAAGACTGGGAGCAGACCTTAATTGTGTGTCTTCATATTTATTATGCTTCTAGAATTTGAATTCTTTTTTGTATCGGAAAAGACATTCGAATAGCAACATGTATTTTAGGTGCCCCAACTGCCTTGTATTTGACGTGTGCACATATGCCTTCGTGCGTTAAAAGAGTTGCAGAACTAAACGGGGCTATTCCAAGTTAAAACACACTATTGGCAACTACCGAGAGCGACTTTTTTACTCCTCTCAATAATGAGATTGACCGCTCATCGTCTCCTCTGATAAGCAAGAGAGGTAAACCAAAATCGCCAGCTTTCCAATGGCGGGTGTTACATTGAAATACTGCCGTTGAATTCTACAATCCGTTTAACACACAAAGGGATATCTGTACACGTCGAATACGGAGCAATTGCGCCACCTGGTATGAACTGATGAAATAAAATAAAATCTGACAGAAGAATGTCAACTAAAGTTTCACACTGTATTGTAGCCGATTCTGTTTTGACGACCAATTTAACACACATTTATATTCATAGAAAACGGAAATATCGCATTTCCATTCAAACGGGAGACGGCCCACTTTTAACTACGCCACCGTATAATTCATAATCGTCCATTTTATTGAATATCATATGTAAGTTTTAGGTCTGCTATAAATATAACTTAATATGTAGCAACATGTTTCTCTGTTTGGCATTCACTTGTTTTTGATGATGGAGAAAATGGCCAGATTTCCTTGGCTTAAATTTTTTTTCACTACAAAACGAGAAATGAAAGGGGTTATTATTACGCAGAAGATTTTTAGAAAAAAACTGTAATTCATTAATTCCGAATATGTTACAATATAATTAGTTTAAGCTACAATTTATCCCTACTTATGGACATTAATGACAGCAGTTCACAGAAACTGGAATACTACTTATCTGCAATGTTTGCTTTATATATCCTGAGGGAGCTGTTGTATTTTGAATTTTCTTTCGATAGTGTTTAACGCCCACTTTTACTATAAATGGCACGCAGGCGATGACACTGATGATACATGGAATAAAAATGGAGCTACAGTGGAATACGATAGCGAGGGAAACCAGAGATCCCAGAAAAAAAAAACCCGCCCTTGCGACTTTTTGGCTTTAGCAGGTGTCTAAAATTGAAATTTTATTCTAAATACGTTACAATCAAGCATGTATGATAGCATTGTGACTACGCCCTACGGCCGTAATCGCCGAACGTGTGTGTACCGCTTGCTTCGTTGCCATCCATTGTTACACAGCGTTAGTGGACACCTGTGCCGGCGGTAGGTTCTTTTGACATCATAGTTGTGATTGTTACACCTGTGCGAGTGGACACCCGTCCTGTAGGAAGGTCCTTTGACGTCAAAGCCCACATTGTTACACCGGAGTGAGTTTGTGAACACCTGCGATGTATTGCACGTGCGGCAGCTTCTGTAAATTTCCAGTCACGTGATCAACAGCTATAGAAAGGACAGCAAAGTCCTGCCCAGTTTCAGTTTTCACTGGAAACGCATCGCATGCAAAAGGTGAGTGAGTTCGACGGAAATTTTGTAGCAAGTTGTATTGTCGCCGCAGCAAACGTCGAAAAGAAACCATACGGCAAAATGGTTACGAAAGTTATTTGTGAGTGGATTCTGAGTGTTATCAGTTTCTGGAAGAAATAATGAGGCGCTGTTAGAGTGAAAGAGGGTTATTGTTACAATACGAAACGGAAGATTTTTATAGGCGTCTCACATTTTAAATTTGAAAATAACTTCTTATATACATTCTAATAATAGACTGTGAATTACATTTTGTTGCTCAGAAGAATTGCCATTTTTGTTAGCACTTGAGTGGCAGGGTTCTTGTTGACGAGCAATATTTTTCCGATACCCTTAAACGCCCGAATTTACTACAAATGGCACAGAAGGGATGGCACTGATGATACATGGAACACTGGTGGAATGCGATGGCGGGGGATACAGGGGAACCTGGAGAAAACTCGCCCCTGCGCCCCTTGGTCCACCATAATTCCTACATCCGGTCGCTTGGGATCGAACCCGGGCCGGGCCGTCTAGGTGAGCGGAGAATGGTCGAACCACTCGGCCACGGCGGGGTCTCAGACGCGTCAATCTAAGCAGCTAGAACTGAATATGAGGCTGCCTCACATCTTAACGCTCTAAAAGAAGGTATTGCCTATACGGTAGCCAGGACAACGATTAAGAGACACTGGGAAAATCGTGAGGTACTAGCTTAGCGACTTTTGATTAATCCTCTTGTTTATCAGCGGATACGCTAGGTGGGTCGTGCTTATTGATAGGTGTATAACGGACGTCAAGCAGCCAGTTCCTTATTGACAGCTTTTAATTTGAGATAGCCCCGTTGAGTTCTGCAACTCTTTTAATGCACGAAGGGCTGTCTGCACACACCAATACCGGGGCAGCTGGGCCATTTGGTATAATCATTAGCAGAGCATATAACGGTATTATGGCTAATAGAATGTCAAATGCTTAATTGTGTAAGCATAAAATCTTGGTGATTGTTTTAAAATATCACACATTTCCTTAGGTTGTTTTAATATTTTTGTCTCTATTTTATTTTATTCAAACTCTATTCGTAAAAAAAAAAAAAAAAAAAAAAAATGTATATCCTCATTTGTGGAGTAATGGGTAGTATATGTGCTCACCAAACTGAGGGTCAATGTTTTTATTTCGTTTAGAGTGGGTTGTCTACTCAGGTATGGAAAAACATTGTGCAGTAAATCATAGAGTAGAAAGTTTAAACTGAAATTGAGTTATATTTATGGATGCTATTTAACTGCTGCGGTTTTCAGCGTCCTGTTCTATATTGGGCGTGAAAGACCACATAATTCTGCTGCGAGGCCGTAAATCTACGACACGAGAACAAGTTCCCTTCTGAAGGATGCCATGCTTTTTACGCACAAAAAGTTCCATCGCCCTCCGCCGAATTTGAACCTGCGATCTCGGGGAAACAGAGGCTAGCTTGTTATACCTAGACCACGGAGGACGACTAAGCATTTTGGGGTTAGGAGTATGGGACGCAGATGCAGTATAATAACAGGAGCATTGCATCAGCATAACTGAAATCTGACTTAATGAAACAGCTTCATTTGCCACTCAAAATGAAATATAACACATGACAAGTGTCCACGTACAGCCTCAACTATTGAACATGATAAACTAACCTCTACATTCGTGTACTATATTGTACTTTTTGTACTGAAAAATCTGACGTGTTCAGCTCACATGGCTTTCTCTACCTGCTCTCCAAAGGAACCATAAATCCTTTTATTTTTTCTACATCATGCAAATGAAGATAAGCCTTAGCATAAATGGTATTATTATTCATCTGCTTATAACTAGAACAGGAATAACGGAATATTCTAGGCTAAAGCGATAGTCGAATCTTTTAAAGCAGCCTGTTATGTAATTGAAACTCGCTTCTCTTTGCATGGTTGCTTGAGACAGGTTTAGGTGATTTAAAATTGAAACAAATAATAAGGAATATCTCGGAAACGATTGACCCTCCACAAACATACATACAAAAAATCTGTATGTTTTAATGAGTCTGCATTTTTGGTGTGGTAAGTTTTTGTCTATCTCTTGCCGTTTAGCAATATAACAAAAGTCTTTCAAAATCAAGAGCTCTTGAGGCTATTTTCAGAAATTAAAGATATACATTTTTGACACGAAAGTATCTTAAATATATGGAGTTTTAACCAAAATTGTTAAGAGTTATTTTGGAGAAAATATAACATTTAGAAATATTTTATAATTAAAGGGTTGGAAGAATATTCTAAACATATTCGTGTCGCATGCTTTTAAAATACTAAACTAAAATATGAAGTTTGATATGTAACGGACTTTTCATTTTTAGTTATGGTGCCCACCTACACAGAGTCAGACGCATGCCCCCCCCCACACACACACACACTTTTTTTGTTCAGAGGTGCTCAAAACACTCAAATTTCGGTATGGAATTTTGGGGTAGAATATAGTACCTTCTCTACCTACTATGTAGGTACATAAAACTCTGTAAATAAATTAAGAAGTACCTTTATTGATGACTACACACGCAATGCTGGGCGTGTTTGCGACAGCTTCCAGTTGAATATCCCGCTTCTCGGCTCTAATGTCATGAACATTCCTGGTGGAACTTCCATAGAGCATATATTTAGGACATATTCTGTATAAAAGTATGGTACGATGATCTTCAGTTATTTCATCGGTAGAAGAATAATTTCGGATTTTTGCGGGGTTTTCCCTTGTTCTGAGAAGACGTATATGGATCAACTTTCAGCTCCATGGAACCTAAGCTCATTTAGGCATCATTTAACAGATTTCATTCATCATCCGGTATGAATAACCAGGTTGAAGGAGGTAAGGCAAAAACATAAAAAAATCATAATAATCTTTATCTACCTTTACTAGAATTTTCATGATATTTAACACTTGTCATAGTTCATGATGACATATCATATTAAGCTGTTGCTCATTAATCACCTCGTCTCTTCATCTACACTAATTGGTTTCTTGGTTGCTAGTTTTACAGGATAGCGAAGGCCGGGGGGAAGAAGTGAGAGCTGTCCCGTCTGTGTTTCCAGTGTTATCAATTAAGGAATGCTTTTTTGTTTAAGGCCCTCAATCATAATGTTGAATAGGTTACTCACCGCGAACTAGCTGAAATATTAAAACGAAACACAGCACACGTACATGTGCATGAAGTCTAAGATCTACAAACCTTAGCATTGAAGCCACTACACAGGATGTATAACGTACTTCATGTCTCAATGAGGTCGCTCTGTTTGCTTCCAAAATTTCGCAAAAAATACCGAATAAAGTCTATGAAGACTGTTTCATTTATACTGCAGCACCATACGTCAACTATTGAAGTCATTATTAACGGTAGAGAAAACACTGGCCCAGGATTGATCTATGACTATTGATATAGAGAACCCAGAATTTGAGGTCATGGTACTGTTCTGTTACTATTTCATACAATTTCGTGCCTCTTAAAATGTCTCTCCTTTACTTAATTTTAATTCATAAATCATTATTACTTTCTCTATCAAGTACTATGTACGTACACAAGAGGTAGAGAAGGTATTGTATTCCATCCAGATATTGATATTGAAATTACACCAGAATTATGTGATTTGAAGAACCATGAATATAAAAAAGCAGCATTCTTAGAAAAAGTGTATGCCTGTGGACATCATAAATAAAAACGAAAAGTGTGTTAAATATTAAATTTGGTATTTAAATTTGGTAGCTTCTGAGGATGATAGCGAAAATTTTAAGGTAAATCCCGCTAACTCAAAACTACATTTTACATGACCGATTTTTCGAAATGTTTTATTTTCCCCACATTGCTTCCAACTATTATGATTAGAATACCGTATATTAAAGATATTTAACAATTTTTTTAGGAATACCCTCCGAGGTCCTCTCATTCAAGATGACATTTGCACATCTGGTAAACCGTAAGAGATAGACAAAAGCTTACAGAAAAAAATTTTGATCTTATAAAAACACAATCGTGTCATATATATATATATATTTGTTTTTGTAAAGCTAACTGTTTTTGAGATATTCCTTGGTATTGGTTTTAAAATTTTCCATTCTTTGATTTCTCTTAAATAGGAGGTCGTTATTCACTTTTGCCATCCTGATCATGGAAAGAGTAAGGAATTTTAATTGCATCACACAGAGGCCGGTTTTTTAACGATTTGACTGTCGCTTTTACCACACCTACCCACATAGAAGGAGCTAAGTAATAGAACCATTTCCTCTAAGGCTCATCTGAAAGAATAATTCGTTATAGATGAAGCAGAGAAAGTCATGTGAATGTCAACCACCAAATATATATTATAATGTCGACGATATACGAGTATTTAAATGATTGAGTGAAATGTGATGTTGTTAAGCTCTTGAAATACTGCAGAATAAAAATACTGGACCAAAATTGAGTTATATAGCCACATTTCAAAGTAATGCAGCCGGCAACTCAGAAAATATACAAATGTTAGTCATTTTCTTAGTATTATACTTTTATCGTCTATTTAGGAATATAATCTGATAGTTTGGTCAAGAGGCCTAGAAACACAACCACGCTTTGTTGTGTTTATCTGAAGTGCGCTTTGAAGTACAAACAATTAGCTACAGGTTTGGCTACAGTCACCATAAACATTTAGTATTGAGAATGCCAAATAGCGATTAATCATCCCCCTATCCAAAACAATTCCCCAAAATTCCCAGGTAAGTACATACTGTAGATTGTTGGTGTGTCAGATTGGAACCAAAGCTTCCCTAGCTTTCGATACTAATGCCTATTATCGAGATTTATGCGATGTACTTAGAAATCAGAACTGCTTGTAATTAGTGCTTCATTTCCTCCCCATTTGGAGCTGAGTTGATGAAGTATTCGTCTTATCCATCGGCACAAGTGAATTCAATATAGCTCACTCAATACCGGGCGTCATGAATGTAAGTTTACAGAGTTTCAGGGTTGATAGAGGAGGTAAAACATAACATACTTTTCATTTACATGGTGTTAAAATGTAAATTCCACCCCTAGAAATATGTTACACACCTTTTTGCAGAAAATTAAACGGCGAGATGTGCGAAACAAGTTGATTCTAAAATAGTAGTTTAGAAAATATGGAAACAGTTTCTGATTGTCCACAGCGTTAAGCGTGATTTTATCCTAAACTGTCACAGAGTAGGGCCTGGTAAATACCTTACACAAGCAGATTGTTACGTCGAATCTATTCAAAGGGACAAGAGTTACCTTTAATGTAACATTCATAATCGATATTAACCAATGGACATGTATACTGCCTCCAATATGTATGCCAAACAAAAAGGGAAGGCACAAGCTTTGTAGTCAATTAATAATTATTGGATTTCTTGTATTTCTCAGCTGTTGATTAAATCAAGGCATGAGTTCTTAAAAAGCGTGATGAGTGAACCACTTTTGGATAAGGGAAAACCTCGTAAACGCGGAGAAATAATGTGCAGAAAATTGTAGAATAGAAAGGCAAATACCGAAATAAGCGTTTTCAGGTTAGGATTCGTCGTTTGTAGAAGCCTTTTACTGAACTAAATGCTTCAACACTAACTCCGTCATGTTATAGTTGACGGCTGTGGATACCAATTCCTGGCATGTCAGATGAAAGGAAAACGCACTCTTGTACATTACTAAAGATGGAGAGATCCATAGTGATCCCTGACAGCTGTTTTACCTCGTGGCCACCCTATTGCCTCTTCGTCCCGTCCACGGCTGCAGCACCTAACCTCTCAGTCACTGGGGAGTTCATTGTGTTTCTAAAGTCAAGTCGCTGTCATTGTCATCGCCTTATCATTGCTTCTATTTACAGTTACACTAGGATTACCCGACGCCAACTGAAACTGCATGGAGGAATGTTTGTCACCTCTTGCAACAAGGATGACATAATTGCTTACGTCGCATGAATCTATTGGCAGAGAGACAGTAGACCTATCCTTTTATCAGCTGAGACAGGGATCACTATGGATCTCCCCGACCTTAGTCACTATAGCTAGGTGTGTCTGTTGTGCAAAGACGCCATTTGTGTTGTGAGTCCTACTGGATAGTACAGTAAAATCGACACAGTTCGTCTTGTTCAGTACAAGCGTTATTATTACTGTTGTTACCATTATGTATATATTAGTATACTATGATGTAATTGGCATTTTAACACGGTATTACCCACATTATTGTTTATTTAATTCAATTGTATTGTATATTGTATTATTACATTGACAGCGCTGCCACCGGGCCACGCCCTAAGCAGTGAAATAAAGTATGTATCTACAAGTACAGTACAGTACACGCTCGTAACTCCTAGTTTCTCATTGTGTCCCAGTACTCAAGCGTCATTGAGCTTAAAGTTGGCACTTTTTCTACTGTCCTTGTCTAAGAGCCTCTGGTAAATACTTTGTGTTTCTTTCCTTTAGAAGATCGGTCAATTTTAAAACTCTATTATGTTTCCTAATTACTTGAATGGTATAAGGACAAGAAGACATCCGTGGTGTTGCAACTTAAGTGGTAGAACAGATAGATGAAGTAGGTTCATCCGCCACTGGCTTTTCCGCCCTGCTTAGTTCGCCTTAAAGAGAGACTGTGTGAAAGATAGATATTTTTATAATGAATAAGGGGCAACTTACAACTCTTGGACAGCAGTTGAGACATGTGCATGCTTGTTGTGTGAGCTACATTTAATTTTGGCCAGTAAATGAAAATGTTTCATAAAGTCAAATTTCAACTGTACTCGTTCGTATTATTGTACTGCATCTGCAACCGCAACCTCTAACCTGAAAATGTTTTTTTTCTTTAACCTTACTGCTCTATAATTTTCTTCACAATAATTTTCCGCACCTGTATAACAACCCACTCCGAACGAATTAAAAACTCTTGATCTCCAGTTTACTAATCAGAAATGCTACACTTACTCTACAAATGTGTATATAAGCTTTTTATCTAGTATTCCTTGAATGCGGTAAAATAGAAACAAACAAGTTAGAAAAATAAATGTAACTGTGTGATAATTTAGGTCGCCAGTATTTTTGGTTTACACAATAAAGCATTTCAAAGTCCGTTGCAATACCGTCCTTTGCTCTCTTGATATGAGTACTCTTCCAGATACAAATTTGAAAACACTCTTATGAACATAAAACACGACAACTAAATAAAAGGAGCAACAAATAAAATGACTACCTTCACTTACGACGCATTACAAAGACGACAAATAGGCCAAGCTATGGCCAAGTGGTTAGACCCCTCACCTCTCACCTAGACGGCCCGGGTCCGATCACAAGGGACCACATGTGAGATTTGTGGTGGACAAAGCGGCACAGGGGCGGGTTTTCTCCGGGTTCTCCGGTTTCCCCCGCCATCGTATTCCAACAGTGCTCCATCTTCATTCCATATATCACCAGCGGCATCGCCGGTGGTGCCATGGTAGCATAAGCGGGAGTTAAACACTATCAAAAAAACACTAAATATAGCAGTCACGATAGCAAAAAGGAAAAACAGAACATAAGGAATGAAGCGCGAGACTAGTAGAAATTGGTTAAACAACACTGAGTAAAGGCTTAGGACATGAAACAAAGAAAGAAAAGTAAAGGCTGAGGGATGAAGAAGTAAATGAAAGAAACGGGACACAGAAAGCAAACATTGAAGAAAGAGAACTGTAGGGCACAAAGTACGATTTTGAAACTCTAGCATACTATTATTAGGTATATCAGAAAGAATTTTAGGGGATTATTTTCCCCAAGGCAATTTTATGAAAGGAGAATTCTTTGTGCATTCGGCGGGGTTCTTTCAGCAGAAACGTATTCACGACTGTGCTCCATAGCTGCGGCTTAGCGACTATTATATGCACTTGGAATGAAAGAAAGGGAATGGTGAATACCAGAAAGTGAGTAAGTTACATAAACATGGTTTCGAACTCTCCTTCTACGTATATGAAATGAAAGCTGAGAAAATGAGACTGATATTCTCTCAAACGTAATTCAGGGGCCTAGGATTTTTACAGCTATTCAGTAGGAATAGTAACTGTTCTTTCCAAAGACCGCGTAACAGAGGAAATTGTAAGAATCATATTCAATCAAGTATTGTGATATAAAAATATATGCAGTTACATGCACAAATGGTGGTTGCTTTAGTTTACTGTGCAGAGTAACTGAAATTAAATATTGTGATGCAGTGCGACCGACCGCCTAGTAAGAGACAAATGCTGCCACCACCACCACCAATAACAATAATAATATTAGTGATATTAATAGTAATATTAATAATAATATTAGTGATATTAATAGTAATAATAATAATAATAATGTTACTAATAATAATAATGTTACTAATAATAATAATGTTAATAATAATGTTAATAATGTTACTAATAATAATAATGTTAATAATAATGTTAATAATGTTACTAATGATAATAATGTTAATAATGATAATAATGTTAATAATGATAATAATGTTACTAATAATAATAATGTTAATAATAATAATAATAATGTTAATAATAATAATAATGTTAATAATAATACTGTTAATAATAATAATAATGTTAATAATAATAATAATGTTAATAATAATAATAATGTTAATAATAATAATAATGTTAATAATAATAATAATGTTAATAATAATAATAATAATGTTAATAATAATAATAATAATAATGTTAATAATAATAATAATGTTAATAATAATAATAATGTTAATAATAATAATGTTAATAATAGTAATAATAATAGTAATAATAATAATGTTAATAATAGTAATAATAATAGTAATAATAATAATGTTAATAATAGTAATAATAATATTAATAATAATAATGTTAATAATAGTAATGATAATATTAATAATAATAATGTTAATATTAATAATAATGTTAATAATAGTAATAATAATATTAATAATAATAATATTAATAATAATAATATTAATAATAATAATATTAATAATAATAATATTAATAATAATAATGTTAATTAATAATAGTAATGTTAATATTAATAATAATGTTAATAATAATGTTAATAATAATGTTAATAATAGTAATAATAATGTTAATAATAATAATAATAATAATAATAATAATAATAATAATAATAATAATAATAATAATAATAATAATAATAATAATAATAATAATAATGTTAATATTAATAATCGTAATAATAATAATAATCGTAATAACAGTAATAATGTTAATAATAATAATAATAGTAGTAGTAATAATAGTAGTAGTAATAATAATAGTAGTAATAATAATAGTAGTAATAATAATAGTAGTAATAATAATAGTAGTAATAATAATAGTAGTAATAATAATAGTAGTAATAATAATAGTAATAACAATAATAGTAATAGTAACAACAATAATAGTAATAGTAATAACAATAATAGTAATAGTAATAACAATAATAGTAATAGTAATAACAATAATAATAATAGTAACAATAATAATAGTAATAGTAACAATAACACTAATAATAACAATAATAATAACAATAATAATAACAATAATAATAACAATAATAATAACAATAAAAACAATAATAATAACAACAATAACAATAATAATAATAGTAATAATAATAGTAATAATAATAGAAATAATAATAGTAATAATAATAGTAATGATAATGATGATGATGATGATGATGATGATAATAATAATAATCAGGCGCACATCCCTCTCGCCCGCATAAATACCAGAAGCGCTTTCGATAGATTACCATTCTGGAAGCTTCCCCTTCTCTCGCTCTCTAAACGTTCTACACGACTCTGTGGAAAATTTCATAGAATGTATAAGGCAGCGGGTTCGTCAGTTTAGTAGTGTGTGTGTGTGTGTGTGTGTGTGTGTGTTTGTGTTTCTTTTCTTATTTTTGTAGTGTTTAACGCCCGCTTTAACTACTTATGGCACCGCAGGTGGTGACACTGATGAAACATTAATGAAGATGGAGCACCGGTGGAATGCGATTGCGAGGGGAACCGTAGAACCCGGAGAAAACCCTCCCAGCGCCGCTTTGTTCACCATAAATCTCGCATGTGGTCACTTGGGAGCGAACCCGGGCCGTCTGGGTGAGAGGTCTAACCACTAGGCCATGGCGCGTCCCTGCGTGTATGTGTTTCTGGTGGGACAAATGATGCCGTTTTTCGAGAGAGTTTGTGAAAACTACTGTGACGTACAGTGAGTGCTGCTCCTGCAGGAGATTAGAGAAGTCTTGTGTTTGACTTCCCAGCGAGGGAACCGTCTCGTGCGTACTTCACCAAGCACCAAAGTGGGAGCACGAAAGTGATAAAAGTGAACTTGTAAATTGTTAAAGCTAGAGCTTTAATATTTTGTACAGTACATTACTGGTAAAATGAAGCACTCAAATATGTCTTTTCACTCTGGATATATTAATTATTCGATATAATTAGCTTAGCTCAAAATCAATCTTCTTCTACAGATATTGATGTACCATTTTTTGAAATGCATTCCCTAATACCTGTGTCACAAATTGTGTGACTGAAATTTTCCTAAAATTGTTTTACATCCCAAAGTTAAAAAACTGTTATGCTACCAATTAAACTTTCAAAACGAATATATCACAACCATTAAAATTCAAACAGGTATATAGTTACACACATTGTACGGCGCTTTGGGGAAAATTTTCAGGCCTGCAACTGTATTTTTGTGGGAGAAGTTATATTTTATAATATGGAAAACAACAACATATTTGCAACTGGGAAAATGAGTTTAACAGTTCATATAGACAGTCGCCTAATCAGCGTAACGCATTCAAATGTCTTTCAAAACATCTGCTAAATTCACTCTAGCAGAATCAACATAGCAAATATGCATTTTTTGCAGCTAAATTGACATTTGTTACCAAAATTGCTTAAAAAATGACCTTTATGTCTCTTTAAGCTACTAATCAGTACGGTTTAAGCCAAACCATGGATAAGCCAGGTTTAATATACTTGGTCTGGGAGCTGCAAAAATCCACTGTAGCTTAAGCTTACTCATAAGCCCGACACGAAGCATAAACTTAAACTGTGAAATAGGGCCTAACACAGGCCAGTTTCACGCTCAGGAGGAGAGGAAAGATGGCGTGAAGGAGAAAAGTAAAGTTAGTGGTTGCTGCAGTTGAGCACCCTAGATTTTGACATCTTATAGATTTTTTTGGTGATGTTTCTATTAAACGCAACTTATATGCGATAATTTAAAATCTACGGCGTTTGAATTTACCACGCTACTACTCTAAACTCGATGAGATATGGCAATATTGCCCCTAACACATCTGAAATTGTGCACGCTTTAGGAGCTCCTGCACATGCGCAACTGGTATGACGAATTGCCTTATGGCGTAAATACGTACGATTTGGGGACAGCTCACATGCTCAGCTCTACCACGCATCTCTGAAAAAGTTCACGTCAATGCCACTACGTAGAAGCACACTGCAGCAGAAGCTTCCTTCGTGTGAGCTGCAAGGGTACGGAAAGTTGGGAATCCCCTTTCGGTTTTCATCTTGGCATAAATCCCCCCAGAATGTCATTTCACTTAGCTACTGTATGTATAATGTAATTTAGATTTGACGTTAGTATATGCTATAGAAAAACCTAATTGATTTATTGTATATATATATATATATATATATATATATATATATATATATATATATATTTTGGATTTTTGGATGCGTTAAGTATATTATGTTATTATAGATTATTTGGGTTCCTATTTTAACAGGAAGAACACCTGCTTAGTAGGTGATTTTTTATGTAAAGTCAAGTGACAATGTTGATAAGCATTGTTATGCTGATATTTGATATCAAACACTTCCATAAACGGAAGTTTTATGATAAATGTTTACATTTGCGGATAATACTCGCAGTAAGAAATAGCGATTTCAATATGAATTCCGTTTAAATGTTGCCAACAGAAGACTAAATTATAAGGATAAGTTAGCTGCAAAGGAACTAAGGAGTGACGAAATTTATTAACCGCCACTGCAAGCTAACGTTCAACACATAAATGTACAATTAGCATAATTATTGTGTGAGTGCAACGTAAGAAATGCACAGTATTGTTTTCCATGTTTGATTTTCAGCCCGGAAGTCGAGCATTTGTGCGAAAAAAAGAAATCAAAAGCATGAATACTGCCACTCGCACAAAACTGTGATATTGTTTGTTTTTGTTGTTGTGAGCAATTGTGCCAGTTTTTCATTCCTTCATAATTATAACTGTTATGCAGTAGATCTGTTTCACATCTTCAGGGCTATCGGAATCTAAAATTTTGTGAGCACCAAAAATGTAGCCGAGTGCTAGAACCAGATAATGGGTGGGGCAGAGATAGTATAGAATTCATCGCCACGATCCCATGCACTTGACTATACTCTCTCTTTGTGGTACAAAAACTTGAGACGACTTCGCTTGAGTTTTTTCGTTCGAAACAAATGGATCAAGGATCGACGCTGTAATGTTCCATGTGCAGAAGATAGAATACTTGAGGGACTCAAGGATTGCGTAGAAGATTTTGTTCTTAAGAGTTCAGTAAAACCTGGTGTTTATTTTCTATTTTTGGTCCTATATTCCACCTAAAGAAGCACAGAAAAAGTATTGCATCCCACCCATTTTGCTATATATACGAGATTTCCAAGGATGTACCTGTTTTTGAACTCCCATGGATAAAAGAAAACATAAATAGACTCGTGTGTATGTTTGTGTGTGTGGGGTGGGGGGGGATAAGAAAACGAAAATTTAGAGAATTGCGAATAGTATATCGAAACTTTCTCTTTCAAGGATGAGACGGGCTGATTTCCAAGAACAGCTTCATATCAAGCTATTATTTACTATTTGTTTGTTTATAATTTTCTGGAATATTGCTCTGAAAATGTTATTAAAACATAGTTTCAGAAATATAGATTTATAAATATAGGCCTGTGTTTAATTTTTTTGGAACAGGCCCTTCATTGATGATATTCATCTTGAATGTTTTTTTCTATAATTATGTATAATGGTTTCGTTTCGTAATCAGCTTACCCTCCCGGCATTTGTAGGAGTGATACCTCTCTAGTACTTACAAGGGATGCCTAAGGCTCAGAAGCCTTTCGGGGAACCAACGGCACGAAACCACAGAATGGAGAACCTGTTATGAGGGGTCGGCCCGTAGCCAGGCATGAAGATGAAGTGGATTATATGAAATGCAAGGGAAACTGGGGATTGTAAAGGTGATGGAGCGAGGGAAAACCGGAGGACCCGGAGAAAACCCGCCCAGTCACCACTTCGTCCACCACGAACCCGGGCCGCCTAGGTAGGAGGCGAGCGGTATAACCACTCAACCGTGGCGCCGGTTAACTATAAAAACGTTGATTTACTTAACATTTATATTAACTTAACAGTTTTTGTGACATTAACAATTTCTGCGATTTTCGTTGTTATTGTTTTAATTTGTAGTATTTTTTACTTTATCTATTACGAATGTACAATGTGCATAATTTGTAAGTAGAGAAGGTAATATATTCCATGCAAAAATGCAATAGCAAGATTTCAGGGGAAATAAACCTTTTTGGGTCCCCTGATCCAAAAAAAAAAAAAAAAAAAAGTCGAAAAGGTCCATGCATTACTTAAAAACGAAAAGTCGGTTAAATGCTTAAGTTCAATATTTTCCAAATATGTGTCACAAATATTTCAGGAAAATCCTCCCAACCTTCAAGTACCCTTTTCATGGAACATTTTCCGAAATACCTTATTTTCTCAAAAATGGCTACAACAATTTTTTAAAATTGAAATTAAGATATTTTCATGACAAACGAAATGTTTGGCTTTAATTTTCTGGAAATAATTTCTGAAGACTTCTTCATTCTGCATGATTTTTGCATAACTAGAAAATCGTTAAGGATTCCCAAAAACTTACTACATAAAAATATAGCTCTCGTTAAAACACACAATTTATGTGTGTTAACCGTTTCCGGCATTATTGGTTTAATTTTAAACTGTTTAAACTTTTCTCAAGCAGGAAGTTATCTTTCGTTTCACCTCTCTTTTGTTTTGCTTCTGGCCATGTAAAGAGAACAGACTTTCAATTGTTTCACATAGCGGCCAGTTTTGAAGCATCTATCGCTTTAGCTTGGTATACTTTCTTCCAAGCTATTTATAAGTAAGGAAGTAATACAGACATTATCTGCTAATGCTTATCTCAGTTATCATGATGTAGAAAAAAGAAAAATCTTTTGTGAGAATAATTTGTGGAACAGATAGAGAAGTCATCTAAATGGAAAATAACAGATTTTCTTTCATGTTTAAAGCTCTGAAGACATGCTGTTTGCTTTATCTTGGCATCATGCAAAGAGTGGAATCTCAAGAAAAGTACATATATTGCAACATGCGTTTTATAGATTTTACTATCGCCTCAGCCTCCAGAATCTTACTTATAACTACAATAAAATGTGTAATAAAATTTTTCATAAAGCGTTTATCTCGATTAACATGAAATATATAGTAAAGTAAACTTTTTGAGTATGACTTATATTTGATAGTGGTTAGAGAAATCCGTGTGAATGTAACACCAGATTTCTTTAAAAAGTAGTAACATTGATACATTCTATATAATAATTTATCTCAATGCATTCTGAATTTTACACAGTGTGTGTGCCTAAAATGTGACCTATAATGGAACGCAGCAGTTTATGTTTTTTTTTTTTATTTTTAAAATACAGTTCCGGAGTCTGATCGGGACTCCGGCGCTGTATACCCTACTTTTTATTTACTTTGATTACTATATGATTACTGAACTTCTGTTTTACTTTTTACACACACATACACAAACATATAACACCCATGCCCAAGGCGGGACTCAAACCCACGATCCCCTGCGCTGCGAAACACCAAAGCGAGACGCTTTGGCGAGCGCGGCCATGGGGACCGGCAAGGTTGGTATTGATAATTTAGCCCCTCTCTCTGCCAGCATGACTGTGAAGATATAGATTTATCCAATGGATTGGCAGGGTACTTTACTTCCCCGAAAATACGGCTGCCGAGGGATAACATTGTTTTTTGCACGTTCAATATCAGTAATATCTTTAACCTTCATTTCCATTTATCTCCCATATATATCTCGTAGCTGCTCCAATTTAACTACATATGTAAATAATTTTTACATATTATAGGCCGAATAGTGTTGTGATTTGTTTAGTCTTACCTTGTGCACCAACCGTAGTTAAACTACTACATGCTGCTCGTTCCTTCTAGACGAATGACCTTTAGTGAAGATACAGTAGGCTAGCCTACCCTTGATAAACAGATCAACAAATATTTATGTTAAAATAACAAACAGCTCTGCTTCCTTATGATATGGTTTTGAGAATACACAGAGTACAGTTTTGACTGCAAAGTGTTGTTCGCTACGAGTTTATACCATTGCCAGTGTTTTACGAGAGCTGCTTAGTTATTAATGAAAATGACAGCAATTCAGAAGAAGATGAAGGAGAAATGCCGGGAATAGAATAAGTACAAGAAAATTGGATGTAAAGTGTAGTGTAAACAGTAACCGAGGTTGAGAGTGCATGCATGTAGCTGACATCACTGGAAGTGTGATATTTCCTTTGCAGTGATTGTATTACTGCAAAGCAGAAACATGAGAATAACGTATACAACATCTCACTGCTGCTCCTGTTTCCGTGTACCAATGCTCCAGCAAAGGTGACTCTTCTACCCTCTCATCTAAAAATGTCATTCGTGAAGAACTGGCGCGCGACCTGTACATAGATATCTCAACATGTACATTTTACATTCAAGGTAAAATCGTTTCCTGGTTCGTTTTTTTTTTTTTTTTTTCTGAATTGGTTTAAAGCCCATTCACATAGAGAACTGATGACGACTGAGTGGAATCAAATGTTGGGTACGTAAAGTGGAAATAGACGGAAAATATTGCGATCTAGGGAAATGGAACACTGTTTATGCCCACATGTGTAAACTTAAGAATTTAGTGAAGAAATTCTATAATTTTGTATATCTTAAAACACGTATAGGAAACGGGCATTAAGGTTTAAATTTAACGATACTGATATAGACAGCAGATTGTTCTTAAACCAATCTATTGAAATTCAAAGTGTATTTTTAAATGAATACGTGGCTAAAAGTTTCACTTTTACATTCATTAACTTGGAAATATAAATTTCATCATAGCGCTTTCTCATGTCCCATAAAGTTACTGACATGTTGGAAATATCTTGATACTTTCAGGACGTTTTAATTTTAGTGTTCGATTCAGGTGCAAAGTACATTGCCATCTATTTCAGACATCAAACAATACACTGACCTAGTTCTCATTGATTAAACCACCATCTACGTGAGGATTTTTTTCTTTTGGCAAGAGCGTGTATGGTCTTCTATAAATGAACTGATGCCGTCTCAAAAGAAAAGCCCAAAGAGGCAGACATTCTCTCATTCTCGAGGAGAGGAAAAAACTTTTAAAGGGACCAAGGCAATTTCCCAAAAGGGAAGCATAGGGGAAAACCAAAAGGAACAAAACTTCCTCTCTGTAGCCACAGTTATCAGCAAGACGACGTACAAGCAATTGTTGCTACAAGTGTTTCCAAAATCCAACTCATTGTTGAAGTAACATTTGGATGCAAGGATATCTCTAGATCTAAAAAGACGCAAATTTAAGAAATATAGTGTTATTATTACACTTATACATTTTTTTCTGCAGCGCAAATTGTGTTTATTCAACTTAAATTTTGGAACGGAGAATCAAATGTGTAACATACTCATAATTTGAAAACTTTGATTCTTTTTTTCAATCTAATGCACAGCTCAGATACAGTTAAAATAAACGTCTAATTAATTAAATTACTCCAAGGTGGAACGTATGTACACTACTTAATATTAAATTTTCCAGCATTCAGCCATACCATTATTTGGGACTATTCACCCTGAATTTTGGAATCTTCAGACACAATGTTCATTAACGAACAAAAATATACAAGACTTTTGGTATTCTATTCCGATAAAAACAAAACATTTTGAAGTAGCGATGTGTCCTGAATTAATATACCTGAATCTTTATTTGAAATTAAAGTTTGATTGAAAGAAAATAAACCAAGTAATATGCTCATAAAGTTAATTGAAAAATTAAGCTCCTGAAGCAAGTTTATGTTACTGTTAACTTTATTACACTGTGTATTACATTTGGCCTACAGTAATATATAGTATACTTTGTATATAAAGAATACAACTGTTGATGTTATAATTTATTAAAGTTATAATTTATTAAAGTTACAATTTATTAATTATTGTCCTCAGATTTATTCTCTTTAGTAGTAAACATGTGCCATGAAATCCGGACCTACCAGGTGGCCCAACTGCCCCGTATTTGATGTGTGCAGATAACCCTTCGTGGATTAAGAGTTGTAGTACTCAACGGGGCTCTTTCAAGTGAACGCCTGTTACTGGATAATTGGCTAGAGATACCTTCGCTTTACTCCTCTCAAAAAGCGCGATCCGTCTCTGATGATAAGCAAGAGGGGTAAAACGAAGGCCACTCAGTCAGTTTCCCCCATACGGATAGAAATCTAAATACACGACTGGATTAACAGAACGCCGACGCCTCATAGCGTATAATATTTAAGCCGACTGAAGTAAGAAGACCACTGTAATACTGGTAAGGGAACATCACTACGCTCTTCATAGTCACAACGAGTATTTTTATAAGTGGTGGATAAGAAGGGTTTTCACCAACGATCAGGTATGAAATAAGCTGGTGTACTTGCAGATCAGGCTTCTAGAATAGGGAAAAGGGCTCAAGCCAAGGATCGTAATTTTACCTGAAGTTCTTATTGTCATCGGAACTCACAACCCTTCCCCAGGACTACCACTTATGCGACTACTCTACCTCATCCCCCGAGTAGTGTCCCGTATTCCCGGGTGGCTGCAATATCGCGCTCGGTATCATAATAAAGTAGGCAATATTAAGGCCAAGTGGTTACGGAACACTAGCTGGAAAACGTTATGAATTAGGAGTATCACTATTATGTGATAAAATTATATAAAAATCGATCGCATATTATGTATTGCATATTTAAATCTTAATCATATTATAGTTAGCAAAATAAATTTACTCACAAGAGCTGTAGAGCTTTTATCGAAAATGAAAACACTCATGTCTAAGGTTTCTCTCCCATAGACCCAAAATTGGCATTACAATTATTTACAAATTATAATGATTAATTAATAATGTCTAATTCCTTACATATATTTGTACCTAAATAGTATAAAACGCGAAAACATACAAAATACGCAATTTTTATACATCCAAGTCGTTTAGTTTATTTATTGTTTTGTTATTTCACTTTTTTGTTTGTTCATCTACCATTGGGGGAAAGTGCAGCCGATTTTCTCTTAGCTATATCATATCTTGGGTGGAAGTTAACTTTAGTGTGGTCTAGCACAGTGAATGGTGCGGGGCAAAGTTCATTATCTACGTCTGGTATAGAACTAGGCAGTTGACGGTTAAGAGGAAGACGCATCTTAAGTCAGCCGTTGCAATTTCAAACGTATTACATTTCCCCCCGGCGAACGGGGGCATAATGGGAGAGGAAGCAGGGATACAAGAAATTTTGTTTTTTATGTACTTTTACTCTATAAATCGCAGCTCAATCTCAGCATCATTTTGGTAATGACCCCTTGTTAGAATATGGCTGTACTGTTTTGGCATAATTTTCATATGTATCAAATCTGTTCGGTAGAATTTTAGGAATCAGACGTATATTTAGTATTTGCTTATAATTTTAGTCATTTATCTCGAAATAATATTCTTATTTTGAACGATGAATCATGAAATCATCCGTTCAGGGGGAAAAAAATCCGTCCTCCATAAGAGTTAATTTTAGTTTTTAAAGCGAATAGACCTTCAGTGTATTATTTTCCTTATTGTTATGTTCACAGTATCTGTGAATAACACTTCTATAAAAGTCATCCAATTACGTTGTTGTTCTAGTCGTTCGTTTCATTTACTCCCACCCTCTAATGGTACTTGGAATTTTAATTCACTGCTGTTTCACACTCCCTTTAGTGGTTCTCTTGCCTACTTCCATTACTGTGTTGCTAAACTCTTCCAAAGAAACAATGAGACCTGTTAGTACTGATCTACAATTCAACTTGTATATTGAGTAGAAGAAGTAAATATTGCATTCCACCCAAACACTATATTTCGGGATTTCACATGAAATAAATGATTTCAGGATCCATAAATCAAGAAAAGAAAACAAAAGAAAAGGTGTGTGTTAGGGAGTCTGTGCGTGCGTGTGTATAACTGAAAAGCAAAAACTCGAATCACAAAACTAACTACACAAAATCTCGTTTAAACAAATTCACTTGAAACAAACACTCAGTAAAGATGAATAGAAAATTGGTCCCGGGAAGGATGTGTTGTTTCTCATAGAAAATGTTATCGTTTAACACATATTTCTGTTGCCATGAACGACAACCTGTTTTTGCCTCTTGATTCATTAAACTTCATTTAAGGGGAGACCAACGTGCTAAAGGTGATTCTATAAAGTTTTAAAGCTAAGATTTTAATTTTTTGTACAGACGTTAGTGATAATGAAATAATAATTCACTCAAATATATATTTTTATTCTGGTTATATTTATTAATTTATTATATTTAATTAACTAAAATTCTACAGATAGTGACCTAAATGCACAATTTTTAAAATTAAGTTCCTTAATATTCGTTTAACAAATTATGTGTTTAAAATTATTCTAACACAGATAGTATTTTTTTTAAAATTATATTTCATTACAAAGTGAAAAACTGGAAAAACTGGCACATAATTAAAGTAATTGCATTTTAAAGTGCATCTAGGAACAACATCAAAATTAAAATTAGAAATGCTAATACACACACATATAGTAGTGATTTGGGGACAATTTTTAAACCTCTATCTGTACTTTTATGGGAATTATAAAAATAATAAGAAATATGAAACCGAGAAAAATGGCTTTATAGTAAGACAGTCATTTGAACAACGCAACGCTTTAAAATGGAGTCTAAAACATGCCTTGCATCTGCCCTAGGATAATCAGACATTAGGAATATATTCTACAAAGTATGATGCATTTTTTGCACCAAAAATAAAGAAATGGACATTTAGACCTAAATCGCTACAAAACAAAAAAGAATCACTTTTGTGTTTCTCTAACATGAATCTCTAAAGATTTTCAAAGTTCTTTCCTATTATTCCGATATTCAGACCTTTAAATAATTAAATCTCCGGCTTTGTAGGTGCGTAGGGCAGAGGAAATTAAATTAACAATAACGCAGTTCCACACTTCCTGAGAATGTGCCAAAGAGAATATATTTTTAGTATTTCGTCAGGATACATATTATAGTCAAACAGGACATTAGCGATTAGGTTCCAACAACAAATAACCTAGTTTTAACTCCATTTTCCACCGTTTCAACCTCATCAACCATTTTAAAGAACTTTCTCTTTGCTAATATATTTTTAAAATATTGTAAGTTATTAATTGGAGAAAGCCAAATCTTCAAACGTCTTGCAGCGTTCCAGTAACTGTTGCTTCAAACTCTGGCATACCGTACGACTAAATATGACAAGTTGTCATTGATCTCAACATTTGCACAATTGAAACTCATGTATTACAATCTGCATCACATAACCTGCATTGCTCATGTCTTGCAGAGTATGCAAGGCCAGCAAAAGTTGAATACTGCACAGCAAATGTATTTACCTCTGAAGTAAAGAAGAGGAAAACTACGGCTCCAGTAGAATAGGACGTCAATGGAAATCACAGTAGTAGTGTTTAACGCCCGCTTTTACTACAAATAGTAGCGCAGGCGATGACACTGATGATACTAGAATGAAGATGGAGCACCGGTGGAATGCGAGGGCGGGGGAAACCGCAGAACCCCGAGAAAACCAGCCCTGTACGGTCGCTTGGGATCGAATCTGGGCCGCCTAGGGGAGCGACAATGGTCTACCGCTCGGCCACGGCGTGGTCTATCAAGGCCTGCCATTCCCGAAGTTCCCTTATAATAAGAGGGAAACGTGGATCATGTGTACTATGAGAATTTCCATAAAATTAAGGAATTTACTTAATTCTTAAATGACAAACAATCTTCAGCTGTACTGGAAGCAAAGAGTTTGCTCAGAAACCCAAATTTGGAGACTCAACTTATGCGGGCCAAGTGCTGAAATTTGTACCAGCAGCTATAACGCCACTGGAGGCGTCACAGTTGGGGATGAGAGAAGTTCTCAACATGCTAGAGAGGTATGACAAAAAGAAGCTAAAGCGTAGTTTATGTAAAAATCGAGATATTGAAAAAATGGTTAAGTGCACTGAAGTTTGAACGAAGTATTCACCACTGGTATTTTCCTTTGTACAGAGTAAGGTAGAAACAATAACCGGATTTGATTTAATCGCTGTTTTCAATCTGGCATGTTGATTGTTGAGAATGTGTGGCAGGAGTATAGAGTAGATGTTGGGAATGAATTCGCCAGTTTGTTTCCTCTCTGTCAGTAAGTCATGGTGCGCTGGTTAGTGACGGAGCGCATTTATGCCGTAAATTGGTACATGAGAACCAACTCAATCATTCAAACCGAGAGAGCATTTCGACAGGAACTTAATTGACGCGATGCACCGTCTAAGGACGTCATTCATTGTTGAGTGCAACAATGGCTTACAGAAGGTAGCGTCAAAAACCAATCACCGCCTAGGCAATCTCATTCTGTACATACAGAACACAACATAGCACACGTTGGTCAACGGAGTCCGCGTTGATCAGCAGTGGATTAAAAACAGTGATAGACATCTAAAAGACATTGTATTCAAAATGTGAAATGTATTCTCTAATCTCCGAGGAAAGTGCTTTAAGATACTGTAAGAGAAATATATATAAACATTACAAATATAGATATTTTTCATTTGGAAACCAGCTTATTGTTTCTGTCCCAGTTTGTACAAACACATTTTACGTTACAAGAGATACAATTTGACATTCACGCATGTGAAAATGTTTAAATGATCAAGTTAAACTTTTTTAAATGAAGTAACATGAACATTGACAAATCTTAATCATTCTTTAATATCCGTTATACTACTTTTTCGGAAAACTTTCCCGTTTTGTGTCATACATATGTAAAATGTTCTTCTTTAAAATAAGGTCTCTGGTGCTGACAATGGTGAGTTAGGTGGTGTTCTCAGTACCGTTTCATCTGACGAGTGGGATATTCTAAAAATCATTGTGAACCCTGAAATTAGTTTTGAGGAATTTGTCAGTACAGATGATGATGTTGCTGACTGTGATTAAATTGACACTGATACACCAACAATGCGTGGGATGTACAAGAACTATCATCAGAAGGAAGTAAGGAAGAGTTCACACTAGAACGTTTAGCTGCAATATCCGAATTGTCTACTGCGTTGACTAAAGCTATGGATGCAGTTGTCCATGAAGCTTCCGGGCATTCCCGTTCTTGTTAGCGACAGCGCAACTTATTTGACTTTCTCACTTGAGAATTATCTACGAAGTCAACCTATTTTAAAGATATGTAATTACATAACATACAATATAATTTTTCCCTTATAGTGCTTTATGATAACGTATCATGTATGTACACAAATAGATAGTTATAGTTAAAAACAAATTACTGTAGTCACCGATTGGCACAAACATTTTTAGCATGAACTCTTCATTCTTCGACCCCTTGGAATTCGTGTTAATCAGGTTTTACTGTATTTTAAGGATGCACCACAGAGATTTTCAATAACATCCCCCCACATCAAACTAACCTTTACATAAAAGCATATCTTTTTTGCATTTACTACAAAAATGGCACTAACGATTTTGATAAAAATACCATAGGCTTAAGATAAAGGCAAGACCAATAAAATGCCTGCCCTACGCCGTGACGCCGGGGGCTAAAGCGTGGAAGTCTGGTTCCCGGCTACGGAATGCGCCCAGGTTCAATCCCACCATGCGGAGTTTAAATTCCGGTACGGGTCTTAGACTTCTGAACCAACTTTCCGGCAGGGGGTTGCATGATGCTAATGATATCACCTTACTCTATCGGTAGGATAATCTCCGAACTCTGTCGAGCGTACCTGCGCATGACGCGGGTAAACTGGCTTAGCGACAACAGATTTACTGTTATTTAATTAATTACTTTACCTTTATATCTATGTCATGAGAACTCCTCTTAGTTATAAATTACTTGTATAACTGTAAATTGTAGTAAACAGACAAATACTGTGTAAAATATATACATTTCGATAAAGATCATTTCTACTTAAAATAAGCTCTTTGTTACGTTAATACTTTCCAAAACGTTCTTTGTTATTTCCTTCAACTTTCGGTACTTATACGTTTATTTTTATCATGCAAAGAATGGGTTTATGTTATATAGTTGGTTATGATTATTTGTCTTATGGTTTGGCATTATTAAGATTTTGAATTTGTGTTTTAATGATTTTGGCATTACCCAGCGATCCTCTTTATTAGACTCTCGCTTAAATCTAATGTATTCTTCTTACGTACACTTTAACTGGATAAACAATAAGTGGATAGAAGAATAAGGTTTTACAAAAACAATTGGTAAAAGATTGAGTGGAATAAGACATATGAACGTAACACCAGGTTTGTCTTTTATCCTATAAAGATTTTAAAAATTTAAACTTTTATGGATTAATGAGGAATTTCATTCTCAGGAATAATAATAATAATGCTAACCTTTTGCTAACCAACATTTGTTTGTTTTTAAAAACCTGTCTTCACATTCAAATGTTATGCAAAATACACGTGGACACACGAGGAACCAGATGAAGGAACTTAAATTTAATGTAAGGCATAAACATAAAATAGATTTTTTTAATTCTGGTATAGAAAACCACAACACACAGGATGCTTCCAATCTCTATGAGCTTCTTTTCCAATTGAAAAATGTAAAACCAAAGATTATTTTTAGTTAGCCTATCAAGCATAATATCAACAAGAGGGACCACGCAAAATCCGTTGCAATGTACACTTTCTTTTCAAACATGTTAAGGTAAATTATAAGACATTTCATATACATTATTATCAATGTGGCCAGTTTTTCTTATATTAACCCCTTAAATACTTTCTGAAATAATAGGCGATACATTTAGCACATTTAACTTTTCCGGGATAGGATATTTTGATTAATCCCCAACTTAACAAGCATGTTCAGAAACGAAATATTGAAATATTTTGAGGTTAATTTGCACATCTGAATTTGACCAGCTTCAGCTCGTATACAACAACGATGATGTGCTTTTAGACCAAAAGTCAAAACTGTATCTGCACCATACCCTTATACACCAGCGCAATAGCAGTGTTGATTTACCTATGTTTGTTCTTGACATATTGCTTGATTATTCGTCGCATGTGGACCAGTTTGTACGTTAAATTGTTTAACGGCTACGCATCTTCAATTTCAAATTAATGCTCCAATTAGTGCATGGACTACAAGAACATGAATATTCCAAACAACTGCGCTGGAATATTCCAATAACGCTGATGATTAATATAGGTAGTTTGATATGTATAGTGACGGTCATTTGCAATTCAGAAAACAGCGGGTTGAGGCAATATGATGCCTAAATCAAAGGATATACCAGGCGAATCATCTGCTTGGATATATTTTTTCCTCATTGGCTTTATAGTCATTTACGTTTTTATATCAGATAACCCATCAGCGCTGTAATTAACGTGTACAGATTTATCTTGGTGCGTTGAAAGAAATTCAAAATTCAATGGGGTAATTCCAAGTAAACAGAGATATTTGAGGAACTGGCGCATTAGCCTGACCAATTTTCGTTGCACTTCTCTTGATTATCAGCGAACAAGAAGAGCGGATCACGCACAGTGAGAAGCAGTTCCCAGGGTTATACTAGAGCCTATAATATGTGTTGATACTCCAAATAGTGTAAACCAGACTATTCCAGCTTGAGTGTGCGCCAGCGAGTAGCCGAGTACTCACGATTTGAAGCTGCAAATCTGCAGCATGCAATACAGCTCGGCACTGTGAGCAATCTGTCGTCACGGCTAAATGAGTTGTTGTATAATGACATTAACGCTCGATTTCCTCGTCGAATTCAGCACTTTTTGACACACAAGATGTTGTAGGAGTCCATGCTTTTCGTTAACAAAAATTGCTCTTTCCGCAAAATAGTCAAGTTAGCTTCCTTAGTTTGCCATAGCCACATATGCTATGAGAAATGACACAGACTCAAGACGGCAGGAAATAAAACACTTGTGAACACCTTCCCTCACTGACATGTTCTTTATCACGCTGCCCCTCCAGATGGGCTCGGAACACTTCTGCTGCGTATGCGCGAGTACTCTAACTCAGCCGAGCAGAGTTGTAACAGCCTTTTGTAAACAGACGAAAATGTCTTAGAAAGCTTTCCACTTCAGTTACTGAGAATTTAATTTCTAGATATAGATTCTCTTTTTGGCTGACAGTTAAAATATCGTTATTTCACCTATTAGTATCAACCCATATCTATTTTTAATTGTGCTTAGGCTACATTTTTCTATTATTATTATCGTCTTAATGAAAATAAGTAAAGGTAGTAGTAGCAGAAGTAGTAATGCTTTTATTGTTATTCTATCATCGTCTTCCCTAATAAGCAAGAGAAGTAAAGCGTAGGACACTCACGTTAATTGCCAGTTGCCAACTGATTTGAGTATACTAAGAACTGCTCTGTTGAATTTTGCGAAATCTTTTAGCTCACTAAGGGGTATCTGCACAAGGGAAATAGTTCAAGTACAACGCTGTTGGGCCACCTGTCTTACATGTAGGTTCTGCATCTAGTTAAAAAAAAAATCGGTTTAAGAGTACACTAAATGGTAGACATCTCCGCCCCTCCAACAAAAAGAAGATACTTTGAGCCTCTGTACATCTTATAAACTGGAATTTCTTATTTAATTATATTATATGTAAAAATCTATTTAAGCGAATTACTTTGTTTTAAATATGACATATCTGCCATTTTTTACTGTGAATTCCGCATCACTTTCCAAAAACATGATAATTCCTACACAATTAGAAGACTTGAGGTATAGGGGTGAATTTTAGCCCATCTTTTAGGGAAGTCTTGCACTAAAACTGTGTAAATACCTGTGCTCTAACTATGAGTACCGTTTTTTTTATTTTAGAACAAAAGGTTTTTTCATCATCTTTTGTTTTGAAGAAGTTTCTCTTAGAATGAAATTTAATTTATAAACAACGCATCTTCTCAGAAGTTATTAAACAAGTTAAAATTATTTAGAGTAATAGAACTACCCTTTACGTTCCGTTGTGGATCTATTTCATTGTTAAAAATATGCTTTTTAAGAAAAAACTTTAAACAAAAGGTGGTATAAATGACTAAAAAGCCTACCTTTCTTAATAAAGAAAATTTATTGGAAAAGGGTAGATCAAGAGTCTATAAGCCATTCATACGCAGGTTTTAAAGCATTCAGTCTGATTTCTTATATATTTTCTGAGATAAGGCTTAACGAATTCAACAGATTTAACATTTCCGCGATTGGGTTTTGAATCTCCCTTTAAGAAGCAGGGATTTCTCTGGATTGAAGTCCATCTCGATTATATTAGCGCCTTCTACTTAACTGCAGAAGTTTTGTAGGAGTATAATGTTTTATACTCTGCTGCTGCTGCTGCTAGCCATATAAACCCCCCAATGAACGAAACACTCATCAATACTGTCAATGTCAAATCAAAGTCAATGACTGATCTGTAGAGAAGTGATTGTCTACGCCTTATTAGAGAATATTCAAAGCGCATCTCGTGCTTAAGGATCAGAACAGGCTAAATGGAGTGTGTACTGCCACATGTGCTCATCGTACGGCCGCAGTATGATGACGTGTATTGGTTGCTGCGTGATATCAGCAAACATCGGAATTTTAATGAAAAAGATGTTGATTTTATTATTTTTTCCCCCACAAGCCGTGTGTGGCACAGGAGTTGGATAGGTAGAGTCAGACTGAAAAATTCAATGCCATAACCGCAATTTGAACCACGGATCTCCCGGTCTCTAGCAGGTTGCTCTACCACTGAGCTACCATGACAACATGCCGACATAGCATTGAACTACTAAAGGGACCACAAAATGATCTCAAATTATTTTGAAATAACAACCCCAGTGGTGACTTACAATGTTGTAAGTACTTTAAGATTCATAGAATAGACAACTACAACTACATTATGGCCAATTGCTATTGATTTGATTTAATTGTTTTTTCACACAAGTTGTGTGTAGGACAAGAGTTGGATAGGTAAAGTCGGACTGAAAAAAAAATGTTTTCTTTAGAAATTTGGGACTAGGAAAGACTCAAAGACCCTAAAAATGATGTAATCTGACACAGCAGTAGGATATTCTGAATAGGATATGTGTCCAAAGTTGAACATTTTAACAAGTTGCTGTATCTAAGGAGAAAAGGTCAAAGCTAATGGCAAAATACAGGGTGTTAATGAACCATACCGAAATATTTTCCCAGAATATGTATATTATTTAAATAAGCAATTTGAGATAGCAGATTTATGACCTGTTTATTGAAATTTCGAAGTAATGGCTATAAATTTCTGAAGTGCCAGTACGCTACTGGGTAACTTATCAACCATTCGAGCGCTTAACACGAAAAACGAAGGGACTTGTTACACCGTACCTCTCTAGCGTAGTGGTTATGTTACTGGCTTTTTAAGTCAAAGAAAGTTTCCGAGTTCGGGTCTCGTTCACCTCGACTTTTTTTCTGTTTCTTTTTATCTTTTACTTTATTCTTTCTTTTTTTCATTCTTTCTTTCTGTCTTTATGTTTTTTGCAGTTTTTAATGAGTTTCAGTCTTAGATTCTAAATTTTTATTTAGTGTTTGATTCACCGTAAATGAGGTGCATATCTTCAAGCTCAGAGAAGGTGTACACGTTCTCCAGGTTGCCTCACAGACAATCTTTGGCATACTAACCTCAGTGAGCAGCAATAAGGAAGTGATAAGTGTTAATGCACTGGCCAATTAGAATCGCGGCACTTCGTCTGGAACGAAAAAACTAGTAATAAAAGATATTTACTGTATAACAGGAATCGAACTCATGACCAGTGGAATAGAAGCTTCCCGCGTTACGCATTAAGCCACCAGAGCCGTTGAAAAAACGCCTCCAGAGTAGGCTACATAACTCAAGAACGTAGTTAATGAATGCTCAGTGTCAAGTGATTAGTTCGAGATTTTACATATTTTTGCGATATTAAATCTTGAGAACGCTAGTTACGAGATACTAAAAATCGATATTTCTATACTCGGGCAGCAGTTTTAAAGACTTTCTAAGCCATTTTTTGAACCTGTTTTGCTTTAACACCGACTTATCAGCACCTGATACACACACGTTAAACGCTATGTAGCTGCGTTATGTTTATCCGGGGACCATGCATCGGCGATCTCAAATTACTTATATCAGTCACGTGCACAATCTCAAATTATTTCGGTGTAGTTCATTAAAACCCTGTATAGGCTTTAGATAGAGTTAGAGATACTGTAGTTACCTTCATACTGTTTTTTGAGCTATATAAATGGATAATTCGCAGTCCAGTTACACGTAATGTAATACATTAATATTTGAATTATCATAAAGCTAGAATTTAAAACCTCTATACTATGAAATTCAATGCTGCTGAATGGTATCCTGACTTAACCGGCGACAATACAGATGGCAACTTATTACATTCCTTCTAATACGTACTTTACAGAGGTATTGCAGACGAACAAGTATAATATAATTTACTTCTGTGATCGGCCAGTTTAGATTAAAAAAAGTTGATTTCCACATTAGACCAACTCTACCAGTGTTATGCATACATTTTGGGAGCACAATAAGTGTAAATAATGTGATAACTATTAGAGAACAATACAAAAGAGTAACACACTTTGTCCGCTTGCTAATAGCATGTAATAAATGAAGCACAAATTTCAGTATCTAATGTGATTTGAACGGCCCTGCGTTGTGTCTGTTTTGTGTTTATATACTTCATACAAGCTCAGCTCCTATGTTGAGTACAGCTTGTACACTGTCGGCCTGTATTCACGTGACTTGCAGTGAGGAAATGAGGGACCAATTCAGTCACAGACTCTCCTTTACATAATGAATGACTTTACATAGGCTGAATTAGCAGATATTCATTTAATTTATGGCGCAGCTGGGGAATTTACCAATGTTGTGAGAGGCTATCAGTAGCTATTTCTAAAGCGTCATCTTCCCAAAAGGCGAAGGTTCACTGTAGTTTATTAACAAATCTGTGAAACTGGCTCCTTTAATTCCCAATTTGAAGTTTTCTTCAATGTTGTGGTGTAATTTTAATTTCTCACATTTATAAGGGTAATGGGGTGATTTTGTAGTCAAACGGAGGTGTAAATGCTTACTTGTATATATTCAATAAAACCTAATTTAAATGAACCATAATATTATTGTGTTCAATATTTTATGTTGCACCCTGAATACATTGTGAAGCCTAATCAGATAATTTTGATAAGTTTGTATGAACACAAAAAGGTATGGTTACATAGGTTGAAGTTTCAGTGCGATCGAATTTCCCTCACAGCACACCACCTTAGTTGATTAAGGCAAACGGCAGAGGAGCGTTCGCCTTGTGACTGTTACGTGAAAAATCAGCGAACGTCTGATGGGGAATAATAGCAATCCTAAAAATAGCGTGACATTTTCTTCAGGAACATAACTTTAGAAAACGGCGAAAAAAACTGTAAATGCTGGATCATCAAATCGACCTCAAATGCTTATACACATATTTGGAACTATTAATCCCCCATAGCGCGCGCGTGTGCGTGTGTGTATAGGTTTACCTCAAATTTCGTGAAAAATGATAGCACATTTCACAATATTTGGGCAGAATAGTATACTGAAGAAGATAAACAATTTTTCTGCGCATTTAAAATAATTTAAAAATGGCAGGTTTAGCAATATTGCTTACTTTAATATTTTACATTTACATAGTTCCAACTCCATTAATATTTGTAACGGAAATGGCCGTTTCAACAGACTACCAGTAAAACTCCGCATATTACTTCCATATGTTAATGACCCACGGAAGTTTGGCTGAAGTTTGAGGCGCTGTTCTCCTGGACGCCTCCTGAGATCGTTGGGTTGCCCGGCGAGGAGATGAGCTCGGTCGTCCTGATATGGTTTTCGTTGATGCATCTGATTGCCACAATCTCGGGGGATTCGTCGTCATTTTCTGGCTAGCTATATTCAAATGGGGTTCCTTTAGGAGAGTGTTCGGGTGCAGGAATTCTGCAAATGATGTGGGAGGATGTTGATAGAGAAAACACTTGGTTCCAACTTCAAAGCACGTTTGCTCCCTTTGCCCCATTCAAGATTTATTTTGCCTCTTAATAGTTAGTTCCCCGGACCACACAATCTCACTGCTATTTTCAGGAACACTCGAAATTCGTTCAGGAATACATATATTACTTCTTAAGTTCGCGAGCTTTGTTACTTATTTATTCACGGTGAGTTTAGTTTGAATGCACCAGTGTACTTGCAATAACTATCGTTTTGCCACTCTTTTGTTTCACGGGTGTTCACAGTTTTGCAAAAGTTCGTGTTTACTGCTTACTTCAGACCCAATAAAATTGTTATTCCCTCAGAGATATCTTTCATAACGGTTGTTTTACTCTTTTATCATTTTACGCTTTAATATGGCTATCTTACACTTACTTTGTTAACATGGTATCTTAGTAGTGTCACATTTTAAGTCAACAAATAGTGTGTTGTTCTAGTGTATGCTCCCCTAAGTCGAGTCCTGGTTATTTGAGGACGTGCAGGACTGTTTACAGCCTTCACTGTGGGCAGCAGAGTTACACTCTCCAGTCTATTAGAGGCGGTGAACGCGACATAGTGTTCCGTGGTTGTGATGGCTACTATATACTGCATATTCCTGTTAAACTGATTAGAAAACAATATTGAGTTTAGGGATAAATATAAAAACAAGAATATTATACATTCATTGCACGAGAAAGGTTTTCTAACCTCCACAATCTCACTGCATGAATTTTGTGCATGTTTGGAACAATCTATACATGTGAGGCACTGTTTTCACTGTTTTTATAAGGCTCGTAAAATTAAGGGAATAAACGGGTATCAATATGTTATTTTTGGTCAAAAACTCACTTTCTTTTGTTGCAAAAATAAAGTCTGTTAATCCTCTTTTACCTACGTATTTCCAAAGTTTTGTGGCCCTACGACATTACGTTTGTGTTTACAATTATATTATGGAACAAAAGGATATAATTATTAAGGAACTACGTGATAAAATTAAACTTTTAGAAGAAATTAAGATAATGAGGGGTGAAACTATTAGTGAAGTGGTTGATAACATGGCAAACATTAATTGTGCAATTGAATCTACAGCGTGTAAAAATGCTGAAGGTCAACAGGCATCATGTGAGGACAACATTTCTGGTAATGCTGCAGTAACGCAGCTTAAAGACAATCACGGTATACAGAATGGGTCGATGTTCACAACAGGCAAATGTCTCAGTGATGTGGTTAAATCTACCATTCCTAATAACATTGCCGAGTCCAACAATGAAAATAATGGTAGGGAATGGATAACGATTTCACGTAAGATAAAGCAAAAGTCTAAGGTTGTTAATACGGAGGACGCTGCTACTGATAACAATAATAAGCGTAGAAATGATTTTATTACTGGAACATCTACCACAGAAAAACTTTCTACTGTTGAAAAACTGAATTTCTGTTTTATTTCTCGTCTTGATCCAAACACTGAATGCAGTGATGTGTTGAATTATTTACAGGATCATAAGAAGGGTAGCTACCAAATTGAAAAACTTAAAGCAAAGTATGCTAGCTATAGATCGTTTAAACTCGGTGTTCCTGCCTCCTTAATTAATGATATTTTTCAACCTACTTTCTGGCCATCTGGAACGCTAGTTTGTAAATTTAGATTTCCTAAAGGGCCCGTAAATTTTCAAAGGACCTGTAAATTTTTAAAGGGCCCCAATTATAGCTCCCACAGGCTAACCAATAGCTGAAAATTAATTAATAAATCTGAATTGAGCCTGTTCTATTAGAATGTGCAAAGTGTTACCAATAAACTTGACCATGTAAAAATTCTGGTGAGTGAACTAAATATATTTATTCCAACTTAATTAATAATTCTAAAAATAAAACAAAAGCTAGTTGGTCAGTTATAAGTAGAATCACAAACAGTTGCAAATCTAATGAAATTCCAGATGAATTAAATTCTGAAGGCTTTAATAACTTTTTCATGAACAAAGTAAACGAAATTGTAGATTCAATACCAAATGAAGATGTCAATGCAATGTCTTTTATGAATAACATTCTTAAATCCAACAAACCTAATACAAATTTCATATTTGAGTATTTTAAAGTTGAAGATGTTTATTCAGCCATACATTCACTTAGTAATAGTTCTTGTTTAGATATATTTGGTATAAATTCTGAACTTCTTAAAATTGCTTCTCCTTACAGTTGTGAATGCTTAACCCATATTTTTAACTGCTGTTTAGACACATGCACTTTTCTTGACGCTTTCAAATGTGTCAAAGTAATTCCAGTTTTTAAGAAAGGTAATAAAAATGACTATGAGAATTATAGACCTATTAGCATAATATCAAGTATATCAAAAGTGTTTGAAATCTTAATAAATAAACACATAATAGATTACTTTGAGAGAAATTCTCTTTTTTCTAACTGCCAGTATGGTTTCAGGGTTTCTCGTAGTACTATTGAAGCTGTAACTGGATTTATAAAGCGATGCTTTGATTGTTTTGAAAGAAGCAGGAACGTCTTCAGTCATTTTTTCGATCTTAGTAAAGCCTTTGACACAGTTTCGCATGATGTTCTTATAGAAAAACTTCAATTTTATGGCTTTCATAAAGACAGTGTACAATTTTTATGCTCTTTTCTCCAAAATAGGTATCAGTTAGTGTCCTTAAATGGCAAAATGTCCAGTTTTAGGCCGGTGAAGTATCGTGTTCCACAGGGGTCTATACTTGGTCCTGTTTCTTTTCTCATATATATTAATGATCTACCTGCCAGTATCGATGATGAATGTCTAGAGACTTTTCTGTTTGCAGATGATCTCGCTACTAGTCTTTCTCACGATAATGAAGACGTTATTTCGGTTAAAAGTCACAATTTATCCTGTAATCTGCAGAAATGGTGTAATGCCAATAGACTTTGTATTAATCATAATAAAACTGTAGACGCGATTTTCTCTATAAATTCTTCCTCCCTGTTATCGGTTAAGTTTCTAGGCATCCATATCGAAACTGGCTTGGGCAGGCAAACTCATATTAACTACTTATCAAATAAAATAAATAAAAGCTTATTCTTATTAAGGTCACTTAGACTTAGTGTCTCCCGTTCTACTCTTGTGTCAGTGTATTATGCCCATGTTCATAGTTATCTAAGTTATTTTACTCTGTTGTGGGGCAATCCTACCTCTGCCAGTCAGTTATTTATTCTTCAGAAGAAATCTGTACGTATCATATTTGGAGCTTCACTGTAAACCACTTTTTATGCAACTTGGTATACTGACACTGCCTTCAATGTTTGTTCTGGATTCCCTCCTATATGTTAAAAAAAATATCAACCTTTTCTCCATATGTCCATAACTATCCCACTCGAAAATGCTCTGATATTTATATTAACAAATGCAAATATAGTAAAACCCTTAACAGTTTCTCATGTATATCTGTTAAAATTTTCAACACCTTACCTCAGAACATTAAGACTCTTCCACTGTTAAACTTTAAGAGGAGGATCAAAACAATCTTGAAGGCAAATCCTCTTTATAGCATTTCAGAAATTTATGACCTGAAATGGCATTAATCTTATCCATTTTAAATGTATTGTTGTAACATTATTTTATGTAGAAGGTTTCATTAATTTGTATTCTCATGACGCAACCTATGTGTCTCATACTTAATGACTGAAAATAAATTATCCACCCACCCACCCACCCATCCATCCATCCATCCGTCCGTCCGTTCGTCCATCCGTCCATCCGTCCGTCCCTCCCTCCATCCATCCATCCATCCATCCATCCATTCCATCCCCTCCATCCCATCCATCCATCCCATCCATCCATCCATTCCATCCATCCATCCATTCCATCCATCCATCCATCTATAACATACACCCTTTAAATACCCTTCACATTCTATACTTTTAAACTCAATTTTCTCCCATTTAATTTAAGTAATGGATTTTTGATATACTACATGCTTCATGAAATAAAAAATAGGGTATATGACATGAGGGCAAAAAACGCAAAAATGTTGTCTTCAGTACAATGCATACCTTTTCATTATGCACAAAAAGCAAGTATCAAAAATATGAAACTTAGTTTTACTAATCAGAGTCTCTAAAACATGCAGTAATATTTTTGGCTTCTTTACATTAAAATTGCGGGAGGAGGTAGTTTTGGAAAACTCTGGTTCTTTAAATACAAAAATATTAATAACTAAAATTTATAAAACTTAGAAAGTCAAAACTTCAATGTAAAAATAGCATACAACATATGTGCTCAAAAATTTAAGTTCCTAAATTTAAAACTTATATTTGAAAACCTTGCGCTCCCGTGATGATCACTTGAAAGCAATTTGCGATTGGGTGGTGCGCAAACAATAGCTTGTTGAGTTTACAAAACTGCAAAAGTTGCAGAGAATTCTCGATTAGTAAAGAAACCATACTTTCTTTACCGAGTGGTATTTAAATAACATGTGTACTGTTTTCTATACAGCTAGTTTAATTTTCTAGCAATAATAAGAACAAAATTGTATATCGTATTATGTTTTGGTAAGCGTATAGCGATGCACAAAATGGTGCTCTAATTAATATGTAAATAATTAATTAAAAAGCTTCAGTTCAGTTACATATTTATTGAAAATGGAAGTCTTGATTCCGCCACTGTAGCTGTTAACTTGCCATGCCTGCAGCCGGGCATTTACTTATGCCCGAGAGGGCATTCAGTTGAAGGTCCCTGCCCCAGTGACTGACTGAATAGAAATGCTTGAAAATCTGCCATGAAGTGAAGCATTCTCCCCAAATTCTATATCTGTAACAGCTACTGTAAGTCTACATAATATTATTAACGAAGTCAAACATATCTATACTTTAACCCGGAATAGTTTTTTTTTTTTTCTGGTTGCGTTAGCTTTTCTCACTGGCTTCCTTTAAATCCTTGATGCTTGGAAAGCTACAAAACCTGAAATTTAGCTTCAGAGGAATAAAGGGACACGGAGGGTTTCCCCCATCTCCACTTTTCAACAGCAACAAAAAATGAAACGGTTTGCTAACTTTATTTTCTGCTTGAATCTTTTATGAAACGAACTGCGTTCCTCGTGCTATTTGTTATAATATATTCATGAAATGCAGTACGACGACAATGTTCGTAATTTATTAATTTAAATTAAATAGGATAATAATGCTACAAATTTGATGCTTTTTATTCCCAAAACAAATTGGACTGTTATATACGTTCCATCAAGAAAGTATCGGGAATTGATCATTTAAAAATCCTGTTTAAAAGAGGATTCAAAATTATTGTTGTCGCTAAGTTGGTACAACTTTCCTATATATTCACGCGGAGTTTGATCGTCATCTGTCATCTAGTTTGTTTACAGTACGCCATTTTGTTAGTTCATCTCAAAGGTGATTTGCGATTTTGCGATGGATACAAACATTGAACAAAGAATCTGTCTCAACGTTTGCATTGCAAATGGTATTTCGTGTGCCGAATCGCTGAAAGTGTTACAGAGGGCTTACGGTGAAACGACTTTATCAAAAACACGTGCATATGAGTGGTACTGTGTACTCAAAAGTGGTCGAGATGTAGTGGAAGATTTTCCTCGCTCTGGTCGGCCATCAACGGTTTCAACTGAGCTGAACATGGCTAAAGTGAATAAAATGGTATCTCAAAATCGTCATCTAGGTCTGAGAGAGATTGCCGCTGAACTTTCTGTGACTTACAAATCGATTCGTACCATTTTAAACGATTGTTTGGGCATGACACGCGTTGCAGCTCGGTTAGTTCCGAAAGACTTGAATTTTCTCCAAAAACTCAATCGCGTAAGGATTGCTGAAGACATCCCAGAACGAGTCAGTTCCGACCCCACATTCATGAAACGCATTGTAACTAGTAATTAGACGTAGGTTTAGGAGTTTGACTCTCAAATAAGTCAACAAGCTTCCGAATGGTGCCTTCCAACTGAACCGAAACCTAAAAGGACACGTCAAAATCGGTCAAAATTGAAGGTCATGTTGACAGTTTTTTTTTTTTTTTCGATTATCGCGGTGTCGTGCTCTCAGAGTTCTTGCCAGAAGGTCATATGGTAAATAAGACTATTATCTGAGCGTTATGGGGCATTTGAGAGAACAAATACGGCGAAAAAGACCAGATTTGTGGAACGACAACTCATGGATTCGGCACCACGATAACACACCAGTTCACAAGGCTATTATAAGGAACGAATTTCTGGTCAAAAGCTCAACAAATGTCATCAAACAACCACCTTATTCACCTGATCTGGCTCCTGCTGATTTTTTTTAAAACTCAAGTTACCACTTCAAGGCACCCGTTTTCAGTCCATAGAAGACATAAAGGAAAATTCGCGGCGACAATTGACATCGATTCCTAAAAGTGCCTACAAAAAATGTTTTGATGATTGGGTTATTCATTGGCATAAATGTATAATTTCAGAAGGCGATAACATAAAATTGGATGATTAATTCATTTTGTGTGTTTTATTGGCAAATTCCCGCAACTTTCCTGACACAGTAGTACTGTGCGGTTTTGTTCTGGCTTCAAGTTGTAGGGAGATTTTGAAATATTTTAACTAATTTGATATCACAGAATTCAACATGTAAAACAGCTGATCTACAGTGCTTATTTTTTAGCAATTACCTGAAAATCTGTGCTGCTAATCCTACCGTTTTTCGGTAGATCAAAGTCAGTGGCGTTAGTTACCAATCTACTGGTACTTTAACACAGTTTTTATCTTCTTAAATTCCAACGTCAGTTATAATTGCATGCATTGTTACTTTCTCTACACTATGTACATAGCGTATAGAGAAGGTATTGTATTGTACCCAAAAATTCGATACCGAAATTTCATTGGAAATATATATTTTGAGTCACCCTGAATAAAAAAAGGCATTTTTAGAAACATTTCCGTGTGTGTGACTGTCAGTCTGTATGTATGTGTATGTGTGTGTGTGTGCGCGCGCGCGCCTGTGAGCAACATAGCACAAAAACGAAAATTCCGTTAAATACCAAACTTGGTATTTAAGTTTAATATCTTCCAAGGACACGATACGAAGGTTTTCAAGAAAATCCCCCCACTCCAACTACCCTTTACATTGAAAAATGTTAGAAAATTTTGATTTTCTCAAAAATGCCTCTAAGGATTTTGATTAAAATACCGTTTATCAAAGATATTTACATATCAAATAAAATGTATATCTTGAATTTTCTGGGAAAAACCTCTGAACATATCTTTATTCTCGATGAATTTTACGTAGTTTTGCATAACTGGTAAACCGCAAGAGATAGACAAAAACTTATGTAATAGAAATTTTAGATCACACAATTAAAACACACAATTTATGTTATAAACATTTTTTCCTTTAGCTCGTTGTTTTTTATATATTTCAGCATGAAGGTACTTATACTTTTATCAAACGGGAATCCGACAACTCCTGTCCATACAAACAAAAGGATTTCAATCACATAGCAACCAGCTATTTACTATCACTTTAGTCTATTGTACTCTCCTATTTCCCTTCTACCTACATGGAAGCAAGTAGTAAGACCATTTCTGCAAATTTTTTCTCGATTACCAAGAAGTAAATAAAAGAATAAGCTTTTTAAGAATAATTTGTTGCAGAGATGTAGAGAAAGCCATATATATGGAACACATCAGATTTATTTTAATGCTATATGCTCGAAAAAACAACTGTCGTCAGCAATGAAACAAAAACTGAAGAAAATGGAAAGTGACATGATTTTGTGACTTGTGATTTTGTGATTAAGTGACTTGCACCATGTCTTCGACTCCTCGCTATTTTCTTTTTGGCTCTAAACAATGCAAGAATATGTATTTTAAAACACCACCGAGCTTTTGGGTGTTAAGCTGTACACCATCGCAGTCAATTCCATTCATTAATATTCATCATTAGTATTCAGTTCTGTCTGGAGGAGAGGTGAAAATTGCTGCTAGGCTACTTGATGCTGATGCTTTGAAAAAAACACACAACAGCATATTTGCAGCATAACATGCAAAAACTTTGTGATATATTATGTAATTATATAACTTTCCCTTACTTAATATTGGAATTCAAGTGGAAAAAACAAGGGTTTTGTTACAGCCTACCGAAATTTTCCTTCCCCTTCTTCAGAAATGCATGAGTTACAGGTTGAAACCAAAGTTGTAAATCCTTTAAACAGTTAGGAAAAGTATTTTATAGTATAAAAAATTCTGATGTGTTACACTCACATCAATTCCTCTAGCTGCTGTGCAAACTTATTATAACAGGTTATTCTTCTTTCCACACAATGCTAATCAAGATAAACGTTAGCACAATGTTCTTATTACTTAGTTTCTTATAAGTAGAAAGGAACTAAAGGAATGCGCTATGTTAAAGTGATAGTTGAATGTTTTAAGCTATCGTTATGCATTTGTCAGCGCAAAGCGCCGCTTTGCCTGGCCAGGAGTATAACAAAAGAAAAACGGACACCTCCTATCTGAGAAAAGTATAAGCACTTTACAATTGAAAGCAATAACAATGAATATCTCGGAAACGGTTACCTCCACCACAAAAACGTAAAGGACATAAATTGAGGGTTTTGACGACACCTACATTTTTGTGTAGTAATTTTTTTGTCCATCTCTAACGGCTTAGCAGTTAAGTAAAATTCGGCAAAATTCATCCAGAATAAAGAGGTCCTCAGAGGATATTCCCAGGAAATTTAAGATATACATTTTATTTGGAATTAGATATATTTAATATAAGGCATTGTTATCAAAATCGTTTCGAAAATTTGTCGATGTAAGTGGTAGTTTGTGGTAGGGGATTTTCTTGAAAAACTTCGTGTCGCATCCTTGGAAGATACCAAACCTAAATGCCAAGTTTGGTCTTATCTTGTTTGAGCTATGTTGTGCACAGACACACACAGACAGACAGATATACAGACACGCACAGACGGACCTTTTCCTAAAAATGCTTTTTTCGGAATCAGGGGACCCCAAAACATATATTTCCGGTGAAATCTTGACATCGAATTTTTGGCTGGAGTACAATATTTTCTATATGCCTATATACATTGTGCATAGAGAAAGTAAATATATATTTCATACCTTGGAATATTTCATGGTATTGTCATATCTTGGAATAATACCGGTATGTTGGCATGGTAGCACAGTGGTATAGCAACCAGCTAGAGACCTGAAGATCCGTGGTACAAATCCCGGCTATGGCATTGCATTGCATTTTTAGTCTGACTTCACCTGTCCAACTCCTATCCTTCACACGGCTTGTATGTAAAAACAATTAAATCAACACTATTACATATTTTCAAACACAGAGGGCTGAAATATTGTGCAGGTTTACACACACAATACCCCAAAAGTTCAAGTGTGCCTCTCTAGCATATCAGCCCGATTTCATACCAGACCGTGTTTTGATTACGAAGCATCGAGTTGAAACTATGTCAAGAGCATCACAAATGAAAAACCAGAGATTTTGGAATGACTTATCACTAATTTCAAATTGTGATAAATTAGCACACGTAATTGTGATTCGGCAGCAGAGTATGGTAATTGCTCCATAACAAGGTTAAATCTCGAGGTTGGGTATTTGCTGTACTAATAGCACTCCAGCAACCGCAGCAATGACTCTGTGTTTCTACCTTCCCTCTCCATATCTTTATTTGCTACGTCTGGAATCAGAACCGCTTGGTTAGGAAATGATCAATTTAATGTACTGTGAGCGTTAGACAGAAAACCTCCATACAACAAAAATTCTACAGTGGCCATAATTTTTGTCCTAAAGCAATGAAAGTTTGTACAGTTAATTTTCTTGATATCTTATATGACTGTGCCATATTATAAGTAATTTTGTCAACAAATAAAGAAATTACACTGGAATTTTCAAAACATCAAAAAAATTATGCATCCTTTTCTTAGATTCCCTTTGATGAAGTTGCTCGAAAACAAGTGTACATAAAGTACTTGAATTTGCTATATTTTAGCGTAGAAGTTTTTTCTCTATCTCCTTTCAATGATTTTTAAAGTATTTTTCAAGATATGTGAGTTTTTTAATTTCAAATTATTATGCATTTCATAGCACAATAGCTATAGAATCAAAATCAAAAGAAAACTAGCTGTGCCAAAATACTCATTGTGAACTGAAATATGTGTATACAAAATTTCATTGTAATATCTCAAGTAGTACGTAAGAGTGAAAAGCAATAAATCTGAGAAAAGGGAATTTGTTTGATTCTTTTATTTAGCAAACAATCTACATACTTTAGATAGGCCTAAAATCCACCATAACTGTAGTCAGCTTCTTCTTGCTGGTCAGAAACTAAAGAAACATACCTTCTAAATATTTATAACTATGCTTTCCTGTAAGAAATGTAGAGAAACAAGGGATCAAAGCTGATAATCAAGCAGAAAAAGTGGGCGTGGCATGACAGGTCCTAAGTTTCTAATTTATTTGGACCACAAAGATATCAAATTAGGTTATGAAACTTTGGGAACAGAAAGCTGAATGTATTGAAACTTAATTAGTGAAATAAAAATGCACCAAAGTTCAATTTCATTTACATCATTACCAACGAGGATAACCGGATGCTTCTAGACCAACAGCGCAACTCAGATTTAATGATTGTACTGTTACACTTTATGAACCTTTTTAATGATTCTAAAACAAATGATGAAGTTAGATAAAATCTTATGTGTTCCGTTTACACCACTGTATTTACATCTGTGCAACAAATTATTGCTAAAAAGCTTATTCTTCTATTTACTTAATGCTAATCGAGAAAAAATAAGCTAACACGATAATCTAATCTTTTAAAAGCTGGTTGCTATGTGATTGAAGTTCCTTTGTTTGCATGGCCAGGTGTTGACAAACTCTTTTATGAGAAAAGTAAATTAAAATTGAAACCAATAACAAGGAATATCCATAAAATGGTCCACTCCACCAAAAATATATATAACATAAAGTCTTTGTTTTAACGAACTCTGACAGCTTTTGTTAAATATGTTATTGTCTATCTCTTACGGTTTGTCAGTTATGCAAAATTACATAAAATTCACTCAGAATAAATATGTCTTCAGAGACTCTTCCCAGAAAATTCAAGATATACATTTTATTTGTTATGTAAATATGTTTAATATGCGATATTTTAATCAAAATCGTCACAGCCATTTTTGAGAAAATCAAAATTTACGAAATTTTTTCCATGTAAAGGGCGGTTGGGAGTTTAGAGATTTTAGTGAAAGTCTTCATATCATAGCGTCGGAAGATACTGAGCTTAAATACCAAATTTGATATTTATCGGACTTTTTCTTTTTGAGCTATGCTGCTCGAAGACGCGCACGCGCACGCGCACGCGCACACACACACACACACACACACACACACACACACACTCCCAAACAGCCAGTGGAGGTTTTTGTAAAAATTGTTTTTCTTTTGGATTCAGGGATCTCAAAACATATATTTCCGGTGAAGCCTCAGTATCGAATTTTTCGATACAATACAATAGTTTCTCTACACACTGTCCATAGTACGTGTACAGAAAGTAAAAACGTTTTAGGGAAGAACTTGCTAGCATCTATTTTACGTGATTTGAAATACAAAAGATATTTTGTGAATCAAGATGACGGTAGCTATTTTTACTTTCTCTGCCATGTGCATAGTAGGTACAGAAAGTATTGCATTCCACTCGAAAATTCGATTTCGAGATTTCACCGCAATTGAATGTTTTGAGGACCCCTGGATAAAGTATAAAAACTTCCGTGAGAGTAAGCCTGTGAACAGCATCAAAACTCAAAAAGAAAAAAAAAAGTCTGTTTAATACCAAATTTGAAATCTAGGCTCAACATCTTCTGAGGAAGCAACACAGAGATTTCCAAGGAAATACCCACCCCAAACCCCTTCATATTGAGCTTTTCTTGAAAATATTGATTTGCTGTAAAATGCCACTAACGATTTTATCTTACATTTTCTAGGAAGAGACTCTGAATTCTTCATTCTGAATGACTTCTACATATTTGACAAGCCTTATAAAACAGACAACACGTTACTACATAAAAAATTGATCTTGTTAAATCACACAATTTTATGTCAATGACTTAATTTTTGTGGAGTTAAACATTTCCTAAACATTCGTTGTTATTCATGTATATTTTCCAATAATTATAGGAAGTCGTCATTCATTTTTCTTTTTGTTTTGCTCTTGGACTTGCAAATAGAACCAAATTCCAACCCCCCCCCCATACGCCAGCCCTTAAAAAGACTTGCATAGCATAGTATGTCCTCTGATTTACGTTCTACCAACAAGGAAGTGATAAGAAAATTTCTGTTAATGTTTATCTCGAATAGTTTAAATTAAATTATTTTGTTTGATAGCGATGATAACATTTTCCAGGATCACATCAGCGCCTCCAATGTAACGGTATGTCGTGTCTCAGGAGTTTTCTACACGACAGTAAATACACTAATATGAGTTTGTGTCTTTAAACTCACATAAGCTATCGTGCTAGGCCAGACTAGAATACATTCATCCGGGGGTCCCGGTTTCGATTCCTGGCTAGGGCGGGGTATTTTTCATGGTGGTTCTCATGGCTGCGCTCGCTTTAGCGCCGCGCTTTGGTGCTTCGTGGCGCAGGGGATCGTGGTTTCGAGTCCCGCCTTGCTTGTGTGTTTGTAATTATGTATGTGTCTGTGTACGTATATGTAAAAATCAAACGTTAACTTAATAGATAAAGTAAGGAAATGTAGGAAACTGGAGAAAAAAAAAGGAAAAAGGAATTCAGCGCCGGAGTCTTGTTAAGTTTCCGGATTAAGAAAATAAATAATATAATAATAATAATCATATTAATAATGATAATCATATTAATATTAATAATAATAATCATCATCATATTAATAATAATGATCATAATCATATTAATCATGATCATAATCATATTAATAATGATAATAATAATAATAATAATAATAATAATAATAATAATAATAATAATAATAATAATAATCATATTAATAATGATGATAACAATAATAATGATGAAAACAATAATGATGATAGTAGTAATAATAATAATAATAATAATAATAATAATAATAATAATAAACACGATTTTGGGGTCAGAAGGCCAGTGCCTAACCAACTGAGCCACTCAAACTGTCTATTTCCATTAATATGAAGCAGGTAGAACATGATTTTGAAACAGTAGTTTGATGCGCAGTAAGTAGAGAAATTCACGAGAACGGAACACATACATTTTTAATAATGTTTAATGTGTGTTTGAATACGAACGCACAGACAGTGTGTAATGATGATGCCTTAAATTAAATAACAGTATGGAAAGCAAGTTAGGAAAGGAAAGGTTCTAGACCTAAGTGTGCCAGTTATGAGGACTGAGGAAAATATCAAGTAGAATGGTTCTGAAACCTACAACCTATCGTTTACGAGTTCCGAGCCACAACGACCTTGGCTACATGTGTCGTGCAGTAGCTGCTGGAGGAAATGTAAAGTCCTACAAAGTAAATCTTGTAATACTATATCGCATGCTAATATATTCCAGTTTCAAAACGGTGTCTTATAATTACTACTGTAAAAGCAAATATTTCATTTCCACCTTTGTGGATATCAACTGACAACTTAAATAGAATATTTCTGTGTCAACAGTCTTATACAGACATTCAGATGATTTAAGGTTTAAAAAGCCATGCAAATAGCACTCTGTCTAATTTCGTTTATTGCTATACAGCTCCTACAAACTATTTCTACTCAAGCTTGCTTTTTCGAGTCTACGTCACGTTGAGATAAATCTTTGCAGAGCTAACGAACCAGCAACTGAGCACTACAAAACCAAGTACATGGTAGGAGCAATAGCAATTTCTGTTTAGTTCTGGACTTCAAATAATCTTCAAAAGTTATATCTTCCATTGCTGACTATTGCAGCTCTAAAAGGATCAATAGTAGTTCTGATAAATAACGTTTATAATAATATTTAATATTCTAAATTTACACTATTGTATACTATTTATTATTTATTTTTGAAACATCAATGTAATATTCGTTTTATTATTTTAATCATTATTGATATATTTTTGTAGCTATTTGATTATTATTTTTATGACATATTGAAAGTTTTATACCTTTACAGATAAATATTGTCGATATAATTTTGTCCTTGAGACAACCCTCTAATGGGGGACGTATTTTAAAATTAAATATTTACAAATATTTTTTGTAGATAAAAGGGGTATATAGGAAGTTGAATTGTTAAATGTCTAAAAGTAGGACGCTGTGGGCTGAATTTGAATCATGTAGTGTTTCCATGGTATCGCGAGAAACAAGTCAATAATAACAGTTCTAAAATTTTAAATCGGTAGTAATGTATATCTTGGAAATGGCTGATGCACAAAATGATCTGCTCAAAAAGGAAAATTATTACTTTTTCTGTTATGTTCTTATCGAGCTTTCACTGGATAAAATGTTTCAAGGCTCTTAATTTAAAACAATATTTAAAAAACGTTCCAAGTCGCTATGTGTGCAAAATGCTGAACAGCTAATTGAAAAAATGTCGAATAAATACTAAGTTTGTTATTTAAGCTCAGTATCATCCAAATATGAGGCACACATATTTTCGATACAACTTCCCCACACAAAACTACGTTTTACATGAAAGGTTGTTCCAAATTTTATTAAAGATTACTGTAACAATTTTGATTAAAATGTCATATATATTTGTTATTTGTGCAAAAAAATAAAATGTATGCCTTAAATTGTCAGCGAAGTGTCTGTGAACTTCTCTTCTTTGGTAAGGAAGTGTATATAATTTTGTGTAACAGGTAAATCTTAAGAGCTATACAGAGGCGTATGGATTTCTCACAGTTTATTTCGAATAACTTTTTTGTGGTTTCAGCCAATTCTGAGATATTCTTTAATATTTGTTTGAAATTTTCCATATGTTTGTAATTTTTAATGTGCTGTCGATATTCAAATGTTTTTTTGCGATATCTTGAAAAAACCCATAGGTTTTTTAGGCCAGTGTATAGTGATCCCCTTTTATACACCACTATCGATTCGATTTCCTCTATGGCACTTGGGCAGTGCACTGCATGATACCATGCCGATATCATGCGCAGTGGTTCATTCTGGTAAACACACTAAACCATCTCTATTCGGCCCAGTCCCCAGCTTGGTTATAGCACTTAATAAACAATGTTTGTCTTACCGCCCTATTCCTTCGCTCCTGACATTAAAATAGACCTGTGTTCAATGATCAATATCTAATTTCCAGACTTTTGGCTTCAAACCAACAGAGACAGTCAGTCAGGGGCTCATTAAATGGTCGTTTTTAAATGTTGCACAATAGCCATTCAAATTAAACATTTCCTTACTCCTTTTTTGTTACTCACCTGGTCATAACCTTTGTTCATAGGCTAACTTATGTGAAATGGAGTTCAATTCAAGAGACTGGAAAGGTAGAGTCAGACTGAAAAATGACATACCCCAGCCGGTATTTGAATCGCCGATTTCCTGGTCTCCGTCCAGTTGGTCTAACCACTAAGCTGCCATGGCAACATGCCGACACGCAAGTAAATTCCCAACTGACTTGCGTTTTTCCCGGTAAACTACAAGCAGATCTTAAATTATTTTGAATTGGCATACCCCAGCGGTGACTTACAATGCCATTGGTCTTTAAGGCCGGGGCTCCATAGTTTAACCAACTATCAGGTATATAAACATGCCGTTTCAAAACGATACCAAACGAAAATAGCAGTCGATTAGCCTACACTTTGTCGCAACTTTCAAAATCTTCTATTTAAAGTTTTATGTGTGTTTAAAAATCGCACACATTTGGAATTAGGCAGTGGAGGAACAACGGTTGTCATACGCCACACGCACATGCTACGTTTTCCCTTACTAAAGTGACCTGTGCCGCGCCGGCCTATCTATTAAACCAAGCCTACACCACGCGATTGGGACCTTCGCTACCACCTTTTGGTTATGTATAACTGCCTAAATCATGGTGATTTTAAGGCAGTTTTTGTGTTTGCCGAATTTAGAGCTGAAAATTATATTCACTTATCACGTACAGTATAACTAACATGATCCACATCTCCGTTTGGTATCGTTTTGAAACAGCCTGTGTTCATATTCCACCGGGTGGGATATGAATAAGTGGAAAAGTGGAAATAATTTGATATTTAGTAGAGAATAATGCGTATAGCGATCAGCGCATCTCATTTTGTCTGTTTACTAATAGCCTTCTCATAAATAAAGCACAAATTTCGGGGTCTAATGCGTTTTGAATGGCCTTGAGCTAAGTCTCTGTGTGTTTACATCCGTATCCCACCTATAACAGGTCAAGGCAAAGAGCAGAGGAGGGTCAACAGTGTGACGTGTTACGTAAACAACCGAACGTTTGAGATAAGGAATAATAGCCATCCTAAACGCATTCTGGAATTTACCTCATGAACATAGGTTCAGATAATAGCGAGAAAAATGCAAATGCTGGATCATCACATCGTCCTCAAATACTGATACAGATATTTGCATTTATTCACCTCTCAACACGCAAATATATAATGACATTTGTAGCAACGAAAATGAAAATGTAGTTCACTGCATAAGTCATAGCAAATTTAGCCTATGAAAGACAACAAATGCATGATGCAGATAAATCAGGGTTCGCTCAGCTACAGAAAGCAAATAATAACAGTGATTACATTTCCTTACCTAAGTCATAAAAGATGAAGAGAACGAAATGAATCATTGAACGCAAACTGATCATTAGACTTAGAAGTGACGTGCGCAGACAAGACGTATTAATACAAGTTTTCAACAGGGCGATTAGCGCATTTAATCACTCATACAGTTATGATTATGATTTATGTTTCAAATCCCGCAAACCTAATATAGCAATCAGTTTCATTGTCGTATTCCTAAAACGACTATGAAAAGTTACACACGATAACACCCGGTTTTATAGAAAATGCTTTTACGATTATAAAAGGAAATTTCAGCGTCTAAATGAACAATGATCAATACAATCGATAAGCTTATGATTTTACTCATTCCTGCTTGAGCCTCAAACATGCATTTTCTCGGATTTGAAAGTTAGCTGCAAAAATGAGCATCACTGGCCAGAGATATTCGATGTGGAATAAGTAAGATTTGAATCTTCATTGTGGTGTCACCATGTCTCGACGAGTGGGACCACATCGAAAACAGTGATGCATTCCTGCATGCAATAAAATGTCGTTAATACTGTTGCGAAATGCAGTTTAGGGGTGTCGGGATCCATAACGTTTCCACATATGACACCCTAATGCGAGCGTGATCTCTATTACTTTTTTCCCCGGAGAACCGAACGAGGCGGCACCGCGGCAAACACGCTCCGACTCATGCTTTGTTCGTGTTTTCCCCGGGTAAGTGGGTGAATTTCGGGGTAGTTCCCCTTCCACCACGACTTTCCTGTCCGTTATATGTTGTACCCATAATCTCCTTCACTGTCTTCTGTTTCAGGGTTAGAGAACCAAGTGACGATGTTCGGCTCGCTGCGGTTGGACGGTTCAGGTTGTGTGATTTGTAGAGATTTTCTCCCTGGCTTCCGTCGGGATTGCCTAGTCAGAATCCACCTTCGGTTTGGCGAACCTCTGATGGGACCCCTGGGGACTAGGAACATGTGATTGAGCTTGGGTGGTGACGGATGTGCTCAAACTCGAAACGTTGTGGACACCGTCTCTGCTTGCGCATGTCATCCAGCTGTAGGTACCCAGCGAGACTCTCCTGCTGCCTCCCAGGGGTCAAGGAAGAAGCACAACGAGCTGCTGCAGTGCTGTGCCCTGTTTACGGAAGCTCCTCCTTTTGTCCGTACCTTTATATTTAGCCCACGAAGAGGACTTTTTGAGGGTCCGTCCCACATCGAACACCACTTCCATAAAGCAAAATTCTCCGTCATAAGACTCGCTCGCCCTTCACTCACCTGATCCTTCGACCCTGAAACGTGATAAGGGAATGAAGCGATAGAAAATGGAGGACAGCATAATGTTCAGCATTATATACTACAAACCAGCTTCCATCTATCAAGCAAGGAAAACCGCGAAAAAAGACAAGGTGAGAGTTCCTGGCCCAAAGGGGATCGAACAGTATTGCATATTTTTTCGGTAGTGTTTAACGCCCGCTTTATCTACTTGTGACACCGCAAACAATGGCACTTGGTGACGCATGGAATGATGACGGAGCACCAGTGAAATTCAATGGCGGGGGAAACCGGAAAACCCGGAGAAAACCCGCCACAAATCCCACATGCCGTAACCTGGGAGCGAACCCGGGCGTCTTGGTGAGAGCCGAGCGGTGTAACTCCTCTAGGTTTTACAAACAGTTCACAGCATTGCCATGCCAAACTGCAATTACTATATCACTGTTTAATCCATGCCGTTTCAAATATCATCAAGATCGAAGATTACAGATTGTACTTCTCGAAAAGTCACACGAATGCTACTACTCGATAGTGAAATTTGTTCTCTGAAGGGTTTAGTTTCACAATGCCTTTGTCTGTGTCAGTGAAATTAAATAACAATTAATATTTCTGTGGATTTTGGAGCATTTTGCATAAGCGGTGACAGAATAAAAATGTAAACGTGTGTAAAAACTTAACATAGAATGCTTTATGCAGTTATATAACACAAATACATATTACCGCGCTAACGTTTAGCAAAGTGTTAGATGCAAAAGCCAATGTGAGTACATTAAATTAAACGACAAATTAAGGAGCAATTGAAAGTGAATTTTACTACAGTCGTTTAAAAAATCGAAAATTGATTATTAATTGCAAATAGTTGTAAGAAGCTTTGACCATCTATAGAAAACCAACATTTAACTATCTTCTCCTTGCTTTTGGCTCTACCACTATTTAAAAGTCATACAATAAACCTGTTTCTTAGCATACCGACTATACCCTGCGGCCTTAATCGCCGAACGGGAGTCTAAGGATTTCTTCCTAAGTCATAGCTGATTGTCGGAATCCAATGTTACACCTGCGTTAGTGAACACCTGTGCCGCGGCAAATTTTTTGACATCGCAGCAAGATTGTTACACCTGTGCGAGTTGAAGGCGCACATCCTTAAGCTCAGTGAGTTTGTGACAGCTACGGTGCGACGTTTCTGGAAGCTTCCAACATGACCAACAGGTATAAAAAGGACAATGAAGCCCTGTGCAGAGTTCAGATTTCACTGGGCATGCATCGCGCGCAACATTGGAGTGCTTTTGACGGAATTTCATAGCGAGCTGTATCGTTGCGAAAGAGTTATTGGTGGAAAAAGAGAGCTTTTGTTACAGTACTATTTCATCAAAAATGTACCTCTTAAAATTACATTTTCAATTTCAAAGTATTTCACGGTTTGAGTTTTGGTTTGAATACAAGTAAACTTTACAAAAAATGTGCACAATTATGTACTGTAATATTATAAAGCGCAAAAATTATCCTGATAGCTGTAATATTTTTTTTAAAGAATAGATTTGCACGAAAAAATGGGTAATTTTAGAGATTAAAGCTATAACTTTTAAAAAAAAATGATATTAATTCAGTAACAAATATTTTGGAAATATATCTCTGAAGTTGTTTTGTATGGCTCAAAACTCCAATTCGGAAAATCAAACAAATTTTCCCAAATTTTGAGGCACATGCGGCATTTGGCTATACAATGTATTTACATAATAAAATTTATGAATTATTACATACATTCCAAAGTATTTATCCAATTTTAATGAAATTGGTATTGAAATTAACATAATAATACTACCACCACCACCAATAGTAATAATAGTAATGGTGATGATGATAATGACAATAATAATAATAATAATGGTGATGATAGTGGCAATAATAATAATAATAATAATAATAATAATAATAGTGATAATAATAATAATAATAATCGTGATAATAATAATAATAATCATGGTGATGATGATAATGACAATAATAATAATAATAATAATAGTAATAATAATAATAATAATAATAATCATGGTGATGATAATGACAATAATAACAATAATAATAACAATAATCATGGTGATGATAATGACAATAATAACAATAATAATAATAATAATGGTGATGATGACAATAATAATAATAGTAATAATAATAATGATGATGACAATAATAATAATAGTAATAATAATAATGGTGATGATGAGAATAATAATAATAGTAATAATAATAATGGTGATGATGACAATAATAATAATAGTAATAATAATAACAATAATAATGGTGATGATGACAATAATAATAATAGTAATAATAATAACAATAATCATGGTGATGATGACAATAATAACAATAATAATAATAATAGTAATAATAATAATGGTGATGATGACAATAATAATAGTAATAATAATAATGGTGATGATGACAATAATAATAATAGTAATAATAATAATAATGGTGATGATGACAATAATAATAATAGTAATAATAATAATGGTGATGATGACAATAATAATAATAGTAATAATAATAATGGTGATGATGACAATAATAATAATAATAGTAATAATAATAATAATGGTGATGATGACAATAATAATAATAATAATAATAATAATAATAGTAATAATACTAATGGTGATGATGACAATAATAATAATAATAGTAATAATAATGGTGATGATGACAATAATAATAGTAATAATATTAATGGTGATGATGACAATAATAATAATAATAATACTAATATTAATGGTGATGATGACAATAATAATAATAATAATAATAATATTAATGGTGATGATGACATTAATAATAATAATAATAATAATAATAATAATAATGGTGATGATGACAATAATAATAATAATAATAATAATAATGGTGATGATGACAATAATAATAATAATAATAATGGTGATGATGACAATAATAATAATAATAATAATAATAATAATAATAATGGTGATGATGACAATAATAATAATAATAATAATAATAATAATAATAATAATAATAATAATAATAATGGTGATGATGACAATAATAATAATAATAATAATAATAATAATAATAATAATAATAATAATAATGCAATCACAGTAAAACGTTCAGAAAGAATATATATAGAACTTTGAAATATATATGCCCCTTAACTGAAGAACGATGTTACTCAGATGGATACTATGTGTAGCCCATTTACAAACGACTTTTAATTTTCTTCTTCAGTGAGGATAAAACCTTAGCCCTGACGTATGCAAAACTATTTCCAACCACTGAATAAAAACGTGGAGCTGGTGTCATTTGCCATTTGATGGTGGTTTACCGCACAACCTGTTGGCAACTTCAGTGCTCCCATGTCAATGGCACGTATCATTCACCTGAAAAAGGAAATATATTATAACCGTTTTAGAGGGGCACTTCGACCAAAAGGCACATTCGAACCGGGCGACTGTTATCATGCAAATCAGGGGACCTGGAATCAATCCAGAAACCAATCTTATACCTCTGGAGACTAAACTACAGGATATGTATAAAATGTGAAACCTTTCTGCTAGAAAAACTGATACTAGATAAGAATCTATTGATTAAACCCGTAATACTCTTAACACATAGCAACACATATCCGGGACGAAACACCCAAATTTGCAACAAGCAGCTCAAACATTCTTTTTAGATATTAGGTGGTAGATTAGCTGTGTTATATAATGTTATATTAAGCTCACTTTAGGGTCATCTCCTTAGCGCGGTGGTAGCGTTGCTGCTTGCCAAGTGGGAAACCTGGACTGGGGTGCACTCAGCCTCGTGAGGTTCCTGGGGGACCAATTGAAGAGCTACTTGATGGAGAAGTAGCGGTTCCAGGTCGTGAAGACCGCATTAACTGGCCGGGGGAATCGAAGCGCTGACCACGTCTCACCCCCCGATACTGCACCCCATCCATGACGTCTGTAATGGACCGAGATGGGGTACGCAGCGGCCGGGCGGTAGGCCAAGGCTCTTAGTGAGCTGTGCCAGGAGTCAAGCTTACTTTAATTTGTATTTCATTTTTATTTTAGGTGTTGAAAATCGAAGAACTTGAGAAATTTGAAGAATCGAAAATGGTAACGAATGCTGGAATAGCACATACCGTGTGATGGTATGCAGGACAAGAGGTTCATTGTTGCAGTTCAATGACGTTTCCTTGCAGAATACGATGCCATATAAATGAATTCTCGAATGACTCTGTACGAACGGCTTTCTTAGTGCTTCTTGAAAGCGATCTCAAATAATACGATTAACAATGCCCTTTTTATGTTTTGAGAGTACACACCATCATGCTTCTTAGCAACAGATCCTGTCTCTAGAAAGGCTGCATCAGGAGGTTGTGCACGGAAAAGTCGTTAAACTGAAACGAGGAACCCTAGTTCTGCATAGCATCATACAGTTTATACTTTTTCAGCATTCGTTGGCATTTTTTTCTGAAAATTGTCAGTTTCTTCGTTTTGAATACCGGAAATAAAGATGAATAAAAACGAATTTAATACAAAATTAAGAATATTCATTTTGCAACTAATCTACCATACAGCATAGTCGATTTTTTATGCTTACGATAGGTGTTTCAAAGTAGCGTTGTGCCTCGAACACCCGTAATAGGTGCACAGCTCTCTATAATACCACGTTACACATGATGTGGAAAAATTGTATGCTACCCTAAAACGTTCTAAAACCTCCATTGTCCTTATTTTCAGTCCCCATTTTCAAAACCTAACTTACTACTCACTATTTTGCTTATTTACAAAAATCGTCAACATTTATACACGTATATACTACAGGAGTCAGGGAAAATTATAGTATACGTTTTAGATCGCATACGTTGAACCCCTAGGTGTAATCCATCTTTGTGTAAACCGTATGATAAAAATATTTTGCAACTATACTACAGGGCCCGAAAAAAGCATATGTTATCTTGTAAAGTAAAACATAATAAAAAAAACTTTAAAGCCTTATATTACTTAGAACGTTTTAAAAGCTTCCCTTACTTTTATTTTCAATTAGATAAAACTATACGACTTGAACAATCAGGGCACCCTTTTTTGTACCTGAGCTCTAGGATTTTAACAAATGTTTACTACCTAACCAATCTGGGGGAAAAAAAAAGATCATGGGACACTCACCTTTTAGATAACAGTGAACATTGTAGCACTATCACCATTTTAAGATCTTCACAGCATGTTTTAAACACACGTCTAACAGAATATGTCCATTCAATTTGTTGTAAGACACCTGATGTATTTATAATTATATTATATTCGGCAATGATTACAGCTAAGCGCAGTTAAGTAAATCTACAGCATAAAAAGTTTTAGATGAATGAAATCAAGAACTGAAATCACAGATGCTGAGAGATCAAATTTAATTTACTATATCTTTAAAATATTATTATTATCATTGTTGTTGCTGTTAGGCCACTTGACTCTCACCTAAGCAACCCGGGTTCGATCCCAAACGACCGCATGTGGGATTTGTGGTGGACAAAGCGGCGCAGGGGCGGGTTTTCTCCGGTTTCGCCCACCATCCCATTCCACCGGTGCTCCATCTTCATTTCATGTATCATCAGTGTCATTGCCTGCAGTGCCGCAAGGTGGTAAAAACTTGCGTTAAACACTACCCAAAAATCGCCATTATTATTATTATTATTATTATTATTATTATTATTATTATTATTATTATTATTATTATTATTATTGTTATTATTACCATTTCTACTCCTACTACTACTACTCCTACTACTAAAAGAAAAAACGATGAAAGACAAAGGTTGGTTTGCAAGACAGACCAAAAAATGTTTAGAATTTCAGAAAAGCAGGGGAAGAGTAATAGGGTGGACAAGATGAAGGGAAATAGGAGAAAGTAACAATCAAGAAAAGAATGGAAGGAATAATAAATAACCGAAATCCAAAGGAATAAGTGTGCTGGTCTCAAAGTACACCTTAAGAAATAGAAATAATTGGACTCAAATTTGATTTAGAATCCAAACAACAGTAAGATCTGATATAAACTTAGGTACCTATAAAGTAAAATAAGTACTCTATAAATATTTATAGTTAGTGCGTAATCACGGCGCTGATATAAACCTGTAAGTTAGAGGTTTTATTAATTGAGGGATACTGGAAGTGAAATTTTGACTGCAACCGGCCAAAACATCGAAAATTGCTTTTTAAAGAGGGAACAGTTCAAGAAACGTTCGGGCATCTATAGAGAACAATGTTTAGCTGAACTCTCCTTGTTTTGGGCTCTAGATACATTTAAGAATAGTAAAATACCCCTGTTTCCTACCACACTACCTTAAAAGCAGCGTTTTTCTCTAAACTACATTTTCACAGTTTCAAAATGTTCGAGGTGTCTGTTTTTGTTTAAATACAATTACATTTTTCCAGAATGTGTATATCTATTGTAATATTACAAACGACAAAATTATTTTAACAATAGTATTTTTAAAAAAATGCTTTCATGAAAAACAATATAGAGATTAAATGTTTTAGCTTTTTAAAACAACTATAGTAATTCAGTAATCAAAGTTTTTGAAAAGTCACCACTTTTTTGTGTGGTTCGTAGCTCCAATGTATAAAATGCCAACGAACTTTGTCAAGTTTTCAGGTGCGTGTATCATTTTACTATGCAATATGTTTACATAATGCTATTTAAGAAATACAGACATTTTAATTTTCACTTTCAGTGTTCCTGAAAGCAGCCGTTATCATTAACATTTTCCTGACTAAAAACTTGATGACATTAAATTACAAAGAAGTTATTGTCCATACATTTTCAGAATGAGGTTAAGTAAAGGCTGACGTTTGAAACGCAGAAAAATAAGTATTCAATCACAAACATAAACCATTGTCCTCCTCGGTCATATTTTACCTTCTCTATCACGTATGCACAATATACATAGTAGACAGAGAAGATATTGTACTCCACCTAAAAGATCTATACCGAGATTTCACCGGCAATTTATGTTTTGAGGACCCCTGATCAAAAAAAAAGTTTAGAAAACGATCTGTGTTTGTCTGTACCTGTGGACAGCATAACTCTATAACGACAAGTCGGTTAGTTACCAAACTTGGTATTTAAGTTCAGTGTCTTTGATAGATGCGACACTAATTTTTTAAGGAAAATTCCTCATCTCAGCTACCCTTTACATGGAACATTTTTCGAACATTTTATGAATGCCTCTAATGATTTTGATTAAAATACAATATGTTAAAAATATTTGTATTGAAAACGAAATTTTCATCTTGAGTTTTCTGAGAATAGCCTCTGAAGAACTCTTCAATCTGAATGACTTCTGTATAACAAAATTCTATCACACAAAAATGTAGATCTCGTTAAATCACAATTTATGTATTTTATTTCTAAATGTAACCGAGATATTCCGGGTTATTTGTTGCAATTTTAAACTACTTAAGTCTTTCTTGAAGGAGAATTTCTCAATCATTTCATATATCTTTGTTACCTTTGGCCTTGGAAAGAGAATCGAATTTAAATGAAAAATGCTAGCAACAAATTTTAAAAGGTTGACTATTGCTTTAAACTGGTGTATCCCCTTTGTTACCTGCTTATAAGGAACTAACTAATAAGGCCATTTCTGGTAGTATTTATCATGATTAGCATTATGACTTTTTGGCACGACAGCTCACCAGGAACCTTGGCCTACCGCCCAGCCTCTGTGTCCGCAATCTTGGTCCATGATGGGGTACAGTAATGGAGAGTGAGACGTGGTCAGCGTCTCGAACCCCCTCCCGGTCGGTTAATGCGGTTCTCATGACCTGGAGCCGCTATTTCTCCATCAAATAGCTACTCAATTGGCACCCCCCCCCAGGAACCTCAGGAGGCTGAGTGCACCCCAGCGGTGGAAAAATCCCCACGCCAGTACTGGCAATCGAACCCAGGTCTTCCGCTTGGCAAGCAGCAACGCTACCACCGCACCAAGGAGAGGACCCTCGGTTAGGATTATGTAGCTAAAACAATAATCTTTTGTTATAACAGCTTGTTTGCAGAGTAGAATGGAACTCATTTGAGTTTCTTTTTACTCATAGCTGTAGATAAAGTAAAGGTATTATAACGCATGTTATAATAACATCATTCGAAAATCTTTTTAGCTGTTCGAGTATAACATTTCTAATAAATTTACATTTTTTCAGTTCCTACTCTAATTAATTCACCCTGATCAAAATAAGCTATGTTTCCAATGCGTGCACATAATCTGAGCAAATCTAAATGTCTCTCCTGTTCGTTAGGTGTCTCTAGAGTTCCTCTCAACCTCGTTAGTGGGCAGTAGCTGATTGCATCCTGTAAGCTCCCAACGGGTGTCCACTCGTCTAATTAGAGCACATTTCATTAGTTTGATCGCAACAGCCCCAACTAAGCTTCAGAGCTCAGGAATTTTAGTTTCTTTGTGAATCTACAGGCAAGAGGCATCTCTAGGGACCCGCCTGTACGCTCCTGAACGGCGTTACCGCAGGTGTTTGATCTCTCTTGTTGTTGCAAGCGACACCTTCAATTATACTCTGACGAAAAATACCTAGAACCTTATATGATATAACTCCCTTTCAGACATTCTCTAAGTTTTAAATAACCTACAATTTTCACACCTGGTTGACCATAAAGATCCAAAGATTTGGTCAAATGATACAAGCGTAGTTTACTAATTTGCTGGACATTCAGTAATTTACATTAACGTGACAAAAAAGTGCTCTGTTACGCGATTTTTGTCAAAAATGCCGATTTTTAGTTTTGGTGCAAAAAACATACCATACTTTATATTAAATGTTCAGAATGTTTGATTCTCCTATAGGGGATATAACACATGTTTTGGAAGCAATTTTAAATCTTTGCGCTGGTTAAATGGCTCTATATAAAACTTGAATGCCATTTTTCTAAAGTTCTAGTTTGTTGTTATTCTCCAATCTGCTCAAACAAAATACATTTAGAGCTCTGAAAAATGTTTCCTGAACACTGCAGAATGTTTAACATATTTGTTTGAAATTTTGATATGCCAGAGATTAGTTTGTAAAAACTAATAAGTATAATAGTGCTCGATTTTTGGAATTTTCCCCCATTCTTGACTCTGAAATATTAAAATCATACTATCCATTTTAGGAACATTTCAAACACACAATTTGTTACAAAAATATTAGGGAATACAATTTAATTTTTTGTAGTGCTTAACGCCCGCTTTACTACTTGTGGCACCGCAGCTGACGACACTGATGATACATGGAATGAAGATGGAGCACCGGTGGAATGCGTTGGTGGGGGAAACCGGAGAAAACCCGCCCCCTGTCCACCACAAATCTCACATGCGGTCACTTGGTGAGAGGCGAATGGTCTAACCACTCGGCCACGGCACGGCTCATTTAAAAAAATGGTGAATTCAGCTCAATATATTTAGAACAAGATAGATTTTGGTTTTAGCTAATTAAGTCGAATAATTTAATAAATATATCTAGAATAAAAAGGTACATTTGAATGCAACTCTTTTGCTACCGGTAATTTCTAAAGAAAAATATATAGCTTTAACACTTTAGAAAATCACTTTTACCACCTTTATCCCTTTAATGATCTTGTACAGTCAGAGGATATGTGTTTATAACTGCAAAACTCTAATGGAGAAAAGAACAAGCCTGACTGAGTTTCGTGTTTGTGTGTTTTAGCCAAGTTGACCGAGGATCTAGGTGGACACCCAGATATTTAACGACTTGATCTGAAGCCAACTATGGCACCTCTGAGTCGTATGGTCGAATATTTGCAGGAGTCTGAGGTCTGCGCAAATTGAAGTGCTTTACGTGACCTTTGCCGGGGTCGAGGGCAATGCGCCAACTGGATAACCAATTAAGAAAAATCTCATGTGTTCCATTCACATTACTTTCCCTAGTTCTTCCGTAAACAAACCTTTTAGTCAAAAGATAAATATTTTATTTAAGTCATACTAATCAAGTTAAAGATAGTTACTTGCTTGTAAGTAGAAGGGAAATAACGGAATGCACAGGCTAAAGCTATAGTCAAGTCCATTAAACGCCGATCGCTATGTGAAACAATTGAAATTCCATTCTTTCTGCTTGCCAGGAGTAACAGAAGTATCTTCCCGATTGAGAAAAGTTTAAGGGCTTAAAATTGTAACCAATAATCCGGAGTATCTCGAAATTGGTTAACTCTGCAAAAAATGTATATAACATAAATTGTGTGTTTAAATAAGATCCATATTTTTTCTGTATTAAGTTTTTGTCTATCTCTTATGGTTTACCAGGTATAAAAACTTCTAAAGAATTAAGAGATCTTCAGAGGCTATTTCCAGAAAGTTCAAGATATACATTTTGTTTGTCATAAAGATATCTTAAACGTAAGGTATTTTACTTAAAATTGTTGGAGCCATTTTGAGAAAATCAAACTTTTCGAATAATATTCCAAGTAACGGGGAGATTTTCTCAGGAGTTTGTTAGCATGGAATCTTTATGAGGTGTGGTAAGCCACAACTGGTTTCCTTCCAGTTCAAGGTTGTTATTCAACTCTTTTACTAATTTTCTTCTACCTTTTCTACCGTCGAGCACACACGTTTTCCTCATAAATCTTCCCACTTTCCAACTATGCCTTATGCGACCGCGGCTATAATGTATTATTGCTTTTGACCGTCTTCTGGTGTATTAAATAAACACTATTTCCGTCGCTGCCATATGTAACCCGTTAGTTTCCACGACAGACTCAAATATCACGTCTTAGCCCCACGAATCTTCCATAATGAATTTGCGTCGTTCGAGCAACAAGAGAACCATTTCTATCTGCTTTGTTATGTCCACCCTCGGGCAGTGGAACCTCCAAACCCTTCGGTTTATTGTCCTACCTTAAGGGTACTCTCCTACCTGGGTCGAGCGCCAGCTTGTAGTAACTGTGTTCTTACCCTGTTAGGCATGTTTTCCATCATTTCTTCCCTGGCCATTTCCAATGTATATTTGTCCCTTTTTGGTATACTTTATATTACATTAGATATAATTTATATATGCCTTTTAGAGACATTTTAATCCCTTGACATGACATGCTCTATCTCACAGGTAAGGCAAACTTTATGTAATCCATTACAGCTTAAAGTTTTTTTCGGCCAATAAGACACCTTATGGGAAAGAAAACCGAGACATTGGTATTTTTACTTTAATATAAAATTGCAGCTCAATCTCCGACATCAATGTGACAATGTCTCCTTATAAGTGATGTTAATTTCACTTGTATTTCTCTGTTGTTCTAAAAAAACTATTATTACAAAAGATAATTCTTTTATCTACATCATCCTAATCGAGATAGACATTAGCGGAAATAGTCTAATTACTAACTTCCTTGTAAGCAGAAGGAAAATGAGGGAATGCGCTAGGGTAAAGCGACAGTCAAATCAAAAACCTCACTCTGCGATTGAAATTGGAATTCGGTTCCCTACCCATTGCCAGGAGTAAACCAAAAGACTTCCCGTTTAAGAACGGTATAAGTTTTCTAAAATCGAAATCTTTGTACAGTAAGATTTTATGTTTCTCTTATAGTTTACCAGTTATGCACAAATCATTCAGAATGGCTTCAATGGCTATTCCCTATAAATGAGGATATATATTTTATTTGCCACGTAAATATCCTTAATGTACGATATTTTAATTAAAACCGTTACAGCCATTTTGAGCAAATCGAAAATCCGGAAAAAGATTCCATGTAATGGGTAGTTTGGTCGGATTTTCCTAGAAATACTCGTATGGCATCCCTGAAATATACTGAATTGGAATATCAAGTTTGGTATTTAACCGACTTTTCGTTTTTAAGTGCTGTCCACACACACACACACACACACACACACACACACACACTGGCCTTTTTCTAAAAATATTTTTTTTATTAAGGGGTCCTCAAAACATACACTCCTGGTGAAATATTGGTATTGAATTTTCGGCTGCAATATAATAACTTTTCTACCTACGTACGTACTAGAGAGAGTAAAAATTCAGCGAAGCGAACGCTTATGGCTTGTATACAGCTCCAGCAGATAATTAAGGCTATATTGGTTATGAGTTTACATAACAGGTAGTATAAGATATTGGATACGGGAATCAAATTAATGCATTTAAATTATGATATGTTGCTCCACCTTCGCCTCCGGAGTCACTGTAACCTGCTTCCTAACCACAAGTTGCAGCACTTATGTAAACTTGCACCTAAATAAGAATCCCTATTACGTTCCTGGAGTTACTACCTGTCTTTTCGAGCTGATTAGTTTTCCAATGAGAAATTATAGATGCATTTCCTGCCACAGAGTTATTTCCCCATTAGCAATCCTCCCACAGTTCTTGTAGCATATGTCATACGCAGCACATGTATTCAAATAATGTATTACATGGCTACTTTCACTGCATTTAATCACCTTGCATTTCATTTTTATTCTCTTGTTGTTGACCTTAAAGAGGATGTTGAACATTAGTCAACCTCTGCTGCAATACTGCTGAACTTGTTTTCCTCGAACATGCATTTCAGGTTTACTTCAGACACCGGCCACGAAATTAAAGAAATGGAACGAATTACCTCTCTAATTTAGGAATCTAGATTAAGGGGACACATAAGTATTAAAAGTAGTTTTCTAAAGTAATAATATTAATAATCTTAAAGGATGTTATTATATTATAACATATTTAAAAACGTATTAAAATTCTTTAATAAGAATTTTAGATTTATAAAAATAAGTATTATAGTTGAATAATATTTTTCAAGTGTTAAAATTAATATAGAATTGCATATTTAAGTCTATATTATTCTCGTCTAACTTTATAATTTAAAGGATTTAATGAAGGTACAGTTCAATTTATGTACAGATATAACTGGTAACAAAAGAAGAAATCATACCAAGTTTGATTTAAATATGTGCTTTAATTCTGAATACAGTAATTAAGTTATCGATCTCTTTCCACAGATTCTGAGATAAATGTTTAATTTTTGAAGTCAAAGTCCTTGAGATATATATTTTATAGTCGGTTTACCCTCCTCTTATGTAGGACTTACACCCCTAGAACCTACAAGGGGGTGTCTAGGGGTCAAAAGTCGTCGGTGAGGGAACGACACTTAACCACAGAGTGGAGAACCTGGAACGAGTGGTCGGCCCGTAACAAGGGGTGCGCGTGAGAAAGTAGATGATATGAAATGCCAGCGAAATGGAGTGGTTGGTGGAATGAGTGGCAGGGGAAAGCGGAGGATCCAGAGAAAACCTGCCCAGACTCAGTTTCGTCCATCACAAATCCCACAAGCGGGCACTTGGGATCGAACCCGGAGCACTTAGGTGGGAGGAGAGCAGTCTAAGCCCTCGCCCTTGATATCTTTGTAAAACATTATTTGTTTGAAATTTTCCTAAAACAAAAGCACCTGCACATAATTACACCAATTTTTCTTTTAAAACGAATCTATGACCGATATCAAAATTCAAGTCAGACATTTTATTACACATGTCCTCTAATGCTTTGAGAAAAAAATTCAGGACTTAAGCTGTATTTTTTTGGTAGGAGATGTATTTTGAATATCGGAAAATAACAACACATATGAAAAATGACTTTAAATATTGGCACTGAGAATCATTTACCTAGCGCAAAGCTTTGATTTGGCTTCCGCTCATGTGTTACAGCCACTATAGGAGTATTAAACATTCCAAATATGTAGTTTAAAGCATGCTGCACTTTTTTTAAACAAAATTAAAAAAAAAATCGCTAAAAACGCACTTCTGTATCCCGTTAATTTGAAGTAATTTCTGGAAGAATAGCACTTGTCTTGTGCAACTTAATTCAATTAGAACTAAATAATAATAATAATAATAATAATAATAATAATATTAAAATAATAATAATAATAATAATAATAACAATAATAATGTAATCAATTGCAATTATTATTATTATTATTATTATTATTATTAAATTTAAGTTATTATGTACCTCTTTTTCACATTGGACTTCTCATTCCTTAGGCATGGATCCTTTTGATCAGGCATCAAACGGCCACTAGATCACGGTATTCATTGCGTGCAAAAGCAATGAAGTTGGCTGAGAACTAAGACGAATAATGTGCGAGACTATTGCTTAATGTTGTGCCACATTAACATGACGTGCTGTGCCCAATCCTCAACAAAGTTACTTATAAAATCATATTCTTCTACCTACCCTGTACCGCTTAATCTTAACGAGCCTTCAGCTATGAAACCAACTGCAAGCCGCACGACAGAGGTGAACGACCATCCAAGTGATATAGGAAGCTGATGTGGTGAACATCGCGCCCACTATGTTCGCCATCGTGGCTTATGCCTGTATCTACTTCATGCATTCGAGGTAAAAACTAATTTAAAAACAACTTTATGATAAACTTTCCTGTAGGTACAATAGAAACAGGGGACTAAAGTAGCGTAGGTGAAATTCTTTAAAACCTGATCGCTATATAGTGGATGTAAAATTCTATTATTTTTGCATAATCTGGAGAAAAAACGGATGACTTCCCATTTAAGAAAATATGTGTATATATACTCATTATTTCAAAATGTACTCCAGTAACAAGGAATACCAAGGAAATGGTTAAAAATTAATTGACAAATTGTATTGTTTAATGAGATCAACATTTCTTGTATCGTATTGATTTGCCTATCTAATGCGGTTTACAGTTATGCAAATGAAATTCAGAATGAATAGGACTTTAGAATTTATTCCCAGAAAATTTAAGAAATACATTTTTTTGCTATGAAAGTATCTTAATAATATGCGTTTCATTCAAAATCGTTAACTACCAATTTTGAAAAAATAACGATTTTCGAAAGATATTCCATTTAAGAGTAGTCTTGCTTCGTGTTGCATTTCTGGAAGATTCTTTAGTTAATTAAATCCAACTTTCGTTTTTTGGTTATGCTATTTACAGACACATGTACACACCGTGAAATGGACCCTTTTATAAACGTTTCATTCATGAACCTCAAAACGTGTATTTCCAATGAAATTTCGGTGTCGATTGCTTGGGTTGAAAGCAATACTTCCTCTACCTCAGGTAAGGAACAGATCAAGTCAAAATGCTGTTCCATTAATTTAAAGTTAGGAAAATAATCGTCATACACAATCAGAATTAAGGAAATATACATGCATAAAAGTAGAAAGAAATGTTGTATTATAAGGCAATGTCAATATCACTTCCATAATATTCATTAACCTTTAATTGTTAACATGGTGCCCAACATACCCCTATCGTATTTATTTTAGCCAGATTTATATGAAGAAACTTGCAACACCGCTAGATGTCTAGCAATCCTCCTCTCTCACATCTGTTTATTTTGGGTCATTAATTTTTCATTGTTGCATATTGTTGGGTCCTCCAATGAGACACGTTTAAATTCCTGCTTAATGACCAGATAATTGCATATATCTGTCGACCCATTAACACCGGCTGGGATGCAAATATAGAGAACCATTCAAACAGAAGATAAAACGAACTTTTCTATGTCGAAAGGATCATATAAAAGAGATTACTGCTAGTGGAGAGAAAATCAATAAGGCAGCCCATTAAGCCTTTAAATTCGACAACGGCTTAGTGCGACCTGCAGAGAGATTAACAATAGGAAGAAAGTTCGTTCTCGAGAACAAATGTCATCAAAGACTGTCGTATTCATATTGATTTATGTAAAATAAGTATTAATACTTACTGTCCTATTCTCCACTCTCCACTAGTATATAACTATGAGATAGAAGAACTAATTAATCAGCAAGACTTCGTGAAATTTATAATGGCACAACAATATGGCTAGGGCACATAGAGAGAATGACGGAAGATAGAATAGAAATGGAAATGGAGCTTTATTTATGGACGCTCTATAACTACTGTGGTTCTCAGCGTCCCATTCTATACTGGGCATGAATGACCGCTTAATTTTGCTCAGAGGCCTTTTTATGAGGTTCTGTTATGTACAGTAAATCTACGACACGGGACCATCGGCTATACTTCCCTTCCGAAGGAAGCCATGCTAAGGATTTTTACGCCAGAAAAATCCATCGTCCTCCACCGGGTTTGAGCCCGCGACCTTGGGTATATGAAGCCAGCATGGCTCCCATTACACCACAGAGGGCGACGAAAGCGGGGTACCAAAAATAATATTGAAAGGAAGATTGTACGCTAGAAGAAGAAAAAAGGAAGATCAAAAACAACATGGTTAGATGAAGTGATGTAAGACCTAAGAAAGTTTGGAATTAGAGGGTGGAAAAGTAAAGCAGAAGATAGAGATATGTGGAGGAAGATTGTGCACAAGGCCAAAGCTCACCAAGATCTGTAGAGTAAGAAGAGAAAAAGAAGTATTAACAATATTTTACAAAGATAAAAAAAAAAGGTTTATTACTCCGTGAAGGGAACAGTTTTTGCACTTATTACTTACTCACTTAAAAATCATGAGTTACTGCATACTAATACCATTTTTTGCATTCCTAATCAAGTTTTCTGCAGTCTAGTAAAATATTTTATTGCTATTCTTAAACCAAATAATATGTGCATATGAATGGATGAATGAATAAGTGTATTTATTGACATAGCAATATCATACATAGAATTTCAACAATCGCACGGGTCCACAGACCGTACGTGCTTTTGTAATACACATTACAAGCAATATTAAAACAACAAATAATTAAAAGAGTAAACACGAAAATAAAAAGAAAAAGGAAATACAAAGTCAAAAGCAATATTAAACAACAATAAAGAATTAAGAGTGAACCCGAAAATAAAAATACAAAGATACTCAAATATAGCAATTTAAATTTACAGCACAGAGTACACCTTCATAAATGCACCCTCTTATAATAGATAATTATACTTCAAAGACATATATACATAATATATACACCATATATACAACCATAGCACAACAGTGACCTAAGTATGATATAATATATATGTATGTAGAACATTGTAGTCACTTTTGTTTAGTTGATCTTATTCCCCCCCCCCCTTCTCTATTGGCAGCCTCCTCAGATCTCAGCCGTCTTGCCTTAAGTATAAATTTACCTATCACGTCCTGTATGTCACCTTCAGTGGTATAATGGTTACAATAGCAACTTCATAAACCCAAATTCGTAGGTTCAAACCCGGCGAAGGACGATGGATGTTTTCGGCCATGAAACCCTTAGCATAGCTTCCTTTGGAATGGAAATAAAGCTGTTGGTCCCGTGTCGTAGATTTACGGCACGTAAAAGAACTTCAAGCCTGATAAAAGTGGCATCTGAGCAAAATTAAGCGGCCTTTCACGCCCAGTAGAGTATGGGACGCTGAGAACCACAACAGTTAAAAGAGTGTCCATAAATAAAACTCCATTTCTATTTCACACGCCGTATATATTTGGCTTATATCTGTGAAAACTAATTAGGTTGGTGTTATATTAATTATTAACCAAATATTTATTTTATCATCATTTGCAAGGTGATGAACAGTACAAAAGTCTTTAACGTAAACAAACCTTTATGTGTATGCTATTTGTTTGACTGTAGTTTAATTTGGATAAAAGTATACAAATCATGAAGCGAGACAAGAGCAAAACCATAAGTTGCGCAGTGGCAACTCTTTATCTGAAGAACTTATGGCGGGAGAAGTTGCGCCAACATGTATGCACAAAAGTCATAACGTTTTTGTCCACTAAAGAGAGAAGTACGCGCTAGCGCTTGTTTTAGTGCGACATTTTTGTATAAACATTAACAAACTATTATCTTGGAAGAGGACAGCGATGCTGACAACATTAGCGATGCTTGTTCTGAGGACGAAGATGTTGGTGCAATAAGCGGAATTGAGGAGCTGTAGAAGCATTAGGCGAGTACAGCAACACTGAATATTTGTTGGCTATGTTGCCAACTTATTATGTGATAACCTGGATCACAAACATAAATAAACATTTGGACATTTCTTCAAATAAAATACTCCGTCTCATGCTCTACATATTATATATGAATAAAAAATATCTTTATAACGAATAAAGCAATTTCAATATAACTATGGATAGACACCAACAATTAGTTTCATGTGAAGTACAATTGTTTCATGCTGCACGCTGTTGTGGTTGTATTTGGTCATTCGCGTCAAGCTGGCACCTATATTTCCCCTCTCACACGTTGCATTGCGGGAGGTAAGGAGAGCAACTTACCACATGTGCAAGATTTGTTCACGTTTCTCCGCAAGACCTGTAATAACTAATAATACTGCTGTACCATTGTAAGGTTGGAAAGTAATTTCTTGTATTATTTTGTCACTGAAAACAAATGTTGAACCACTTTATATTGATTAGAAACTAATAATGTTTGCTTTACAGTGGAGTGTAATTGTTGCTCTGTATTTTATTTTCCTCTCCCTTCTGCACGTAGTGTCCTTCAAGGACGGACGGACGGACATTATAGAGTAGGCAAGTTCAACCTCTGCACCTATGAGTTAATTGTATCAGACTGTCACTTCTACCTACCTCTTTCATTTTATGTAATGAAAAGTAATTAATTTCTTTTGCTTATTAATATCGCTGTCAAGGATCTTACCTGTACCGCCGATGTGCCATAGTTTCGTCCCTCAGGAGTTCTTTTGCATGCCTCTAAATCTACTGACATGGAGCATACTTAAAACCATTGGTCTGGACTGGGTTTGAACCAGCACCTAACTACCTGAGCCACCAGCCTTCGGTTTGACTTGCGTGATGAAGGATCCCCTCTTTACTCACTCTGATCGGAATGGCATGTTCTAAGTAATCAAGCATTAGAGAGGTTTGTTTGTGACAGTCGCGAGTGTATGAATACACCATAGCTCTGCAAATAATTCATAGGGATAAATCCACTAATGCTTCTATTGCTTAAGGTTAGGTATCATTGTTAAAGAGCAATGAAAGCTTTTCGATCCCTCTATGGTAAGAAAGTTGCCTTAAAATGAATGTGATTATAATGATCAAATCTAGGACTAAAGTGTTCATACTGCATTAGTAGAACTATAGGACTCGTTTTACTCATTTTGTTCTCACTAATTCACATACTTTTATTTCAATGTATCCCACTTCTGTAGTATTATTCATAAACATCCGTTTGCCTTAATAGTATAATATTATTCTTTCTATAAGCGCACATGAGTCCCCTTTATGCTTTTGGAAACCTTCAGAAAGAAGGGGTGAAGGAAAAGACGCAGAGAAGCCAGCAGATCCGAGACGACAGAATCGGACGCAAATGGGGGGGTCCCTAACGTCTTAAGATATTACACTTTGCCATCGGCAGGACTTCCTACATAAGCCTAACTCATCTCACTAAGGGGGAGATACAACAAACACCGAACTCCAGGCCGGACAGATCCTCAAAGCAAACAACAACAAAAACAACACCATCACCACCACCACACTCCCGGCCTACAATCACTCGACTGATACTGGAGACTAAATCGCGATAAGAAACTGACAACAAATATGCAACATAAAAAATTGCGACCTTTTACAATCCACCCAACATTCGTTTACTAACCAATGAAAACCGCGAAGAAATCCAGATCATAATGCCCCGCACAACGGGAATCGAAGCTGTAACTTCCCAAATGTAAGTCTCAGACCGTATCCTTTTCGCTTAGTTTAGTGTCCTATATATATATATGGTGAACTCGTTTCCTTCTGGAGATTTCCCGTGTGGGTATTCATTTTAGGCACTGCCGTGACCGAGCAGTTAGACTGCTAGCCTCTGACGTAGCTAGTGCGAATTTTATCCCAGTGGACCGCATGTGGGAGCCCATGTGGGAGCGGCGTCTCCGCTAATAAGCAAGATGGGGAAAGTGAAGGCCACTCTCCCTTGTTCTCCACTAGCGGATTTCTAACTTTAAATAGCCCGTTAAGTTCTGGAAACCTTTAAACGCACGAAGGGATATCTGCAGACGTTAAATACGGGTCAGTTGCGCCTTGGTATACAGGCATGGCTTATTCCAGTGTCTGTTTCACCCCCCCCTCGCATTTTAGGCATTTTAAATTGTTTGAAATTACGTATGAGAAAAGCTGCAAATTAGATAACTTAATTCAGATTTTTACAAGTGTAATAAGGAAACCATGATGTTAGATTCACATGGCCTTTTCTACCCTGTAGCGCTCATTACGGGCTACAAAATTCTTCTTGATAAATTTATTTTCCTACCTGCTTCATTTGAATCGAGATAAATCATTTTGGAAATAGCTAGATTACACATCTTGTTATAGATACAAAGGGATTAGCGATAGTCCAATGCTTTAGAACTAAACGGCATGTGCTGGCCTTAAATTCTATATTCTCTATTATATTGCGAAAAACAACTTAAATCGACAATACTTTGAATTAATAGTAAGTTATTGAAGAATCTATATGAAATAAATTGTGTATTTTAAAGAAATCTACATTTTTGTGCATTAGTTTTTAGACTATCGCTTAACATTTATCAGCTATGCAAGATTATAAACTTTCTTCCGAATGAAGGGAACAATGCGATACATTTCCAGAAAATCCAAACTGTACCCCTTATTTTGCATCTAAGTATTTTAATATAATATATGTTAATCAAATTTGTTGTTCATTTTTTACACAATTAAAGATTTCGAAGAATATTCCATGTAAACGATGTTTAAATCCTAATTTGGGCTGGAAGATTTTGCTTAAAAATGTCAAGTTCCATCTTTGGAAGTTGCTGAAGTTAACATCAAGTTCAGAGCTTTCGTGTTTACACAGGCACACATATACGAACACGTACCTTTATCTAAAAATTATTTGTGTGTGTGCTCAGGGGGCCTCAAAACATTATTTTCGGTAAAGTCTCGACATTTAAATTTTACATTTTAGGCGAAATGCTATACTTCCTCTACTTAACATATGTAGTAGAGAAAGTAAAAAGTCACATATGTCTTTTTATATATTGAACTTAATCTATACTACCAACACTGACAGTTTTATTTTGATACTTCTATATCTTTTTCTAAAAATGTACCTAAAAATGATACCCCAAAACATTAATGTGAGCTATTAAATGCATAATGTTTCAAATTTTTTTCTGTTTACCATTAGTTTGTTTTAAAAATGAAATACATATAAAACTGAATTCAAACACCACAATAGAAGGCAAAAATGGATGTTTATTTTCGGAATTTTGAGGCAACGGCTTCCAGTAATAATGTGTCTATAAGTTTAATAGGGATTTACATTAAAATGTTACAATTGCTAAAACTATATCCGACCTTTGCTGCACTTAGTAGAGAATCACCGCATTCAAGGACGTCATAATTGCATGATGTCACCACTCGGGCACTTCAGCATTTGCAGTACATGACCTGATAATGGAATGGATGTGAGAGGCGGAGAAATATCATCTATCCCTTGGTTAACAATTTGTTTTATTTGAAACGTCCATTTATCTGATCCGGCAGTGTCGGCAATTAGAAAAACTTCAATACTAACGAAGAAAATTAAAAAAAAACAACGGTTCATACGATAAAAATAAAAAGTCTGAACCGAGTTCTGCTCAGTGAGATGTTTATAACAATGTGGCGCATAGAAGAACGAGCACGTTCTGAAGGCGACCTCAAATATAATATTATATATACTGGCGTGGATAAAAAGGGCCCATAATACGAGGTACGTCCAGAAAGTAAGTTCCGTTTCAATTTATCTCCGCTGCAGCGCTGCGATCGCAGTTCCGCACATGCGCGGTAGACTCTCTGCATCAAGGAGAAGAAACGTGCGCCATTTTGAGATCGCTGTCAGCCACATACGCTTTGTTGTGCTTGTTTACAATGTCGGTGTTGATTGAAAATCCCGCCCCTTGTGAAATCAGATCTGTGATTCGTTTTCTGAATGCTAGGAAAGTGAAACCAATTGAAATTTATCGGTAAATTTGCTAAGTTTACGGACAAAATGCGATGAGTGATTCAATGGTGAGAAGATGGGTCCGACAGTTCAATTAAGGACGTACTGAAGTGCACGATGAAGAACGAAGTGGGCGTCCATCTTTGGTTACAGAAGAACTGGTTCACGCGATTGATGATAAGATCCAGGAAAATAGCAAATTTACAATTAGTGCTCTCGCTATGGAATTTCCCCAAAGTTCACGATCACTAATTCATGAAATTGTTACCGAAAAACTGAAATTTCGTAAACTTTACTCACGTTGGGTACCAAAGATTCTTACTGAGCAACACAAAACAAAACGGATGGGTAGTGCACTTCAGTTTTTAACCCGTTATGATGAAGACGGCGAAGAATTTCTGACACAAATAGTCACAGGAGATGAGACTTGGGTTTCTTACGACACCCCTGAAAGTAAGCGACATTCAATGGAATGGAGGCACACTTCATCCCCAGCAAAGGTTAAGCCGAAATAAATCTTGACACCTCGAAAAATGATGTGCACAGTGTTCTGGGACTGGAAAGGCATCATACTCATTGATTTCTTACCGCGTGGTCAAACAATCAAAGCGAATGTTTATTGCGAGACACTTGGGAAATTGCGCCGCGCAATATAGAATAAGCGCCGAGGATTGCTGTCAAACGGTGTTGTTATTCTTCACGACAACGCACGACCACACACTGCAAATGTGACGAAAAACCTCCTACAGGTGTTTGGCTGGGACGTGTTTGACCATCCTCCGTACAGCCCTGACCTCGCTCCTAGCGACTTTCATCTGTTCTTACATCTCAAGTCTTTCCTTGGCGGTCAACACTTCAACAATGACGAAGAGCTGAAAGAAAATGTTTCCAACTTTTTGAAGACACAGGTGGCAAATTTCTATGAAGAAGGTATACAAAAACTTGTGCCACGCTATGACAAATGCCTGCAAAATTTCGGCAGTTATGTGGAAAAGTAGTTTAAGAGTTGTAGAATTTTGTGCAATATATAATTATTGTGTATCTGTACACAATTTAATTTTGTTACCAAACGGAACTTACTTTCTGGACGTACCTCGTAGAATGCAGGTATTCACAGTCAAATCTAGCCCCACCCTCTGCTAGTGCAACCTGCACTAGCCACAGGATTGGTAGGAGACTTTACCTGTACCAAAATATGACAGAAGGGTAGCGTTATAAGGTAGTTGTCCATATTCTCACTGGCGGAGTACTTTTAAGGCAATCCTTCTTTGAATTATGGCGCAAAAATTAAACAATTGAAACTTAGAAACAAAACAAGTTATGTATTTTAAGATATTTTGTTGTTAGAGTATTTAAACCTTATATTTTCATTCACACTGTCAGTTTATTAATGTGGGTTTCCCTATTCCCTTTCGAGGAGGCACTAACTTTAATCTCCATCTCCGTATAGCTAATGAATATTCTCACATAAATCTCTCAATTGTCCAGCTGACGACGTATCCAAATTATTTTTCACCGTTTCTTCAAAAAGGCCGCATTATGCTGTACTGGTTTATCTTTCGCAAAACGCTTTCACAGAGGTGATATCTGAAACACCGTTTCATTTCACGTCGATTATAAATTCGTTCACCGTTTTGCTTTTGTGTCCCTGAATTGCTTTTAGGCCAGTTACTTACAAACTGATACCGTCTGCACAGAGTCAAAGGCGGTGTACCTGTAGATTGAAACCTTGGAGGGGAAAAAGCTAATGCGATCTAGGGAAATGGATTACTCTTTAACCCATTAGTAAAAGAGGGAGCAGAAGTAGCTTACTACTTCAGTTACCTCTCTCCACCTAATGTCTAACAAAAAAAAAAAAAAAAAAAAAAAAAAAAGGACATACGGCATAAAGCTACTCTGCCCCCCCTCCGCCCTTCCGTGGACATATCCTTCTAATAATGCTCTCCAAATATATGTTGTTTTTATAAGCTGATCCCACATGTAAACACACCTAAATGTATCCATTCGCGTCCTCCCCCCAAAAACAACTAATACAAAAAGTAGACATGCGTGACCCGTGCAAATCACTGCTGGGGTCAAGCAACAAATGTATAAAGAATATTTAACTCACTATTACGGAGAATCCGGTAAAGCAGTAATCACCTCCATATTGGAATCTGATACCACAAAATATTTCGCTGCCAGATGAACTTTCGGTAAAATGAATGATGAAGTTCTCATTCGTTTAGCCCACAATGCTATCCAGTTCCCACAGTTTGTTTCCCCTTTGACTATGTGAGCAATTGTTTCTTTCCAATTGATGTCGGTAACTTATGACAATGGTGTACCAAACAGGGCCCTAACCTCTAGTAGTTTGACTGTGGTATTATTTCTTCCGCGAAGCAGTTTCCATAATCCTATCACATGACTCACTCAATCATCACTCCTGCCGAGTACGGGGTTTCCTTTCTTTTCTTTTTCTTGTCATTATACATATTTTCTCACTAAAAAGAGTAACTCGCTCACTTTTCACCATCTTGAATAACAGCGACCGTTAATAAACCACAGCTTTAACATACTTTAGTCAGCAATTATGCAGAATGAAGTCGCAGTAATGCTGTAATAAATAACTCCATGGCACGACAGTTCACGGGGAACCTTGGCCTACCGCCCGGCCGCTGCGTCCCCCATCTCGGTCCACTACAGACGTCATGGATGGGGTGCAGTATTGGAGGGTGAGACGTGGTCAGCGCCTCGAGTTCCTCCCGGCCGGTTAATGCGGTCCTCATGACCTGGGCTGTAATAAATACTCCAGTATAAACAATCTGATATGTTCCATTCACAAGGATTTAGCTACCTATTCTGCAAACAAATTATTCTTGTGAATGGTGCTTTTACCTGCATCATTACAACTAGGATAAACATTAGCAGATTTTGCCTTATTACTTTCTTCCTTGTAAGTAGAAAGAAAGTAAGGGAGTACACTAGGCTAAAGCAACAGTAACATCTTTTAAAAGCTGGCCACTACTTAAACAATTAAAATTCCGGTCCCTTTGCATAGCAAGGAATAAAACAAAGGAGACGAAACGAAAGGTATGAAACGTGACTTCCCGTTTGAGAAAAGTTTAGGCAGTTTAGATATAAAACCAATAACAAGGAATATCTCGGAAACGGTTAACTCTACAAAAAATGTAAATAAGATAAGTTTTGTGTTCTAGCGAGATCTACATATTTGTGCAGCAAGTTTTTGTCTATCTCTTAGGGTTTACTAGTTCGATCATCCAAAACGAAGAGGTCATCACAATCTATTCCTAGAAAATTTAAGATATAAATTCTCTTTGTCATATCTATATCTTTAGTATAAAGTATTCAATAAAAATCGTTAGGGCAATTTCTGGGAAAACAGCATTTTAAAAATGTTTTCCAAGCAAAGGGCAGTTCGGGGTGGGGGGATTTTCTTGAAAGTCTACGTATCGCATCCTCGGAAGATTCTAAACTTAAATACCAAGTTTGGTATTTAACAGTATTTTAGTTCTTGAGCTATGATGTCCACAGACACACAAACACACACGGATATTTTTAAAGGTATTTTTAAAGGTGGTTTTACTGGATTCTGGGGACCTCAAAACATACATTTCCCTACTTCCACATTCTTAGTGCGTGTATAGAAAGTAAACAAGGGAGGTAAGCTCTCTGATATCTTAGAATGGTTATCTACAAATGCGTCTTTGCTCGAAAAGCAAGTTGCTTTAGCTCTCTGAATTCAGAAAATACCTGCATTATTATTTGTTGTCAGGAAGTAGTTACTACAGCAGTACATTACAAATCCAGCATCCAATCAAAAAGGACTATAATGACGTCATGCTGTCGATGTGTGGAGTGAAGTAAGTGAAAATAGCCTTTAGAGTGGCTTCATGGTATTGAAATGTATTCGATAGGATCTTCGGAAATAAATAAACACTCAGTATAGCCTGGGTCGAGCGAAGTGCCTCTGGCGGTAACGTCGGTTACCATTCAGAAGGTCCCATGTTCAAATCCCTGGGGCCAAAAGAATTGACGGTTTTTTCGAGGTTTTCCTCGGTCATTAGGCAAATGCTGGGTTGAACAACTTTAACCGTGACTTTGCCTATCTACCTTTCATCGCTAAATTTTGTTTCCTCTTTCTCAACCGCCATATTAGGCATTGGACTGATCAACGATCCCAGATATACTTTGATACAGAGTTGTATTCTCTGCAGGCTACTGACACAAATCACTTGCTAAAAAGTCCTTGCGGGTGTATGCCCTACACAGAAAGAGAGAGTAATCAGAGGAAGGAGAAGTAGTATAGTTTGGAATAAGTGCCCAAACTTTTAAAATTTTTGGATTAACGCACAACTTCATTAACTATTTACTTTATGTACACCCCGCCTGTACCGTAGGTGTGACATAATATTGTATATTCACACATGTGGTAAACTGTTTGTTATATGCACGTGGGTTATACAGAAGCTATAAATTTATCCTCTTATATAACTTATGTAACTTGGTTGTGCGTCCTTGGTTGATCTGCTGATTTAAATAAATCGGAAAGAGCTAACAGGTTATTATTACACCGTTAGAGAGACAGTGACTTTGAACTGAAGCAAACCGTGTTAGGAGTATCGAACCGTATTGGATAACATTAATTACAGGATTGTGTCAGTTTAACAGGATTCGGATTGCATAGATTAACCTTTACAGTTTCTGATGCCACACCCAGTGAGTAAGATAGCATTGAGTGTTCTGCCTTGAACCAGCTGTATATCGCCTGAAATATCAAACTAGGAGCAGTTGTTTGGAACACCAAGTCCATTTACAGCAATAGAGCGTGATAAGTTGAATATTTTCAAAATAGATATACATGATTTAAAGTATTAAGGTTAATGATTACTTCTGTAAGGAGCAATCTTGTAAGATGATGTCTCGGTGTATTCAGTTTACTTTCACTAGATGAAATAAGTAAGTATGGAGTACAAATTTCAGAAGTCCCCAATTTTATTTTCAATACTGCCTGCTCCAACAAACGATATGACTTTTCTCTTATTTTTATACTCACAATTATTTTTATCCAAATAATATCTGTTATTCCCAGAGGAATGCGGTCTTATATTCTGCGGACATGACTATATGCATGTGTTCCAGGAAAGGAATAGACAAAAATCATAATTGGAGCTACAAAATGAAATAAGAGCTAAGTGGTGTAAGAAAAAATATATATTAGAATAGCATGGGAATAGCATGGCCTAGTTTGGAAGGATGGAAAGCTCCTACGATTTTTGACGATGTTGCTAGGAGGATTTGACTATCATAAGGAAAAAAGAAGATTAGAGGCATGTTTTCACAGCATTCGTGCCCACAGAATAAGTTATTACCGAAGGTATGTTGGCTTACAAACAACGGAGGACAGTCGCTATAGTATTTAAGCAGCCAAAACTGGCCAAGCTGGGACATACTTAGCGGAATCACATGTACTGAGGTATAAGTAAATGATGTTTCAACATATTTTATCCTGGGGATTTATAGTTTTTGGGTGTGTAGTTAAGCGAATTTATCGTTGTATGTATATGTTTTCATGTTACGAATATAAAGTAAGTGTTTTTGGTCGATTCTCCAAACTAAGATTAATAAAACACACATGTTACGCAATAATGTAATATTAAGTAAGCACATAATAAATACCACTACCATCACCGGTACTTTTTGAAATTAATACCAACTGAGCTATCAATGTGTTACTCTAAGAAAAAAACAGCTATTGCTTTAAATAATACTATTGTGCCTAAGCACCGAGTCATTTGTATTTGTCTTAGTAAAGGAGGAGAATATGAGTGTTTATTATGCTAACATTTCAGCCGCTATGATTTCTATTTAGTGCCCGCTCTCACTATACACGGCACCACAGGAGGTGGATATTGTTGAAACATGAAATGGAATTATAACCGAGAAAAGAAATGTGAGAAGCAAACGTTCCAGACGTAAGTTTAGAGTACCTCCTTGGCGTTTGTCTATTATAAGGACCCGCAGAACACTCCAGTCAGAGGGTGACGTTCCTTGCGGGAATTAAGCTACACATCTCTCGTTCACGAGTCCATGCCTTATTTATCTCGACTACCGATGACGGTAACCTTTTTTATAATGTTTAACGCCCGATTTTACTACTATGGCACCGCAGGCGATAACACTGATGATACATGGAATGAAGATGGAGCACCGCTGGAAAATAATGACCGGGGAAACCGGACAATCCGAAAACAAACCCGCCCCTGTGCCGCTTTGTCCACCACAAATCTCTCATGCGGTCGTTTGGGATGGAATCCAGACCGCCTGGGTGAGAGGCGAGTGGTGTAACCACTTGGCCACGGCGCGGCCATGTGATAATAACTGGTACTATATAGTTTAGAGCTCTGTAGAATTGGCTAATTTCCGAAATTCCTATTGCAACTTCTGAGTGCTTTCTAACACAGGTATAAAAGCTAAAAAATACCTTCTTCTCTGATGCCTCACACAAAAACAGATATGCACTACATTGCCAGTACACCGATCCTAAATAGCAAGCGAGCAGCGAGTAACCTGTCTACTCAGGTATGCGTGCGACCCAGGGAACAAGTCCGTGGGGCTTTCCATTAACCCGGTGCCTATTTTATATACCAGCCCTCTCACGTGCAAGGACGCAAGTGGATACGGCATGTATGCGAGGCAATACCAAAGGGGAACACTACTAAAGACCTCGGTGGAAGCGACCTGTACCAACTTTCCAGGTTAGTGCTGGAGGACATTGAGGCGTCTCAGAACCCCATCCAAGCGTCTCTGCCTATTTGTGCCCAATCTCCTACGTGTATCGGATCACTTCCACGTCGAGTCCAACCCAATCCAAATCCTCCCTTCCGGGAGGGACTTAGTCTTCGAATCAACTACGTCATAAATACCAGGGTCCGTAGCACTCGCATCGAAGCAGCTGAAGAGGTCGGAACTTCCCTTCTACGGGGACCTATCCAACGGACAGATTTGTTGAAATAGCCCTAAGGCCTACAAATATTATGTTAAGTAATAGGTAGTCTTAAAAACGTTTTTCTGCTTAGTTTTAGAAGCGATATAATAGACATATTTGTCTTATTTGACGATTAATTTTCCGAGTGTTTAGGGAAAATATTTGAAGAATCTCTCTTAATCATACTCCCTGGAATGTAATTTTCACTCAGTTTGCCTCAATGATAAGGGCTTGTTTTACTCGATTGAATATGTGACTTGGGGCACATCTTCCTCTTGTACCACTGAATGCAAGTAATACATTTTATGTAAAATGATGTCAAACAAACAGAAATAATCACATTTAAATGAAATCATAAAATGATGACTATCTTAGTGCGATTTCTATCAGTTTGCGACATACTAAAGGCTGTATTTTCGTATAGAATGATCATAATGTAATTCTTATATTTTGTGTGTTACCTCCAACACTCAACCAAGAAAGTTTCAAAATGCACCGGGCTAGTGTAAGATCCGATACATGAGATGAGATAAGCGTGTTTTTATGCGAGGACGGTGACAAAGGAAAGCCGAAGACATTGGCTGGCTACGCTAACGCTGTGCATACGATTTTATTAACTTAATATTACATTTAAATCGAAAGTATTATTAAGTAAGCAGCTTCAGAATGGTGTCTAGTTTCGCCCTTTCTCAGGAGGGAAGTTGCTAAAATTACATGTTCTATTTACGTCAGATAGTCAGTGGAGAATGAGCCCCTAACTAATGGAGTTGAGTCTTTGAGCACTACAGCGTGATCCCGAAAGCGCCATGAACCCGGGCACCCCAAAATCAGGAACCGCCACGAAGGGGCATCAGGCGGCCAGCGAAGCGCCTGAGGGAAATATTACACAGCGCAAACTCCACGTGAGTAGCAACGCACGAATTACCGTTGCCTGGTCCTACATCCCAAAAGCTGAAGAAATGTTAGGAACATAAAATTACGAAATTCGTAATAAAGTAGAACCAACCCAAATATTCGTGCCAACCTGAAGAAACCACGAAAAAGCCCAGGGTAAGTGGCCGACCCAACCGGAACACGGGACCTCCCGAATATTAGTTCCTTACGTTGCCACGGAGCCATCTTACTGCTGTGCAGGTCTAAAACCTTACGCCTAATGTTGAGAAAATTAACTCTTTAATATATATTTGTATATTGTAACATATAATGTCAGACTGTTCCAGCTTGGATGGACGCCAAAAGAGCAGTGAATTACACAGGGGTATGCCTGCAATATACCTTACAGTTAGGAATTAGGAGCACTGTCATCACAACTGAATCAAATGTTTGAATGAGCTGGTAGGAGTAAGCAGTGTACCTTCGCCTAGTGGTGTATTGGCCATGATGCTCTCCCTCCAGCTCTACCCCGAAGTTTGTGATTGAATACTGTGACTCAGACGAGTCGAGTTGAAACATCCTATATGCTCAAATTTTTCATGAACAACACATTACACTTTCAAATAGTTTATTTCTCCTATTTCAAAGAGGCGCTCAAGGGACACTATAGAAAAGTCTGAAATGGTAGGAAATTTATCGTTGTATTATTTTTCGGCTGTTAGTAACAACGAGAAAAGCAAACACTTATAAAACTTTGTCAAATTGACATTAACCGGAAATTTACTTAAGCTTGTGGTTTGAAAAACGAGACATATATTCCCAGAAACCTGTAACATTCTGAACTATACCTACTGCATAGCAAGACTTTTTGTACCTTGTGGTACATAGTTGAAAGCTTATATACTGATTGTCTAGAGAATGCTCTTATCAGGAAGATCAAAGCCTGCCTACTAAAAGCTTCCAGCAGGACCATGTTTCACAGATTTCTCTAGAGACTGTAAACAGCAGGGAATGAGAATATATCTTCAATGAAGCCTTGCAAAAGAGTTTCGTCACAACACTGAAGTTTTGGCAGCGAAGCATGAACAAAATCCAGAGAAATGCTCCCATTCAGAGCATCTGCTGCGGGTTTCAATTTCATTATCAGAAAACCAATGTGTAATTAACTTTCTAAATTGCATATATGTGGGTACTTATACATATTTTTATTCCTAAAAACTTCAAGGTTGTGTTTAACTCTGCTCAACTTACGCAAAAAATAATACAAAAGTAATTTTGTTACTTACGGTTTTACGTACACTGTCATGATATTTTAACATATGCTGGCAGAATCGTCCGTAAAAACGTAAGAGTATTTTGCACCGTGGTAAAACAGTTATCCTGTTCTTCAAAAACCCTACAATAACTCCACATGGCTCACTGATCAGTATTATATCGAAACTAAAGCACAAATTCAACAGATACAAATTAAAGTTAGGTGATAAACATGGATACCATTCCTTATAATAACAGTTGGATGACATTTTCAGACAAGCATACAGTGATTCTAAAACTTATTGATATGTTGAATCCCAAACAGTTAATGAAACACAAATTATGTATATTAATTATAATTCTTCGTTTGTGATACATTAAAATGAAGACCATAAATATCAAACTAAGTCACGTGAAAACTAGAATCTGGATTTTGCTGAGAGTAAGTATCCTTGGTGTAAACATTATGAGTAGTACTAGTGATAAGATATGTGGCATGTATGTATACGTTCAGTAGTACATATATACTCGAAAGTCACAAACACAAATCGTGTTCAAATACGTAAACGTTCACAAAACGTGAACTCACATCTAACATACAGAGATGAAATGTAGTATCGCATAGTTAATAATAAAAGACCTTCTGAATACCAGACAACCAGAAATGTATATCTGACTTCCTCTGTTCTTTAAAAGCTTAACTGCAACAAAACACCAATAATGTTTATATAAGTGATTATAATAAATAATACACATAATGTAGTATAATTATCACAGTTAAAGGTAAAGCTGAAGCCGCCCCCCCCTTCCCACCAAATTGGGGGTACAGCACTCCATGAAGACCACATGGCCTTTTGGGCTTAAAACACGAGCCCTGGGCGGGAGAAATGAGGGAGGTGAGCGAAGGGTGACCCATCCACAAGTCTCTAACAGCTGCTTCGAGAGCACCCGGAGCCTATTCGGTGAATACTCCGACCGGCATCAAAGAGAATTCTAACACAGCGCACCTCCACCGCCCAGCCGCAGCACTCGAAACATCGTCGCCTGATATACAACCCTGAAACAGATAAAATGATGGATACAGGAAACGAGAGACAGGATAGCCGCCGTAGAAGGAAAACCATCACATCATTCGCTTACCGACCCGGGAAAATAACAAAAAAAAACAAAAAAACACGGTAGAGTGGGCGATGTCCAGGAATCGAAACGGGGTCTCCGAATGCCAGCCTCACACGTTACGCTGAGCCATCTCGCTCGGTGATCATCATAAGATTTTGTACGTCATTAAACTCAAGTAGAGTTTTGTAAACTAAATTAAGGAGTTTATAATCTTTAAAAGTTATTCTCGAAAGTACGTTCGAATGCAATTAAACGTACCGATATATATGATATAGTGAGTTATGTCAGTAATGGAATCTTAAAATACTGCTTCTTTTCCTTATCAAATGCTAGCAAAACATTGGATAGCTCACGCTCAGCTCTTTTTTAAACTGTTTTATACATATACCCCACCTTTACTCAAATCATAACGGCGGAAGTTTATTTTTGGAATATTGTCTATTGGGAAAGATGATAACTTGTGTGCAGTTATCATTGGATTTATATATTTGGAATTTAAGGGCGCTTCACAACAACTGAGAACGGTAACGAAAACGAGAACGATAAGAATGAATTACATATATGAATGGAAACGTTCACAATACACAAGAACTTTTCCTTATCTCCCAAGGTTTAACTTTTGCGTTTCCGTTCCCGGGGTTGACATATTAGATCCATATGGTGCATATTAGACCCTTGGCTATAGAAATTACTTTAAGCGGTCCTGTCATAAAACAGCCGCTAGAGTTCACCCTCTTGATTAAGGTAGATACAGGTGAAAAAAATCACTGGCCAGTTAAAAGCAAACGAAATTCCAATGCGTAAAATAGACTTTCCACTTTTAGATTGATATGACCATCGATATTCTCGATACTGTGCTATTGTGAATCAAAATGTGCTGTATTGCGTGGCTTCCCCTTGTGGTTTCCGTTTCGGTTACCGATCTTGGATTATTGTGAACGAGCCTTATATACTATACACAAAGCACTGGTCAAGCTTCAGCCGAGAACGCGGGCGGGTTTGGGCCACCAAGATGCTAGGTCAACAACGCCATTTGTAAATGCGTAATTTTCGGAGTAATTTACTTGCCCACAAAATGCGTGCCCACAATCGTCGTTTTTTTCACTAACGTGTTAGGTTAGTCACTCAAAGGGATGTCCTTCAGCTTCTTGCCAGGGAATCTTTCTATAACTTTCCTACAAACTTGTCAGCATGGATATACTTTGATTATGCATCTCTTGTAAATATTCGTTGCTGAAGAATAATTTTGGTATACTTAAATAATGAATTTAATACACACGTAGCACACACACACTTTAACATTGGAAAGCAATACAAAAAAAAAAGAACGCTTTCTAACACTTCATGGTGTTCAAACCAACGTACGATAACACTCAACCCTTTGCAAACACGGTTTTACACTATCACCTTAACTTGTAATAAGCATTGACTGTAAGAACCCAGCATTGGAGGAAATGTATGACAATTAAGCGGTCTCTATCGCTTTTCTCCCGTCAGCTTTCTCGACTCAAGCGCTACTGGAAGCTCTGTATAACTTATGCCTTCAACCACTAATTTAAAGTTTCAGACTCCAAAGAGTATAGTGAATGATCTTGGTTAGAAAAAAGTTACCATTCCTCAGCCGGGAATCGAACCCCAAACACTTGCTCAGCAGGCACGTACTTAAGCGCTGAGGTCAAGGAATATAAGGACTTCTAAAGGATGAAAAGCTTAATCAATGCTCAGAACCAATCGTTTAATTAAACTTTTAATGATATATAATGTAGTTAGGAATAAAGTAAACAAACGCTAATGTTTCAACTATTTACTGCGAAAGTTTTACTTTCATCTAATCAGAAACTGATTACATAACAGTCATTCAAACTAACAATTTTCGAGTTTATTTGTAAAAGTTCTATGCGCATTTAAAAGTGTAAATACGAACGTAAATTACCTTGATATGCAGCGTTGACAACCCCTTGTAGTGATAAAGTTAGGTAATTTTATTTATTTTGGCTTCATTCATTCAATATAATATGACAGAGAGCGAGAGAGAGAGAGAGAGAGAGAGAGAGAGAGAGAATTTCAATTTGCTTGAAATTCAAATGTCCGAAGATATGAATGTAATATTGTTATTAATAATAATGTTAATACTTATGCTAATAATAATGTTAATAATAATATTAGTAAAAATACTACTACTAATAATAATAATAACAATAATAACCACTAATACTAATATTATAACTAATAATAATAACAATAACGATAATAACTAATAATGGTAATAATAGTAGCCAATAATAATAATAATAATAATAATAATAATAATAATAACTATAATAATCATAATAATCGTAATAATCTCCAATATTCTCCAGTCTAGCTTAGTAATGTATATTTTACATGAATAATACATGCTTATACAGCGGTAACTAAACGTTTAAATTGTGAAATCGTATCATTGCTTAGCAGCACTTGGAGAATCGTAACATTTTTGGTAAACTGAATGTCACTTCACAGAACAGCCTTTGCAATACCCTGACGAAGTCGGCCTCATGACAGTCTGATTTGCAACACGCTGACGTAAGGAGGGTCATACTTATTTAAGCTTAGGAAATTAGGACAGCCGAGGCTCTTGGTTGTCTTTCATCTCTGCTACATGAGCCTCTACTCAAGATTAAAGTTTGCATTACCTCTATCTCACTTAGAAATGCCTTTGTTCATAGCTTAATGTTTGTGAGATGAAATTTCCGGGAATCCACTAAGAGAATGCTGCATCAATGGACTAATTTGGACACCATATCTGGAGGTTTTGCCATGTCGGATGGGCAAAATCGTACATTTGCGTGCATAAAATGCAGTCCATAATGGAACTGACGTGTTGATTTTGGTACCTACAAAATTTCGCATCACGCACTACATAAGAAACACCTCTTTTCTCAGAGCATTATTCTACCCACAGAGTGATAGGGTATTTTACCTCCCGTAAAGTATGGCCGTACTGCCGAACCGTAACTTTACAACATCAACGCTGTATTTGCATTTTATATTACCGTTGTCTTAATATCGATTTGGTTATTCCCGTTTGATAACGACAATAACTTCAACCTTCGTGAACATATAGATGGCGAAAGCAGTTTAACAAGAAAAGCAAATAATCCTTGCTCTTTATTGTTCCATTTGTGCCCCGCCTTTAACCACAATGATCATACAGGTGGCCTTTAAACTTTAGATTGCCTTTCGGCAATGACATTAACTCATGAACAGTTCTCATTGTATGTTATATCTTTTAGTTTTTGTGCGTTAGAATACTCACAAAGTCACACTCTCATTCATACTTCCAGATTCTAGGGAGGATAAGGAATAACCCTGGCTATAAAATATACCACAGTCTGTTCCTGTTTGGCTGAGCACAAAAACTATCGAGTTACTCGCTCATAGTTCTATGCCTGCAGTAGGCAATACATCTTATCATTGAGAGCAGCCTATAATCAAGTTCTGGAATGCAAGCTAAAGCATTATGCTATGACCTCTGCCTGGTGGCGTATTGGCTATCACCTTCCTCTCTACGCAGGCTCTAAGGTTTATGGTTGAGTACGCACGAGTACTGCGACTCTCACGAGTATAGTTTAAACAGGTTCCTCTAACGACTGAACCAGGGTTCCAGCAGGCTTTTGTTGAGTATCAATCGTAGCGATAATCTTTCACAGATTGCTACCCACCTCTAAATTGCAAAACGATAACATCGATCATTATTCTTTTTTCTTATGTCTCCGTTATGCAGTATACACACATAGAGAACTGATACCGACTGGGAACAGTCAAAGTATGGTTGTGTGAAATATAGCGGAGAGAAAAACACTATTATTATCTAGAGGATTGGGTAAATTTTTACACGAGCTTACGAAACTGGATGCATGCCACGTTTCCCTGGCCTCGAAATTTGGGGCAATAGCCCAGGCTGTGATATATGCATTACCTTAGGTACAGCCGCTCTCGCGATTCTAAAGACTTCAATTAGCAATAGTTAGACCTCTTCCCCCCCCTTTTTTTTCAAGCTGTATATACCCCGCCACACTTCACGCATATTCTTCATATATAATGTTATATATTGTAATGTTTTTTCTTTCTGAATATACATATCATCTTTAATATTACGGGTCATATTGGAGAAAGCTTTAATACAATTACACATCAGAATAATGTTAACTGACTTTACAATGGCGTAAATCTTTGGGTTGCTATTACTTTTGGTTACTTTGTATATTAAATTAAAACACACATGCATACTCACACATACACGCACTTCCAGAATCTAGAGAGGATAGGGAATTATCCTAACTAAAGAAAAATACGAAACCGGGACCTCCGGATTTGGAGGCCAGCAACCTTGCATATTTTTAACCTGCCTCCGTTCAAAAATCAGTAAAAACAGAATTAATGCTCCTTGACAGCAGCAATATAATATTTCATGTTAAGATATTGTTGATTTCTCTTTGCAAGTCAAGCAAAACAGCATCAATCTCTTCAGTAAATTGAAGTTAGCCCCTTAACAAAGAGGTGCTTTTTAGCGATTATGGTAAAAAAATGTTCATTTTTTAATTTTTAGTGCAAAAAATTCACCATACTTTAAAGTGCACATCTATTTGGATTGTTTCTTTCTCCCAAAACGGATGTAACGCATGATTTAGATGCAATTTTAAAGCGCTGCGCTGGTTAAATGATTTCTTTTAGGTTCAAATTTGTTGTTATTTATCCATGATCTTCTCAACAAAAAAAATACAGCTAGAGATCTGAAAATACCTTCCAAAGAACTGCAGAATATCTGTAATAAAAAGTCTGGCTGGAATTTTGATATTCGTTTCAGATTAGCTCTAAAGAATTAATTAGTATAATTATGCGTTGTTTAGTGCATTTTTTCCGCTTTATGGTGCAAAATATTTTTTAGAAACATTTGTTACAAAGTTACTAAGAAATTTAAGTTTAAGAAATCTGATTTGATAGCTGTTCCGCAAACAAACTTTCCTTATAAGGGATTAATCTTCTATCTTCATCGCGCTATTCCAGCCAAACATTAACAAAATGGTCTTAGTACTTTGTGCCTTGTAAGTAGGAGGGAAATAAGGAAATGCGCTAGACTAAAGTAGTAGCCAAATCTTTAAAATCGCATCGCTATGTGAAGCAATTGAAATTTTGCTTTCTTTTCCATTCTCTGGAATATAAGAAAAAATATGAAACGAAAGCTAACTTCCCACTTGAGTAAAGATTAAGTAGTTTAGAACTAAAAACAATAACATGGAGTACTTTAATATTATCTTTATTTTTTTAGTAGTAAGCCTTTGTCTATCTCTTACAGCTTACGAACTATACAAAATTCATTCAAAAGGAAGAGGTCTTCAGAAGCAATTCACAGAAAATCTAAGATATAGGTACATTTTGTTTGTCCTGAAAATATCTTAAATCAAAATCGTTACTGCCATTTTTGAGAAAATACAATTTTTAGAAAAACATTCCATGTAAAACGTAGTTAGTGTGGAGGATTTTCCTGAAAATCCTTTGGGTTGCATTCTTGGCAGATATTGAACCGAAATACCAAGCTTGGTATTTACACGACTTTTCGTTTTGAGTTATGCTGTCCACAGGCACACGCACATAATACACTCACAGACAGACACACAAAGGATCTCTTTCCTAAAAGGCTATTTTTGGATTCAGGGGGCCTCAAAACATGTATTTCTGAAGAAACCACGGTATCACACTTCTGGTTGGAATACAATACCTTCTCTAGTTATTTTGTACAGTGTACATAGGTGCTAGAGAAAGTAAGAAACATATATTTAGCTCAATATGTGCAGAAGGAGATATATTTTAATTTTACTTGATTAAATAGATATAAATTAATGAGTACGAAGAACAACAAATAGAACTAGTGACAAAAAAAATTCTAACTGGAAAAGAGAAATAGGAGCATGGGAAATTTTCAGAGCAGAGTGAAAGACAAAAGGATTAGGAAAGTAAAGGAAACAGTAAGTAGAGAAGGTCACAAGGAAAGAGGACAGAAGTAGCTACCCAGTTAAGTCATAAGGCTAGGTAATTAGGTATGTAAGTAATTTATAAAAACAATATGTACACTCAAAGACAATAGAAATACTCCTGGCGTTGTGATTTTGCTGAGAATCTGAACATTTGACGGCGACTCGGGTCCTAAGACGATTTTCATTGTTGCCATTCTGTTACAAGATGTTAGGCGAGTAAGAAAAGACAAACCCGATTGGGTAATCCACTCCTAATCCCTTAACGCTGTTCGTAGCTTCCTCAGAACAGGTTGGCTTGTATAAGTAGTGTATTAATTTAATCGACCCCGTTCACGAATTGCCTAGGCATTAGAACTTTAATATGTAGCGCAGAGAAAATGTTAACCTGATTTTGTATCACCCGGTGAGAAGAGTGTGTATTGTCCAACCAGAAAGTTTAGAGATCACCAGTTCGCAACTATGAGCTTAATTTGTCACAAGCTACGCTTCATATATCTCCCCTTTCCTTTGGTAACATAGTTTGTCCAATGCACTTTCAAGAGCATAAGGAAAAAGTGAAAGACATGGGCGGAGTCAACGAAAAGACCACGTCTTACGATAAGATATTCCAGATGTATTTTTAATGTCTTTGAGTGTACACATAAATTCCAATTCATTTCTAAGTAAATGTAATACTTTTGGATAACCTAAACTGGCATCATTTCAAAGCAATTTTATGCCGAGAGATGCACATTTATTTGTGCTCATATTATAGTAACGGGAGAATGTAATTTAAGTAATTTTATTACTTGCACGACCTCAGCTGGAGATTTTGTAACATTAGAAGAGTCCTCCAGCAATAACTACCAACATGGAAAACAATCTTCGCCTGGCTATGTGCCAGTTAGTGAGAGTGAATGCCATATTGCTGCGTTGCAGGAGAACCGCACAAATGTCAAGGAGCAGCCGACTAAAATAAACGTCACACTAACACTTTTATAGCCTTTAAATTACGTAGTCTATTGTACTTGTGCTCATGGACAACCACCAATTGTAGGAAATAATTGAAAATGTTTGAAATACTGTTGCACACTTACTCTTAACCTGGATATATGATTTTACTTTCCCTAGTTAGTGCATAGTACACAGGTAGAGAATTTGTTATGTTATTAATTAACTTAACATGTTTTAACCTGGTTGCCGATATCGGACGATGAATTATATCGCTGAAATGATTCTCAAATGAATTCTGGGTCAATGGAGCTTAAATTTACTCGACATTTATCTTATCAAGGTAAGGGAAAACCCGGAAAGAAACCTTATCCAGGTAATTCACCCTAAGCGAGATTCGCACTCACGACCTGTTGAATGTGAGGCAGACACGTTACCACCACACTACCCTGGCGGGCGAGAAGATATTTTATTCCGCCCAAAAAAATTGATACCGCGATTTGACAGGAAATAAAGGTTTTAGCATCCCCTGTGTCCAAAAAAGGACTTTTATGAAAAGGTCCATGAATGCGTGTGTCCATGTGTGTAAACAACATAACTCAAAAACGAAAAGTCTGTTAAATACTAAACTGATTAATTAAGGTCAGCACCTTTTAAGGATGCGACATGAACATTTCTAAGTAAATCCCTCACCCAAAACTACCTTTTTCATGAATACATTTTTGAAGATGAAATGACAAAACGATTTTGATCAGAACAGCGTCAATTAAAGATATCTACCTGATCAATTCAATGCATACCTTGAATTTTCTGGGAATAACCTCAAAAGACCTCATTGTGGATGACTTTTACATAACTAATAAACCCTCGGAGATTAGACAAAAACACACAATTTATGTCTACACAAATCTTTATTGAGTTAACCATTTCTAAGGTGTTCCTTGTTATTGATTTCAAATTTTAAATACTTAAACTTTTATCAAACTGGCCATGCAAAGAACGCCGAATTTTAATCGCATAGCAACCAAATGTTAAAGAATTTAACTACACCATTAACCTGGTCTAATTCCCTATTTCCTTTTACTTTACGGAATTAAGAAATAAGACAGTATTAGCCAATGTTTATCTTGATTAACACAAATTAGAAGGAAGAATAGGCTCTGGTAACAATAGTTTTTACAGAAAAGTTGGGAAGCGCATGTGACTAAAACGCATTCGATTTTTCTTCTATGTGGGATACTTTTTACCCGGTTAAAGATTGATGATCTTCAGGAGAAAATAAGGTTTTATGTTTGCTTACTAAACCCCATTTGCATTATTGCATTTTTACGTTTTAGCATGGAATGGCGGGTTGGGATACTACAAAGAATATATGATTTTCTTGGTTGATTTTTTCTCAAAATGACGCTGCTGTGATGCCATTTTGCTTTAAGTGTTCTGATGTATAATGCGTTTTAAATGCTATTTAATCTTTTAATATTTGATTTTTTATATGGCAAAGCTTACAAAATAACTACCGTAAATATGTTTTCTGCGCCTTTAAATTCTCCTTAAAATTCTAATGTGTAAATTAAAACTTCCCAACGAATGGCTACATATGTAAAGCACTTCGTTATTTTATAAATGCTTAATTGCAGAAAACTGTTTTGAATACCTTCCTTAGCCCTTACCGAAAAGATATATCTCAAGAATATACAAGTCCAGTAACAACTTTGAACAACATTTAAAATCACAATGTAATTGCGAAAGCCGTTTTTGGCTAAACTGTGTGAATTAACTTTTTTTTTTTAACATTAAAACGGCAATTACTTACAGGCATTCTACAACTTTGAGCTTAAGAGACATTACAGTAGCTGAAACAAAGCTACTGGCCACGCCGTGGCCGAGTGGTTAAACCACGCGCCTCTCACCGGGTTCGATCCCGGTGGACCACATGTGGGATTTGTGGTGGACAAAGCTGCTCATGGACTTCTGCAGTTTCTCCCGCCTCCGCATTCCACCGGTGTTTTATCTTCATTTCATATATCATCAGTGGAAGTTAAACACTATAAAAATAACCATTGTTTCTAGTTAACTGGGGATTTAGAATTTTAGAATGTTTGTTCATACATTTCTACGAAAATATAGCGTTTTTCTCTCGTTAAATCTCGCAAAGAAACACGACTGTTTCCAAACTAAATTCAGCAATTGGAGGAACCAGATTTCTTCAAAGAGAATGTTCATAACATTTTAAGTTTCAGAACAACAGTACATGAAGGACAGAGCTGAGATTTTGCAGGTTATTATAGTCATGCATTATAACCCTAATGTAGTTGATGAAGATTTTCCCTTGAAGAAACACAACGAAACGGTTCCCCTTTGTTCATACTAGCTCCAGAAGCAATCTCCTTACTCAGAGAAACTTGTTCACTGTATCTTGAAAGTAGAGGACATCAGAATGCTGAACCAGTACACCCCAGACAGCTACAACATCTTCTACAATGAAATGCGAGTGGCCCCCAACTAAAATGGATGAAGTTTCTGAACACTGTGGTTTTCCCTCATACTTTTGGCTTATTTTTTCCACTCATAGAAAACTTTTGCAATACCATTGCTAGAAGAAACTCTTGAAGTACAGCGCAAGAGAGGTAAGGAAGAAAGCGAATTTACTGTTAGCGTAAAACTAGCAGGAAAAGGTGTTAGTTTTATGTTGCAATTTGTACCTACACGGTTAAAACATACCCTTTTCTCATCTTTTCTTGACTACAAATTCCAGAAACGATGTGTCGTCACATGAATGAATACGCCAATATACTTGAATACTTCGAATCCATGCTCTGACACCATAAGCAAAAGGAAATAATTTAACCCGAAGTTTTAACTATACTCAGCAATACACTGTGACTTTATACATACTTGAATGAACAGCCTTGAATAGTAAAATAATCGTCAATTGAAAAATAAAATGGGAGTTAAACGTAATGTGGACAGGACACTACATATGTGATATTAAGGTGATGCTTCTGTGATATTTGTCCAAAAGTTATGAAAAATTAAAAAAATATTTTCTTTCACAATAAAATTATATGAATTCTAAACTTTAAGAGAATATATAGTTTTCACCACTTGGCGGACTTGATATACCAATTAACTGAATCTATAGATCTAGACGCATGCTTATTTATAGCCTCTCCCAGCTTTAAACCTCATTCTCTTGCAAATTTTTTCAAAGCACTTTTCCATGCTCAAAAGGCTCCAAACAACGCAATTTTTCACCAATTTCTTTAAAAATGTGTATACCGCCTCTAAAAACACTTTAAAGAAAATGGTCATGTTGCTTTTTGGAAATAGTTCTCCAGCTTTTATAACTAGAATGTTACATTTTTAGAAAATAATGAAATTTGGAGAGTAAGAAAAGTAATAATTTTTCTCCAGTAATTAGAACCAATATATAAAACTAAAATATAACAGATGTGAATAAGTACAGTCAGACTGAAAAATGCAATATCACAGCCGGGATTTGAACCCCGGATCTCCCGGTCTCTAACTGATTGCACTACCACTGAGCTACCACGGCAACATGCGGCATAGCATTAAATTTAAGTCCTAGGCTTCATAGTATAACCAACTATTATAGTCTACCGGAAAATATGGGAGTCAGATGAGGAATTTAGTGCCATGCATGTTGCCATGGTAGCTCAGTGATAGAGCAACCAGCTAGAGACCGGGATATCCGTGGCTCAAATCCCGGCTGTGGCATTGAATTTTTCAGTCTGGCTCTACTCATTCAACGCCCGTCCTACACAAGGTTTGTGTGAAAAACAAATTAATTATAACATCTATCTGTAAACCAAATTGCTGTAAAACTTGACTTTTCTACGCAAATATTTTTAAAATGCATCACATGGCTTAATATAATTAGATTAATGAATTTAGACAGTAAAAATAATAATTTAAATACACGTGCAAGCTAGAATTTTGATATATAACAATATCACTGTAATTGTGTATAACAACTGGTGTAAATTTCAATGGGATATCTTAGATCAATGTATTTTCCAAATTTCACAAATACGAGAAATATGCGAATACATACAATCACTATGCAGTTGATGCTAATAGTCGAACAAGTTCCTCTATACATTATTCTAGCTACACTGTACCATTTGTGTGCCGTCCCTGGGAGGACCGACGGGATATACAAGTATTCTCCCCAAGATCAATTTTGAAATGTTAAACTCTGAAAGGAACTTCTCACCTGTAGTTTTCTGAAAGCAAAACTCGGAGTTTTCAGAATTAAAGCAATAACAGTTACAAAGTATTAAACTAATAACAAAAGTCATTAATGTTGGAAAGGTAGAATCAGTCACAGCCGGGATTGAAACCGCGAATCACTTGGTCTCCGTTCAAATCTCGGCTATGGCGTTGAACTTTTCAATCTTACTCTACCTTTCCAACTACTAACTACACATGGCTAATGTGGAAGATACAATTAATTGACAGCGTTAAATAATGTTTATGTAATTTATTTTATTAAACCATTGTTGCTGTTAAGTTACAATTGAAATGAAGTAGTATTTACAAGTTTTATAAAATCAAAAATTGAAAATAGAACAGACAAAGGCTTGATACCTATCTAACCTAAAGCGGCATTCTTCTCACAAAAGGGACTAACCTTTTGAATTCTTCAATAGTATCTTCTGAAGTGACACTAGTTGTGAGTTTCTATTCCATAATTTGCTTCATAGTAGATCTTAGTTCTTAGATGGATTTTAATCTGTGAAGCTCGGAGAACCCTCTGTCACAAGAATAGCCATTCTGACCAAGAACCATCCTGAGGAAGACGTTCATATTCGTATGTATTTATGACTGCTGGCAGAAAGGAGTATAGCGGTATGTGCACCCACAGTATCTCGTCACAATCAACTCCCTTATTTTCTAAGCATTCCGTTCCAATAAGGAACCCTCCTCCGTGCGGTCCCAGTACCCAAATGTCAACCGAGCCAGGTGTCTCAGGCTTTTCGTCTGGGACTGGCATTCAGGAGGTCTTGGGTTTCCTTTCTTCCCAACCTCCCTGAGACGTGGGGTTTTTGGGGCCACTAGGCGAATGCTGGGGAGGTTTCTTCATTCCCCCTAACTTCCTGTCCCTTAATTTCATTCCAACGGTTTTTTAGAGGATTGTAACTGTCGGTGAGGACTTTGGCGGTTGCGAAAATACAGCACCGGGAAAGAGTGGGGTTGGAATCGTCTGCAGGACCCAGGCCCTTAGGGGGAATTTCCGACCTCATCAGCTGCTCCGGTGCGAGCGCTGCAGACCCTGGGCACCCGTAGGTACTTCTGACTGAAAGTAGCCGGGTCGAGCATCTGAACCCCTCCCGAAAGGGAACTGTTTGGATTGGGTTCGACTTGGCATGGCTGAGGTGGGTACGCCTGGGCGGGGTTGTGAGATGCCTCAATATTCTCCGGCACTAACCTGGAGAGTTAGTAGATAAAAGCTGGTAGATGTCGCCGAGGTCTTCAGTAGTCATTCCCCTATGGGGTTGACGCGCGTGACGTATCCACTTCCTCCCTTGCAGGAACAAGTGGAACTGGTTTATAAAATAGGTACCGGCTTTATGGAAAACCCCAAGAAATTCCCTAGGGCGCCTGTCGTACCCGGGTTATCAGGTCACTGCTGTGTGGTTTGTAGGACCCAGTGGGCTCGGTGAGACCTGGGGCGCGGCCTCCTAACGCTCCTCGTGTCGAGATGAAAAACTGACTATGTTGGGGACTCTTCACATTGGTCCTTCCTCAGCCGCCCGTCGATAGTACTCTAATGTTATGCTATCCTCCAGGGGCCTGACGCATAGTAAGCACATAAGTGGTTGCAGTGTGGAACCTCCTCCGGAATGACATGCACACACATACACCCAAATGTCCCCACATAATTAACGTTACCGTCACCCAGTCTTAGTTTCTATAATCACACGAGTATATTATTTTAGCGCTCCCTTTCATACTCATGCGTTTTTAACATTACTCCTTCTTCTACGATTTTCTTATTTTATTTAATTTTATGAAAAAAGAGGTCTACAACTTTTGGGGGCCTGTCTCCATGACCCCTACTACGCTACTAACTGCGATATGTTTCGCAAAATGGCTAACAGCAATGCTTCCAGTCACTTCACTGTATGCATTAAAAGGTGTGTTATTGCGGAAAAGAATTATTTGGAAGGAAATATTTAATTTACATTATGTTAACTGATTTATATTTTATTAACCAATTTGGTAAACTTTTTAGCCGGGAACGTTTTTCAGTTGTAAGTGCTAGGCGTTTCTTCCTGTTGTGAATATTAATACCAAGAACGTAATTATAGTGCTGCATTTGTATAGTATTTTAGAAATCTTCAGCAAGCATGCTTTAGAAAACAAAGAAGGCAATCAGCGAGGAACTTCGGGAGCTTCTTAACAAAACAAAACCAACTTCTCCTTTACTTTCTGCTTTTAGAGAAGACAAAGCAACGGTTTCAAGTTTCCTTAAACATACAAAGAGGTGCTGTACTTTCGCAAATTTTTACGAATTGAATTATTAGCTCAGATTATTAGTCCACTTTCAAGGGCATTATACTCAGGAAGGTAAAGTGGTTAAAACAAATTGTTAAATCGAACGAATCAACAAAAGTAGAACTTGTTCAGTAAAACAATCACCTCATTAAATGACAGAGATAGTTATCTTTTTCTTTGTATCTATTTCAACGTTTTGCTGTTTAAAATTCCTTGGTATATCGGATGATATATTGCACATTTTGATTTGCAACAACTTTAACAGGACTTCCCCATTTGTGTAGTACTTGATGGTACTTTTAGGAATAATAATTTCCACCTTATCCGAACATTCTTTACTCTTCCCTTTTTCACTTTCTCGTTATTGACTGCATATTAAAGTTTTATGTTAGTATGAAGAAAACTCTCATATGCTCAGCAGCTCTGAATGGCTTCCATTCACTATTTATCCAGTGTTCTAGGACATGATACCTCTATATCTCTAGCTCTCAGGATTTCTAAAACATTCCTAATGGCAGATGTGTATACCATTCATTAATTTTGCCTACTCCATTCTACTCTGTATCTACGCTGTCAAGCTTTGCGAACATTTAAGCTACTTCACAAAGGACGTCACTAAACTCTTCCTTTGTTCTCTTATTAAGGGTTTACACAAAATATTTATTTCTCTAATAAAACTGTTTTTCTTCATATGCTATATTCAATCTTGCATTGGTAGGCGTCTCTCTTATTTTCTTCCATTAAAAATACTCAACGTCGACGTCATCGTCATCATCATATTTGCAACTGCGTATGAATCAAAATTTAATTATTGAAATCCAGAAAAACATGGAAACAACAACTTCTTTCTTAATTATTTTTATACTAACAGAATTTGGTTTTTCAAGGTATGTCACTTATTTCAGCATACCCCGCTACATCTACAAGGGATGACCAGGAGCTAAGGTTACAAAAGCTACAGTGAAATGAGTATATTTTATTTCGTACAATCAATACAGCTATCTGATACTTCAAGTATTCATTTATTTTTCCACATTTTCTCCATATTGGTTGAAGCATTTGTCGCTTCGTGGGATGAGTTCCATTCTGGTAAAAATCCTGTCCTTGCGCGTGCGGCCTCGTTCTCGAAAAATGTTGCAACGTCCTCATCTAACACGAATAGTTGGACTTTAGGAATTCTTCAAATGAGGAAAAAGGTGAAAGTCGCTTGAGCGAAATCCGGGCTATAGGGAGAGTTGTCTATGATACCCTTGCGAAACTGCTTCAACAGCGTGGTGGTCTTCTGGAGTATGAGGTAGCGCGTTTTCGTAAAGGAAGATGCCACTCTCGGTGAGGAGTCCTGGTCGTTTCCTTTTGATTGCTTCGCGCAATCGTGTCATGGTCTCGCAGTAATGGTCTGCGGTCACTGTGTGCCCTCTTTCCAAAAACTCCAAGAATATGACATCCGCGTTGTCCCAAAACACTGTGGCCATAACCTTCCCGGCAGAAGGCGCCCCCATAAACTTCTTTGTCTGTGGAGAAGAGGTGTGATTCCACTTCACTGACGACCGCTTACTGCTGGGGGTATAGTGGTGGATCAATGTTTCCTCACCCGTGACAGCGCGGTGAAGAAAACTGTTCCCTTCCGTGAAGAACCATTGCAAAAGTTGCAATAGTTCTTTTCCCATGCTCTTCTCCTTGTGTTTTTTGGACAGATTTTGTGGAACTTATCGGGAACAAACGCTTCGGTGCTGCAGAATATCGTGAACAATGTATTCATGAATACTTTCAAAAGACATTCTCAGTTCTAGCACATTGTCGTAACCTGATCCTCCTGTTGTCCTAAATATGTTCCTCCACGCGAGATGTGCTCAAACATATGGAAGCTGTCTGGGGTTGGCCCCTACGATTCTCTTCTGTGACGTTTCCTCTACCGGCCGCATAATTTTGACACTACTCTGCGACATGCTGGTGAGACATTACAATATCTCCATAAACCTCTACCAGCTATCAACGAATGTAGCCGCTGTTACATGTTTCGCCCATAGAAATCGAATAACTGAGAAGATTTCTTCTCGAGACGAGTCGCCACTTGCGTTTACCTTGCAGCAACGCTGTAGGTGGAAGTTGCCTGAAATTCTGCACAGTTGCAAACTGCATGTATTAGAATTATCGCACACTACTAAGTTCACTGCGAAAGACAAAGCACCAAGGATATGGGCCATGTAACATTAGTTTCTGATCATTTCTCATATATTAGATGGTGGGAGATCTCGTGTTCATATCTACTTCAGACTGTAAGATCAACTGACAAATATTATATTGGGATAGCTCACTTCTGGTTATTTACCCCAGTCAAAGCATAATTTATAGAGGCTACTTCCGATCTCCATCTCGTTTCGTAACAAATACATGTTCACTTTTGTTTTAAGCCAGTTGTAGAAAGAAGTAATAAGAGCAGGTGGGGCCTAGTGCTCGATAAATGTGGAAACTTTAATAAAATGTCCCTATTCGCTCATCTATAAGATTATACACTATCTACTAAAAAGTAATTGGGCCATGGACTGAAATGTTTGTGTGGCTATTTTTGACCCTTCAGAACCTCGTGGAACCACCTTTTACTGCTATAACAGCAGCCACCCTATCAGACATGCTCTCCACTAGTTTGTGTAAGACTTCTACTGGGATGCGTTGCCATATATAATTCAGTCAGTTGGCCACAGAAAGTTGGCCGCATCTCTCGAGACCTCTCTTGCCAATCCCATTTGTCCAAAAGACGCTCAATGAGATTGAGGTCAGGACTCTATGTAGGCCAGTCCAACTGTTGAACATTATTGTTTGCATACCACTGCACAGTAGCCGTTGAAACATGGCGCCAAGCATTGTTACCCTGGAAGTAACAAGGGTCCGTTCCATAAAAACGCCACAGTATAGAGAGCATTTCGTTATCCAAAATTGTACAGTATGCCTCTGAGTTTAGTGAGTGATGAATAACCACCAGTGGTCCCACACCGTAGTACCATCACTCCACCTCCATCAAATTTCCTGGTAGGCACGATACACTCTGGCAAAAACCTTCCCTGAGTAGCCACCACACTCATACACGTCTAACAGATCGAAATAATGTGAATTTAGACTCATCACTCCATAGAACCGATTTCTACTGCTCTAGTGTCCAGTTTCGGTGGTCCAAACACCACTTGAGTCTCTGAGCTTTATTCATCTTCGTGATATGCGCCTTATGCGCTGTTGCTCTTCAGAATGTCGAGTTTTGTGGGCCTCTGTTTGCAATGTTCCAATGGAAACAGACACGCTTGTCACTGCTTGAAACTCCTGTTTGATGATAGCCATCAGTTGTGTTGTGTTCTTTACAACTTCACGTTTTAGGGTTCTACGATCTCTGTTGGTCAGAATTTTCGGTCGCCCTGATCGTTCACCATTGTCACAATGTCCTTCGACCGTCCACTTACCTTGGATGAACGCTACTGTTGACTTGGGCCTGTTTATCTTGGCGGCTATTGGCCTATTAGATAGTCCATTGAGGTAGCAGCCCAAAATTATGCCCTTATCAAAGTCTGATAGCTCTGCACCTCGCGCCATCTCATTCTCAACACATAATATCACAACAGTAAAATGACAGGCTAAATGAACTACAACTATGGGTGCCCGCTTACTTTTTGGTAGATAGTGTATAATTATGATAGCTAAAGAGAAATGCGTCAACCGATTACCTTAATTCTCTCGCTCAAGAGGCTCTTCCAAGTAAGCGAATCACAGACCTGTGGTTCATTAAGGAATCTTTCAAAATTTATTACTCATTCCTATTAGCTATGCATTGGCAACTAATGTTAATTATCTAGTAGTTCAAACACTTCATATTTAGCATACTTCACAACATTCACAATTAACTAATTCCTTCATTGCTATTTATTCACAGCTGAGTTGGACCATACCAGCTGTAAATACAAGCATTCTAGAGCCTAAAAGTTTTAGTAGGATTTTCTCTTTGCTACGACTTGTGGAGTTTCAATATATAATTCTTTATTAGTTAAAATGGGAAGTGCATTCCTGTCAAGTTTGTTAATTCCTTAACCAAGGACATATAGTGGTTTATAGGCTTTACAACTGAGGAAGACACTTCGCACACTGTGACCTACAGAAGTCTATTGTGGCCAAAATCCATCAGAAAGGAATGATGAAAAGAAGGAACCACGGGAAGCTACAGGATGCAGTCAGACATACTACAGAGACGCGCAGAAGTCCCTAATCAGACCGTTCCCACTTCTGGTGCTTCCAAAGAAGGTAACCAACTATCCGTCGATTAAGCAACCATCTAGTGTCCACGGGGAGTATCAAATGATAAATACTGAATGATACAACGTGAATGCCAAGTAGTTGTAGTTTTACACATTTCAGGATTTCATGAACGATCTAATTAATTTGAGTGACAATTACCTAGTGTAAATACGTCAAGGAATTTATAAGATTTTCTTTCCATATCTTTGCTTCCAGGCTGAAACACGCTACTTTTGATTGGCACTGAACATTTTGCAAGAACAGGGGCGCAATATTATTTTGAGTTTATTAAATAACCTCTGTCATTTGAGCTATGTGAGTTAGATAATTAATCACAGGTTTAAGTAATTTATCTTATCTTAGAATGCACTGTTTGTCCTCTGAACGAAAACGAACTACAAATATGGAGATAAGCTGATTAAATCTCGTAAATATATGATTTATTTTTCCTTGTAGCTACAGTGTCAACAAGTTTTATCAGTGATGTATCGCATGTCACTTTCACTCCTTTGCTTCATTCTGCCTTGCTTATCGTTTATCCAAAACTTTTCTCATGTTGTTTCAACTTAATGTCTATATTATGTATCGTTTGCTATATATTTTCAGATTAAAATATGAAGTTAATTAACCACACTGGTTTATTATTAAAGTACTTTTATTACCTAATGCTCGTTGGTAAACGTGTCAAGCCCTTAAATCATGGAAAACAGAGCTTATGAATTCACTGTTATTAAGGAAATGGAAGACGAATGTGCCAATTTTAAACGAAGCTTACTTAGAAGTGTAGGGAATAAAATATTTATGGGAACATGAAAGTCGTAGCGAAAAGTATTCCATAATACTTAGGAGCGGAATGGCGTTAGCATTAACTTCCTAGATAATCTTATATCTGTGATAAAACATGTCAACGGGAAAAATGAGAATATGTTAGAAGCACATATTAATATTAAAAAAATATATTTTAATTATATAAATTATTATATAGTAATTCAATTCAGTAAGTAAAACATTTTAGAACAGCATGGAAAGAAATGGCGACCCAAAAGTATAATATAGTGCATTAAACAAGAAAAAGGTCACAAAGGAGTATTAAAAGAATGTAATTTATAACCAGTATTGATTAGGAATTATTTAAATAAACTTTGTAACACTATATATAGTATTTTAGTAACATGAATATATGTTTTAATAGAAAATATAAACCAAGATGTAACCTATAAAGAGTACAATTTAAAATAAGAAAATTTAAATTAAAATACTGTTCTTTTAGAGAAAAAAGAAGGTTAGGCCATAAATTAAATCGAGTTATAAAAACTGGAAGACATAGCACATTCTAAATAATAATCAGAGCTTAATATAATGGAAAAAATCAGGAAAGATTAAAAATACGCGATATAGTATACGGACAACGCTGATAGATTAAGAAAGTTCACTAAGAGCGAAATGTCATAAAGTTATGCATATCTATACATGCTTGTCTCAACGTAAAGAAAAAAGAACTGGTGTAATGAAACACAGTATACCTCCAAGCTAATAGCAGCAGAAATAACGTTATTAAGGGAAATTAAATAATGCATAAAACTGGACAAATATGTAAGTGAAGAAAGATAGAAATAGCTTAGGTTTATGTATACATTTTTAAAATACATCTGAGGAAAAGGAGGACTCATTTAGAACTATGGAGCCACGCACAGGATAGCTTACTGCCACTGCAAGACCCAGAAGGACATTTGAAATATAGATTATAATTAACTGCCCTTCCACAAATGCTCTGTGTAGGCTAAGATTTTGAAAGATAGAAAATCAAGTTGAGAAATGCAATCCCATAAATGGAATTAGTCCATGGATCTTTTACTTTCTGTACCGCTGCTCTTACCAATTGAACTACCTTAGCAACATGCCAATACGACTTTAAGCGTCAGATTCTTAGTCGAGTCTTAAGCGTGAACTTCAGTCTTCAGGTTATAAGCGCTCATTCACAATGAATGAGTACTTAACGAAGTTTGTAATTGTAGACGGCACTCAAAAAGTGTGTGATCTGGGTACACTTACAGCCTAGAAGACGTGGCAACATGCAAATATCAATCGTGTCATTTCCACTGTCGTATGACGTTGGTCAATTGGTGACGAGCGCATGTCGACTGTTACAAGTTTGATACGCGCTTCCATTTTGTTTTAGTTGCTGCTGCACGAATAACACTGTGGGGGTTTTAAGAACTGTTTTCTTGTAAAGTCTTTAGCTTTGGGATAAACATCTAAGCGAACAATAAGGCGAGGGACGACAATTTCTGAACAGTAGGAGCTTTTAATTTGTTTTCGTTAGGAACTATGTAGAAAATTGTGGTTTCACAGCAAGTTTTAATACATTTTGTGTTCAAAGCTATTTTAAAGTAACTCATCGCTTTACTTTTCAAAGAAAATTTATGTGAACAATAACCTTTAATTTAAAACACATTCTCACCTTTTAGAAAGGCTGGTGGAAAAGCATAGAAGAGAATAATAAGTATAAAATATTACAAAGTAAACCGAGGTCTTACCTATATTTAAACACGTGAAAATAAAAGAAAATGCAATTATTTGTTCCTGCGTGAGTTCAGGTTTTAGCATATAGAAAGAAATATCAGTCTGTTACTAAAAGTATAAAGTAATGCAGAAGTGAAGCGCTATTATATTTTGCAATAATGTATTCTCCTCAACAAAGTTGGCAGCTCTAGCTGTTAAACCTTAGTTCACACCCAATAGATATCTAACATCATCACTTTCAAGGTTACTATAAAATTTGTCTGCAATATTATTGTGAATTGAACTAATAAAATACGTATTGTTGCTGGAAAGGGCAGCTCTCACCCAAGGCACAAATAAATAACACTTTTATTGCTATTTGGAAAATTACTGAATCTTTACACGAAAGAAGTAGAAGCTACTAATATAAAATTCCTGGGTCTTATTATAGATCGCATTATGAATTATAAACTCCATATTGATTATACCTTCCCCAAACTGACCTCTGCATATTTTACAGTCAAATCATTAATTAATTTTATCAATAAGAGCAGTATAAAACCGCTTATTATGTTTGCTTCATTCATGTTCTTTTAAAGTGTTTAACGCCCGATTTACTACAAATGGCACTGAGGGCAATTTTCATTCATTGATGACCTATAGAATAGTAAACTGGGGAAATTCGGTAGATGCCAAAAAGTTTTTATTATGCAAACAAACCAAAAAATTAATAAGCGTAATAGCAGGGGCGGGCAAGACAATCAACTTACTGCGAACCACTATTCGAAATCTTTAGAATTTAGCCATTAGCTTGCGAATATATTCTAGCCGTATTGTTATTTGCAATAAATAACTCAGAAAAGTTTACAAAAATGCAGATATACATAACAAAGAGATTAGACCCAGACAGCACTTACATAGACCAACAAATAACTTGTAAGCCATTTTACAAAGGGGTTTACTACAATGGTAAAGTTTTATTTAAATCACTTTAATCTCCTATAAATGAACTGAATAAGGTTAGGGCAGAATTAAAAAATGCCTTTATTACTCACAGCTTCTATACAATGAGGACTGTATTCAATAACAATACCAGTAATAATTAATGCAGTGTAGCAAATATAATAGCATGAATATTCTAATAATTTATACTCTACGAATTCGTTTTTGAAAACAGACATGTAAATGTAAATTATGCAAAACTGGCATCTTTGAAAAATTCAGTATCAGAATTAACCCTCGAGCGGTAGCGCTGGTGCAAATCTGCTACCAACGAATCTGTTTTCTTTATTATTGTTGCAACAATGACCTACCACATTGTAGCTTTAGATACTCTTCTATCGGTCCTTAACAATAACTTCAGTCACATTTTTGACTTCACAGTGTACAGTTGTGCGTCTGAAAACAAGGTTTTGTTATAACGTAGCACTTTGGAGCAAATTTTCACCGCGCTGCTGGTCATGTAAGTAATGTTGTGTTAATTGCATATTATGCGTTTTTATTATGAAACAAGCAGACTATTAAATCTACAGCACCTGGGTTTGATTTCTAGCTGGTGGGGAGGAATTTTTCGTTGGCATGGATTATTTTATCCTCTTTTTATTTAGAAATACAAATGAGGTTGTAAATAAATGTATAAAAATCAAAGTTATAATAACCTGATAATAATCACCAAATATAAACGAGTGAATATCATTACCGAAAAGGTATTGTTTCTCAAATCAAAGCCACCAATGCGAAGTTCAGAAACTATTGTTTTGACATAGTGAAGCGGATGATAATGATGCGTTGAATCTGAGCGACTCCTCGGTTGAAAACGAAGAAATACTTCAAGATGATGCCACTCATAGTTCCAATTCTGAGCAGAAAGGCAGTGATACTGAATTATGTCTATATGATACTGATAACTTCTATAAAGGGAAAGATGGTATTACTGTTTGGAGTAAGACTCCACACAAAATGCTTTCAAAAACGAAGAAAAAGACTATTATAAAAACGTTTCCTGGAGTAAGGGGAACTGCAACAGGAATTATAGAGAGGTGACAAAGAAAGAATTGCTAGCTGTGCTTGGTTTTCTGTATCTAATAGGTTCAAAAAGGGAAATCATACAAATGTACAGGAATTATGGACTCCAGATGGAACAGGGATACAAATTCTAAGAACCTGTATGAGTTATGGTCGATTTTTACAAACTTTAAGGTCAATGAGATTTGATGACAAGATGACCAGACCACAATGCAGAATGACAGATAAGCTAGCACCAATTAGGAAAATATTGGACTTATTTGCACAAAATTGTTCAAACTCCTACAATCCCAGTGAATTTGTCACAACTGATGAAAAGTTACAACCATTTCGTGGTAGATGTAGCTTTATTTCATATAATACGGTATAAAAATATATGCCCTTCTTGATGCAAAAAACTTCTACACTTCTAATTTGGAAATTTACTGTGGAAAGCAACCCTAAGGGCAATTCTTTGTCTTAAATAAGCCCAGTAATATTGTAAGCAGACAAATAGAACCACTTTCTGGGTCAAAGAGAAATCTTACCACTGGTAATTGGTACACCAGTTACACATTGGCACTATCACTCCTTCGGAAGGGCATCACTACTTTTGGAACATTACGTAAAAAAAAGAAAAAAAAAAGAAGTGCCGATACAATGTCTACCACACATGAATCATCAATTTGGATGTAATATTTTTGGCTGTCAGAAGGATGTAACTCTTGTCTCTCATGTTCCGAAGAGGAAAAACTCTGTTCTGTTACTTTCAACAATGTACGGCGAAGGTGTTGTAAATAAAGACACAGGTAAACCGGAAATCATAACTGGATTATAATATAACTAAAGGAGCAGTGGACACAGTTGACCAGTTGTGCTACCTACTCCGTTTCTCGTGTGAAAAAGAGATGGCCATTAGCAATTTTGTTTTGCTCAATATTGCCGGTATCAATGCCTATATAATTTACAAAGGAAATCATGGAAGCGAACCAGTTAGTAGAAGAATATTTTTGAAAAATCTGGCCCTAAAACTGACGAAACCACAGCTAGTCACTAGGTCAGTCTCTTGACGTTAAGGCAACTTTGAGCAAAAATAAACTTCAGGAAGACCCACAAGCAGATCACTTCAGTCAAGGAAACGAGGAAGATGTGCGATATGTGGCCGATCGAAGAATAAATTTACACCTGTGAAATGCAGTACTTGTAAACTTTTTGTATGTACAGACCACTCGAGCACAACGATTGTATGTAATAACTGTAAACATGAGGCAGGAAATGATGAGTCTGAGTGCATATTGGTCAAGTGCGTTACTTTCTATTTAGCAAGTAAATGTTAGTTTTCATACATCATTAAGTAAACAACAACTGCACTGCATTATTATACATTTAACAGCAGTCATATGATTATTGTTTCTTTACATTATATTGTAGAATTATGGTTATTAACGTCCACATCTGTGCAACGTTCCTAGTAAAATTTACATCTGAGTGTCTTAAGTTTCATATGCTTCATATTTCAGTTTATTTTTTTCACTTTGAGAAAAATTTAGTATTCAAATAAAACCTGGTAGCAAAATTGCACCGCGCTGCTGCTGGTGTGACAATATTTGGCGATGCTGCTCTAGGGTTAACTTTGTAAATAAATGTAAAAGTGATTCTCAAGAGTAACCAATAAATGTAATTTCTGACTTGATCTGCATCCTAGAGTGTCTAATATCAAAAAAGCATCTGCAGATTGCAATACAATGAAATGTAATGTAATGATACATTGCTACTTTACAGTCAAAGAATTTGCCGGTTGTAATTTCTAAATAAAAACCCCGTAACATTTTCTCTAATAATGACACGAAACAAAACAAGAGGCAGATGATAATCAGCTTCATTATGCCAATTGGGAGCAAATAGTAGAGCATTAACGGTGGTAAGAGTAAAAGCTGACTAACTCTGTTTTGTATGCAAATTTATTACTCTTTTTTGCTCAGAAGCGTATTTAAAAATCAGGAAATAATAATGGGTGGGATTAGTTAACGAAATATTTCTCTTTCTAAAGCTACGGTGTTACAGGATGGCTTTTGTGCATATTAAAGTGCTCAATACTTATTTTCAAAGGATTATTTATATTCTTAATGTATCTTTTGGCAGCGTGGGATACATTATGATCACGGATCTTGACATAATCCGCAAATTTCTGATCAAATAGTTTTATCCAGCTAATAACTGAATTGAAATTCAAACGCAACTGAAATGAGCGAGGAGGCACCCCAAGATTTTTTTTATTATTTTGATATTTTATTATATATTTATAGTTTTTTATGGACGCTTTGTAACTACTGCGACTCTCAGCATCCCATTCTATATTGGGCGTAAAAGACTGCTTAATTCGGCTCAGAGGCCCCTTTATTAAGCTTGAGTATTTTTACGGGACCAACGGCTTTATTTCCGTTCCGAAAGAAGCCATGTTAAGGATTTTGACGCCCAAAAAATCCATCGTCCTCCACCGGGTTTGAACCCGCGACCTTGGGTGCATCCTTAAATGGTTCTCAAGTGACGACTGTGAACTAAAACGCAACTCTTACCTATTACTAGCATCTAAGTACTCATTATGAATCTAGTTATAAATTCCCCAACTGACTCACACTTTTCATGATAAACCACAAGGTGTTATGAAACCCTTTTTGAGGTAATGTGCCCCAATGGTCTCTTTACAATCTCGTAACAGTTTTAAGTCTCGAGCTACTTACAACGCGCACACCTTTTATCGGGCGCTCGGCTTCCTAGTCTTCAATCGGTAGGTTTCGGGGAATTTTGGAAGAATGGCAGAACTACAACATTGAGACATGAAATACGCTATACACCCTGATATCAAGTGGCTTCAATTTAAACCTAAAGATTACGCTTTCTTATAATGAGGTAAAAGGCGTATTTCAGTTCTACACGTTTTCCTACAGAAGAGCTATTTTTTTTTTTAAAGAATGTTTCTCCAAGGACGAAAGAAATTCAGTAGAATGAGAAGAATATATTGCAGTAATGCTTATTATAGAATTAGTTTCATTGTTACGGTTCATTTTTATTTAACTCCTACTGATTTAGCGGAACAAGAAGTGTAGCTGAGTTTAAGAGAACGCGCCGAAGCTTTTGGCCTCCTATGGCGTGTTTCTTTATTTAATGTAGGCGGCATTCCCTTGGACTGCTCCAAAAAGGTTAGACAAAAATATGAAAATGTCTAGAATGTTAAAGAATGGTTTAAAATGCTACATAATTTCTACAGCAATCTAAAACATTCTCCTATATTCTAAAACGTACCATACTCTAGAATAATCTATAAATGTTGAAATTTAACAAAATTTGACCAATTGGTGCTCGACGTTTGTCATGGAAATTTGGTGATGTTTAAAAAAGTAAACAATTTGTTCTAAAGAGAAATTCTGAATCTGAGCAACCCTAGGTAAATTGACTAGAATGCGTATGCATACTAAAATAGTAATGCACATTATTACTTTCTTAGAACGTAGTGGACATAACACATATCTATTGCATTCAGCTCAGAAGTTCGAAACCGAGATTTCACCGGAAATACATATTTTAGTGTCCCCTTTATCCAAAAATACATTTTTCATAAAAAGTGTGTGTGTGTGTCTGTGAGCATCTAGCTCAAATTCCGTTAAACTTGGTATTTAAGTTCAGTATCTTCAAAACATGCGACATGGAGATTTTCAAGGAATTCGCCTCACCCTCAACTATCCTTTAGATGGTACATTTTTCTAAAATTTTAAATTTCTCAAAAATCGCTCTAAAGATATTGATTAAAATGCCATATATTTAAGATATTGTTATGACAAATGAAATGCATATCTTGGAATGGCCTCTAAAAACCTCTTTATTCTGGATGACTTTTGTATAACTGGTAAACCGTAAGAGCTAACTACACAAAAATATAGATTTCTTAACACACACTTTATGTCACATACATATTTTTGTAGAGTTAATCGTTTTCGAGATACTCATAGTTATTGGTTTTCGTTTTACGCTAATGTTTCTTTTCGCCTGTCTTTTGTTTACTCCTAGCAGGCAGACAACGGAATTTCAATTTTTCTCATAGCGACCGGGTTTTAAAAGACTTGACTACACTTTAGCTTTTGCATTCCTTTATTTCCTTTCTACTTGCAAAGAAACGAGCAATAAGATAATTCTGCTAATGTTTATATTGATTATCATGATTTACATAAAATAATAATCTTTTGTATCAAAAAGTTTTGTTTACTGAACATGATGTGAATGGAAACACATCAGATGTTTTAATAAGCATATTGTCAACAAACTCCACAGCTACTTTACACTTTGAATCTTCTAATAACACTTTCATATAAAATGCGTTATAACTTTTTAAATTACAGAGAGTAGGTATACTAACATAACTCACCTCTGCAGGTACTTACTTAGGCGTTAGCCTCTCATTTGTAACCATGTTTCTGTACGGAAACTCCTATGAGCCAAATCCTCCCTGGTTTATTCCGTTTCTCCAATCTCAACACACCCAGTGATATATCACAATAGTTCACCTCACCTCAACACCGAACGCTTCAATCAGAGATTGTAAATGTCCTGCTTTACATTACAGATCCAAGATGTAATTTACCCAATTGGAAACATTGCTTGGGCAGCGCTACTCTCAAAATATGCCATATGGTTTATTCAGAACAACATTTCGAATGAATAAACTGAAGGTGTGTTTATTCAGTAAGACATTTCAGAATTTTAAGCCACCCACAGAAGATATATGAGCATTCAAGATTCTCTATTAACCTCAAACACCAGTTGTGTTTTTACTGCAAGATTCTTATAAACATAGTAATAGGTATGTAGAGAGAGCAGACATGGCAGCGCAAAGGAGATTGATGACGTCAGGCACAGGAGCGGGAGTTCGGCACTCTTGCTATGCGCTCAACACTGGTGGGTTCGAGTCCCGCCTTGGGCATGGTTGTTATATGTTTGTGTATGTGTGTGTGTAAAAAGAAGAAAAACAGTAATCAGTAATCATACGGCAAACAGTAAACAATTAGGTAAATAAAAGTAGGGTAAAAAAAAAACACTGGTGAGAAGATATGAATCAGTTATTCTTACTGCTTTTGCTTCTCTTTTCTTTCCCTACAAGTGGTATGCACATAGTATTCCACCCAAAAATTTATGGTCGAGTGTTCGCTGGAAATATATACTTTGAGATACCCTGACTCAAGCAAGGGTTTCAGAAAAACACCAGTGTGCGTGCGTATATGTGTACGCGTGTGTGTCTGTGGACGGCATAGCTAAAAATGAAAATACCGTTAAAAATCAAACTTGGTATTTCAACTTAGTATTCTCCAGGGATGCGAAACTAAGATTTTCAAGAAAAGTCCCCCCATCCACGACTACATTTTAGATGGATAAGTATTTGTTTTTCCCAAAATGATTTTGATTAAAATGCCGTATATTAAAGAAATTTACATAGCAAACAAAATGTCTTGAATTTTCTGGGAATGACTCCTGAAGACCTCTTCATTCTGAACGAATTTTGCATAACTGGTAAACAGTAACAGGCAGACAAAAATGATTACACAAAACATGTAGATATCGTTAAAACATACAACTTAACTGTCATATACACTTTTTTATACAAAGACTGTTTCCAAGATATCCCTTGTTATTGGTTTCACTTTTATGTTACTTAAACTTCTCTCAAACCGGAAGTCATTTTCGTTTCATCTCTCCTTTGTTTTACTCCATGCCACGCAAAGAGAAACAAACTTCAATTGTTCACATAATGACTGGTTTTTAAAAAGATTTGACTATCGCTTTAGACTAGTGTGTTCCCTTAATTCCCTTCTGCTTAGAATGAAGCAAGAAATAAGTTCACATTTCCTGCTAACAGTTTTAAAATTCTTTAAGTATTCGGAAATCACTCATTCAGTGGTGAATAGTTTAAGAGGGGTGATGGGTGAATTTTAGGTTTTCCAAAATGTTAGTGCTAGACGCTTAAGTTTTGGTACACACGACAAGGGTTTAAAATGACGTTGTTCTGATGGGTTTCATTTCTCCAAATCCAATAGTTCTGGGTTATTAAAATTTTTGGTTTAAAATTTATGCATTTTTTAAAATCTCGTAATGAAATTTTCAAAATATCGTACAGTTTTAGAATTAAATGAATTTAAAATGTTGGCAATACGATAAGAGCACGTAAAAAGGCTTCAAGTAACGGATTTTTGACATGTTCATTACAATGGGAGAAAAAAAGTATAGCCGTAAAAGAAAATTTCTAAAATTGTTACTGTTTCTGCACAAAATATAGCTTTTGTTTCAAAAAATAATGCTGGAATAAAAATACCATACTTAGTTTTGCTAAAAATAGACTTGGGAAGCTGCAGCACATTTTTAAACTCGCTAGCATATTTTATGTGATTCGCATTACTTTTTGAAGGAGCAGAAACATTGTAAAACTTAATGTGTAGAAATATGACTTTCAAAGTTTGCATATAATTTAAACCAGAAATTTGACTTACAGGATTACTTAGAAGTATCCAACTTTTTAGATGTTTGCTTCCCTTCTTCTGGTAGCTTCCAGAATTTAACGACTGTGATGATAAAATAGCCAATGTACTTTAGAATTTAGAAAGCAAATAGCATCCAAACTAACAAGAATGTATGTGTTGTTCCGTTAAGTAAAACCGCAAGCAGATAGTAGAGTTTCTTAGTGCCATCTACCAATTATTTGCATTATTATAGTATATAGACCATGATGGCTCTATGGACAACGCGGGAATTTGAAATGGTGCAAAAAATCTTAATAAAATCTGCAAAACTATAGCAATTCCATTCAAAGTGTCGCAACAGCTACTCATGCCACACCCACCGTGGGATATTTAATAATGCAGACCGTTATATATTGCGTACATGTACTTTAATGTGTTAACTGTTTTCTATGCAATAACACCCAAACAGCCCATTTTTACCGAAAAGGGATGAGATTTCAACCGTCACCCCCCTAAAAGCAGGTTGTTCTAGCTTGGGTGAGCGCCAGAGGGCAGCGTAAAGTTTGCGAGTAGTAGGAGTCTGCCAGCAGCAAATAATACAGCTCGGAATTGGGGGGAAGCTGTCGACATGGTGAAAGAAGTATTGGAATGAAGTTGTAGGATGAGCAAGGTTTATGGTATTGGTTATCACACTCCCCCTCCAGTGGGACTCCGAGCACTGCCGCTGCATGCGCGCAAGTACTCTCGTCAGCTGAGCAGTGTTGGAACAGTGTGGCTTAAACGCCTGTGTCTGAAAAGGTTATCGTATAAACATATTATTTAAAAAGAAATTGGGGTAGTAACGTGAATCTACAATCACGAGCTTATATATACTGAATATCAAGTTTCCACGACCCTCATTATTTAGCGAGATGTTTAATGCTTTCATGGTCTAAATCTAGTTGGCTCTGCAGTAGCAAGGGAAGTCCGGGTTCGATTCTCATCGACCGCTCTCCCTGACCTTCGGGTTTTCGTTCGTTGTCCTGTCCGGTAAACGAATGCTGCGGTGATTTCGTCCTAACACGATTTCATTTCCGTTATTTCTCTTTCATTTCGATTCTTTCTTATTTTTTAGGTCACATGGTGTAAGTAGGTGCCAGACAGGTGTTCAACTGTGAATTCTGCACCACTGCAACGGAGGTGGACATCTCATTAACTTCTAACTATGTGAGATCTGTTGTGGCTAGTTCCCTCAAGAGGCATGGAGGAAGCACAGGAGACTACAGGCCACAGAGTCTCTAAGAAGTCTCAAACAAATCCTGGTTCAAAGGACCGTTGCACTACTGAAGTTTCCCAGAGAGGGTTGTGAACGACCTAGCGAACCTAGCAGCTTCCAGTGCTCCTTGGATTAATCATCCGTGTTCGAGGAATTTGGCATTGGAGTATAACGTCTCAAAATAATCTGAGATCTGCTTATCGTTTATAGAACAAAAGAGTCAGACGGGGAATTTAATGTCCAGCCGGCGTATTGTCATGATAGCTCAGCGGTTATAGCAACCGGGTGAAATCCATAGTTCAAATCCCGGCTAAGGCACTAACTTTTTCTGTCTGGTTGTACTTTTCCAACCCTGTCCTTCACACGACTTTTGTGTAATAGCAATTAATTTAACTATTTAGTTTACTCTAATGCAGGTAAATCTGTTTTGGTTTGTTTTTTTAACACTAAAGAAGTCTGTTAATGCAGTTCAACTAGTAGTTAAAGGAACATAATTACTAAATGTCGTTTGCACACACAGAGCAACTTCACTACTAATCTGAATGCAATGAACTTAATCTAATGAGGTGTTAGAAACAATCCAATTGCCCTGTGTTTAACTGATTGGAAACGTGCATTTTCTAATCGACAAACGCGCAAGCAGACACGAGCCGCAACGTTACCCTTTATACTGATTGACAACTTTAGGGAGAGATTTTAATAGAATTCTGGCAGCATAAACCGTAGCATTGTTTCCGGTCCCGGCCTTCTTATTTAAATCACATGGCAAAATATTTAGAGAAGTGTATTGATACTTATTCATTGAAACAATGGTAATAACTGCACTTCATATATACTGACCACCATCAAAGACAGAGTAAAACGGATAAATTATAAAGGAACTATGTCCAACAAAAGCAATAAAACATTACTGAATAAAAGCATAATTTTGAGACTTTCATTTTTCACTTAATATGGGAGTCAGAAAGATGGGAACCAAGAGTTGTAAAATGACTGTTAAACGTGATAACGAATTTCTAGGCTTAAGAAGATGAGTCAGTGAAATTTCACCAAATATTGTGAAAAATTCACCCACTATTTTTTTTTCATGATTAAAGAAAATTAATTTTAACTTGAAGAAAAATATCATTTTTTCCCTCTTGGCGCACTAAAACTACCATTAAAATATATAAATTAGAAGTCGTGTACTTAATGTGAGCGCCCAAATTTAAACTCAGTTTTCACGCAAACATTTTTCCATGCTCAAAGTGTTTCATAGGACGCAAATGTGTACTAATTTGTTTGAAACTTCTTATACTTCTTCTCAAAGGTGCGATAAAGAAAATGATCATATACTTTTTTGAACTTATTCTCAATTTTGAGAAACAAATAATTAAACTTTGAAAATCAACACTTTGGGACAGCATGATACTTTATATATTTTATACAATAATTAATAACTATGTAAAGCAGAATATTTATAAACGGCAAAATAACACTAATTATAATAATTAATATAAATACTTAGTTACCTCTTAGAGCAGCTGACGACTTATTAATAATTCTAGTTTATGTATTAGGAACCTAAAATAGTTTATTATTCACTTAGTGACCGAGGAAACCCACGAGAAGAAATCGGTATGAATTTGGAACACAAATGTTACAATTTATTCCTATCGATGGAAAGTGATCTCGGAATCATTTTGCTGGTGGTTGGTACAGTTGTGCAGCACATAAGTGCATCATGTTAATTATTAAACCCTAACACCCTTAAACCACTTCAATTTTAAAATCTTTTAAGTGTACTGAGCACACGGCAAAAAACACCTTTGCTCTTCACCTACCGATGCGTGAGAGGTTTCAATTAGCGACAGCACACCAGCGCCAGCGGTGAGTCTAAGTAATATAATTCCAAGGTCTTTGTATACAATACACTTAATTGCTTAGTTTATCCTCCTCGTAAATGGGACTTACATCCACCAGGACTTACAGTCCAGCGCCTGGCGTCAGGACGTCTGTTAAGGAGCAAAGGCCCTGGATCAGAGAAACCAGGACGGGGGATCAATCTGGTACGAAAGTGAGGAAGTGGATGATATATGTATATATTTTTTGGTAGTGTTTAACGCCCAATTTTACTACTTGAGCCACCGCAGGCGATGACACTGAATATAATGGAATGAAGATGGAATACGATGGCGGGGGAAACCGGAGAACCCGGAGAAAACCCGTCCCTGCGCCACTTTGTCCACTAAAATCCCACATGCGATTCCCGGTTTGATGAGAGATGAACGGCCATATCACTTAACCACGGTGTCGTTCATATAATTGTACACTTTTTTGTTTTTGTATGGAATACCTTCATTACTAACCACCAGCCCACACCAAAACAGACAACCATTCTATGTTACTCGAGTCTGAGATAGCAGACATTTAAACTTTTAGGATTCCATTCTCTCTAAGACGATTAACAATTATTGCTTGAAACATTGTCTTGCCGAGGCACCGGCTTTTGTCTATTTATTTACTAGAAAGTAAGAAGCTTATTTCAGAAGTACGGAAGAAGAAAGTTCTTGTGTTCTCTATCGTGATGCTGGTATTCAAGGGGATAGAGAAAGCTATTAAATTCTGCTGCAATGAAAGGTAAACTTAAGTGATTACAAATGTTTCATCAAAATTTAATACAGGAAGCGACTGTATTAAAAAGCCTCTTAAATATTTCTAATTGTAGGGACAGCTCCTCATGATAGGAATATTCCTCCCCCCCCCCTCTTTCTCTTACAAAAGCAGGAAGCTTGCAATGGATTTCAGAAATTCATATAAAATGCAGAATTCTTCAAAATACGTTAAGAGAGTTCTCAACTGAAGTTTTGACACACTTATTTTAATAAAGAATTCTGTTTCTAAACACAAATCCCGAGGTGTTTTTTTTAATGTTGTTTAAGGCCTGTTTTTACTATATTGGTACAGCGGGCGATGACACTGGTATTACATGGAATGAAGATGGAGCACCGGTGGAATACGATGGCGGGGGAAACCGGAGAACCCGGAGAAAATCCGCCCCTGCGCCTCTTTGTCTACCACAAATCTCACATGCGATCGCTTGGGATCGAATTCGGGCCATTCGAGGTGTTTTCAATTCATAGTTTATTAATATTTGGCATCTTTACCGAGCGAGGTGGCACCGACATAACGCTGGCGACTTGCATTCGGGAGGTCCCGGATTTGATTCCCGGTGACCACACACTCTAACCTATGATTTTTACTGGGGTCTCCCTGGATCGTCAGGGGAAAGTTAGAGGGGGTTCTCTCATCCCCCGATTTTCTACCTCACCATATCTTATCTTTAACAATTTATTTCATCTTCCGCTTCGTTTGGACCGTTTCAGGGTTGGAAGTGTCGATGGCTGCGTTTCGTCAGGAAAAAGGATGCTCTCTGTAGAACACTCTCCGTCCCTCAATCAGGAATATACGGATATCCCTCTCAGGGTAAGGGTGGTCTTGGACCCTATTGGGTTGGGCGGGGGTGTCCGGTCTACTGCCCGACAGCCGGGACATCTCCATATGTAAACTCTCGGGACACTTTCATTGCTGTACCGTCACTCCGCGTGTCTCTTCACACCAGATTTCTCCTTAACGGGATGCCCAATTTAGAGGCATAGGTACAGCATTTTTCAGAACATGATAACCATTGGCGTGACTCTGAAATTTGCGTTTAGGTTTTTGCGTTTGGAAACCTACCCTCACAGTTTCCAAGTCTCCACTTATTCGTCCCTTAACTGAGGCGCGAATCTCGACTTACAAGTAGAATCTTCGAGTCTCCAGGAAACAGATTTTACTATGTTGTCTCCCACTCCTAGTACTTGCTCGTCTTTTGTTTGCCAATGGTTACTGCCCAGCGTTAGGGGGGAGCCGTCCCGTTTGTAGGCCATCATGTTTTGCAGACAACTATACAACAGGGTTCTTACGGACACCCGACCCATGCGACTGTGTGACGCAATTGATCTTTTACTATGTACTTAACAAATACCACTACCACTACCTCTACTAGTACCACCATAGGGTCCTTAAATTTTAAGGTAACCTCTCCACTGGGAGAGGGAACCGAGAGTCGCCGGAAAATGGTGCCGGCTAAAACGAACTAAAACCCTTTCCTTAAGGTAAATGCCAGAAATGTTTACCTTCTACTCGAAAACTAGCAGCACATCTTGCAAAAATGTCCTCGCTCACTTGCCTAAGCTTAGCAGCACTATACTTCTACTGCAGGATGATCAACACAAAGCGGAACAGGTTTCGAGGTTCTCAGCCGTCCGGCGGTGAAGCGCACGACTTCGGTGTGAGTTGTCGCGAAACCTTTCCTGTTCTACGCTAATCGCCTTGTATACTATCTGTTCAGGCTCTTAACTAACTTATTTCCAAGAAGTAAAACTTTGCTTACCCATTCCACTCCACTCCTCCAGTACAAAGTCATTAGTGATTACAATAGAACCAGGCGTTTTGCAGGTTTCCTAGACAGAATTGCAGTATTTCAAGATATACTAGTTGCATATTAGTTCTGTATTTCTAATTACGCAGGTAAAAGATTTTTCTCTTTATATTTTGTTCAGAGCCTATACAGATTACTGCTTTATATTTAGTATACATTGCGTAACAAAACTATAGAACAATTTTTCAAGGCACATTCATCGCATGTAGAAGAAAAAGAAAATATTATATGTGGACATAGGTACAGAAACATTTTCTTTCCATATTAGAATTAACTTTATACAACTCTTCATATGTCATTAATAAAGGGACAAAAATACAGGAAGATAACATAGGTAGCAACTTACAACTTGTAAGTTTTTCTAACGTGAAATGTTCAAAGTGCCCTGCGTTAGCAGTTTTTGTATAGATTAACGTCCGCTTTTACTACGGCACCGCAGGTGATGACATTCATGACACGTGGAATGAAGATGGAGCCCCAGTGGAATGCGATGGGGGGACCAGAGAACCCGTAGAAAACCCGCTCCTGCGACAATTTGTCCACCAAAAATCCCACATGCCGTTACCTGGGGTAGAACTCGGGCCGTCTTGGTGAGAGGCGAGTGGTCTAAACACTCGGCCACGGCGCGACTAGCATTATCAATGATACGGGCTTCTCGCTCCTTCTAGACGAACGACCTTTAGCGAAGATACAGTGAACTAGTCCACTCTTAATAAACAGGTCAGCAAACAGTTTATGCTACAACAACAAATAGCTCTGCTTTCTTATGATTACGTTTTAAGAATACACAGTAAAGGTGAGTGATTCGCATATAATCTCTCGTTCAAAAATTATATTCGTCAAGAAGTGGTGCGCGACCTATACATGTAGCACCCCGCCGCCGCATGGAATCCCGCATGCGCTGATGCATCCCTGGAGAATTAATTGCTTTTCGTTTCGCAGTCTTCCGCAATACAAGCACAAATAATTTCTGTACCCTGTTCCGGGGTTCGATATACAAAGGCCCTAAAATGTCCCCACAATGCAGCAATAATCACTGAGAAGGATCATTTTTGTAAGAATGAGTTTCATGTGTTATAACGATACTTTCTGCTCTAGTGTGATTCCCATGATTAACGGATTATCTGCGCAGAAAACATGTTATCACATGGGAAAAAATCTTGTATGTGTTCTATTCACATAACTTTATAATATGTACAAACTATTCTTACAACAGATTATTCTTTTATGTGCATCGTGCTAACCTAAATAAATATTAGCAGACATTTTCCTATTATTTACTTTCTGGTAAGTAGAAGGAAAATAAACGAATACACTAGGTTTAAGCGATAGTCAAATCTTTCATAAGCCCGTCGCTATGTGAAGTAATTTGCACGGCTAGGAGTAAAACAAATATGAAACAAAAGATGGCTTCCTGTTTGACAAAAGTGTAAGCAGTTTAAAATTAAAACTAATAAAAAGTAATATTTAGGACAAAGTTAACTGTACAAAAAGAATATAAAGGCATAAGTTGTGTGTTTCAACGAGATCTACATTTTTGAGCAGTAAGTTTCTGTCTATATTTTACGGTTTAACAGTTATACAAAACTTATCCAGAATGGACAGGCTCTTGGAGACTATTCCCAGAAAATCCAACTTATTTTCATGACTAACGAAATGTATAACTTAACATATAGTTAGTTATATTTCAATAAAGATCGTTATGGATATTTTTGAGAAAATACAAATATTATGGTGGGGGATTTTCCAGAAAATCCTCGTATCGGATCCTTCAAAGATACTTAACGTAAATACTAAATTTGGTATCTAACCGACTTTTCGTTTTTGAGTTATGCTGTCCAGAGACACAAACACATACTTTTTTATGCTCAGAGGCCTCAAAACATGTATTTCCGGTGACATCCCTGTATCGAATTTTTGGGTGGAATACAAAATTCCTTCTCTACCTACTATGTATATTATATTTACGTGTTAAAGAGGGTAACATTCCGAAACCATGTAAATATAAGATAGTTCTTCTTTTAGGTATGTGGTAAGTGTTCTGAAACTTGGTACTACCTTATTGTTTGTCTCCTGTAAATAGTTCGTTCGTAACACTGAAAGTACATGGGTATTTGCGTAAGAAGCGGTGACGCTAAGCAGTAGAGATTCTACAGAAGCTAATTCCACGCTGCACCTAGAGCAGTTAGAGAGTGGTTTTAGCTAAGAAGGGGTGACGTTAGGCACTACAGTTGCAACTTAACCCAATTCCAGCGTGTGTGTCTAGAGTGCGCATGTAGCGAACATAATGAGAATGTAAATAGGGATACAGTGCAGCAGGTATTAGGTGCAATGATTGCTCCTAAGGAATTCCCCTCTTCCGAGTAATTACACTTTCAGCTGTCAGAGTTAATGGCAGAGAGGTGACCACCACAGTGTCCCTCCTAACACGGCTCTCATGGGATGCAGGCCTACGTAGCAGTACGTCCTCATCTCAACACTTCAGACACATCCAGAAATTAGCTTTAGCTCGTAATGCAAAATAAGGGAATTTCACCTCTGGGCCTCGAATTTAAAAAGTCACGAGCTCGGTTCTCGGTTAGCGTGAGCGACCCGAATCATTTTTTCCCTGAAGCTTTCCTTTATCCGGAGAAGACGAATGTCTGTGGTAAGTTTACACTTTGTGCTCCCTTAACTGATTTGTTATCATTTCACCAATTTCATTCATTTATCGCCCTATGTGGCCTAATAGGTTAAAGATTAGTAAATTGTAATAGAAAAGAAATAAATAGATGTTTAACCAGGGAGCTACTCGCTATCCAGTATCATTTCTGAGGTATTCTATAGATTACTAAAACAATAGCTCTAGTTATTGTTATTATGATTATTACTATTATTATTACTGTTATTTTGTAGCTTTCTTTGTAAAGTTGTGTTCAATGGTATGAATTAATTAATGATATTTACTCTAAATTTCTAAAAGTAAACAAAAATAACAGTTTTGGTTCCAAATGTAGCTGGAACTTTTAGTTTCAAGTACATCCTGCGAGTTTTTCTCTTATGGCACCCAACATAATGACCTGCATTCACTTATTTGAATTGAGTTTGTTTTACACTGTAGTGCATTTAAAATGTACCGTAGAATGTAATTTATTCCGAATCTTGTGTAAAGTTCCAGCAGAAGCTTAGAAAAAACTCAGTTAAAAATTGGCACATGGTTTTTGCTACACTTTTAAATTGACCAAAATATCAACAAAATAATTCATCCAGTAAGGATAAAGTGTTATGAAAACTACGTTTCACGGTTTAAATATTTTCTGAAACAATCAGAAGTATGACAAAAATTGTATATCCCATTGTTTCTGTATTAGCAATAACATGACACTGTTTCTAGTCTCTTTTTTTTCAAATTTAAATTTCTGAATCGTGCGAATCACTGATTAATTAGCATAATATAAGTAAAACACGATTTTTTTAATGTTTAAGATACTTGTATGAAATTTAAAACACACTTATTATTATAATCATACAGCAGCGTGTGACAACCTTTTGAAAATGTTAGGATTAGTCCTTTAAATACAAAACTGGATATTTAAGCTCGGCATTTTCAATATAATCCCCCGCCGGAAACTTTCTTTACATGGAGCACTTTTCAAAAATGTTGAGTTTTTTTTAAAAAAATGATCCAAAGACTTTTATTAAAATAACATACTTTTAAGACGTTTTTATGACAAATGAAATGTATATATTCTCCATTTTTGGAATTTCCTCTGAACTCTTCTTCATTCTGAAAAACCTTTGCATAACTGGAAACCGTAGGAGATAGACAAAATCTTCCTACACAAAAAATATAGATCTCGTTAAAGCTCAGAATTACTATCAAATACATTTGTTGTAGAATTAATAATTTCGGATATATTGGAGTAAATTTGCCAATCCATAAAAACATGTCTTAAACGGGCGGTCTTCATTCTATATTTCTTTGTTTACTCCTGGCCTTGCAAAGAGAACTCAATTTCAAATTTATCACTTAGCGGCCAGATTTCAAAAGATTTTACCATCGCTGTAGCCAAATGTATTTCCATATTTCCTTTTTACGTACAAAATCATAAACAATGAGATCATTTCTGCTGATGTTTATCGAAATTAGCAGTAAGAGAATATAAGAATAAGCTTTTCCTAAGAATAAATTGTTGCAAAATCGGTATAGAGCGTCATATGATTGAAAAACATCAAATTTTTAGAAATATATTTAAAGTATAGCATTTTCTACCATATGAAACATATATCAAATTAAAGAGGAGGTTCCAATTATTAAGACAGAACATTCAAAAGAAACTTAAATGTTTGTAAATGTTCTGCATTCAGTCCCCTCTTAAATTTCCATAAAGTTCACAACCATGATGTTTCACTGCAGTGGAGAATGATCCTTCAATCGGATTTAAATAACAAGAGTACACAGGCAGCCCAAAAAGATCCCAAGCGACCGCATGTGCGATTTGTGGTAGACAAAGCGGGACAGGGGTAGGTTTTCTCCGGGTTCTCCAGTTTCCCCCGTCATCGCATTCCACCGGTGCTCCATCTTCATCCCATGCATTACCAGTGTCATCACCTGCGGTACCACAAGTAGTAAACACAACAACAACAACAAAAACTTCTGGGGTTTCTAAACGTTTGAAACTATAACTATCGTTCACTATGCCATTGATGATTTTTGTAACCAATGAGAAAAACTCTTAACGGTTCAAAGAAGAAGGTATAAAACATTTCCAAACAACTTGGTTGCGTGTTTCTGATGTGAATCTCACCAAGAGTAGTTCTGCAGATATTCCTTTAATGAAACTGTTTTTTATATTTCTATCTCGGACCTAGTAGGTAAACAAAGTATTGCCTTCCACTCAAATTCGATACAGATATTTCGTAGAAAATAATAGTTTTTGATGCCGCTCTTAATAAAAAAACGGCATTGTTGGAAACAGGCCCCTGCGTGTGTGCGTGTTTGTGGGGTGGAGTCCATATATATGTAAACAGCCTAATTAAACAACAAAATTTCTCAAAAACTTTAATCTCGGTACTAAAGTTTATATACACATCATTTTTAAGAAAATCTCCAATACCGTATATTTTAGCGAGAAAAGTTCTAACCGTTCTATATTTATTATATTCTTAACAAAAATTGGTATTATCTCTATAATATATGGTAAGAAAATAAAATAAGGAGCTGAAATAGTGTTCAATTTACCTGAAACGCTTTTTGAAGTTCTCTATTTTCTCAAAATGACCTTACGATTTTCATTAAAATACCATATGCATAAAAAGTATATATCACAAACAATGTGCATCTTGTTTTTTCTGAGAATAGCCTGTGAAGCCCTCTTAATTCGAAAATACATATTTATACAGTGAATAAATTGTAAATCTTAAGAAATGGACCAGTACATAGCACTCAAAAATTACAGATCCCTTCAACCACTATTAATGTGCCAACAACCATTTCTAGATTTAATTTAACTGATTTAACTGTTTAATTCAATACCTTTTGCCATGTATTTAAAGTGCTGTCGGCATTCAGGTGTTTCTCGCGTTTTAATGAATAGAATCTCGGTATAGAATTTTTGGATGGAATGCAATACCTTGTGCAACTAATATGTGCATGTAGAGAAAGGAAAAAAGAGCGAAATAAATTTAACTTGAAGTTAGCGCTAAATGGCATGGGCCATTGCTTCAAGTACAAGAGAAGCCACCTAATATATTTGACGTCTAGAAGCTCCAAAATTAAACATTAAGAGCCGGAAAGCGTTCCATTATGAGAGGTAACTTATTGCTCTGATGGAGAAAATAGAGAATTTGGTCAACAAGGCAATGATATTTAGACAAGCTGTAATAAATTATGCGGATAGAAGCACACAACATGTGTCGTCATTAATTACGCTATGTCTGTCCTAAGTCGTGAAGCGCTGAAGCAAAATGTACAATAAAACGCTTGATGAACATGGTGAAAACAAATTTGGTATGCAATAACACATGCACAGCATAAATCACAAGGCAATACCGCAACCTCCCCCTTCACACGTGAAGCATCACAAATGGTTTCCACCAAAACTGTCCTCCCATATCGAGCAACCCCTTTCGTGTTCATACACCCTCAGAATTCCTGAATCTTTCCCAGTAGTGTTAATTTACCAACCCCGGCAATTGATCCATTTCCGGTGTCTGAAAGAAAGAAAGAAATGAAAAAAAAAGAAAAAAGGAAAGCAAATGTTCGTTCATTAAATGCTCTCTTGATTAATGGTCCTACTGGGATATGTAAAAGCCGCGAGAATCTCTCGCATAGTGCTATATATAACTGTTAACTTAGTTAAAACGTTTATTGTACGTAATTACAGCTCCCGTTTTCATTTAATGAAAGCTATGATTTATATAATCAGCTAAGCAACCAAAACCAATGAAGTACTGCCCATAAAACATGAGGGTAGTTTAAAGGATAAAGAACCCTTTGGTTCGTGTGCCTATACGTCTAAAATTATTTTCTCACCCTTAATAATGATAGCAATTTAGAGTTTTGAATGTAATTAGAACTAGCATCTATGAGCTAATTCATATATTTACTTTCTCTACCAACATGTAGTAGGTAGAAAAGGCATTGTATTCCATCCAAAAATTCTATACCAAAATTTCACTGGAAATACATGATTTAAGGTTCCCTGAATAAAAAGAATACATTTTTATAAAAAGGTCTATTTGTGTTTGTGTCTATGGGCAGCATAACTAGGAAAGTAAAAGTCGGTTACGTACCCAACTGCTCCAAGGATGCGACAAAAAGATTTTCAAGGAAAACTTCCGTTTACATGGAAGATGTTTATTTATTTTCAAAAACGGCTCTAACGGTTTTGATCATAATACCGTATATGTATGAATTTGAAAATTTCCACTGGCTGGTCCCCATGGCCGCCCTTGTTAGTGTCTAGCTTTGGTACTTCGTGACGTAGGGGATCGCGGGTTTAAGGGTACTTGGGCATGGGTACTTGTGGGTGTTTCTGTGTGTCTGTGTGTTCTATCTCAGTCATTCTCAATTAGGACATGCCTGAAGGAATATGTAAGCAAATTAATAAAATAAAAATCTCCCCTGATCGCGTAATCAACTCGTTGCAGGGAAAGCTTCGTGGTGGGGTTGCCACTGTACTGTTTCCAAGGTTACAGGTTTCTCTCCCTTACAGGAATTGTCTTAATTGGGCTAGAAGCTCCCTCTATCCATTCGTTTATCTGTTAGGTTTTCGGAAGTAGGGGCATGACTTATTTTGTGGTTGTTCTAATATATTTAATTCACAAACAAAATACACACGCTCATTAGGAAGGATTTTTGTTTTATAATTTGCTAACATTAACACATAGACAGAAACGCACTGCACAAAATACATAATCTTTAAAACACGTAATTTATTTCCAATAACTATTATGTGAATTCAGTCATCCGTTATTATTAGTTTGAAATTTCATTATTTTCTCATTTTTTAAAGTGGTGCCATTATTCAGCTTTTTTTTTTTTTCTTCTCGCGATGTCATACAAAAGATTAAGGAATTTGAAAGCCAGCACACAGCCACTCGCTTTTAAACATCTGAATATCGATTTGGCTCCTCCATCCCACCTCCTGTACTTATAATGAAATCAGTAGTGAAGCTATTACTTTCTCTACGCGTACTTGTATGTAAATTCGATACTGAGATTTCACCGGAAATACATGTTTTGAGACCCACTGAATAAAAAAAATTCTAGAAAAATGTCCCTGTGTGTGGGGGGGGGCAGCATAGCTCTAAAACGAAAACTCCGTTAAAACCACACTTGTTATTTAGGTCCGGTATCTTCCAAGGATGCGACACGAAGATTTTCAAGAATATCCTCCACCCCCAATCACCCTTTACATGTAAAAAAATTCGAAAATTTTGATTTTCTAAAAAATGGTTCTAATGATTTTGATTAATATCTCTTATATTTAAGATATTTACCTGCCAAACAAGATGTATATCTTGAATTTTCTGGGAATAGCCTCTAAAGACATCTTTATTCTGGATGATTTTTATTGAATTTTGCATAACTAGTAAATCATAAGAGATAGAGAAAAACTTCCTGCACAAAAACGTTAATCACGATAAAACACACAATTTATGTCATATACATTTTTTTGCGTGGAGTTGATCGTTTTTGAGATGTTCCTTGTTATTGGTTTCAGCTTTGAAAAACTTATACTTTTCTCATACGGGAATTTGTCAACTCCTGTACATACAAACAAAGGAACATCAGTCACATAGCAACCAGCTTTTGACTATCACTTTAACCTACGGTACTCCCTTACTTCGCTTCTACTTACAAGAATGTGAGTAGTAAGATTATTTCTGCTAGTTTTTCTCAATTAACATTAGGTAAATTGAAGCATAGGCTTTTTAACAATAATTTCTTGCAGAGATGTAGAGAAAGTTAAGTGAATGGAACACATCAGATTTTTTAAATGGTTTTTTCCGATTCAAATGAAATAGAAAGAATGGGAATACACATTTCCGCAAGACAATGCGAGTCACTTGGAGAACATAACGTCGTACCAACATGTCACCATGGTAGCTCAGTGGATTAGATCAGCAACACGAAAAGCCGAAGATTGAGGTTCGAAACCCAGTTACGGCATTGGATTTTTCAGTCTGAGTTTACCATTCCAATTGTACCGTATGCATGCCGTATAAAAGAAATACAAATCTACAATACCGTTCCCCGGTACCAAATTTCATAATCGGGACATGCATTCCAAATTCTTTTAGTTTCTTTTTTCAATTTTAAAAATTACATTTGATTACATTTGTAATTTTACATATATTTAAAACCATAACTACACTGAACCGGTTTATACATTACAATCACTTACCACTTCAAATATTTACAATTATGGCTTTTTATTTAACACATTCCTTCTAATTGATATTAATTTATTTACATTTATATAGTTTTACAGAATTACATGGTTGGTAGTCAAGACAATTACCAATTTATCACTGTCATAATATTGCTTAACTCTGAACCCGGAGCTTAAGAGTACTTAAGACATCGTATCTAGCCATTGGGCTATGTTATCTCACAATGAATTGTCGAACGCATTGAGGTTTACCGAAAAGAAATGTGATTCAGTAGGGTAACTTGAGATTTTGCTGGCATGTCATCATAATACCTCTATTCGACAGAAAAGTTTTAATTTGTAACGCTTGATTTTAGCCCTGTCTTCCGCCCAACGATCAGTTGCCTGGTTCTATGCTAGCGCTGATAAATTTGCCCGCTCCGTGGCTACAGACATCTGCGCACTACAGTTAACTGAACGCCCAAGGTTTAATGTACTAAGAGAAAATTGCCCTCATGTTGCGCTACATTTTTATTTTCTCTATATGTATTCTGCATATAGCAGATAGAGAAGGTATTGCATACCACCCAAAAATTCAATGTCGAGATTTCACCGGAAATATATTTTCTGAAGTTCTCGGAATCAAAAAATGAGAAAAAGCTCCGTGTGTGTATGTGTGTCTGTGGAGAGTAGAGCCCCAAAAGAGAAACTACCGTTAAATACTATATTTGGTGTTTAAGTTTGCCATCTTCAAAGGATGCGATAGGAAGATTTTCAAGAAAATACATTCCACCCGAACAAGTCTTTAGATGGAAAATGTTTTGAAAATGTTCTTTTTCTCAAAAATGAGTAACGGTTGTGATTAAATCCCGTATATTAAAGATATTTACATGAGATATAAAAGGAATATCTCAAATATTTTGGGAATAGTCTCTGAATAAGTCGCTATGGATGAATTTTGCATAACTGGTAGACCTTAAGGAGACAAAAACCTACTACACAAAAATTAGGTCTCGCTAAATCACACAGTTTATCCCATAAAAACATTTCCGAGATATTCCTTATTTTTTTGTTTAAATTTTAAGCTGCCTAAACTTTTCTCAAACGGTAGGTCATCTTTCGTTTCAGTGTTCTCTTGTTTTACTCTGGCCGTGCAAAACGAATTGAATTACAATTGTTTCGCATAGCGACCGCTTTTTAAAAGGCTTGAAGGAACTAATACAACAAACTCTGCTAATGTTTATCTCGATGTAGGCGGCGCCGTGGTTGAGTGGTTGGACCGCTCGCCTCCCATTTAAGCGGCCCGGGTTCACACTCATTCCACCAATCACCTTCGTCACCTTTCCAATCATCCTCGCTTGCATTTCACAGCATCCACTTCATGTTCATGTCTGATTACGGGCCGATCCCTCGAAACAGGTTCTTCATCAATGGTTTCGCACCGTTGGCTCCCCGACAGGCTTCTGACCCCTTGACATTGGCTTGTAAGTCCTATGGGGGTGTCAGTCCTACAATTACGGGGAGGGTAAGCTGATTACGAAACGAAACCACAAAGTATATAAAGTCACCTGAATGGAACACTTTAGATTTTTGGAGCGGTGATGGGAGTCTCCCAGAGTAAAACAAACAAATGAACAGATAAGAATTGCATATTTTTGTACAGTTTCTTTTTTAAACCTGACATATAAAAAGAATTATGGAGTGAACCATTTTAATTTCTAAATATTTTTTTTTTTTTTTTTTTGTTACACTTGTGCCTATGAGAGAAAAAGACAAGACACGAGAATATGTATTTTCGATCTACTTTCTTTAAAACCTCCAGCTCTATCAATGTAACACTGACCCTCTGTTAATATTGTGGTGGGATCTACAGTTATTGGGGCTATATCTGGGGTTTGGAACCCTGCTTCACAAACAATGTGTTTCAAGTATATTAGAACCTTGGAGCTCTTGGATTTGCACCATGCGCTGGGCATCCTGGCCGTTTCCTTTTCTACCGAATGCTTCTAATGAGGTTTGGTTTTAATTGATTTGGCTGCGGTCCAACTCATATTGCCTGCCACCACTCTGCTTCTGCTTCGTATTTTCCGGTGTTCCAAAGGATTGCCTGGCCAACGGTCGCATTTGTAGTTGCTCTGCAAATACGAGCTCAAATTTTCCCGGCAGCAAATGAAGAAACCTGGGCAAGAGGAAAGTAAAGGAGTGGAATTAAATATCTGGAGAGCTGTCAGAAACACAGCAAACTCGTCTGCAGCGTAAGAAACTCATGGGATTTACAGGCTTTCCATAATATTTAAGAGATAACTAAAGTGCAAAAATTATCAAATATTTCCTTTTCTAGTGTCATACATTAGAGGTTCCCTTTAATTTCATATGTATATTACATTTTAAATATATTTTCACCATATCCAACACGTATGTACAATGTACTAGTATATAAAGCAGGTATTGCACTCCACCAATAAATGTTATCGCGAGATTTCACCAGAAATACATGCTTTGAGATCCCCCGACTCTAAAAAGGGTAATTTTAGAAAAATGTCCGAGAGAGTGTGTGAGTGTATGTGTCTGTGGACAGCATAGATCAAAAATGAAAAGTCGGTTAAATATCAAACTTGGTATTTAAGTTTGGTGTCTTCCAGGGATATGACACAAGATTTTCGGGAAAATACTGCCACCCCCGGCTAACCATTACACAGAACAGTTTTCGAAAATTGTGATTTTCTAAAAATGGTCTAATGATTTTAATTAAACTACCATATGTTTAAGATATTTTTATGACAAATGTATATTTTGAATTTTCTTGGAGTAGCTTCTGAAGACCTCTTCATTCTGGATGACTTTTGTTGTACTGGTAAACCGTAAGCGATAAACAGAAACTATACAAAAAAATGTAGATCTCGTTAAAACGAACACTCTATGTAATACACAGCTATTTTTTGTATAATTGTATAATTAGGCGTTTTCGAAATATTCCTTGTTATTGGTGTCAGCTTTTAGCTATGTACTTAAATTTTCTCTAGGGTACTCAACTTTCCTTTCATCTCTCTTGATTTACTGCCGAGAATGCAAAAGAGAACTGAAATTCAATTGTTGCCATCGCGCTAGATTTTAAAAGAATAGACTAAAGCTTTAGCCTGCGCATTTCCTATTTCCCTTCTACTTACAAGGAAACAATAATAAGACCGTTTGTACTAATGTTTATCCAAATTAGCATAACTTATATAAAAACATACGTTTGTTTATGAAACAGCTAGAAAAAGTCAAGTGAATAGAACACATTAAATATTTACAAATGACACCGCACCTGCTATTATGTATTGTTAATTTTTAACATCTCAAAAAATGCATATATATTGCCCTCATATTACTCTCTCTACTGATAATTGAGACAAAAGTTTGTAGAAAGTACGTTATTGGACATTTTCTTGTAGGTACAACGGAGTTAGAGGAATAGACCTTAAACTATAATAAAACCTTTTAGGAACGAGTCGCTGTGTAATGGCTTTGTAAAATTCCATTCACTTTTTATGAGTAAGGGAGGGAGGAACAATAACGACTTCCAATTTTAAAAATGTACAACTATTTTAACCGCAAACCGACAACAAAGATTATAAGAGTAACGATTAACTGCAAAAAGAAAAAAAAATCTTATTCTCAAATAAGTAAACCTTCTAATAGATCAAATTTGCTACCCCAATTTATTAACTTGCTTATAAATCATTCTTTTTATGCTGGTTGATTAACTTCCAGACTCATTTCCTGACAGAATCTACCTAGTTTTGCTTTCTATAGTAGGGAAAATGTTGTGTTCTACCCATAAATCTGATACCAAGGTCTTGCTGTAAGTACACATTTTAACACCCCCAAACCCAAAAATATACTTTCTCACAAAAAGATCTATGTGGCCCTCTCTATATGTCTGTGAACAGAACAGTTCAAAAACGGAAAGTCAGCTAAATAACAAACATGACATTTAACGTCACCATCTTTCAAGGTTACAGGAAAAATATTTCCAAAGAAATTCTATAAAACCAAAATGTCCTTTACATGGAAAGTTTTTTTATGTTGCAGGAATTTCTCTTAGGAGCTAGTTATACTGCTAACGTGATTAAAATGATTGCATCTTAGAAAAACAAATACAGCTTGAATTTTCCGCAAACAGACTCCATTCTGAATTACCTTTATACAACAGTTAATCGGTGAAGGGCATAAAAATATTTTACTAAGCAAAACGTAAAACTTGCTAAACCACCCAGGATTTTCAAATAAATAATTTACAATATATTCTTTATTATTAGTCTGAATGCTTTAAAGCGTGTACTGGATTCAAATTATAGGTCGCTACTCGATTAATATCATAGTCATACAAAGAAAATGGAAATTTATTCTTCATCTAACGATCAGGCTTTCAAAAATATGAAATTGCGTTTACTTATAAACGTTTGCATAAACGTAAATTATTGCATATATTAAAAGAAGTAAAACAAAAAATAAAAGTTTTTATGTGTAGTTTGTTTGCAGAAGAATGAGCACAGAAGCTCGTGTGAATGCAACATATTAAACTACATATATGCTACATATATGTTATGTTTAAATAGTAATCTAGAAATTTCGTGATTATTTATTACTGGCCTATGTGTCATTATTCATTTAGATTATACCGGAAATATGTTTCCTTGCTTATTCAAATAAACGATCAGTCTTGTAGTTGCCTGAAAACTTATTTGTATGTAATAGATGAAAGAGATATATCAATAATTTTTCGATAACCAAAAATCAAGTAACAAAGATGATATTATTTATTACAAAATAGGGAAATCTATAAGAAAAAAATCTACACTAGGCAATTCTTTCTCGGTCGCCGAACAAAGTTGCGCCAGTTGACGCTTCGTACCTGACTTTGATTTAGATTAGAGAATAGGCGTGACCAAGAATGCCAAGTACCACACTCCATGCATTCCCACCATTATGTGTTTGGAGTGATTTATCTGCCTACATAGTCTTGATCAATGATAGGTATTTCCGGCATTAATCTGTCCTCAATGCTTCACCACAATGGACAACACACTGTCTTTGGAATGTTGTTCATTCGTTAGAAACAAACCATGTTTGACAACATAAAAACTGTTAAGGCAAACACAGAATATGGGGAAACAGATGCCCACCAACAGATGAAACACCGATCAAGAGCGTGTCAGTCAAAATGGAGACACTTGCATCTCGAGCAAGGAAATGTCTTTCCCGAAAATTCTCACAGAAAAAAAGAAAAGAACGCTAGGAAGGAAGGGTTGAGAGCAAGTAAAACAGAACTAAAAGAGAGAGCTATCCATCATTGTCACCTGACTCATCTTGCTTTTACTTGTACAGTCCAGGAAAAGTGTAGCAACTGTAGAGGGGAAAGCAGAGCTGCTGAAGCAGACTATTCACTTTTGTCGGCTCATCAATACACAGAAGCAACTTCAAGAGCTTAACTCGTGATCGACTGTAAGGAATGAGGAAACGGAAACAATTGATTTTAATTTCCTTATTGATCTTTTATTATTCTACAGCATGTTCCAATACAAAAATATACTCTGTGTTATCATGATAAACATGATTTCGAGAGTGACACCATTTGTTCATTCTACCTACTACGTACACTTTCGTACATAAAATTTAGCTGATTCTCCTAGATCAGCCCTGGGGAGATGATAAACTGAGGGATAGTGTGACGTCTCCGCATTCCACATGGAATTGTTATCAAGCATCTTGCTCGTCTTGTAAACTACATCAGTGGCGGAAACTGGCAATTTGAAACTCAAGTGGCCGAGTACCAAAATATGTCTTGCAGTGTTAGTTTCTGAAATGAAGCTTTGCAAACCTTTTTTTTCGGGCGTTTAGTAGAGCGGCGACTCATTTTTTCCAACACAAATTTTATAAATTTCAGGCTTAACGGTAGACAACAGACAGACATTCGTAGTATACGCAAAAAATTAGGAAACTAGATGCCAGAATCTGTGTGTGTGTGTATGTATGTGTGTATGTATGTGTGTATGTGTGTATGTGTGTATGTATGTATGTATGTATGTATGTATGTATGTATGTATGTATGTATGTATGTATGTATGTATGTATGTATGTATGTATGTATGTATGTGTAAGTGTATGTATGTAACCCCTTTATAACCTCTGCAGTTTCCAAGTCTTCTCCATTATTAATATTTTGAATAATGCTGCAATATCATAAGGTTAAACAAAGTAATGTATTAGATCACTTCTAGTTTTTATTATCTAATAATGTTAGACGTTATACTACTCACCCTTTCTTCTATTAAGTGCACCTTCTGTTTCATTTTACTCACCTGAAAAGGAAAAAAAAAAGGAAAGTAATTAGGAAACAAAATCGTATCAGTGTAAAGCCACAACGAAGTTTTTCTAAAAGCAAAAGGGGTAACTAAAGCCAAAAAGGGAATTTCACTTAAGTTAGGTTTTCATTAGTCAGGGTAAGGCTCATATTCTTAAGGCGATGCATCTGTGAAGTTTGAAACATCTACAGTGTGTATAATATTAGTGATATATTTACCATGTACCAAAATTGTTAACTTGCTTGGTTCTTAAAGTAATACCTTGTTACTGTCTAGGTTCATTGTTATAACAAAAATGAGCTACGCGATGCATTTTTAAAAAAATATTCGCATACAAAAATCCAGCTTTGCAGCAAATGAGTTTAAAAATAGATCTATCATGTTATATTTTTATTATAATTAATGGTGAACATTATTACTTTTCGTATTCTCCGAAAGTCTTGATTTTTCAAAATGTAATAATATATTTAGCAAATTTAAAGTATTATTTAAAAAGTATTATCATCACTTTCTTCAATGTGCTTTTGAGAGTCATTATAAAAACGTTGAAACAAATCGTACGGAACATTTTTATTATGGAAAATCATTGCAAAATGTTTTTAAAAAGAATAAGACTTAAAGTTGGGAGTGCCTATTAATAAGCATGCGCATAACCATTTATAACTTCAGTTAATTGTTAATTACAGTGCGACAAGTGTGAAAAGCAATACCTTTTCTGAAATTTTAGAACTCCAAACATATAAAACAGCAATAAAATTTAGTTTTAATAAAATATAAATGAATTTATATAAAGTAATAAAATTCAATATAAGTAGAATCATTTTAAATACCAGCGAGTATGAATAATGTACTAAAAGTATTTTTAGTGGAGACAAAGTTTTATATTTGTATAAATAAATAACATTTTATATGATATATTGTTTTAAACATATAATTTTATTGTGAAAAAATACTTTTTAAATTTTACACAATTTTTGCTGTCACAAGTCAGCTGTTTTCAGTGACATCATGGGGATAGAGGATAGAATTTAAGGCCAGCACATAGCGACACGTTCATATATATCTGACTATCAATTCGGTTTCCTTTACCCCCTTGTATCTGCAAGGAAATGTACTGTAGCTATTTTTGCTAACTCCAGTCTCAAATGACTAGCAGCAGATAAATAATACGTTTTCGTAAGAGAGAGAGAGAGAGACGTGAATGTAATACATTTTATATTGTTTTGTTACAGAGGTGTTCTTTCTTCTCAGCTTTGCTCTCGCCAATTAGTTTGAACATTTGCAGGCACATATGGACAAAACAAGACCTAATTGCTTCAATATTTCAAATATAGCAATGCTAAATATGCGATTGATAATTGTTTAAGACACAAAAAACTCAGCATTAAATTTGCACGTTATATAACAAATATTACTTGTTCTTATTTCATTATTAAGCTCATAACATATGTGAAAACACTCAATCCTGTTGTTCTATTACTCTCACCAAAAACTAGGCTGTCGTAATTTCACTGGAATGATAGGTTTAAGGTTCCCTGAAAAAAACAATTGGAAAAATAATCTATACCTACGCTTTTGCGAACGGCAAAACTCAAAAGTAAAACGGATTAGATACCAAACTAGGAGTTATAGTTCAGCTTTTCTAGTAATGTAATTAGTAGAGTTTTAAGAAGATCCCCTAAGCCAAGTTACCCTTTACATGAAATATATTTCCAAATATTTGATTCTCTAAAATGTTTACTAACAACTTTGATTCAAATTGCATATGTTTAGGATATATGCATGAGAAGTGAATGCACCTATATCTGAAGATTTTTGGGAAGAGCCTACTAAGTACTCTTCATCCAGACTGGGTTTTATTACACAGAGACGTACATCTCTTAAGGCACACAATTCATGTAAAATGAACGTTTTGTGAAGTTAACCATTTCCGGGATATTACTTTTTATTCATTTGAATGCTGAAATATTACTTTCTCAAATTGGAAATCATTATTTTACTCTTATTTTGACCATAAAGGGAGAACGGAATTTTAAAACCAGTACAAAATGTCTCGCAGTTAATATCGCTTAATTTCTTTGTGCCTGTAAGAAAATACCAGGTGGCCCAACTTCCCCGTATTTGATGTGTGCAGATATCCGTCCGTGCGTTAAAAGAGTTACAGAACTCAAAGCGGCTATTTTAAGTTAAAACCTGCCAGTAGAGACCTGGGTGAAAGTGACCTTCTTGGCCGCGCCGCGGCCGAGTTGCTTAGACCGCTCGCCTCTCACCAAGGGCCGGGTTCGATTGTAGGTGTCCACATTTGGGATTTGTGGTGGACAAAGCGGCGTAGGGGTGAGGGTTCTCTGGGTTCTCCGGTTTCTCCCGCCATCGCATTCCACCGGTGCTCCATCTTCATTTTAAGCATCATCAGTGGTCCCTATCTAGTAAAAGCGGATGTCAAACGCCATCAAAATAAAATCTGATGTTTCCATCCTACATCTCTACAGCAAATTATTGTTAAAAAGCTTATTCTTATATATACTTCATGCTACTTAAGACACAATTAGCAGAAATCGTCTTATTACTTGCTTACATGTAAGTAAAAGGACATAAGGGAGTACCATTGGCTAAAGTGATAGTCAAAAGCTGGTTGCTATCTTCTGGATACAAAATATCTTCTCACAGTCTCCGCTGATAGCGCGACCTGTAGACTTCACTGGCCGGTTTTAACTTGATATAGTTCCGTTGAGTTCTGCAACTCTTTCAACGCACCAAGGAAGTTTTCGATAGTGTTTAATGCCCGCAGGGGATGACAATGAAGATACATGCAATGAAGATGGAGCACCGGTGGAATGCGATGGACGGGCAAACCGGAGAGCCCGGAGGAAACCCGCCCCTGCCTCTTTGTCTACCAAAAATCCCACATGTGTTCGCCTGGGATCGAAAACAGTCCGACCAAGGAATATCTGCATACATCAAATACGGGGCAGTAGGGCCACCTTGTATACAATAAGGTAATTTCTTTACAGGTTTATCTAGATTATAGAAAGTACTAAAAATAAAAATAAACATTTGTAAGAGGTAAAAATGTGAGTAGAGGAGTCATGTGAGTGCAATACATAAGATTTTTAAAACTTAATCCATAATTGAAATAAGTAGGTGTTTCACAAAAATTTAGTTCATTTTCTGTAACATTCCTCTTAATTTTTTGATGAAGAAAGACTAACGCTTCATATATAATATAAGGAATGTTAATTTCCCACTTCTGCTACTTTAAGAAAAGTTTGCACTTCTAGTTTTGCAGCTTTTTATTTAGCTGCACATATACACATTGCATGTATTGATATATACACGGTGTTCAGAAATTAAGTATCTATTTCATAGAAATAGTGATGGTACCTGCAATGCTAGCTATGGTATCGGTTTATTAGTGGTTACTTTCAACATGGTCACCATCAATATCAAGTTCACATTTTTCAGCAGTGGCACGAAACACACTATGAAGCATTACCGGTTTTATGTTAGTAGCAGCTCCTGTAATGCGGCCCCTGATCTCCTGCAGAGTGGTAATGCGTCGAATTAACACACGCTCTTTGATAAATCCCCACACAAAGAAGTCCACTGGCGTGAGGACAGGGGAACGTGCTGCCCACGACATGGGGCCTACTCGTCCAATCCACCTTCCTGGGAAATGTGAATTCAGAAACGTGCGTACAGCTAAGGCATAATGACATGGTGCCCCAACTTTCTGAAAGTAAACAGTACCCAGACGACCATCGTGGGTAAGCTGTGGCAACAGAAAATGTGTGAGCATGTCTAGGTACATTGCACCAGTAATAGTTCTTTCAGCAAAGAAAATCGGTCCGTAAACCTTATCACACATGATGTCCATCCAAATATTAACCTTGGGAATGTCTTGCATGAATTCAACACGAACTCTGTAGCCTTCAAGTGACAATAGCCACCTTCTCTTCTACGGAAACACACTGTGCATTCACTCTGTAAATAATGAGCCACGTGTTTAATTTGTAGCATGCGATTAGTGCTTTGATATCAGCCAACCCATTACACCTACAATACATTAAATGTACCAGCAATAATCTACCATATACGTGGCCATTCATTTCTACTAAATAGATACTTATTTTCTGGACATCCTATATTTTAGCGCATGCTCAAGCAATTCTAAATAGAGAGGAAGAGCGGTTACCGCAGGGCAATTGCAGCGCTGAATATGCGATACCAATTCAATCTTGTGCTATCTATCAACACGTCACAACCCCTAAACTTCGGGGGATGTTAACTGTAACTTACCCTTCATTTACCGGTAACCAATGTTCGTTGCCTTGACTCAGGTGCACGAGCATACGCCGTTCATTCAGCATGTCCAGATTGGATGCTGTTTGTACCACTGGTATACCTCCAACAAAGAGATTGCTATATAACTTTAGAGTTCAGACTGTTTGAAACAGTTATTGTGTCATAACGAATCCACCGCTTATGTTAACCTATATAACAGAAGAGCAGTTTAGTCGCCACTTTCAAATTGCAATTCTCATTAGGTTATTATAATGTATCGATGGACCACAATAGTCTGAAGTTATTTCCAGTTTAGAGAAATAACAATTACGGGTTTCATGATAGTAATTTAAATGCTGTTGTTTTAAATACGCTTTTAGTTTTAATAAAGGAAAAATCCCATAAATCACATCCTAACCAAAAACGTTATTTAGATAGAATCCTCAAATGTAATTACATTATAATATTTTATTCTGAAGAGCACTAAGGGGACCGTCTCTGTAAATGCTACATTTTCCATTCAATACATTTATGCAAAATTTATGTCAAGTACAATCGACGCAATTAATAGAACTGATATAATGCGTAGTGATTTATGTTGGTAACAAAATATTAAACTACCTCCATCTCGCCTAGTTCTCACCCATTTCCTGGTAATAGAACACCACTTAATGTTTTTCTTACTCGTTTACTTCACTCCTGAGCCTAAAATTGATCTGTATTCATACGTTAATGTTTGAGTGTCAGAGTTTTGGCTTCATACCTGTACGAGACGAGCTCATAACGGTCTGGTGAGAACTGTCGTTGCGAGGCATACCTTCCAGACTATAAGATGAAGTGCTGCCGTACTCCTCCCTGTTCACCGCTCACCTAATTCTGATATTTGTTTATATGTTAATGGGCGTGTGTCGGACTTGGATTTAAAACAATAATAGATTGGCTCACCAAGAGATGCCGTAGAAAACAGCTAATAAACAGATTCTGTCGGCATAAAATACAAAAATAAATAAAAAAAAAACACTATGAAACCGAAAGCCTTGGTACGGTTCCGTGCATTCGACTGTATATGCATCATGTTATAGTTAATAACATTTCAGGTATTAAGTTTTACAATAGAAACATTTTAGAAACAGTAACTCACAATAAATTCTTTGAAAACTCTACATTTAAAATAACAATTATTACTTATTAAATATTCTTTCTTCACCCTAAGCGTTATCTTCCATATAAGGATATAAGTATTAATTCTGTAACAAATTAAAAATATCTTTGTGAAGATAAAACCAACAAGAAATTATTTTAAGTACCATATAGGCATTCTTAGATTACTTTTTTGACATTTCAAGAACCTATGCTGAATATTTTAAACAGCTTGAACGAAGACTCCATCGTATTTTTTTTGGTAGTGTTTAACGCCCGCTTTAACTACTACTGGCACCGCAGGCGGTGACACTGATGATACATGAATGATGATGGAGCACCGGTGGAATGCGATGGGGGGATGCGACACAAAGATTTTGAGAAAAATCCCCCCACCCCCAACTACCCTTTACATAGAACTTTTTTCGAAAATTTTGATTTTCTCAAAAATGGCTCTAACGATTTTGATTAAAATTTTGGATAATAAACACATTTACCTGACAAATAAAATGTATATCTTGAATTTTCTGGGAATAGCCTCTGAAGAGTAGTTTATTCTGGATGAATTTTACTAAATTTTGAATAACTATTAAACCGTAAGAGATGGACAAAAACTTACTACACAAAATATGTAGAGCACATTAAAACACACAATTTATGTTGTATACATTTTTTTCGTGGAGTTCGTCGTTTTTGTGACATTCCTTATTTTTGGTTTCTGCTATGAAAAACGTATACTTTTCTCATACAGGAACTTGTCAACTCCTATCCATATAGACAAAGGAACTTCATTGACATAGCAACCAGCTTTTGACTATCACTTTAACCTACAGTTGTCCCTTATTTCGCTTCTACTTACAAGGAAGCGAGTAATTAGACTATTTCTGCTATTTTTTTCTGATTAGCATAAAGTAAATAAAAGTATAAGCTTTTTAAGAATAATTTGTTGCAGGGATATGGAGAAAGTCATGTGAATGGTACACATCAGATTTTTTTTAATGTTTTGTTACAATTTCAGTAAAGAATTCCCACAAAGCAATGCGCAGCTAAAAATTCTGAATTCTGTATTTTATGTTGAATTAGGCTGAAAATAAACAACAGAATGCCCGCGTCTCTGCTAAGATATAGGCAGCGATCAAGCCTCTACATATTAGTTTGTATAATATTTTACTGGGATTTTTAAACTGGTCCACGCATAGCACTGCCAGTCAATTAAATGCACTGTGACGTCACAAACAAGTCTCTTCTTAGTTTTGGCTCGGAGCTAGACACACAGAAGTGTAGGGCAGGTGGGAAAAGGTGAGAAATGAAGAAGCTACTTTTAGTGAACGACTAGTGGGGTAAGGGGACGTTGTACTTTATAACTATATGGTTGGAAGTCACAGTAGCATGCCATTCACCCTACACCGCTTTTAGAACACATAACTGAATTACTGGCGGAGCCGTGGCCGAGTGCTTAGACCGTTTGCCTCCCACCTAGGCGGCCCGAGTTTGATCCCAAGCACCCGCATGTGGGTTTTGTGGTGGATGAAGCGGCGTCTGTGTGGGTTTTCTCTGGATCCTCCGGTATACCCCGCCATTCATTTTAACAATTGCTCCACCCTTTCGTACCATTCATTTCGCTTGCATTTCATACCATCCACTTCTTCACGCTTATGCCTGGCTAAGAGCCGACCATTTGTACCAGGTTCTCCATTCTGTAGTTTCGTGCCGTTGGCTCCTCCGCAGGCTTCTGACCGTTGGGCATCAGCTTGTAAGCCCTAGGGGGTGTCAGTCCTATAGGGGAGAGCAAGCAGTCTACGAAACAAAAAATACTTGAACTGCCAGATTTTAAGATTAAACATTCTTTTTTAATATATTTATTTATTCTGGTATGAGTGTAAGAAAAAATGGCATACTAACTTATTAATTGCATTCCAAATAGGCAAAATATGAACTTTCGAGTTTTAGGCCCTGGAATTCTTCTAATGCTTAAATCTTCTTCTTTTGCTATTTACCCTCCTCGTATGGAGGGAGGTTTTACATCCTCCAGGACCTACGAGCCTGCGCCTGGAATAACATGCCTGTTGAGCAGCGGACGGATTCTGGAACACAGAGGCCTGGTATGAAGACGAGGAAGAATATATATATACCGGTGCATTAGATGAAGGGAAAGTTTATTATAGAGCTGATGGTGAGATGAATGGCGGAGGAAACAGGAGAACATCCTCCCAAACGACGCTTTGTCCACCAAAAATCCTACCTGCGGTTCCCTGTGCCACCTTGGTGAGAGACCAGAGGCGTAACCACTCGGTAATTATTAATACATGAAGTAAAATTAAAGGCTTATTGCTTCTAAACTATAATTTTTTGCATAACAGCTCATATGCAGTTTGAATACAAATGTCTGCTGTTGGCCTATATTCACCTAAATGGAGCTTCTTGAATCAACAAAAAGCTAAACATGTTAAATAGAAAATGAGGCAATGAGTATTATAAACGTTTTGAAATGCAATGCTTGCACATTATACAAATAAACAGTTCACATTTTTCTTAGAAGACGTTTTTCATTTGTTTCAGATTTTCTGTTATCACCATTCATTTTTTGAGGTACCAGAATTTATTTGGTGGTGCACAACACGTAAAACATTACAAATAAATAGTAGGCCAGATAATAAAATATACTTATAGAAATCCAAGTTTCGAATTGTGCATAGTTTTCAAGGAATCTCGTCTCTCCATTAGCAGATGTTAATTTTTAAAATGCATTGAATGCAACTTAAATTTTAGCTTCTAGCTGATTGAAACTGTTTTAAATTACTTAGTTTACCTCCTCGTATGTAGAATTTGGTCTGAGTGGCTCAGTTGGGCAGGTGCTGGCTTCCTGAGCCCAAGGCCGGGAGTTCAAACTTGGCCCAGACCAAAGGTAAGTGTGCTTAAAAGTGACAGATTATATTATTTATGACAAAATATATACTGAAAATAAATATTAACAATGATATAAATATTAACAAAAAAACTAATAAAACATAAAGATAAATTGGCAGTAGGTTTACTGGCATGTAAAAGAACTGCTGCACGCCGGCGATGCTAATATGATTCTGATAATTAATATTGTTATTTAATATATAGGAAATGAATCTAGAACCCACCCAGGACTGACCTAGGGGGAGAAGCCTATCGAGGAGCTGTAGAGGTGCAGAAATCGGAACGGGGGATCGGCCCATAGACATGTTGGACTATGAGAAGGACAGTGGAATGAAATGAAGGCGAGATGACGAAATGAAAGGCCATGATGGAGCAATTGGTGGAATGAATGGCAGAAAAATACTGAAGAACTGAGAAAATCCGCCCAGTTTCCATTTGTGCACTATCAAGTCCACAAGCGGTCCCCTGGAATCGAACCCGGGTTGCTTTGGTGAGAAGCGAGCAATGGAATCGCTCGGATGTTGCACCGCAATTTTTTATAGTGTTTAACTCCGGCTTTTACTACTTATGGCACCGCAGGTGATCACACTGATGATACATGGAATAAAGATGTAACACCGGTGGAATGTGATGGAGGGGGAAACCGGAGAAAACCCGCCCCTGCGCCGCTTTGTCCACTACAAATCACCCTTGGGATGGGACCCGGACCGCCTAGGTGAGAGGCGAGTGCTCTAACCACTCAGCCACTGCGGTACCGACAGTGAAAGGTATTAAACGTATTACGTTAAAACAAAGGTTTTGGTATTACACCGAGATTGATCAAAACAATTATTATCTGAGTGTGGATCACCAGTTGATTTTCTAATGTTATTGAAAATCATTTGAGGTATTTTTTATTTTCGTTTGACATAAAAATGTAACACCTATGAACTCATTTTGAGATATTCTACCACAGGTAACAAGAAAAAGCACGTTAACTTTATATAACAAAACTGTGTAACACTTTAACCTGACTGTACATCTAGCATAGCAGCTACTGCGAAGCAAATGCAACAATTTTCCTTTGAAAAGAAACCGAGCTATTTTTACAAAATGGGAATATCAAATGTCTGTTGGATAACGAGGACTGAAATGGCGAGGACAAAGGATAAGAAAAGAAGACCTTAGATCAATAAGATAAAAGTTGCGAGGAGTGCCTGGGAAAGGACAAACGATCTTTCAATCCAGTGTCCAGGTTCCCTCACTGAAGTATTGCTAAGCATTTGCAGTTTGCCCAACGTGATTTCAAAGCAGTTTTTCCCTTTAGTGGTAGCCTAGCAACACAGTTAAGGGTATTTAAAATCCTTCTTGAAAAGGGCTCGCTATTGTTGTAACGTACAGTGGTTCCAGAAACTATTTATTTCCACTTTAGAACATTATAACACAAACTTATTTCTATAACCTCAAATGATAAAACTGGAAAGCTTAATATGCAGAAAGAACAAACGATAGTACAGTTTAGTGTTCTGGTGTTTTTATAACATTTTAAACTGAAATTTTATACGCGTTTTAATACTTCTATGCGTATACAATTATTTTGCATGCATTTACTACAGCATATATTTTGGTATAACAGGGGTAGTTTTGGCATAAAGGATTTTGAATTGATGGTGGATTGCAAACATCATAGTCTGAAAATGTCAACGTGGCTTACAATTTCCTCATAAAGCTTCAGGATTTACGAATAAACAATCTCCGAGTTCAAATAATATGTTTAGACACTGCGACGTAATATATACATTTCTTCTCTACCAAATGTATTATATAACATTCTTCTCTACCAAATGTATTATATAACATTTTGCTTTCCTAATTAAAAAAGTGTAAATATCGACATAACTATAAGCAATTTTAAAAACATATGAACGGAACATCTGGAAAATGTTAAACCATGTATATTTTAATATCGCTTTGTATCTAGCATATTAAAATTAAGAATTTTTCTATACTGACTAGATCCCTATTATTTTTTAAAGGTTGATGCGACTTTTGTGTGGAGACTTTCTGTATTTAACGGTTTTAAAATTAATATACATAGTAATAATATTTTACAAAAGTTCTGCTTCCTGGTATTATTTTATGTGCAGTTATTCGACGTCATTTACAGGAATACGACACTTTAACAAGTAGAATCAAACCTGTCTTACTGTGCTGAAGAACAGCTTGTTCTGCTAAAAGTATTAGCATTATAAATATATAATTACTTAAGGTGCACAATATGTTTGCCATTACTGGCCACACACTTCATGTTTTAACTTCAGTAAAACTAACTGTAATGTCATAAGGTGGCAATTTGTATCAACTGTTTCCTGAATTTCAAACAGCGTAGCTGGTTTCCTTTTAAACACCACTCTTTAGCTCCTTCCAGAACATTAGGTGGGATAAACAAATATACATGTTAAAATTGGGTATGAAACAAAGATCGGGAATAGCGTGGCTCAGGTTGGGAAGATGGAAAACCCAAGGTAGTTGATGAAGCTGGTAGGCGGATTTGCCCATTATGCGGGGAGCAGGAAGACTGGACGCATATTTTGGCAGATTGCGTGCAGATAGAGGATGTGAGGAAAAAATTATTGCCGGAAGTATTTTTAGCTTCAAACAGACGAAGAACAGCATTCTGGGATGTGATTTTAAACAGCCAAAACTGTACAAGCCTGGGCACATACTTAATGGAAGTACGCGCACTAAGAGATAAAATATTTGTGTAAATATTGTATAGGCTTGTTTGGTGTTTGAGTAATCTATATGTATGAATACATGGTGTAGTTGTGAGTGTGAGAGCAAGTGTGTGTGTGTGTGTGAGTGTGTGTGTGTGATATAAAAGTGTTCTTTCTTTTACTGTTCTGCTGTCGTAGCGCGAGAGCGTGTGTATGTGTGTGCATTTCCAATATTAATATATAATATATATATATATATATATATATATATAGGTAATATTTTAAATTCAAGTATTTTTAGACAGAATTTACAGGCACCCGGCCTATGTGATTGTGTGATGCAAATATTTTATTAATGTAAACTTAATATAGTGCTACTACTCCTTCCAGGACTGTTTTATAGCGTTTAACGCCCGCTTTTACTACCAAAGCACCGCAGGCGATGATACTGGTGATACATGGAATGAAGATGGAGCACCGGTGGAATGCGGTGGCGGGGAAAACCGGAGAAACCGGAGAAAACTCGCCCCTGCGCCGCTTTACCACCACAAATCTCACATGCGGTCGCTTGGGATCGAACCCGGGCCGTATAGGTTCCTGGACTGTTAGGGGGCAATCTGTAATAATAAATAAATGAAAACTCTAAGGTTTTAATTGTATTTTCTGGCATTTTTGTCTTCAAATGTTACCAGTTATTTGATATAAGCATAAAAGGGAAAATATAGAGATTCAGCTTCTCAGATTTAATAATTTTCTCAATATTGTTTTATATCACATATTCAAGCTATTTTAAAAGTATACCACGTGATATGTTTTAATATTTAAGAAATAGAATATGTATGTTTACATTATTTTAATTCACTAGTTGAACTCATTTTATTTTTTTTCCTGTTTCTTATTAAGGAGGAAAGAATTAGTCAAGCCTAAAAGTGGATTATTTCATAAATTTCTACAAGAAAACATTTTATATTTTAGCACAATGATTATTACATTAAGTAATATAAAACAGTATGGAGAAACAATTTGAATATTTATTTTATCATTTGCAAGTTTAGAGGTTATAGTTTATTTCTCCTCTTTTTTCAACCTTCTATTTCTTTACTAGGCGAATTATTGAACTGCACCCAAAATTTCGATGTCAGTATTTCAAAGTAAATGTGTTTTGAGAACTCCTGAATAAATATAACATGCATTTTTTGAAGTAGGTGGAAGAGTAATTAAAAAAAAAACTCAACTTTAATCTGTAGCTGTATCCGAAGAAGTGTTATATCACATGATATCCTCTTTGTGAATAATGATAATCACTTTATTGCTCTTTATTGCTCTTCAGAATCATACATTCCTAACGATAATTAAAGGAAGGCAACATAGGAACACTTTTGACCGAAATTAAAACGATCTAATATTGGCGGTCTGACGAATAGAACATTTATAACGTCATCTGGGTTTTCTAATTCTGGCGTGTTTCTTTTCTGCCGTGGTGAACTTCACACTCCGTACGGAAATACCGGTTTGTTTAACAATGTTGCTCACAGCGGCAGTTGGATTCTCTTGCAACAAGTTGTTAAAAACACTCAGCATAATTTGTTTCTTGCTGCTTTTAGCGACTTACCTCTGGAATTTTTCAACGTCTCAGTTTTATTGCCACACACCAAACTAACACGAATAACACTTTCTTTGGCACGTATGTAGGTACAATGTACACAGTAGCTAAAGAAGCAATTATATTCCACCTAAAAATTCGATACCAATATTTCACTGGAAATAGATGCTTCGAAACCCCCTGAATCCAATAAAGGTATTTTAGAAAAAGGTTTGTGTATGTGCATGTGAACAGCTTAGCTAAAAAAAACGAAAAGTCTGTTCCAAACCTGGTTCTTAGTTTAGCATTTTCCAAGGAAGCGAAGATATTTAAGAAAGTTCCTTCATTCCAGACATTGGATATTTTTCGAAAATTTTGATGTTTCAAAAACGGCACTAACGATTTTGATTAAAATATCATATGTTAAAGACACTTTCATGAGAAATGAAATATATCTTGAATTTTTCTGGAAATAGCCTCTGAAGCCCTCTTCATTCTGGATGGCTTTTGAATAACTGGCAAACCGTAAGAGATAGACAAACACTTACCACACAAAGAATATGGATCCCGTTAAACACACGCTTTATGTCATATATATTGTTTCTAGGGTTAACCATTTCCGAGCTATTTCTTGTCATTGGTTTTAGTTTTAAAGTAGCCGTGATAATCGACGACAAACCACCTCGTCTATGAGATGCCAGGCAACTAAATGTTTTGCTACGAAACAAACAAATATCACATTTTTGCTATTTATTCTGTTGAACATTTGAGTGTGCTTGATCAATTTAAATGACAATGCAAAAAAGAAAACCAAAACATATAGAAAAGCAGCTGTATATAAACGCATATATATAATATTATACAGTTCTCTTATCCTGACCTCTGCTAAGTAATTTATTATTACTGTTGTTGTTATTATTATTATTATTATTATTATTATTATTATTATTGGCATTTTCAGCCAAGTATAAAACCTAGGTGCCAAAACGGATATACAGGGTGTTAATGAACTACACCGAAATAATTTGCGAGATTGCGCACGTGAGTGATAGAAGTAATTTGAGATGGGCGATGCATGGTCCCCGGATAAACATAACACAGCTACATAGCGTTAAACGTGTGGGTATCAGGAGCTGATAAGTCGGTGTTAAAGCAAAGCAGGTTGAAAAATGGCTTAGAATGTCTTTTGAACTGCTGCCCGAGTATAGAAATATCGATTTTAACAGCTCTTTACTAGCGTTCTCAAGATTTAATGTCGCAAAAATCTGTCAAATCTCTAACTAATCACTTGACAGTGCGACACTGAGCATTCATTAACTACGTTCTTAAGTTATGTAGCCTATTCTGGAGGCGTTTTTCAATTCCTCTGGGACTTAATGCGTAACGGGGGAAGCTGCTATCCCAAAGTTCACGAGTTCGATTCCTATCATAAAGAAAATGTTTTTTATTATTATTTTTTTCATTCCAGACGAAGTGCCGCGATATGTGGTGTACTGGTACTTCAGAAACTTGTAGCCATTACTTCGAAATTTCAATAAACAGGCCATAAGTCTATCTCAAATTACTTATTTAAGTAATCTACATATTCTGTGAAAATATTTCTATATAGTTCATTAACACCCTATATATTGCAATACATCAGATTTACTCGTACTAAAATCTGTGATAGATTAGGTAAATATACTTTTATATTTGTTTAGAAAACAATTTTAATAATATTTAGTTGTGTTTAGTTTTTATTATTTTCTGCGATTTGACTTTAATGAATAGGTGTTAAAATGTTGTATATGTTAACGTCCTGTTAAATTTAGAGAAATTGGTCCAGCAAAGCATAATATTGCAGAAATTGAACGACAATTTTTAAATTGCGGTTTTTGCTTTTAGCTCCAGTAATTTTATATCTACGATTAGCTAGCATGCTATAAATGGTAAGGGAAGCCATGAACACCTAATATGAGAAGGTAGAAAAACGGAAATTTTTTAATCGGCAGCTAGTTCACTTGTAGGTTAAAAGATTTTGAAATTGTGGTAAATCGGTAAGCTATAAATCTTAAAGAGAAGTATTCATAAACAACTTCTGTCATGTATTTATTATTCGCACCAGAAAGCTACTTACATAGGTACTATGTTTAAATCTTAGCGAATTTTAAAGACAAGATGTGAAGCAATAAAAACAATGAATTTAAGGAGTAAAAAACACAAGCTTTTAGAATTTGCATTCAGATTTGCTGCGGTTGAAAGTGTTACTTCCTCTATGTCTTTCCGCGAAAAAATCTCACAATTATATCAATGAAATCGCTAATTGCATATAATACAAATTCAGTGAATGAAGAGGTACCTGATGAGAAAAAATGTAAAGCAAACTACACGTTTCCTTAAGGTTACACTTGTGCATGTTTATTTTGAATTGAAGGCAGCTAATGAGAGAGAAAAATAAAGGTTTATATCAAGGGTAATGGAGCGGTTTTGAACCAAAGTGGCGGATGATTAAGAGAGTTCTATGTTTACCCAAGAGTGGAGCAATAAATAGGCTAATCTATGGTAGTAGTGGAACAGTAAGCCACAGATCCGTGCATGAAATCCGGACAGTAATATTGAATATTTTAGTTTGATTCTAACTAGATTTTTCACATGTGTGAAAGAAGAATTAGCTATGATTTTGTTATTAATACGGCCAAAAAGAGGTAATTTTTCTACAGAAGAGTAAACTTTGAAAGCCATTTCTACTGGCAGGTTTTATGAAAGGAGCAGTTTCGTTACAAAGAACAGAAATGAAATACAATGGGCTACTAAACGCGTAGACGTAACACATACAGAATGGAAAGTAACATGTGGACAGTCCTTGGTATTCCCTTTGGAGATGGTTGAGTCAAGTCTCTTCCATTTGTTCATACTCTGTCACACCCCTCTTTCATCACAGTTCTCATACACTCGAGGTTGAGCGAATGCGGCACTGAATAGCTTTGATCGTGTCTAGTTTTCGTTGAACCGTGAATTCCATTCCGTGACTCTTCCGTCCGCCACTCCCACAACCCTTCCTCTCATTCACTACCCCTCCTTTTTCTCGTATATTCCTTTCGCTTTCTCTCTCATCAGTGGAAATGAGTTCTGCTTTTCGTCAACCTCCCACCGAAAGATTTCTCTTGACCACTGGGCTGCCAGCTTCGTCACATTCTGGACGGTGGCACACATACAAAACGCCTGATGGTTATCAAACCGACCATATTTGGTTGCATCACCTCACTTGCCGAAAAAGTGATTTCCGAGACGTTGCACTCCCCTCTGTAAATACAAATGTTTGTGTTTGGCAAAGCTTGCGATGGAAGAAGTGATTCCACAAACGTCTAACTGGAAAGGCCTTGCTTTGGAATACATGCGCACAAGGTATTCCCCACATTCAAATTGTCTTTTCTATGACATCAAGCCGTACAATGCTTTTGTTTCCATTGTCATTGAATTCCTTGCTTTGTAGAAACACATATAAGTATATAAACAACTCATAATAATGATATATTGCAATCAACTGACCTCAAGTGTGGTTGACTAGAAAATATATCTAGTATATAAACAACGTTCTTAATTGCCAGGATCATGTCGGCGCCATCAGTGTGCCGGAACTTTGTTCCGCAGGAGCCGGTTTACATGCCAGTAAATCTATTGACATGGGTCTGTCGTTTTTAAGCATGCTTAAAATCCATCGGTTTGAACCCGCGATATTGGGATCAGAAGGTCAGCGCCTTACCAGCTAAGCCACCGTGACCGACGAAGTTTATTAAAGTGATCCAGAATATTAGGCAGAACATTTATGTTTAACTAAACTAACATTTAAATATAAACAAATAAACATCATATATCAAGGTTTCCAGTACTTTTAGCTAAAACAAGAACAAAAGAAGATGCTTTAGAATTATTTACATGTGAATTGTGGTAAAACATTTTTAAAACTACCTTTCATTATCTGGTTTAGTATAAAGATAGTTTTAAAACTTGGTACGTGTAAAGATTTTAGCATACCAAGTGTAAACTTGGGCAGACAACCACGTGGGCAAAAAAAAAAAAAACAAAAAAAAAAAACAACCATGAACAGACCAGTTGGTAATGGGAAAATTTTAACAGCCAGACTGAAAAGGAACACCAAATTCGTAAATACTGCTCTTTTCTTCGTTTATCTGTTTAGAAATGTTAGATTCTCTTTCAAATCAAATTATCGCAGCTAAACCATTCCCTTTAGACCTTATTGTGAATAGCCACTATATTAATAAGTCATAACATCAAATCGATTTAGTTGCTTTCAAGCTTTCTTTCCATTGTTTTCATGGTTTCTATTTTAGGTAAAACCCACAAAAGTTGCGTTCCGTTATCTTAGGTAAAATTAAAGCAACTTTTACATATTGTAAGGTATAAACCTTATATTAAAATGCTATTCATAATTATGAGAATTGTTTTCTATGAACAGTACTACCAGTAACAATGGAATTAGCAATTACTTTTAATATACTTGTATGTCACGTGCCAAAATGTTTGACATTCTGCAGTTTTTTTTTCTCCAGGTGGTTCCGAGAATCTGAACACATTGAACCTGTATTACATCTTTTTCTTTGTGCTAATGAATATTTAATCAAATGCTTATCCATTACTTTGTTTCAATTAATATCTAATTTAAGTCATTCACATGATCAGATGCATATTTAGAGAACTTTATGTCTTAAGTTGTTACCCTGAACATTTTATAAATAATGTAAAGCATTTTATGCATAAAAATTAAGAAACACCTCCCATTAAACATAAAATCTTCAGACATACCAACATTCACTTCCATATAGACTCTTAAAAGGTATCTGATATCTGGAAATAGTCATAAGCATTCGTCATAACGACTGACTATGAAATTTGTGTACACTAAGCTACGAAAATAATTGTGATTAGCATGAAACTAATGCCAAAGCCTACGCATAAGATTACTAACCACATATTTGGGGACACTATTCTGCAGATTATTTTAATTGGCATTGCAGTTTATTTTCCAGAACACTTCAGAAACAAACATATGTGTTACATTCACACAACTTTTCTCTACCTGTTCTGCCACAATTTATTTTTACAAAAGCTTATTCTTTTATCAAATCCACGCTAAGCGAGATAGTATTAGCAAAATAGCTATAATGCTTAGTTCCACATATGTAGAAGGAAACTATGCTGAAGCGATAGACAAATATTTGAAAAGCTGTTGCTCTGCGATTGTCATTGAAATTCGTTTCTTTGCATGGCCAGGAGTAAATCAAAACAGACACGGACGACTTCCTGTTTGAGTAAAGTGTCAGTATTTTAAAATTGAAACGAGTAATAAAAAATATCTCAGAAACGCTTAGTTCCACAACAAAAATGTAAAGGATATAAGTTTTGTGTTTTGACGAGATCTACGTTTTTTTAAGTAAGTTTTGTCTATCTGTTACGGTTTACTAGTTAAGAAAAAGTCATTCAGAATAAGAGGAATAGGATATTCCTAGGAAATTCAAAATACATATTTTATTAGCGATGTAATTGTCGATTATATACGTAATGTAATTACAATTGTTACAGCCATTTCTGAGATCAAAATACTCGAAAATTGTTCCATGTAAAGCGTAGTTTGGGGTGGCGAATACCAAATTTGATATTTAACAGACTCTTAATTTTTGAGTCATGCTCTCCACACACGCACATACAGACTTTTTTTTTTTTTTTTTTTTTTTTTTTTTTCGAAAAATGCTTTATTTGGATTAAGCGGATCTCAAAACATATATTTCCGTTGAAATATTGGTATCGAATTTTTGGTGGAATAGAATATCTGCTCTACATTGTACATAGTTTACGTGTTACAGAAAGTAAAACGAGAGAGAGAGAGACAGAGAGGGAGGGAGGGGAGAGAGAGACGTTTTGAGCACCTTGCATTTTTAAAGCTTTTTTTTTTCTAAAATTCCTGAAGCCAGAAAGCTATGCTCAGGTAAAAGCTACATCAAATTATCCCTCCCAACTGATCTTTCGGTAAGATATTGAATATGAATTGTTTATTAAGTATTGTGGTTACTGTTCTTAAACGTGAGCTAATAATTAAACATTTAAATGAGCATAGTGCTTTATTGTCAATTTGTGTGTACCAGAAAGTCGCATTAGGTTGAAACCTAATTAGGTTGCAATTTTTACACAATACTGTAATCAATTCTAATGCGTTCTAATACTAAGACTGAATGTGTGTGTGTGTGAGAGAGAGAGAGAGAGAGAGAGAGAGAGAGAGAGAGAGTGTGTGTGTGTGTGTCAGCATTGACTGGCCCTATTGGTCAGGACGTACTTAGGTTATCAAATACTTCCAAGAATATTTAAACATAATAGTAGTCGGGAGGGTTTTGTTATATATCAAGCAAATTGAAATCCATTTCGTTGAATATAAATATGGGATAATTTTAGGACCATATTACGAACAACGCAGATTTTCATTATATCAAAAAGAGGGAAATTATATGTTTAAATGTTTTTAAATTGAGCTGCTTTGGGGATGGGGAGTTGCATATAGTACTTTTATCAGCAAAATATTTTTCAGCAAAATATTTTTCCTGAGTTCCTTGAAATTTTTTATAACAAGTTTAATATGTGTGATTTTAATAAAATTTGCTTTGGATTTAGAATCAAGTAAAAGAATAAACTACTTTTTAGGCTCTTAAATTTTAAAGCGCTTTTAACATCCTTATTTTCAGCCTCTAACATTTAAATGAACAGCGACACATCTAATCGAATTTTTGTACACTTAATAAACTATGCACGTGCCTTTCTTGGGCGCTAGTTTTACAGGGCAACTAGGGCCGGTAGATAGGGAGAAGAGGGCTTTCCGCAGTATTGTCAAACAGAAAATTTCTATTTTTGAGGCCCTCAGCCATTTTGGTGAGTAGGCTATCTATTTTACCGCGAACTAGCTAAATTATTAAACGAAACAGCGCAAGTGCACAAACTCTGGGATTTACAGACATAATGAAACCTTAGCATTGCAGCCACTGTGAGCAAAGACGTATATTCTACAAGTCTCTATATTGTTGTTCTTCTCTACTTCCGAAATTGCGAGAAACCTATCGAATGAAAACTAGGGAGCCAAGCGCCCAAGAAAAGGTGCACACATACTATTATGAGACAGAAGGAAAATTATAGACCACCTTACAAAACTATCACTGCAATTTTTCGCGAGGTATATGCAGAAAGCGGTAAAATATTTGGTCAAAATTACAATTACAATTATCCTATAAAACTTTGCAAAAATAATAAGTGAGCTTACAACTTCTAAAAGCTACCCAAAACTTATTTCTAACCGTATAATCCAGCGAAGTTTTAAAAACAGCAGATAGCACGCGACTTTGTAACACTCGACGTCGTACTTCACCTTTCTCCCTTCAAATTCGTGTGTTGGGAGTGGGCGGACTTTACGGCAACACAGTACTAATACAGTGGAATCACCTTAAATGGTAGGTAAACCAAACAATAGAACAGAGGAATGAGTTAAATCTGAATCCCTTTAATGGTAGTCCTGCGCTTTAGGCATTATTTTAAAACCGTCATAGACAAAATTGTATGTGCATAGCCTAACAAAGTACCATGTGTGCACTTTTGCTATAGAGCATGACGAACATTATATAGAGGACAATGAAAATTAGATAGATCACCCCTTTCTATCTTGTCTAGCCCTAAGCACAAACCTGGACAAAATATTTAAGTAAATTAAAATATTATCTCAGTCGTGATTTTCAACGTCTTACTTACATAGTGGTCTTGTGCGATGCAGGGTGACGCAGCTATTATGTACTGTTCTAACATTTAAAATCATTGTTGTCATAGTAAGTAACAGTTCTTTTAATTGTGTTTATACTGTAAAATTATGCAACACCTACACGATCACTAGTCATTTAGTCTAGAATTGTTGGTAACAGTCCTCCCCCCACCCAAGACATTAATTTTTGAATTACCTCTGCTGCTATAATATTGGCAACGCTCTATGTGTATGTGTGTGTGTGTGAGAGAGAGAGAGGATGGAATACTGCTCTTGCAGCGTTCAGATATGCATTGTGATAACCAGGTTTTGGACACCATATTACGTTAATTTATCTTCTAGTATAGCGATACGTTGTTTACAAGCGAGCGGAGAGGAGAGGGACAGTAGTGATGCACTTTTTTTTTTTTTTTTTTTTTTATAAAACAGTAACGGAATCTGATCAGGACTCCGGTACTGTATCCCTATTTACATTTCCCCCCGTAGGTTTTACTGATTACTGGTTTACTGGTTTTACTGTTTCTTTTACAAACATATACACATTGCACAAACATATAACATCCATGCCCAAGGCGGGACTCGAACCCACGATCCCCTGCCCACGAAGCACCAAAGCGAGACGCTTTAGCGAGCGTGGCCATGGGGACCGGCTTTTAAACGTACTTCTTACTTAACTCCATGGCACGACAGCTCACGGGGAACCTTGGCCTACCGCCCGGCCGCTGCGTCCCCCATCTCGGTCCACTACATGGATGGGGTGCAGTATTGGAGGGTGAGACGTGGTCAGCGCCTCGAGGCCCCCCGGCCGGTTAATGCGGTCCTCATGACCTGGAGCCGCTCCTCAATTGGCCCCCCAGGGACCTTACGAAGCTGAGTGCACCCCGGGCCAGGTCTTCCAGCGGGGGAAAAATCCCCACGCCGGTACTGGGGACCTTTAGGTCTGTGCTCTGCTGAACACTATATACGGTATAGATATAGGTGAACCAAGAAGTAAAGATACAGTTCTATAGAAACAAACATTTTTATTACAAAGTATAAGTAATATGAACAAAATAATAAATGTGTACTGTGTCATATGAAATAATCAGTTTAATGCGTGATTTACATGCGCGGGCAACTGTTGTAATGAATTATAATATAAAATCTGAATGTATCAAAAGCAAATGGTCTTCTCTGTACCTGTACTGGTCTCTTGCTTAGTGAATGACTGGCAGGCAGTACTTGGTGAGGAGAAGGTCACATTGCAACTCTCTGCACATTAACTATTTTCCAGCCAAAGTGCAACGAAATCACCACGGTATCTGAAGCCTAGTGATAACGTCCAACTAGATTTTACAGTATCCTTAAGAGGTGAAAGAATGTACTTTACAACAAAATTGATAACAGCAATTTTATTCCTCAGATGTCTTTAAAAGTATTCTGCGCATCACATTGCTAGTTTAAGTGTGCCGAACAAATTCTCGAGAATTGCACACTGTTTCCGAGAAAGATTATATTATCTACAATAGTAACATTACAATGCTGGACGCTTTTCCTTTAAAACCCTTCAAATTTGCATATTACATTCAACTCTTAGGTAAGATCACTATTGTCTGATAAATAATATCCAGGAAGTGATAAAATAGTATACTATTAAACCTTTTACTATAATATAATTTGGCCCTTAATCGGTTCCTTTGGCCTAACTTTGGAAAACATTATTTTCAAAATAGGTTATACATATTTTATTGTATCCAACGTGAAAATTGTAATTGTTGCTTTCATATTGTAAATATGAGCTCAACATTTTGATAAATCGATTCATTTTAGAATTATGACATTTCAATACCATTATCTTAAAAATACTACATTTTTCCAATTTTGAGCCCTCTATTATATGAGAATAATAATACATTTTATTTCATATCGCATCAGCATAAAAGAAAACGTATAATTTCCAGATATACTTTATACTTTATTCTGCTTCCAGTAAGAAACATATTGAATTATTGCCCTCATTCAGGAAGGAGGCTCAAAATTAGGGAAATCCGGTACTTTAAAGATTATGTTCATGGCACCGAAATGACATAATCCTAGAATTACTGGAATTTTCAGAATGTTGATCTCTCTAGTAATATGAGACTTATAATTCAATTTTACGCTGGAACAAAACAAAAATATAGTTATTTATTTATAAAATGTATTTTTTCCGAAGTTGGGCTAAGGAACCCATTAAAAAGCTCCAATTTATAGAAAAAGGTTAATATTGATTTATGGTAACACTTAGCAGAAAATGATCCTGAATGAGGACTGAATGCAGTAATCAAGTTTGAAAGTTCAATTAAACAAAAACGTGTCCATAATTAAAGCTAATACGTACTATATGTTAATAAAATTGCAAAGTGCTTTATTCCGGATAGTTTCTCGGAATTTTAATTTATACGGAATGTCTGAAGAATGCTTCGTTCAGATACAATTTCCAGAAAATGCTTTTGGACGTTTTTGCTTTAAAAGACCGTCGTATAGCAGGGACTTGCCATACTTTCATATAAATGATTCTTCCAGCTTCCTTTGAAAAGGGCTAGTGATTCAGAATTTAAAGGAAAAAAACGTCAAGTGTCACTGATTTTCACAATGACACTCGACATTTCTCTCCAGCTAGATTATAAGCTTATTACCCTTTGTCTACTTTATCCGCTGAGCAGTAGCGCATGTTACTAATTAGTTACACGTTCAGAACTTGCTTCCTAGCAACATCCTCATTTTGGGATCGTTTAAGGCGTGTAATTGAAAATTAATTTTATTTTGCTTAAAAGAAATAAAAGGAGATGCTGGTAGCTACATAACGCATTTTGGCATGAGTAACCGGTCTCACTTGATTTTAACGTTTTCGAAGAATAATGCGATAAAATAAATAATTAAATATCCCTGTGCTAACTTTCATAACAGTTGATTGACATTACTCCACTGTAACGTATGAAGATCACATACGAGAGGTCCCAGTCCCGATTCCCGTTTGGACGGCCACAAGTATCAGATAATTGGATGTAGCGCAAGGGATATACGTAGTATTGGAGCTTCCTTTCTGGAACAGTCTGCCCTGCCGTTCGTTGGAGAACGTACCTTCAGAAATAAATCTCCCTGAAGAGAGGAAGGCCACTGAGAGGTCTCGCAAGCGCCGAGATGCAATATCTGGAGACGTTAGGGACCCCCCTGTGCGTCCGACTCTTTCCCACCGGATCCGGTCTCCTCCGTTCTTCGCTCCACCCATTCCTCTTAAATCCATACACATAATAGGCGGCTGCGCACTCAACCTCTAGCGTCCCTTGTCGTCCTCCGTAGTCTATGGGTAACAGCTAGCCTCTGGTTCTCTAAGTCGCGGACACAAATCCGGTGGATGATGGATTTTTTTGGACATGAAAATCCTTAACACGCCTTCCTTCAAAAGGGAAGTTAAACCGGTGCTACTGCGTTTTAGATTTACAGCACCTAAAAGATCCTCAAGTCTGATAAAGAGGCCTCGGAGTAAAATCACACTGGTCTTTCACGCCCCGTATAGAATGGGACGCTGAGAACCACAGAAGTTAAAGAGCGTCAATATACTCGTACAAAACTCAATTTCATTTTCATTTTCAGTGTCCCCGTATAACATTCTCTTTTTTTTTTTTTTCTCTCTCATTGTATGAACGAGTTAACATCATGAGATGCAATTGTATCATATCTGATACATTCTACACTCATGCTTATATTTTTTCCTTTACTATGATCTGTGTATAGATGGTGAAGTTGAAAAAATGCTAAAATTGTTATATAGACCCATGTATTATCATTACATTATACAACCCATAAAACCAGCTTAAACTCTCTCTCACAAAAGTCTCTTTAATATTCGTGTTATTTTTATTCTTAATAGCACACATTGACCAACCAAATAAAATTTGTAGATGTATAAATCTCAATTTTAGGCCACCAAAGGGCACCTTAAATTTTCAAAAATGAAAACCAAAAATGTTCAGCAAACTTCCTATGCTTCAAATCAGAGAAACTGTATACCACTCAAATATAAAAACCACAGTCTGAATTTGGTCTCAGGTTGGTAGAAGTTGTGTGCTAAAGTCTTCATTCACTTCCTGATAACCATTTTTGATAACTACGGATGGCTTCATGGAATAGCAACCGAGTTAAATTGGAAGCGGAGAAATCCAAGCTTGGCTCTCTGGTCTTCTTCTATCTAGTTCCCTGGCGAAGACCACAGAGTCAAGATGGTCGAAAGCTTGGTTTTTCTCAGATTCCAATTTAACTTGGTTGCTATCCTGTGAAGACATCTGTAATAAGGAACACCGGAAAACTTCAAATCTTTAGTTTTTGATAACATTTCTAATATATGATAGGAATGTCCTTCAGAAGCATCCGATCACTTTTGTACATGCATTTACAGGTGATATACACACATGTCAATTCATTAGTGCTATCCTTGAGTTTTTCAATAGTACGTGAATTCCGCTCGTATGAGCGGAACTATAATGAACTATACCAAAATATTTTCACAGAATATGTAGATTACTTAGATAAGTAATTTGAGATAGGAGACTTATAGCCTGTTTATTGAAATTTCGAAGTAACGGCTATAAGTTCCTGAAGTGCCAGTTGCCGGTCCTCATGGCCGCACTCGCCAAAGCGTCTCGCTTTGGTGTTTCGCAGCGCAGGGGATCGTGGGTTCGAGTCCCGCCTTGGGCATGGGTGTTATATGTTTGTGTATGTGTGTAAACAGTAAAACAGAAATTCAGTAATCATACAGTAGTCACAGTAAACAAATTAGGTAAATAAAAAGAATAGAGTATACAGTGCCGGAGTCCTGATCAGACTCCGGAACTGTATTTTAAAAAAAGAAAAAAAAAGTACGCCACGTATCGCGTCTGGAATGAAAAAGATAATAATAAAAAACAAATATTCTATGCCAGGATTCGAACTCATGACCTTTGGGATATCCACTTCGCGCCTTACGCATTTAGGCACTTGAGCAGTTGAAAAATCAGCTCCAGAGTACGTAGATAATGATAACTCAGTGTGGCACTGTCAAGTGATTAGTTCACGATTTTACAGATTTTTGCGACATTAAATCATGAGAACGCTAGTTACGAGCCGCTAAAACTCGATATTTCTTAACTCGGGCAGCAGTTTTAAAGACATTCTAAGCCATTTTTTCAACCTGCTTTACTTTAACACCGATTTATCAGCACCTGATATCCACAGGTTTAACGTATTGTAGCTGTGTTCTGTTTATCCGGGGACCATGCGTCGCCCACATCAAATTACTTATATCGGTCACGTGCATGATCTCGCGAATTATTTCGGTGTAGTTCATTAACACCATGTATATTTCCGGTCAAGTATGTTACATCCACTTGTTCGGCCAATCTAATGACCGCAAGCCTTTGCTCTCAGGTATCTCCTATGAGATGATTCAGTTACATTTTAATTCGTCCCACTCAAAGAATCAATGATTAGAGTGCCTACACGCTGTCTCGATAGTCTATTTCTTAATGGCAGAAAATGAATATCCCGAGACCGTTTATGATCAATATTTCTAGTTTTCATAGTTCTGTACAATACACCTGACATACGAAATATTGCATTCAATATTGAAAATTAATAATATACTACTGTTCTGTAAAGTACACTTCTGAGACGTATGCAACCATCCTCTTGTCCGGAAACAGAATTTCGTGTTTTACAGCTGATATATGTAATCCACTCCTGGGAAGTTGACGTCTTCAAATATATCTTTATATCCTGTAACAGATCTTCGTAAACCGCACTAATATACTTTGTTATAAGGCGCTCCACTTCTTCAATGACATCTTCATGCCCCATAACATTTCCATATATCTACACATATCTAATGACTCTAAAAATGAGAAAATATAATGCATTAAAACAAAACATTTATTTGTTAATCCGATCTATATATTTCCTTTAGGTACAAGGGGATAAATGATGCTTAAGTATTAACCAAGCTTTAAAAATCGGATGCTACATGGTGGATTTAAAATGCCATTCTCTTTGTACGATATCAAGAGAAACAAAATAATGACATCGTACATTAAAATTAAGAATAAAAGTACTGAAAAATGCAAGTCAAATATCTTTGAAGTGAATATTACGAAAAATTCTATTTGACACAAATTATGAAATTTGCATTTTAAAGTACTGTTTATGTTTATAAAATTTTCTCGTTAAAACGTATATAAAATTCAATCCGATTGAAGAGGAATCCACAGGTCATTCATAGCGAACTGAAATATGTATTTTGTTTTTTATATCTAGAACCTAAATATATGAAGTATAAATAAAAACCCTTTACAGCCATTTAAAAAAAATAATATAGAGAAAACGTTCCATAAAAAGGACATCTAATGGTGGTGGAAGATCCGTGAAAACCTTAATGCTTCTCCCTGAAAAATACTAACTTAAATACTAAATTTGGTTTGTAAGGTGCACTGCTCTCTCTCTCTCTCTCTCTCTCTCTCTCTCTCTTTCTTTCTCTGGATACATACATTTTTTTTTATAAAAATGTTCTTGTTGAGGACCCAGATTACCTGTCAAAATATGTACATCTAGTAAGTGCTTCATATGGATTTTTTTTTTTTTTTTTGGATAATAGACTCATATCAGTCCCTCTACTTATTATAGATAAGTGCCAGAGAGAGTAATAGAATCTTTCGATTTGTTCAAGAAAGCATACACATTCGCAAATTTGATGACTAATAAAGGCTCTTTATTTGTTATCAACGGCATCAAAATAACTACATAATTTACCTATGTCCTAATTATTGCATTAATTTAGAAAATCTTAATTGTCTCTATTATATGTTATGAAACCGTACCTTTATTACTTTTCAATGTGCAATAACTTAATAAAGAATTGTGGAAAAATAACCACACTATAAGTTGTACAGTTTTAATATAACCGTCTTCCAAACTTCCATGAACGCGATTGCATCATTATTCTTATAAGTTCCATGCAATGCTTTGAATACGTCGCATGCATTTAAAAGTATGCGCATGATACGAGATCTTGGAACTCTTTGTTTCTATCTTAGAACTTTCAGGTTCCAACTTACTTACTCACAGAGGAATGCATGAATTATGCAAAGCACCACATAATTGAGGATAACTTATCGTTATGGCTGAATTAAGTGTTGGATGTAAGCGCAAGCATTGTGATATGACCTTCGCCCACTGACGTATAGGCTCGTCACCTCTCTAGCCGAGAGAATATGTAAGTCACCTCTCTAGCCGAGAGAATATGCAAGAGTACTCGACTCAGAAGACTAGGGTTGGAGCAGCCTGATATAAGCATTATCTTCATATTAATGGTCAAAATACAGTTACTACAATTATTATTATGGCGAACGTAAATCCATTAGTGGATTTAAATGAGAAATAATAAAAATTGTAATAATAACGAAAAAAATTACAACAATAATAATAATAATAATAATAATAATAATAATAAAAGGAATACTACTATTACTACTACTACTACTACTCATCATCATCATCATCATCATCATCATCATCATCATCAAATGATAATAAAATTATGATAAAAATGATAATAACTTACCTAAGCCCATGTATTATTGTTAGTATTAGGTTACTAATTTGCGTGCATATGTATCTTTGAAGGTTGGAGACGAAAAAGAGACAGATAAAGGAAAGCTTCGTCTTTTGGCTTGGGAATACTCGTAAGTACACGAAGAATCCCGGCATGAGGCGAAAAAGGAAACAATCAAAAAAGAACAGTCGGTCAAGTAGCAGTGGACCAAGGGTATTTTGCTCTTACCGTTATACGTAAATAGCAAATACCGGTGAGCGTATTTGACTTAGTTTGGGATAGCGCGCTTGATTAAGGGTCAAGATGTTGCATGTATTAAGCTCTAGAATAAAAGTACTGGCGAATAGAAACGTGGAATTGACTTTCAGAGAGAGAGAGACAAGAAAAATAGGATGAATAAGGAATAGATTTAGTTGAGCTGAACGGTTCTAAGAAGAGACGCCTGTGAATATCTGGTCACTAGCCCACCTGTTGCTCATTCTGCAACTCCAAGACACGTATCCGTCATTACACGCTGAATTTGAAGCTAAAACTTTTACTGTTTAAATGCATTTAAAAGTATTGCGTCGAGTGGTAGCTTTGAGGCTTGCAATCGGAAGGTTCTGGGTTATATTCCCATTGTATTGGACATCCTCATCCAGTTTTTTCGTACTTTTCACGAATCGGTAGGTAAATTTGAGTTTCAATATTTTTCCTTATTTCGTATGCATATAATTTCCTATTATTTAATTTAATTTAAATGTGCATAGCTTTAGGACCAGATTATTAAATGTACTCGCTATGAACAAAACTGTCTCTTCCATAGTTCTACCAGAAACTGTCTGTGTGGATATAATTGGATCTACTTGGCGGCCAGAGATTCCAGACTAGAAACATTAGCAACCCATCTGTGCTATGCCTGTCGCCATCAGATTTGGCTTCGCCTGCGGTGCCATGGTAGTAAAAACTGGCGTTAAACACTATCAAAAAATCAGATTTGGCAGTCGTTTACACTCCCTCTCCTCATTCCTTCCTCCTGAGGTTAAGCAGACGCAATGGGCCAGGGTATATCAAAGGCATAAAATCTTACGAATGCAAACTGAGGTGCAGAGGTGCTGCCCACCGTGCTAGTTTATCTCGGCTTCAGCTTCGCATGAGAAAGAAGTCGCAGTAAAGGCATGGAAGGGGAAGGCAGGCGGATCCAGAGAGACAAACGTAAGGAAAAAGAATTTGAGGTTTTCACTGTGACCATAAGCATTATTTTTTTTTTTTTTTTTTGCTGCACTTCTACCAAATGTCATCAATCAAATCAAGCTTATTTTGCAGTTATTGTGACCTATTGTGGTTAAACCCTCATAATATGGCGAGTCAAGGTGTTGAATGCTTGGAGGGCGCGATACTTTACAAAGAAAACATCCATGAAGGGTTTGAGCGCAGGGGAGTTTATAAAGCAAATCCGTATGGAACAGTGGGCTAAGATTTCGATGAATCTTTGAGCACACGAGATTTTACAAAACAAACCCGTATAGTACAATGGACCAACACATCGATGAAAGTTTGTGAGCGGGACATTTTATGAAACAAACTCATGTGGTACAGTGAGCCAAGACGTCGATAAAAGCTTGAGCGCAGGAGATTTTATAAAGAAAACACTTATGGTACACAGAACCAAGCTATCGATGAAGGTTTGAGCGCCAGATACTTTACAAAGCAAACCCGTATGGCATAGTGGACTTAGACAAGGATTAAGTTTTGAGTGCGGTTAATTTCATAAACCAAACCCCTATGGTACATTGGGCCAAGATTTGAGCGCGGGAGATTTCATAAATCAAACCCGTATGGTATAGCGCGCCATAATATGAACGAAGATTTGAGCTCCGGAGATTTTATAAAGCAAACCCGTATAATACAGTAGACCAAGATATCAACGAATGTTTTAGCGTGGGAGATATTGTAAAGCATCCGTATGGTACATTGATGCATGTTTGCGCGCAGACGATTTCATAAAGCAAATCCCTATGGTACATTGGGACAAGAAAACGAAGTAGTGTTTAAACGCGGGGAATTTTATAAAGGAAATCCGTACATTACAGTCGGCCGTATATTGGAAGACGCTTTTACTGGCTTCACTTTGAGAAAGTTCTCTATCTGCATTGATTTATATTAATGCGCCTCCCTAGCAACAGGGGCTATAAAAAGATGGCATAAAATAAATGTGGGGCACAAGATTCTTGCAGGCGAGTTATGAACGATGTATAAGTTAGAGCTACAGTTATAAAACAGCGTTTTGTACTAAGATTGCATTAATCCCAGTATAACACGCACACTACATGCAACCTTCATTAGCGCAATGATGGTCGTTATGCCGTAACCACAAGCCGACTTGTAAACACGCCACAAAACAGTTCTTTAGAGCTTAATCCATTTCACCAAGTTTTCATGGAAACCTTTAGTAGCATAATAAACAAAATCCAGATGACAGTGTTCAAATATCAGGGTTGTATACAAAATATTTAAACTTTAAACAAGAAATATAAGCTTATATTGTTTTTACGTCAATCATAGAGCTTACCAGCACGTTTAACAGAACAATTTATCACTTAAACCAAGTATGAGTTAACATCATTCAATGCTTATCAGAAGTATTTGGTGAACTGAAGTTGAAATTTTAGATGTAAAACGCTTGAAACTATTCCCTAAAAATAGGAATATTTCCCTTATTTTTCACACATTACCAGTTAATTAATGAAATTTGTTTGGGATTTTTACACATATTTCAGCTTTAATGTTTAGAAACGATCGTTCAGAATAACTAATCTCTACATCCGCATCTGGTATAGTTATGGTCATCACTTCTTAGGAGGTGTTGGTACAGTTCATAGCATAAGGTTCACGTATGCGTGAGAATATGTTAACTATGCCTTTTATGTTTATACAGTTTCCTATTGTATTTATTCTATTTAATATTACCTTGAGACATTTTGCTAAAACTTTAATATGCACCATGTACCTAAAAGCTCTACCGTGCTCGTCCAGTATTGTGGCTTCGTCTGAAATACTTAATTCTTCAACTGAAACCTTATTTGGCCTAACTGATACACAAGTAGCTATTTCATAACGGTCTTTTTCAGCTATTTTACAGAATAGACCACTAAATGCTGAATAGCTCTTCCAGCTTTCATTACTGTACCCCCAGGGTATGCCCTAGCTTCACTTTATTAGTACGTGCTGCACAGGCTCATAGAAGGCGTGACACCATAAGTGAGGCATGCTATTATTCCAGTAGGATTTGGAATCATCACACAGGAAATAGGCTGGGAAGAGTCACTATTGCATTAGCTTCCTTCATATATGCTTAGATTAGTGCAATATTACGGACCATGGTCAGAGATTTGGCTAACAACTCGATGTCTTCTATAAATGTATCTTACACAACTTGTGTGAAAGAAACCATTAATTCAAATTGACTGACCTAATAATTGGTTAATCTATAAAACCCGGGACTTAAAGAACTTTAATATACTGCGCAATTTTTAAAAATACAGTAACTAAGTCGAAATTGTACCGAAATAATTTTTTTTTATTTTTGTTTTCATCCACATACACTCCCATTTATGTGCGGAAAATTGTGTCAGGCATATGTCCACCCCTACTGTCTCGGCAGGCAGTTACTTGATCTATGAACTTCGTGATGACCTTTCATATACATCTCTGTGATGTCGCTGATGACATGTTGAATTTCTTCCTGAAGTTGGAGAAGTGTTCACGTAGAACTTGGACTTCATATAACCCCATAAAAGGAAGTCACATGGTGTAAGGTCACAAGATCTTGGAGAACATTATACGTCGCCACGAGGTGAGAACACACACTCAGGTAATTTTATGATTGCGAGGACCGGGTTTCCTCGACTTTCTTTAGTAACAGCAGAACTGTTTATGCTGTAGCAGCATTATTACGTCACAAGATCTCGCCAAGTCTACGAAGTCTCAGCACAACACTCGCCTGTTCTGTAATGGGTTTTCATAATGGTAACACGTTCCACCTTAGATTTCATGGAGCGGTTCACTAAGATCCTAAAATACACAAACAACAAATGTTCAAACAATCCGAATGATAATAGATATTAAAAGTAATAAGCGCAGTATACTATAAACTAATAAACTTTTACCACTCAATTGCGTAATATATGAAGGACCCTATACTTACGATGCTTGTAAGCCACCATTGGGATATGTCATCTCATAAAAATTGAGAACTCCTTGTGGTTTACATCCGTGCCAGCATGTTACCATGATAGCTCAATGGTTGGAGTAGCTGGACGGAGACCAGGATATCCGTGGTTCAAACCCCGGCTATGGCATTGACTTTTTCCGTCTGACTCTACCTTGCCAACTCCTGTCCTACACTCAAATGGTGTGGAAGAAACAGAACAAAAATAAAAAATAATAGATTTTTCATAGCCATAATAGTATAATGAGAATTCAAAATTTGAAAATCAGTATAATATTTACTGCAGTGTTGACATGAGTGTCCGGCAGGACAACAACGCTAGAAATTAGTGGTCTCTCAAAAGCGAGGACAAGCTTCTTGCTTTAAAATATAATGACTTTTTTCACTCGGCGCATTTTAACTGTCAATTAGTTGAAGCTATAAATGAGTGTTCTTATTAATAGAAATGTCTTCTATGAAACCACTTTTCATTATTCTTCCATACTCATAATGTTCCGTATAATGCAGAAGTTTACAACTTCGTTCAAGCTTCTTTACTGCTTCTAAAAAGTACATTAAAGAAAATGATTATACTTTTTGAAAATAATGATCTAATTGTGAGAAATAAATTCTACATTTTAAAAAAATCAAGACTTTAGGAGAGTACTAAAAGTACTTAAACGACGGCTGGGTCCGTTCTGCCTGACCTGCTCTAACAATAGAGCAAACGAACAAAATGGCCGGACAAAAAGACCTTTGTATGTTTTCCTGCAATACATCTGGAGAATTCTTTGTCTCTACGCCTAGAAATATCCACTACCACAGTAATTTATTTCAAAGTGGATCAAACGTGATGACCCTAAATTTCTATAACTACAAATTTCGGAGCCCCGCTAGGGATTATATAAGGGACAGACAAGTGCCGGCGTGTGTGTGTGTGTGTGTGTGTGTGTGCAGTTAGTTAAAAACCAATTTAGCTGGTGAGGAAAGCTAAGAAAGTGACGAGAACGTGGTGACCTAGTTATTTGTGTATTAAAGGTGTAGTGTTGTATTAGGTGGAGTGTCTTAATAACGAATAAAGTAAGTTTAACAGAAACTGGGTTCTCATTTGTCATAGTAATAATTTTCCTCTAATAATTTGCGTTTAATATAAAATGTGATATATTTGTAAATTAATTTACTGTAACATTTGAATTTCTGATAAATATTTTGAAACAATATAGCGTAATGCAGTTTTATTATAAAGTGAACATAGGCAAGTTAAATAACCAGACAAGCTAAAATTTTGAAATAGGGGAAACATTTATTTAATTTTGAAAAGTGTCATTTATATGCGACATAATGCTTCTATTCCAACAAGATCAAAACTGCCAAAAATCAAAATTGTAGTTAGTAGATAAGAAAGTTAAGCTAATGATTTCAATACGAAGTTAAAGTACACACTTGATTTTAGACGTCAAGTCAAAGCACATGGAAACAACACTGAACAAAAATAAATAAATAAGAGGATCTAAAATTCATTTTCGAATGTGAAGACAAACTAACAGCTATCTTTGAGAATACTTTGGAAATTCACTGCTCTGAAACATGTTCATAGGAAATTGGCTGCAGATACAGAAAAGCGTTGCTAGTAACCTCTGGTCGGAGCAATCTGTTTGTTCTCTACCATAGCTTCTCTTAAGACTTAAGTTACGTTTCACATATCGAGCGAGGTGGCAACGCACTAATGTGTGAAACTCGCATTCGGGATGTCCTGGGTTCATCAGGCGAATGCTGAAGTCAGTTCTCATCTACCATGATATCCTTTCCATAATTTCCGTTCATTCCGTTTCCCTCTCATCTTTCAGGTGTGCTTCCAGGCTGGTGATATATGGCAGTGTGGGGAGATGGCGCGGACGCATTCTGAATGCAAAGATTACTCAAACAAAGGTTGAAGGGGGTTCTGTATCAACACTTATTTTGATTTTTAGGGTATCTTGAAATCTACATTTTAATTATTCCAGGATTCGAAATAATTTCTCATGTAATTTTGCATAACCCTCTCTGGTGTCCCGGCATGGGACAGGCTTCGGGCTTGAAAACTTCAGTGACCTTTGCGTGTATCTGGTAGCATCTCATCCTCAGCTCTGGGGCCTCCGATAGTCCCTTCACCGCATCCCATTCACCAGCGGGGTGTTAGCTACAATAGATCGCTAGGCGCGAGATAACCCTAAACATTATCTGCCCTTTACCCTTTTTCCTTTTAAATTTCTCATATTTTGCTGATTATCATCTGTATTTACTGACACTGATCTCGCGGAGCTTCACTAATTTCGATTATTATGGGGGGGGGGTCTTCAAGGAAGTAATGACCATTTGGCTTTAATACACTCGGAAGAATCATGTCATTAAAAATGTGACTTACAAAATTGAAGCTGTTTTATTTCTCCATGTTTATCATTTTCGTTTATATGCGTTTCTATATAAATCCACTAGGTTTAGAACACCTCTGTTATATTTGACTGCCTGCTAGTCCATTAAGCCAAGATGTTCGCACCAATTTCATGAACTAAACGACGAGATAGGTATCCGAAAGTTATATGTAAATCGTCTGAGATTACGTGTCTGTCTTGTACCATTTTGTTGTTCACTTCATTCTTCAAATCATCTGTGATAAGTCACTTACATACCGGTCGTCCGCCTGCGGTGCCCTTAGTAGCTGAAGCGAGTGTTAAACACTATCAAAAAAAAAAAATACCGGTCGAGTCCCGGTATGCAAATTTGTTCGCCCGTTGTTGAACATTCTTGCTTTCCTTTCGTTCATTACTGTATCATCAAAAACTTCCTTGAGCTGACAGTAAATTTACACAGATGTCAAAATCCCAGAATTCAAAATTGCACTACTTCTCATCTCACATTTAGCGGGACATGTATCGCACAGTTCAGTTTGAGCAATCACAGAAAGCACAATAGTAACTTCTTACGTCTGAAACTCACACAACACTGAGAAAGCATGTAGGCGGTATTTATGGATGTAGATTTTCTCCCATGCTGATAACTGAAACGGATTCAAAAGTTCCTTCAAGAGTTTGTTGTTATAGGGTTGATTTCGTGGTGTGATTCCCAAAAGTAATGTGCCACTGCAGATTTTTCCGGCTGTTTTGACTTGATGTGTCTTCTGTGTTCTTTGTTGCATGTTTCAAAATTTCTTATTGTCTTCCCAATGTATTTCCTGTTGCAGTCTTGACATTCAATTGCATATATTCCTGATTTTTTCTCCATATGTATTTTGTCCTTTAGAGAGGAGCCCAGGAGGTTTTTTTACACTATTTATTTATCGGTGCTAGTTTGTTGTTGAATTTCTTGAATACTTTTTTGAACTTTTTGTGGGTTGTATATGATTTTGTGAAATTTGGGAGGTTTTTCTTTACGAGTTAAGGTGGTAATTTTAATTCAAATTCGAGATTGGACAGCATTGGAGCCGGACAGGTATCTGCCCAGTGGGAATGTGCAAACAGTTCTCACTTCCTGATTAATTGTATTTATCCTCCAATGCTTTAGTAAATTTAGAGTTTAATATCTATTTAATTGTTCTGTGATGCGCCAATGTCGCCTCTAGATTTAAAAAAGGAGGGACACAAATGATTGACTTTAAACTGAGTACTTTTTGTTTGATTGTTACCCATAAATGATAAGAAGAATAGAGATTTGTGAATGAAGCGGTTCAGATAACTACTGATAATATTTTTGCACTCTTAGGAAACCAAGTTTTAAGACACTGCATTCTCCCACACTGTACGCCAAAGTATCCACAAACAGAACTTTCGAATTGAACTGGGTTAACGTGTCTTGGAACTCCCTCAAACAGATGGTTAAAAAATGTAAATGGTGTGTTATTTATTAACTGTGGTTCGCAACGTCACATTCTAATTGGGGCGTGAAAGACCAAATTTTGTTCAGAGGCTTCTCTATCAGGCTTGAGGTTCTTTTATTTGCCGTAAATCTACGACACGGGACCAACGGCTTTACTTCCCTTCCGAAGGAAATCATGCTAAGGATTTCTACGCCTGAAAAAATCCATCGTCCTGCACCGGGTTCAAGAATAAGCCACTCAACTAGTAGTAGCTATTCGTTTCACAACAAAATGAGTGTTTTGAAATATAATAATAAAAATAATAATAATAATAAGAAGAAGAAGAATAAGAAGGATGTAAGTCAACACACCTCAGTAAAAAAGTGGCCAAAGCAGCCCAGGTTCAATCCCAGGAGGCACTCGTATGTGGGATTTGTGGTGGACAATGCGGCGCAGGTGCTGGTTTTCTCCGGGTTCTCCGGTTTCTCCCGCCATTGCATTCCAGCGGTGCTCCATCTTCATTCCATGTATCAGTGTCATCGCCTGTGGTGCCGTATGTAGTAAAAGCGGGCGTTAAACACTATACAAATAATATGATTTTTGTATCTAGTGCTCTAGAGAAGAGACTAACACCACCGAGTAAAATTATCTCAGTGAGAAAGGTGCTAAACACTCTAATCGGATAATCTGGTGCTAATTACGTAAACCGCACTTACTCCGCCCACATTACACACTCACCGCGTGAGCAAAGTGGAGGCGTGAGCTCTCCCTGAAGCAGGATAGTCTGACTCTACATTTACTACACCAAAGTTTTTTGTTCTTTGTTAAGTTCTTCTGATCTTTGTATTCTTTATAGTGTTGCTATTTTATGAGACAATGGACAGTTGGAGATTGCAAATAAACAAACTACGCATGACACTTTCTTTAGAAGGATCAATGCTCACTGGATAACCAAGAAGCAGTGAGCCGACTACTCAGGTGTGCCTAATGAGGAACAAGTCCGTGGATTTTTCCATTAGGACGGTGTCTATTTTATATACACCCTCTCTTACGCAAGAACAGAAGCGAATACGTCACCTAAGTACATTATCACCATAGGAGACTAACAAACCGATACCTCGGTGAGGGCGACAATTGCTAGCACATGTCTAATAAGTTCTCCAAGTTAGTAGCTGTAGGACATTAACGCTTTGTTGCCTCTCGGTACCTATAAGTTCCGCTTGTTCCAAGCGTAACTACACAAATAGGGTTGTACTCTAGGAGTAATTTTATGTTATACTAACCTTCAACCATAAACGACAAGTAATCAAGACTGTTTTATAGTGTAAACATATATACAATTTTTGTCCTAAAATTGCAATGATATTTTTTAAATAAACAAAAAAGTAAAACCCACATAACTACAGTCAAATATTACCCCATTAGCTTCCAAGCATCACACCAATTATTTTACTTGGACTCTCCCCGTACTTTACCACAGTCACTGAGATTTGAACTTGCAACATTTGGCTTTAAATGGTTGGCCAGTCCATTACCTGTCACCTAACACTCATGGCCATTTGAACCACCTTTTTAATAGTGCCTTTGGCAGGATCATGAAAGCTGGTTTCGAAGAATTTAAACTTTTAATTGCGAAGAAAAAGATTAATAAAGGATCTTCACATATTTTCATTTCTATTATTTTATGTAATAATTTTATAGGCTTATTCCTATGTATTTTTACTAGAACTCCACTTTTAAGCTTTAATTAAAGGGAAAACGGCATATGCAGTATACTAATGCAGGCAACTGAGGGTTAAGTTAACCCCGCCAAGTTATCACCACTCAGACGAACCCAATCTCCCATGGTATCCACTGTCCCGCCGAGACCAACCGAATCCAAACAGCTCCCTGCCGGGAGGGGCTCAAATATTCGGCCCAGTAACGTTAAAAGTACCATGAGTGCCAGGGCTCCATAGCGCCTACACCAAGGCAACCGAAGAGCTCGAAATCTCTCCCCTACGGGAAACACTAATGCATATCAGGGAGTCAGGAGTTATGCTCAGGACGGACATTTTCCCCAGTTTGTGACTTCAGAAAGCTCTAGCGCCGGTTCACATCTTGACCAACTTTTGCTGTGAAGAGTCATTGGATAATGTGGATCTAATACGTGTTCGGCTTCCTTTCTCGTTCCAAACTTTCCTTTAATAATTGTAGGCATTTACATTGTAATACATTATAATACTTTTTCGTCTTATTCTGCTTTCCGCCCTCGGTTATTGTGCCCTAGCCTTTACAGAGACATTTTCTTTCGCTTTCTCCGGCTGTAAAATAATTAAAATTCAGTATTTTTATGCTACAAGGCCTTGAGTTTTAGATATGTGTGGGAGTTATTGAAAAATGCATGCAAGTCATTACACGGTCTGTTTTGCTCCGCTAGTTTTAATGCATAAAAATCGTGCTGCTTCCAAAATTCCTCAATTTCATTTGAGACATCAAGACAAAAGCTGCTGGTTGCTCTTCTCGTTACAGAGTGCACGTCTCAGCAAAACCAATCCATTATCCTCCATCAAATCACAGTCGTAAAACTGCATCCATAAGAAAACACGGTGTGTACTCCCTGCACAAGTTCTCCTGGAATACATAAAAGCGTTATTGCGTGGCCAGAATGCTGGGACTAGACAATGCATACGTCAAATTCCTGCTCTGGTGGTATACATTTCTGAGGTATCCTGTCTGGTTCAGCTACAACAGAGCAGTCACCAGTATCACTATAGAAAAATTGTAAGTTAATACTAAATCTGGGTTGCATTTAACAATAATTCTCATAAGCTCCGTAGACCCCATAAACATAATATACGATTTCAAAAATATCTAGCGCTCATTATTACGTTCTCGACCACGTATGTACAATGTACACAGTAGGTACAGAAGCTATTCGATACCACTCAAAATTCGATACAAAGATTTTACTGGTATTACAATTTTTGAGACCCGCGTATTAAAAAAGCATGTTTAGCAAAAGGCTTGTCTACTCGCGTGTGTGTGGACGTCTGTGGACAGCTCAGCTCCAAATGGTCGGTTAAATATCAAACCTAACGTTTAAGATCAGCATTAATCATAGACACGACACGAAGGTTTTCAAGAAAATGCTCCCACCACAAACTACTCCTTACATGTAGTATTTTTATAAAATATTTATTTTTTCAGAAATGGCTGCACAGCTTTTGATTAAAATACCATAGGTTTGAGATATTTGTATAATAAATGAAATGTATAATGATTATCTTCAATTATGGGAATAGCCTCTGATGACTTTTGTATAACTGGTAGACCATAAGAGCTAGGAAAAAACTTGCAACACAAAAGATGTAGATCTCGTTAAAACACACAATTTATGTCAGATTAAATTTTTGTACATTTAGCCATTTATAAGGTATTCCTAGTTATTTGTTTCAAATGTAAAATATTTAAACTTTTTTCGAACGAGAATAGTCATTCGTTTCATATCTCTTCTGTTTATTCAAGGCCTTGCAAAGGGATCTGAATTGCAATTGTATCACATAGCAATGCATAGCATATCATTGTAAGAATATTTATTTCGCGGAATAGATAGACAAAGACACGTGAATGAAACATGAGTGTCAGATATTTACTGCAAATGTGTCTATATCATAATCAAGGTTATGGTGACATCTGCTGTCAAAGAGGAAATAATGAATAACAAAAGGGTACAAATTCTTCAAGAAAACTTCGTCGCATTCCAAGTTCACATAATTTATTTAACAGTGGCAGTGAATGTTAATTTTGTGTTTCTTGACTTACCATTTTTTTTTTGTTTTTTTTTTTAATAATTACTTGATGCTTGTGTTAAGTGAATACTAAATCAACTGGGAATCTCAACTATTCATTAAATTAGCGAAAATTAAACAAAACATTTTAAGGGCTCATAATTATGAACATGTTAGCTTTACAAAGGACAGTATATAAGGATGAGGAGCAAGTTTGGTAGGACAATAAAACGGGAAAATATAAGATGGCGTTATGTATATCACGTAGACACGCCGATGTAAACAATTAAGGTTTTAGGAGCGTGTTTATTTAATCGTAGACTAAACCAACTCTTCTAAGAAATTGGTTGTATTTATTTTGCGTGCGTGTCTGTGTCTCGCAGCACTCTTAACACACAGGTAACTTATAAGGAAAACCAGATTATTCATATACTAGGTTACACGTTTGAACACTATTCATCTGATATAACCCCCACTCTTCTTCAGTAAACAAACCCTTCAATACTGAAAAGCCCCATTGAAGACAGGTAGATATGAATGCTCAAAATATGTGCCGATTAGGTAGCTTTGTGATCCTTTTTGTCATGGGAGTCTCCAAATCGAATATTGATGCAGTCATGAGCAAGAGAAAGTAAGGAAACACGTATACAATAATGTGTCATTAAGGTAAGGTAATATATCCGCGGCAGGAGCGGCTTCAGTCTGTGTACTTTTTTTTTTCCTCTCTTTTTTTCCCCAGTTTCCTTTGTTAACCTATTTACCGTTTTCTTTTTACTGACACATACACATTGATAAACATTCATTTACAAACAATTAAACACCCATGCCCAAGATGGGACTCGAACCCACGATCTCCTGCGCCACGAAGCACCAAAGCGAAAAGCTTTAGCGAGCGCGGCTAAAGGGACCGGCTGTACTCAGCACCTGTACGGCGTCTCAGGACCAGGTAATTTAGGAAGCCGAGCAAAGAACTTGCGAATCGTAGTAGGAACATGCTCATGAAATTCGTCCATTCCCTGTTCACGGTGAAGCTGTGCATCCCGAATATACCGTGAGGCATTCAAAGATATGTCTATACGTTGTTCTGGAAAACCAGGGAACGTTGGATTTTTGTAGGAGAAGCACAGACATGTGCAAGAGGAGCGCTGGTATAGCAGCAGGGTGCAATCAACTCGTAGAGGGATTTGTGTATTGAATCGGATAAATATTATGGAGACAGGAATATGCCTGACTAATTTTAGTGCTGGGACGGCGTTGTGGTCGAGTGGATGGACCGCTTGCCTCTCATCAAGGCCCTGAGGACTGCATATGGGAATTGCCGTGGACAAAGCAGCCTCTGGGCGGGTTTTCTCCGGGTTCTACGGTTTCCCCAGCCATTTATTCCACCACATGCTTCGTAATCACCGTTCATTTACTCCATTTAACCGATTTAGTGGTAATATACTAGCCTCTGGTTTCCAAGGTCGCGGGTTCAAACCCGGAGGAGGGCGATGGAATTTTAGCTTATTTCTGAAGGGAAGTAAAGCCGTAGATTCCTTGTCTTAGATTTACGGAACATAAAAGAATCCCAAGTCTGATGGTCAGGCCTCTGAACAAAATTAAGCGGTCTTTCACGCCCAGTATAGAATGGGACGCTGAGAACGGCAGCAGTTAAAGAGTGTCCATAAATAACACTCAATTTCAATTTTTCTCTGACCCAGAGTCCATCTGCTCCTTAACAGGCAACTGACCCCAGGCGCATACTTGTAAGCCCTGGAAATGCGAGTTGGAGGTCCTCCATACGAAAAAGGTAAATAGCGGTCGGAGAAGAAGCAGAAGAAATTAGTGTTGATATGGGTATGCCAGGTTAACCAATGATCAAGGTGAACACCATTGTGATACTGAAGATATGTACGGAAGGGTGAACAGGCTTTACTGCTATCGGTTGCTTAGCAAGTTCGGAACACCAAAGGTAATCTCAAGCCGTTCTGATGCAATATTTACAAGTTTCTAACAAATTATTACCGGATCTCGCTGATCATTGTGTATCACAATACATCTGAAAGCGAGGTTCACTTACTTTTATTTGTGTTCCTTGAAAATAAGTTTATTTCCAGCTGGAATTTCAATCTAACAGGACCATTGATTATTGGGAAGCATATTATCTGTACTAATGTAGCCGTATATATAGGAGCCCTCACAATTAAAACGATTAATGTGCGTTCAAACTTTTAAAAACGTAATAAGCTACAAATAGCGTTTTCTGTCATTCATGAAGAATGTCACGGAACAGCTATGTGGTGCTTATCGTTATTATTTCCATTAATGAAATGGAACAACTGCATTTTGTTTGTATTTCCTCCACACTAATGATCAAACTCGTCTATGCGCTGAATTTTAATGATGAAGATTGACGTCACTGAATCGCGCGTTATCCGGGGTAAAATATTTAGAGGGGGTACAGGGCTGTTAGTCAGGTCAAGTAAGACATTTAAATATTAAGCCTGTACTGTGCACAGCTTCGGATGGGACCGGAGTTATTTATATCCTTGTCGATATTTATACAAAAACTCTCTTTTTCTCCAAAAGCAACCCTCTATTTCTTCCACAAGATGATTACAATCAGAATCTGCTCACAAATATCTGCAATTCTTCAATGCTTTCGTAAGAATTCAGCCGTATAGTTTCCTTTCGAAGTTCGTTGCGACCACCACCACCACCACCACCACCACCACCACCACCACCATCACTACTACTACTACTACTGCTCGCTACGAATTTCCGACACTCAACGCAACTGCTCGCTAGGCACTCCCAGTTGAAACTGAACTCTGGACACTTTTCCTTTATACCTTTCGGTCACGTAGCTGGAATCTTCTTGAAGAAGGCGCAAAATGTCAACCACCTCAGGTGTATCAAACTCAGTCAGGTGTAACAATGCCGGGCTTCGACGTAAAAGAACCCTCCGACAATCGCACCAGTGTAACAATCACGGCTGCAATGTCAAAAAAACTTGCCGCCGGCACACATGTCCACTATGTAACAACGTATGCCAACAATCAGCTATGAATTAAAAAGGAAGTCGTACACACACGTTCTGCGCAAGTTGTTGTCAGAAGATATTGAAATAACTGTACAACTTTTACAGAGGGTTGTTATGGAGTTTCAGTACACTATAAAATAAGGGTAGTAGGTTACTGGCTGAGGTTGATACAGGTAGATCATTCTATTCCATTAGTTATAAATACAGTAAGAAAAACCGTCCCCCATGTTTTGGCATATGAGTTGGAGAGAAGTATGAGAAGAATAGGCAAAGAGGTGAAGTAAATTGTAAAGAAATATTAAAATGTGTTAGAAGAATACTAATATAGGCAACATGAAATTGAATCGGGTTGTAATATTAAACCTTCCCAAGTCTGGGGAATGAACCAACTTGATTTTGGGTATGGTTTAGACTGGTAGGCAGGAGGACATAGAAAATGAACCAGGATTCTGATACGAAAATCTCCCATTCTGTGCCTTCGATGAAAACCGGGTGCATATTATGTTCAAAATGTGCACAGTGAAAGAATCAGCGAATTAAACTTAAAGAAAAATTTCTAAATCCCCATTCAAAAGGAGATGCAAGTGTAGACGCAGCTTAAGTGCAAGATTTTGTACACATGTTACTGAATGGAAGCATTCACATTGACTCGCACAACGCGGTATGCAACTCAAGAGTTTGCAAACTCTAAACTTTATGCTTGCGCTGCGTATATAGAAGAATGAATACATTTGCAATCTTTCGTCTATGCAGTGCCTCATCTTTAAAGGAAGTTGGTCTCAATGCGAGATTTTATAGCGTCTACTGTACATCATTATATTCTGTTGTTCCACTTGGCCACACTACGTTCGATTACTTCTCTTCTGTAAAAATAAAGCGACCATATCCAAAATTTAGTCGAAATGCTCTGGCGCCAACCTCGTTTTGCGGGTCACAATCTACCATTTCCCTAAAGAGGCTATAATGATCTCCTTGCTGAATCCCACTTTAATTTAATGGATGTACCCACCATCTCTTGACTAGATTTCTTAGCTCTCACAAATTGTAAGGCGCAACTGTGCAGCTTTATCAGTTGCTTGCACTAGTTTCAATATCTTGCCCAAACAAATATTATAACATTAGAGTCGCGAGCGTCAGTTTTGCGTCTGTAATTTTGATAAGATATTTATTTATAAAAGATTGAGTGAATTTTCTTGTATCGCATTGTTCGATGTTATTCAACTTGAAATTTGTGGTGCCCTTGGAAGGCATGCGCATTACAATTTACGTGACAACTTCTCGAGTTACACATACGAGTGCAGTGTGAATTGTCTTCCCTCGCGCCTACGTTACGTTAGCGCTACGATTTCATTGTGCATGTAGCTTAGTTCCTGTTAGAAAAGATTGGCTCCACTAGCCGACCACAGAAATTGACAAATCATGGGAAATAGTGTGATTAAATGCCATGAAGCCGTATCAAATTTCTTCAGCTGGAGACAATTTATTTCTGTTTCCTCTTTTTCTATTTTCCACCTTTAAATTGTCCCTTAAATATGCATGTACGGTCAATGATCTAAACCTAAGTGTTTCTATAAGAACTTTAATAATGTGACACAAATAAAGATATTTATCTATTTTAAACTTAATTCCACATTATGACATCGTAAAAACCCCTTCTGCAAATCTCTCCAATTTTATTTTTCTTAAAGTGCGCAATATGGGTAATTGGAGTCCGCTGGTTGACCCATCACATTGGTCATTTCGTCATCAGCCCTCGACATTATCCTATAAGATTCGGGTTAGAAGTATTTGACTGTTTCGGAAGATAAGCAATTCACAATTACAGAATCTTACCTCTCCACCTAGGACTTCAAATGTTTCTTCTTCCGGTGGCTCGATTTTGATTTTGATTTCTTCAATGTGAAGAAATGTAGGTGGTCCTTTCAAGCAGTTAGTCGAGGGTATGAGAAACTTGAATAAATACAAAACCGAGTCAGGTGATAACCTGTGAGATCCCGGGTTTGATTCCCGTCGGGTCGGCCACTCTGAACATGGGTTTTCCAAGGTTTCTCTAGGTCAGTAGGCTGAATGCTGGTGTGATTCCCCGTGTATCGCAAATTTCCTATTGATCAATTCTTGTCCCCAGCAATTTCTATTATTTTCTTCATGTCATATGCATCAAGATAGTAGGACCAGACGACAGCCATTAGTGCACTGCGGCGGGTGGGTAGAATTTTCACTCTCCTTGGTGCTAAGCTCTTACTGGGAGTGACTCGTTTCATTTAGGGATGTCCAAACTAATGATGGCTGAGGCAGGATCGCATACATCAACATTAGTGTCAATCTGGAATCGTTAGGAACCCCGACCTTGCTAGTGCGCATTGCTGGTCCAATATTATCACCAAAAGTTGAATAATACAACGTTCCTATGGTAAGTAAACAAATGTTAACCATATTAAATCATCATTAAAATTCCCTCCTGTTTACTTAAAAACATGCTTTATTTTGTGTTAATTACTGCAAATAAACAGCATCAATAACTACAGAATGTGGAATTATGCATTTGTCTAGCATAGCAACGTTTTTTGTGATAAAAATTGATCGCTTGGACAATCCTAGACAATTGAGTTGTTATACAAAAAATATAGGATATAATTTTAAAATATTTCTGATGGGGTCACAATTTGCAGAATTATTACATTAAGAATGGTTTGTTTTTTATGAAATGTGTTTTTAAAATATCTGTTTGAGGATAGGAGCGTTTTATGACAAAAAAAAAAGTATATTTAGCTGTACCAGAGAATACACAGGACTTTTGAAACGCACTTTATACATCATATTTTGTTCAAGTTAAAAATACGTAATTGTAATGAGTTTTTAAATATCATAACAAATAAAAGAATTCGCCTAACGTCGTGATTTGTTTCTTCTTCCAGCATGGCTTTAGGCTCTCTTTCCTATACCATCTGTTTGAATAATCTGCTGAAAGGGATGAATACTGTGTATTTTTGTGTACCTTAAAATATTTTATCGTCATTGATTTCAAAGGTGCGGTGAAGCTTTCGTAATGGCACTGAAGTATCCAGTTACACATTTACTTGAAACCATAAAAAAACCAAGCAAAGTGGCCGATATACGGTATTTGAACCCGAGACTCCGAAATACGGGCTTTAAGCGCAACCTCTGAGCAACACAGGGTAGGATGTATCAACGAATTGCTCTATATTTTTTGTATTTATTTTAGTATAGTTTATCACTGTTTCCTATTGCAGGCGGTGCCATAGCGTGAATAATTAAATATAATTGGGCAAGGAACTTTGGGAAGTAAATGTTTCAGAATTAGGTTTAGGTACCTCCCCTGCATTTACTAATTATAAGGGCTGAGGAAAGCCTGGCAAAAACTTAAGGGCTCCATTTCAACAACGGATCTTCCATTCATGAATCCTTAATATTATACACAGGTCAGTATTACTCTATCATGCACTGTTAGTTCTTTGAATTTCAGAATTTATCTATCTCCAATAAATGTAAGTTACAAATAAAATACGTACACACAACACACTTAAACCTTAGTGCAACATTCACTGACATTATAAACTCCTCTGTCTAACATTGAGATGGAAAACTGAGATACATTATATCGATTATTTAGCGGGTTCAAGTTATGCAATAGTCAAGCTTGTGGTTAAACAGTTCTGCCTGCAAATTCTGCTACTCTATAAAAAGGTCAGTATTTTAATAGGTGCAATACATCTACCCTTCGCAATACACGTAACATATATTTGAGAAACATTTGGCGGTTACGAATGGAAACTGACAAACCAAAAATCACCATGTAATTTGTACTTAAATAGCCTTCATACATTACTGAAATACTAGAATTAGTAAACTGTGCTGAACACCAATTAGTGCATTAGTATTAGTATTGAAATCTTGGTTTAATGATATACTGCATGGGTACTAGTTACATGCTTGCTGGCTTATAGTAGGTAGTTAGCTAGTGATTTAGGGTAGGCAGTAATTTTATTCTGGTGTTAAATTATATTTATTTTGCTTTATTCTTCTTGTTCTTCCTGTGTTTACTCTTACTCCTGCAGGCCTTACAGCCCAGCGCCCGATGTCCAAAGCCTGTTGAGAGGAGCTAGGATGGGTGATCAGCTCGAGTTCTGGAATGAGAGCGAGGAAAATGATACGAAATGATGGTGTAATGGAAGAAAAGAAGTGTGATTCTGGAGCAGGCAGTGGTATGAATCGCGGGGAAACCAGAGCACCCGCCACCACAAACCCCACACGCGGTTCCATCGACAGCTCGCCTTGGTAAGGACGAGTTCTCTAACTAGTCGGCCACTACGGTTTTGTTAATATAATATCATTATCAATATTATTTTTATTATTACTCATATTTTCAATATTTATGTACTTGTGGTGCTCATTTATAAAGTATTACAACAGTGAATGTAAAAGTTGACTTTAAAGAACGGAGTAAATGATACAATTTTCAATACAGTTGTAGGTTTAAGAAACAGATAATAGGACGACGAGGCATTTTTGTTTTACTCTTTAGCATCCTTCGATAAAATATAAGTGAAAGCTGAGTGGTAACAAAAAATGAGAGGTAAATGAAAAGTCTGTGAAGAATAACAAGAAAGACATGGCGAGATAGAGTTAGGAATGAAAGGATAAGAGAGGAACTAAAAGTACCATCTATAAGCAAGAGGATTGAAGATTGACAACTTACATGGTTGGGCATGTAAAAAGAATGGGTATAGACCGGAAGATACATCAGATTATGAGAGTCAGACCATTGGGAAGAAATCCTATAGGAAGACCAAGGATAACCTGGTAAGAAGGGATCAAAAGAGTGATAGCAATAGAGGAATGACTTGGGATCAGTTTAATAGACTGGCAGAAGATTTGTGTGCAGAGATATAAGAAAATATTGAACTGGTTTTGGAAACAAATAGTAAAAGTGTTGAAGAAAATCGTCGCGATGAACACAAGAGTGGGTAGGTAGTAGACTATAAGGAAAAATAAATAGGATACAATAACAATAGCCCGAAGTGAAGTTCCTTTGCATTGAACATAACTGACCTCATGTGGCTGAACGTGTTCGCCAGACGCGCCTTGCTCCATATGGGCAATTGATCACATATATGACTACCTTCGAGGCATATCACGTCATTCAACCGAGCTAATGTGTATCACTGATGCGATAACCGAAATGCTATGCTGTCTGCCTCTGGGTGTTTGCCAGTAAGTGCAGTCCTGGGCGAATTATACCAGTAATTAAGGAAAGAAAGTTGGCTCCTGCGGTGAACAAAATCCAACACGTGGAAAGTAAATACTAGGGCCACCCAGAAAGTAAGAAACGATTTGGTGTACTAAATAATAACGAAAGATATCAACTCAAAACTTTATTTACAAAGTTACAGCACCTTACTCTGTTTATCAACGTGGTACTAAATAATAACGAAAGATATCAATCAACTCAAAACTTATTTATTTACAAAGTTACAGCACCTTACTCTGTTTATCAACGTGGTACTAAATAATAACGAAAGATATCAACTCAAAACTTTATTTACAAAGTTACAGCACCTTACTCTGTTTATCAACGTGATTGCCATTGCTATCAAGATATTTACCGGGTTTTCAATGCTGATGTTATACTCTTCCATCGAGCTGTCACTGATACTAAGAGGTTGGAAAATCTTTTCCACCCAAAAAGTAATGTACAGTATCCAAAGTGAAACGGTTTTTCTGAATTCTTTTATCAACATTTCCTTTTAGCTCTTCCATAACAATAATTAACTTCCAGTCCGGTCCTTTAATGCACACTGGTTCTTCCTTGATTACTCTTAAATTATGCATAATTTCCTCACTGAATCTCGTTCATGGCATTATCAACATACACTTGCGCTATTTGATTATAAATTTGATTATCCGAACATTTTGGATAATAAAAAAAGCCAATAAGTTATTTCGCGGTAAAAAATTATAACATCGGAATTGAAAAACCGACACCACGTGACAGTAAATGTCCTGACAGAATGGAGATTAAATCTTTGTTAATAAAGTTTTTCGTTATTATTTAGTTATGCCAAACAGTTCATTACTTTGGATGGCCCTCGTATAAAGTGTCAGGAGCAAACACCACCAACAATTAAGCTACATATTTCATTGCTGCCAACACGTTTTATCGACTGTAGTACGCCAACAGACAATTCGTATATCTGCTTCGCTCAACGGACCGTATGAGTGTAACATTTTGTCAACCGTCTTTCCACATTACACACTTTACACAAGATATTTTGTTCACACATAATTTTTCAATAAAATAATAATAGAGCGAGCTCCAACTTGGGCGTGCTAGGAAAAAATGAGTAGGACGAAAACGGAGGATGTGTGACCGTAGCGTGTTGCAGAGAAACCACGGTGTCCTGGGTTTTTTTTTTTTTTTTTGTTTGTTATTGAGTTTTAAACTGGGACCAAGCAACAGGAAATGTTGACATGTTTTGAAGACAGTTTTTATAAGAAACCTGAATACTGTAATTTCTTACGTTTATTGTCTATAACAAACCAAAATCATTTTATTCAGCTCAAAGTCTCGAGGCAGAAGGCACATAATGTATGTTTAGCGGTAAAGGTTAACATGAGCTTCTAAGGCAGTGTGTATAGCGTGATGAACACTGAACTGCTATTTAGGTTATTTATTTTACAGTTTAGTATATGTCTATAGTTGTGAAAGGAGACACTAGGAACGAACTATTGGTAAACTAAAGAAACGCAAAAAAAAAAAATAATAATGAATGCGTTAGATTTTTCAAGTAAAAATAGTGTTACTAAGGCAATAAAAGAAGCAACTAAGGATACCGTATGTTCAGAAACAGAGAATCATATGGGATAAAAAGGAACGATCAAAGGACGTGCAGGGACGCCATTACAATGAAAAGGAAAACGTGTGGAGGAAACAAAAATATACTGGGTCAATATAATACAACGGAATAGAGCAAAACACGAGTGTAGGGTATCGTAGATTCCTTGCTGTTCATAAGTATTCTACTAATCTAACTATAATTTTGTTAAGGGTTAATATTGATGATACCCTGCCAAATTAATATACAGTATTTTAATCAAAATCATAAGAGCTATTTTTGCGAAAAACACCATTTTTCCAGGTAAGGGGCAGTTGGGTTGTGGGGGGGGGGGGAGTATGGGGATTGTCTTGAAAATCTTTGTGTCGCATCCTTGGAATATATTAAACTTAAATAGCAAGTTAGGTATTTAAAGATCTTTAAGTTTTTGAGCAAATGAAATGGCGTTTTATTTATGGACGCTCTTTAACTGCTATAGTTCTCAGTGTCCCATTCTATACTGGGCGTGAAAGACCGCTTAATTTTGCTCAGAAGGCTCTCGATCAGTCTTTAGGTTCTTTTGCGTGCCGTAAATCTACGACACGGGACCCATGGCTTTTCTTCCCTTCCGAAGGAAGCCATGCTAAGGATTTTTACGACCGAAAAAAATCCATCGTCCTCCGCCGGGTTTGAACCCGCGCTCTTGGGAATATTAAGCATGGTAACCATTACACCACGGAGGGCAACTAAGTTTTTAAGCGATGCTGTACACACATAGGGACCTTTTTCTATTTTTTTTAGATTCAGGGGGCCTTAAAACGTATATTTCCCGAGAAATTCCAATATGGAATTTTTATGTGGAATAAAATACCTTCTCAAAACACTATATACATAGTACGTGTAGAGAAAGCGATAACTATCCTACAATAGCCTCTGAAAGTATTTGTTGATTTGCATTCACAAGAAGATATTGCATTGGTTGATGGATCGCATTTGGGCTCCAAAATTGCGAGCGTACGTAAAGCACATGTGACAAAAATGCATTCTATTTAACCTAACGGTCTTTTAAGCAGGCAGATTTAAACAGCGGTTAGCCTAAGGGTTAATGTGTGGACAGGGGTGGGGTGCGCTGTGTGGGACTATGCACTTGTGTTACTTTAATTACATATCACAGCACCATTTCCTCCCCTTCTCTTTCCGCTATCACAGAACCCACCCCAACATTTCCAAACCTAGCATTTAATTATTAAACACAGTTCTTTGCTACTCTAATAATCCATTACTGGAACGCGTATTAAACTCGAATGTTAAAATAAGACTATTAGAAAAAGTAGATTAGGCAATTAGTTTTGTGAAAAGCGGATTCGAAAGGGTTTATTAGAAAGTAGTTTTTAGGAATATTGAATTATTATAAATGATCGGGAACAGCGGAAGTCAATTTTACGTTTTACATTTCATTCTCGTCAGCATTTTAATGGGCATATCCATAGTATTGAAGAATTTCGCAAGCAGACACCGAAATATTTATTTATAAATTACTCTTTTCCGGTTACTCAGTTGTCAAACAAGGCTTTATGGTGAATTTCACAAAGAGCCCAACTTTTGCGTTACGAAATGCCTGTTGACAGATCGTCCGCTAATTTATTTAGTATAATTAAGATATGTGCTGTGTCGCCCTCCATGGTGCAGTTGTTACCATGCCAGCCTCTGAAACCCAAATTTGGAGGGGAATGATGCATTTTTTTTCGGACAAAACAATCCCTAGCAAGCCTTTCTTCAGAATGTAAGTAAAGCCGATGGTCCCGTGTAATGTTTATTTGTACATAAAGAACCCCTTGAAAGAAAAGATTCCTGGGCAACATTTTCTGCCATTTCGCGTCCGCAAATCGTGATTTCGTTCTACAGTGTCTTCTGTGGGCGACGAGCTGATCCCTTATCGCCATGGCGCATAGCGGCGAAATCACGAACTAGAAATTCAAATACAATCATGGAAACATCGCAACGATGCCTTATGCTCCACTTAGGATATACAAAAAATGAAATGGAGATTTATTTATGGACGCTCTGTAACTACAGTGGTGCTCAGCGTCCTGTTCTATCATGGGCATGAAAGAGAGCTTAATTTTGTACACAGGCTTGAGGTTCTTTTACGTACCGTAAAATTACAACACGGGATAAACTGCTTTACTTCCCTTCCGAAGGAAGTCATGCTAAGGATTTTTACACCAAAAAAAAAAAAAAAAATCCACCGAGTTCTGCCAGGTTTGAGCCCGCGACCTTAGGTATATGTAGCCAGCATGGTAACCACTGCACCACAGAGGGCGACAATTAGGAGATACAGGAAACACTGTGTACAATACTAGGTATATAATATGAGTATGCAGAATGTGGCGGAGGAACTTTACATTTTTTTACCTGAATTAAGAATGCAATCCTTAGCTCCAGTTATACAGTTCCAAAGTAATTATTCTCCAACTCTGCACTAACATGATCTTTTAAGTATTTTTATGATCAATTTTAAAATTATTGCTCCGATTGCAGATACAATAATGCATTACAACACAATACTTACATACTTGTATTCAATGCGAGATCTTGGAACTGTCATGATTCTAAGTTCCAAAGATGTCAAGACTGACTTCCGTCCACCAGATTAAAGTATGGAATTTAGCTCTTGCGATACACACGCTAAAGGCAATTACCCGAGATGTCCTTTTGGAAATGAATTATTAGTATCATATAAACTGATACAAAACGGTTGCTACGAAAATGAACGTGAGTTCCTTTAATAAGTGAGTAGTAATAGTAAGTATTTCCAATATATGCGTAAGGTTTCACGGCCGGTTACCATAGTTTTACAATTTAAAATTTCTGAGCTGCTCTGCCGTGATCTGAGGTTAACATATTTTCCTTGCAAAAAATATTTCTACCTGACGTTTCGTCCCAGTTTGTGCGGGACATCTTCAGAGGTGTTGTGTTCTCGTGGCGTCTCTGTCATGAATTAAATACATTGTAAAATAGAGCCGATACACACACACACTCACACACACATACTCGTAGAGGTAGCAACGAACATGTTTTAAATTACAGACTACGGCAAAACGGCCGGGAAATTTAAATTATAAAACCAAGTACCTGTTTCCAAGTAAAGCGGCATATGTATTATGTAAAAGTACGTTACAATTTCCCGCGTAAGAGAGAGAGAGAACAAAGGAGAAAACCGTCGCTTGCCGCTTGACAAAATTCCCATAGAAGAAAAGGATTACGTACCACTTCATGCAAAACACCTCTTTCATTGATAAAAAAAGGAGGACTAGGAGCAGGAGAGCGAATTAGTGGTCTCTTTTGAAGCCTGCATATAGGGTTTTAAGAGCTCTCTGTGTCTATTTAACTGGAATTTCAATCAAATCCAATGACACCGATAAAATGAGCCACGTCCTTATATCTGCACCTTTTCCAAGAAAGAAAAATCCTAAGGTCTCGTATCTATGCATGACAAAACTTTCGTATTCGCATAGTATACGCTAGCAAATTGCATAGTATACGCTAGCAAATTTCAAATTTACTTCCGGATTTCCTGCATAGGGTGTATTGTAAAATTCCCATTGTGTGCAAATGCACGCAAAGCTTTGTGACGCTTGATATAGCCAAAAATTCCTTTAAGTTTAGGTGTAGCTAATTTCATGAACATTTTAGCGGCCTACCACCTTATGGGATTGCCTAATAATATTTTATTTATTTCAATATTGAAGGTGGGCTCCACTTGTTAGTTGCTTTACTTCCAGGAGACATGTCATAAAAGGGCCTGGGCTCTATGAGGTTAACCCAAGATCATTTCCGCCATTTCACTATTTCTAATACCTACATGTCCGGGGACCCAAACAAGTGCGACCGCGCCTTGAGACAAAGTCTATCCAAAGTTCATTGGCACTGCCAAGCTAATTTGTATGTAGTTTTAACCCCCTAGAGGAGTTTATGCTTACCTACCTATCCGAGTATGTATCTATTTCTGTCCGTTTGACTGGTGTATTTATGGTATGCAATGTATAGGCTAATTTAATATATATCGCATCCTAGAAAATAGTGGCATACATTTTTAGGGGAATGCTAAGCCTGTTTCTATAGTACCAGGTTCAAATCGGAAGCCATCAGTGAGGAAATTTTGGACCACAGTTTTCAGAGAAAAAATTTTCTCTGGGTCCCATCTTTTATGAGAGGTATTACTATTGAGAAAAGTTCGTTTCAATGAATCCTAAACCTCATTAGGTTCCCTGCCAAAAGTGTAATGTATATCTATCATGGGCTTAATTAAAATATGGAGTACCCCTTTAAAGGTAGCTTTAGGAGCCACCCGCCCCTATGCAATCACCCTATCGACCTCATTTAAAACAAATGAAAGGGAGAAAGTTCCAGCAAACCCTCTAAGGCATATTGAGGGGTTGTTTGCATTATTATCACGAAACATGATAGTTTTTGCAGCGTAAACGTCTAAAGGTAACTGCCATCAACTCCTCACAAGAGGAGGCCGGGCCCCAGACCAACGCCACAAAAGAACCTTAGTTACTGACATAAAACAATCAGTATACTTCAGTCAGAGGCTTTCGAGATAGTAGAATGAGGAGATAAGATCGTCACGTGGTCGCACCGCTGGCTACCAAAAAAGTACCAACACACGTAAACAACCTCTCCAAACAACCTGATTCCTACCTTTGCCCTTTCGACTGTCTCAACAAACTCTGACCAGAGAATAATCTTTTTTTTTATTTGTTTATTTGTTGTCACTTAACTGCAAATGGTTTTTTTTGCGACATAAAAAACGGAACTATACAACAGTTAATTACAATACAATACAAGATATTAGAACACATCACATAAATAGTCATTAGAATGTATGGAAATCGTTACAATGAATTACAATAAACTCGTTAAGATACAATACATGAACAGCGTTTAACAAAGGAAATTCTGTAAGGATGTTTACAGTTACAGTTTGTTGTATAGTGCTGTTGAATGAAGAAACTTTAAGACACTCTGAATCGTTTTTTGGTCATTGAGTATTATTGAAAGCTGAGTGGCCATATTGTACTCTCCTTTTTTCCTCATAAACCGGGCATTCTGTAAAGATGTGCTTGATGGTTAAGGTCTTTTGACAGTGTTGGCATTCAGGCGGTGGCTCCTTCAGGAAAATGGTGGTATGGGTGAGTTTTGTGTGTCCAAAGCGAAGACTTGATAGCAGCACTTATATACATATATATCTTGCAGTAACGGTTATGCATAAATATTCACGGACACGGGACTATTTTGTAACAACATTTTGGATCTCACCATGTTCGAAATCGTGTCTTAAATATTACAATACTTCCCGCCTCTGCTTTTGGCACTATATATTCTTAAATTTGAAACGTTTACATGTATTCATCACACTTTGTATTGGATCTGTAACACAACCCTTATCCTGATCCCTCCGGAGCGACTACCACCTCAGGAGCCATAAATATCTCACAAGTAAATGATTTTGTGGATCCTGAAATTAAATATCAGGTTTTTGACTGAATGTAACTTACGTTTAGTGATTTGTTCACATTTGTCAACCTTTAAGTTACAACGTTATTGGCTGTAGGTACTAATTAAGTTAATTGCAAATCTGACCCCAAGGTTATTATGTAACTATTAGTGTGTGAGTGTTTGTTATTTTTTAATCTAAACTCTTATTTGTATATACTTATTATAAGAAAATGAAATAATTCCACGAATGTGTTTTTATAATTAACATTACATTAAAAAATAAAAACGGCGTAATACTGCAAAGTAAATACACTAGTAAAACGTTAATTAGAAGTAATTAACATGTAATCGTATTATAAGGGCAAAAGTTTATCAGGAAATTTGCTATTTCTTTACAAAGACTTGACGATTACAAATTCCTATTTAAACAATCCCTGCAGATAGTAAAGAAAATTTTGATAATGAGCTCAAAAGTTATATTTAATTAATTATATTTTGTAGTAAACAATATACATCTATTAACAGTTTCAAGCAAACTTAACAAACGCAAAAGAGAAGCCACATCATAAGACGATCGTTAAAATGATTTAGACCATATTAATTATAACCCTAAATAAACGAAAATAATAGGTCATAATGTCCTAGAGAGTGTGAAATGTGCCCAGGTGCGATCCCACCCATGTGGGTGCAGATCTTAACTCCCGGGTATAGGACCGGTGCCCACTCAGCATAGTTAAGAATGTGAGAAGCTACGATAGGCATCAATCTCGTCTATAAGAGCTTAAGTTCCGACTGAGGCTTTCATGATGTTAGCCATTGGTTGGACGATTATTAGTTATAATGTACCCAATTAATCAATGGAGTCTAACAACTATTTTGACTTGAATTTTTTTTTCTTATTTACGTCTCTATTGAAGATGCTATTTGCACACTAGTTTTGTGTGAATGGATAACGCTGGTGTTTACATTATTATTATTACTGCTATTATTACTATTATTGTTACTGTTATTATTACTATTATTATTATTATTATTATTTACAATTTGGACCAAAGTAATATCTTATATTCCCAGCTACATTGAATGAATATCCTCTTTGTGGGTTTAAACTTCGTTTCCGTGTCTATTTTAGAAGAAACATTTAGCTGCTATGTATTTCAGAGCCACAAATAACTCATTTCACACCCACACCTCCCTCTCTTTGGTCCATTTCCTTCTCAGGTTACATTGCACTAGCCATCTCTACTTATTTACCCAAATCAGAGCGATTACACCTTAGCAGAGTTTATTTCTAACCACTCCTTTATACACCGGATATAAGTTACTCTTTGGAAGGAAACGGCCCACTTTGTCTGTTCTCAAGTATACGTGCTTAGTTATATAACCTAACTTGTATTTTCCTTCTCACGCACCTCTTAATCAATAGATCCGGAGTAGATCAGGAGACATCAGTATCTCAAAAATATTTGGTTCGGAGGACAGCCAGTTTATATCATAGTGTAACTGCTTGATGTATGAAGTTTTCTTTTATTCTAAGCAGTTATGGTATTGTGGTGTTTTTCTGAAAGTAATATAACTGTTTGCTTTATCATCTGCTCCTTAATTGTATTTCTGCTTATAACCTTTCAAATCTCTTTCTCTTCAAACTAAATAGTTGCCATACTCAAAAAACTTATGTGTTACACTCACATTACTTTCTCTAGCTGCTCCAAAAACCTCTTACAAAGGTTCTTCTTTCTACACAATGCTAAAAATTAGCAGAAGGTTCTTATTACTTAGCTCCATATACGTCGACGGGAAATAAGGAAATGCATTAGGTTAAAACTTTAAAAGGTCTCATTATACGATTGTCATTGCAAATCATTGCTTTACTTGGCCAGGAGTAGAAGAAAATAAACATGTACACTTCCTGTCAGTTAAAACCAATAACAAAGAATATTTCGGAAACGGTTACTTCTACAACAAAAACGTAAAGGACGTAAATTATGTGTTTTGACGAGATCTACATTTTTGTGCCGTAAGTTTTTTGTCTATCTCTTACGGTTTAGCAATTAAAGCAAAATTCATCCAGAATAAAGAGATCTTCAGAGACTGTTCCCAGGAAATTCAATATATACATTTTATATGGGATGTAAATATATTTAATATACGCGATTTCTATAAAAATCGTTAGAGCCAGATTTGAGAAAATCAAGATTTTCGAAATACTTTCCATCTAAAGGGTAGTTTGTAAAGGAGGGATTTTCTTTTCGTTTATTAGTTATGCTGTCCACAGACACACACACACACACGCATAAACAGATAATCACACACACGGATATTTTTCTAAAATGATTTTTTCCAAACACATATTTCCAGTGACATTTCTATATCGAATTTCAGGGGAGGGGGAATACAATACCTTCTATATCCACTATGTGGGCTAAAAAAAGTGAAAGAGATCATATTACAGTTGAGAATTCTATTACAATAAACTGCCACCCATTTGTTTTTATTACTCTAGTATTACAGACCAGAAATGTTTAGCAACAATTTTTAACAAGTGGTTTTAAGTTTTACTATGTACCAAACATTTATACTTCCTCAGCAACGACGAAACCTAATCTAAGAATGTTTTGTAGTCATTGATGTGCAACTAAAGCCAAATTAATTTGGTAACAGCAGCAATAAAGATACCCACAGTAATGCACACTGGGTGTGGTAGATTCTGCTAAACGGCAGTAAATTTGCCTAAGCCATTAAGTTTTAACAATTAGCAAGAATTAACATCTTGTAATATTAGTTTAATTCTTTAACATTGGCGCCATATTTTGCAAATAAACAAAAATGTCTTAAATGTATACATCGTCACACAGATGCTCTCTAAAAGTAATTTTAATAAAAGAAAACTGATGTTCTGCACTTAGATGGCTTTCTGTACAGCTATTGTTAAAAAAAGATTATTCCTTTATTTACATCGTGGTAATCGAGATAGCAGAAATGGTTGTGTTAGTTCCTTCTAAGTAGGAGGAAAATAAGGCCATGCACCAGGCAAAAGCCATTCGTTAAATGAAACAAATGAAATTTGATTAGCTTTGCACGGCCAGGAGTAAAACAAAAAAGAGATGACATGAAAGATGACATCCCGTTTGAAAAAAAAATCAATTGCTTAAAATTGAAACCAATAACAAGGAATATTTTGGAAACGGTTACCCCTACAAAGATGATGTAACATAAATTATGAGTTTTAACGAGATCTCCGTTTTTTATTGTTTTGTTCTTTTTTTTGCCGTAATAAGCTATTGTGTATGTTTTACGGTTTACAAAATTCATTCGGAATGAAGATTTCTTCACAGATTATTCCCAGAAAAATCAAAATATACGTTTTATTTGTCATGCAAATATCTTTAAAATGCAGCACTTTATACAAAACTATTAGAGCCATTTTTGAGAAAATCAATATTTTGAAACAGTTTTACAGAATACTAGATTCTTTTAGCAGTATAACGCCTGTTCACATTCGACATTGCAGGCAGCGCGCTGATTATAAGTTGCAAAGAAATGATGTCTGAGAAAGGAATTCTGGAAAAGAAACGTTTTGGGACTACTTCCAGAAATCTGACACTTATGAGAAATGAGGAAAACGAGGAAAAAGTTCAATCAGTCCTAATGAAATTGATTCGTGGACTTGCCGAATTACCGCGCAAATAGATCTGTGGATGATTATGATAGTAATAATTATCAATTAAGAATAATTATTAATTATCATATATTAACTATAATGATAATAATTAATAATAATAATGATCCTCAATAATAGTCCGCCTGGGTAGTGTGGTGGTAGCGTGTCTGCCTCACATTCCAAAGATCGTGAGTTCGAATCTCGCTTAGGGTGAGTTAACCGGATAAGGTTTTTTCGGAGTTTTCCCTTATCCTGCGAAGACGAATGTCGAGTAACTTTAACCTCAATGGACCCCGAGATCATTTGAGCATCATTTCACCAATTTCATTCATCGTCCGATATGACCAAACCAGGTTAATGGACGTTAAACTACCCAAATAATAATAATAATAATTAATAAAAGTAATAATAATTCAATATAATAATAAGAAGAATTCATAATAACATTAATAATAATAATATATTTTTTAAAACTTTATGCTTTATGCTAGAAGCTCTTCCAGAAAACTATATAACCGCCTGTTTGTGATCAATTGTAAAACCACCTTCCCTTATTGACGTCAGGGTTCGCTGAAACCCCGACACCGTCAACAAAAACGGCTGACAAACAAACCCACGCTCATATCTATCTTTCCGTTGCTAATAATATCACTTGCTTGTTAGGAGGTATGACAATCGAAAAAGGAGAGGGTTGACTTTAATGCGCAAACATTTTTTGTGTACGATCTGTCCATGCGAGAGAGCTGCAGGGTAAAAAATTTGAGGGAAATTTTCGTTCTGGTTCATAATCAGTAATTGTATAAGGTGAAAAAATTCTACGAACCAAATTATTGGAGGAAAAATGCTCACCTTTAATACGCAGAAAGAACAAAGGATATTGCAGTATTCGTTTTGGCGTTTACTCAAGTGTTTCGTTTAAATAGCTTTATAATCCTCTCAACTTTTTCATATACGATGTTGACGAAAACTTGTTATATCCATTTAGTAGAGCAAATTTCTGGACAAAATACCTAACAGCATCATCGACATGTAATATAAACTGACAGAAAATTATATTTGTGAGCTTGTAAAGACCAGACCTTTAATAAGAAGGTTCAGTAAACACATTCATAATTCCCGACGTAGATAATTATTTCTCAGATCAAAAAACATGTTCGCCACAATTTTACCCCGAGTTTTATTTTCTCTAGAACGTGCACAAACTACATATTAGACTGAGAAGGTTTTGTATTCCACCAAAAATTGTATACCTAGAGTTCACCGGAAACTCATGTTTTGAGACCCCCTGAGAAAAAAACTAATGTGTTCCATTCACATGACTTTCTCTACATCTCTGCAAAAAAATACTACTAAAAAGCAGAAATAGTGTTATTACTTGCTTCCTTGTAAGTAGAATAGAAATAAGTACCATAGGTTAAAGTGATAAGTTCCTTTGTTTGTATGGACAGGAGTTGACAAATTCCTGTATAAGAAAAGCATAAGTTTTTCAAAGCTGAAACCAATAAGACGGAGTATCTAAAAACGATCAACTCCACAAAAACATATATATTATATAAATTCGGTGTTATAACGTGCTCTACTTTTTTGTGTGGTAAATTTTTGTCCATCTCTTACGGTTTAGCAGTTATGCAAAATTCGTAAAATTCATCTAGAATAAAGTAGTCTTCAGAAGCTATTCCCAGAAAATTCTATATATGCATTTTATTTGTCAGGAAATATCTTTAATATACGATATTTTAATCAAGATCATTAGAGCCATGTTTGAGAAAATGGCATCCTTCGAATCGCATTCTTGGAAGATACCGGACCTTAATACCAAGTTTGGTTTTTAACGGACTTTTCGTTTTTAAGCCATGCTGCACACTCATACACAGACACACACATACACACACACACACTCTTTTTCTAAAAATGCTTTTTTTGATTCAGTGGGTATCAAAACATATATTTTCGGTGAAATCTCGGTATCGAATTTTGGGTGCATTACAATACCTTCTGTATACACTATGTATATAGTAAAGTAAAGGGAAAGTAAAAATTAACATGTCCGTGTGTGTGCTTTAGGCAGCTTAGCTCAATTTTGGAAAGTCAGCTATATATCAAACTTCGTATTTAGGTTCAGTATCTTCCAAGAATACGACCCGAAGATTTTTAAGAAAATCGTCCAACTTCCTTTACATAGAACATATTTAGAATTTTATTTTTGTCAAAAAAGATTCTAACGAGTTTGATTAAAGTGCCGTATGTTTAATATATACATTTTGCTTGTCATGAAAGTATCTCAAGCTTTCTGGAAATTCAGAGATTATTCCCAGAAACATCACGATATGCATTTTATTTCTCATAAAAAATATATTTAACGTACAGTACTTTATAAAAACTATCACAGCCATTTTTTAGAAAAACAAAATTTTGAAAAAAAAAAATTACATTTAAAGTGTAGTTTAGAATAATGGAAATTTCTTGAAAATCTTCGGGTCGCATATATGGAGGACACTAAAATTAAATACGAAATTTGGAATTTAACGGTATCTTCATTTCTGAGCTATACTGTTCACAGACACACACGCATACACACATGAACCTTGGATGAGCTTTTTTGGATTCACGGGACATCAAAGCATATACTTGAGGTGGAATACAATATTTTAATATCCAAAATGTATGTTAGTTTAAGCACAGTTGCGAAATTAAACACATGAAGGAGTTTTGCTGTATGAGCGTGTTTTCAATCCTACGCAGCTAAGTGCTTCAGTTTCCCTAATCAAGTATTATATACAATAGTATTGTTAATTCAGGGCAGAAAGGCATTTCTGTCATTGAAATGGAGTTTGTAGCATTTTGATATACTTGAAGTCTCACAAGCTCATCATTGTTTCCTCCCACGTTATTTTGCGTCACTTTTCGGTAGCACATATTTTCGCCGCTTGGTTTCTTATCTTTTCCAGTATGGCACAGGATGTTTCAAATGTAGTAGACCATAACGCTGTATTTTTCTTACTTCACGGCACATTATTTCTTATTTTATTGAAGAACAAGTCGCTTGTGCGCTTCAGTCATCGCAGTTTGGGAAATCATTGAGTAATCCAAAATTATTTCAACCTTAGATTTAATTTTTTAATTCTGTGAGGATCGTATTCAGGAGGTACAGGGTTCGATTCCCTTCGAACGCTCACTCAAAACTTGGGTGTTTTTGTGAATTTCCCTGGTCGGTAGCAGTTAGCTGGTGGTTTCCTCGTATCCTTTCCATCATTTGTTTCATCCTTCAGTGTGCTTTAAGATCTTTTGTATTTAAAATGTTATGTTTTAATAATGTAAATTAAAGTAAATGGAGAATAAAATGTAATATTTAAAAATAAGTTTAGTTAAGGTTAATATGGTATGTTTTAGTCTGTAGTAGTAAATTTATCTGTAAAATAATGGAAGTAACAAATGTTTTAAATGTTAAAATAAATGATAAAACATTAGGAGTTTATTTTTAAGAAATTAGGTGCCAAGGTATGACATTACAGATTTTTATTTTATTTTAGCTGTTTTATTTTATTTTTGTGCTTTAGGATTCGTGGCATCTGGCGGTGCAGACAGATGCCACGGATGCTTTCTCAAAGGAAAGAGTACTTCCCGGTACAGCAGAGAAATGCATGGTTGACGAATAACAGTTTTGATACTGGGGAATATCGTGTGTTATTGTGTTCGTCTGCCTGAGGTCTGTGGCATCACTTCCTCAGAACAAATATTTTGTTTGTTAACGAAGTTGTCAATTGCAATAATCTTATTAACGCCGGTGTGCCGGAATTTCATCCCACAGGGCTCTTTATACTTGCTAGTAAATCTACTATAATTCTGTTATTTTACTAATATTCCATCCATCCAACTATATATATCCATCTATAAGCATGGAGCTGTCGCTTTAACCAACTGAGTCACCCAGACCGACACATCCCTTATTCCTGGAGGGTTATATATTTGCACACATCTAAATGGCGTTGTGGCTCCCTCCATTGTATAACCCTAACCATATACTTAATTGTGGAACACATTTAAAATATATTAATAATTTGTTCAAGATAGTAATACATTTGAAAATGCAACAACAAAGCCGTAATTTCCCCTGAACTGGCCAATCCTGATTCCGTGATAATTGTTATGGGGCATGTCAAACAGGAAGTCATCAGAAAGCAAGATCAGGCAACCGAACATTCAACAAGCTGTTTGAAACCCATCAGGTGGATTTCATATTGCAACTCAAGGCGAAAAATTCTGTGCCATAAACATGGCGGTGTACACACAGATTATATAGATTTAACTGCAGCCATATGGTTAACTTAAATGTGTACCATACTGCTATCATTAGAGCTCGATTTTGGATTCCAAAGCGCACACAGTTACTAAAACACAGAGCAGTCAGAGGTATAAAGAGAGGGTACTCAGAGCGGTTTGAAGCATAAAAATCCAAAAGTAGCCCATTACATGTATTGACATCATATGCATAATTTTAATTCATAAGGTAGCTCCATCAAGCATTTATTTCATAATATGATTAGTAAATAAAATGCCTTGTAATTTTACAGATAAATGTTGATTGAAAAAATTCAGCATAATGTGTAGAGCACTGAAAAGACAATAAACATAAACCAACCAAACTCAGAATTAATAGCGGTGAATTAAAACATATATCTATACTGTATCAAAACATTTTGATCATCCACAAGTTTGGATAGGTAGTCAGACTGAAAAATACAATGCCATATTGGGGATTTGAACCAAGGATCTCTAGATCTCTAGCCGGTTGCTCTTCCACTGAGCTACCATGGCAACATGCCGACCAAGCATTCAATATCTCAGCTGACTCGCATGTTTCCCGGTAAACCACAAGGTAATCTCAGATTATTTTGAGATGACAACCCCAATGGTGACTTACAATGTTGTAAGTGCTTTGGGTCCCGGGATTCATAGTATGGCTAACTAGTATGATCAACAGTATTGGTTTAAATGTTTTTTCACACAAGCCGAGTGTAGGACAGGAGTTGCCATTGTAGCTCAATGGCAGAGCAACCGGCTAGAGATCGGGAGATCCGAGGTTCAAATCCCGGTTATGGAATTGAATTTTTCAGTCTGACTCTACCTATCCAACTCCCGTCCTACACACAGCTAGTATGAAAAAACAATGAATCCAATAGCAATTGACCATAATAGTTGGCTATACACTGAGTCCTGGGACCTAAAGCATTTACAACATTGTAAGTCGCCATTGGGGTTGGCATCTCAAAACAATTTGAGATTACCTTGTGGTCTAATGTGAGTCAGTTGAGAAATTCAATGCTTTTCCGGTATTGTGCCATGGTAGCTCAGTGGCAGAGCAACCGCATAGAGATCGGGAGATCCGGGGTTCAAATCCCGGTTATGGCATTGAATGTTTCAGTCTGACGGTACCTATTTAACTCCTGTCATACACACTACTTGTGTGAAAAAACAATTAATCCAATATCCACTAGTTTGTTCTGTGTCAAACGCCTAGCCGTTGTGTTTTGTTTTTGTTTTTTTATATTTTCCAATCTGCACTATCTTTCAGTGTCCACTGGTTTATTTACTAGCAGGAACTGAACGAGGCTCGGCAGTAAGAAATGCTAGATAGTGCAACGTATTTCGAAACGGGCTGTAGAGACCACGCCCACTACATCACGATAAAGTTATACTCTGTGTGCACCGAAAATCAATCCGGCAATTTCGAGACCCCGGACCGAGCGCTACTCATCATTATAACTCGGCGCATTTGACGCTAAAGTTTTAAAATTTGCAGATAAATAGCAACCACATGTTATTCAAAATAGGCCTTAAATGAGCACTGTCATTAACGTTAAGCATTGAAACAATAATTTATTGATGTGCAACTTAAAAATATTTTTTCATATGACAGAGCGGTACAGAAATATAAAATAACAATCTCCCATTTATTAAATTTAATAAATTCCACTATTCTTGTAATTAAGTATGAACTGTAAATATTATATAAAGTTTTTACCCTACGGTTATTTATAACTTTATGACACACTCCTTTGTGAATTTTGAATGCAATTTAAAAGGAATTGAAGAATTTTAATACGCTTTAACGCCTATTATGGTTTATAATTACATATTATTGAGTCTGTTATGTATTCTTGTTAAACAGGCTTCAGTTGCATTTGCAACGAAATACAGATAGTCTTCTTAGGAGAGTACTATGTTTTATACCAGAAGTAAAAATAATATAATCAAAGTATTAATGAACAAAGCGATGAATTAATACTAAGGTATTAGATCTTTTCAGTCTTAAACCTTCCCCTACTATTTATTATGTACAAAGTACATAGAGAAGGTATTGTATTCCAGCCAAAACTTTGATACCGAGAGTTTACCTAAAGTACATGTATTGAGGACCCCTGATTGCAAAAGTAATTTCTTGAAGAAAAACGCCCGTGTGTGTGTGTTTGCAGGGGGAGAGGACAGCATAACTTAAAAGCGTAAGGTAGTTCAATATCAAACTTGGAATTTAGTTTAGGTATCTTCCAAGTATGTGACACGAAGATTTTTAAGAAGAAAACCACCCTAAACTACCCTTAATATGGTAACATTTTCGATAATTTTGATGCTGTCAAAAATGTCTAACGACTTTTATTCAAATACCATATATTAAAGATGCATATATGTAAAATATATATTTACATGTCATATATGTGTATATGTTAAATTTTCTGGGAATAACCTCTGAAGACCTCTGTATTATATAACTGGTAAACCGCAACAGACAGAAGCTAACTTCACAAAAAATGCAGATCCCATTAAAACACAGAATTACTATAACAACTTTTTTGTTGAATTTAACCATTTATAAGATATTCTTTGTCAGTGGTTTTAATTTTAAAATACTTAAACCTTTCTCAAACTGGAATTTTTCACTTCTGTTTCTCTTGTTTTACTCCTGGCCAGCAAAGAGGACAAATTTCAATCTATCTATTTGACTGTCGCTTTAGTCTAGTATATACCCTTATTTCCTTTCTACTTGTAAGTAAATAAGTAATTAGACAATTAATGCTAATGTTTATTTTGTTTAGCATGAAGTGGATAGAAGAATGGGCTTTGGTAAAATAGGTAGAGAAAGTCACATGAATGGAACATAGCAGCTTTTTCTTTTGCAATTGTCCATGCTGATGTTATTGACCATAGGGATCATATTGATGCACTGGTTGTATTTATGAGAATAACACAAATATATAGCTACGGTAGTAACACCCCTAAAATATCGTATTTTTTGGGATAGCAGCGCGGTTATGGTTTGAGGGACTGAAAGTCAACGGCGCTATGGGGAATTGGATCGTCAGTCAGTGGGCGGGATCGGTGCACTCATTGTCCTACACCACTGGGGAACTACGGTTCCCGCCTCCCTGTTTTACTTTTTAGTTCAAAAGCCGGTTCAGAGGGCTCGTGCTACTTGCGACTACAGGTAAATGCACACTGAATTTCAGTCTTTACATACCCCAAATGCGCTGCATGCTCATCACCAAATGTCCATATTAGCCCCAAGTTACATAAAAGCACATAGTGTGAAAATATTGAAATTATAGACACTAAAAATTAGTATATTTCACTCCAGAAAACATGAATCATGATTAGGAAAATGCGCCGCTGTAACAATGCTGTTAAAATAGCATTTCACAAGATTGTGTACAGTACACACGGAATCGATGGAACTTTTAATTAACTTTTTCCAGCCCAATGATGCCATTAGCTATCACTGTCTTATTTTTTTTTCAAGGTGGGTAGTATTTAATAGATAAACGTTCAACAATTCTATACCTTTATAGGTGTATATTTTCAGTCTTTTCTTTAAATGTATGATATTAGCAGCGGTTTAAGCAAGCAAAAGTGTAAACAAAATCTCTTCTAACTCTTTCTAACACAGATATAGAAATATTCCACTAAATGCTACCGAGGTCCAACCAGCCCTTGAACATGCCAATCAGCGTTTACTTTAGTGGGTCCATCCTTTCCTTTATCATACTCCAACTCCAGGTTAGACTCCAACCCAGGTTAACCTCTGATACAAAAAGCATCAGTGAAGTTCAGTGCTTTAGAGGTTTAGATATATGAGTTACCAATAAGAGTTCAGGTAAGACCATCCTTTTAAAGCCACAAGTACCCATTCTATACCATCACTTTTCAAAAAATAATTTCAGTCGAAAATAAATCGGGTTGGAAGGGGTTAATGATGATGCTGTGATCAGTGGTGTTGAAGGGCGCTCATATTTGAGGCTATTAGTGCCCTCCTAAAACATTCATGGCTAAAACCAAGAGATAAAACGAGAGAAAAGATGTAAAAATTAATAAAAATTAATCATTTATAAAATAATAAGTAAATTTTGATATCAAATCCAGTCAAATTAAAGCTGCCCATGGCAGAAACCATTGCTAAATGGCACGCTTATTAATAATTTAAAAACTTCAGCTACCACATCAGGATTATGCCAGAACAATTGAAATGATAAAACAAAGCTATAGCCTAATAGTAAATTAGATGAAAATTTAAAAATCCGCCAGAAGCTCTTTATTACTGGATACTTTAAATACTCCTATTTAATGTACCCCCTCCTCCTGTGATATTTATTACTTTCTCCACATCGTGTAGTATGTGTGGGAAATATTGTATTCGATCAAAAGATTCAATCGAAGTACACGTTTTGATACCTCTAACAAAGAAAACATTTTTAATGGTCCGTGTCTGTATGTGTGAACAGCCCAATTCAAAACATAAAATCGGTTCAGCATCTTCCAAAAGAGCAACAAAAAGATTTTGATAAACAGCCCCATCTAAAATACCTGTTACATGGAGAACTTTTTCAAACATCTTAATTTACCCAAAAATTGCTCTTATTTTGATTATAATACCGTATATTTGAAACTATTTTCAAGAGAAAAGAAGTACTTATGCATCTTCAATTTTTTGGGAATAGCTAATGAAGCTTTCTAGAAAAGGAAATATGAATGTGGCACATGATTTTACTTTCTGGACACGTACCATGTACATAGTGTACAGAGAAGCTGTTGTATTATACCCAAAAATTCTATGTCAAGATATGTGTCTTGAGGTTCCCTGAGTCCATTTTAGAAGAAGGTTCATACGTGTGTCTGTGGTCAACATAGCTCAAAATCGAAAAGGCCATTAAATACCAAACTTAGTATATAAGTTTAGTATATTTCAAGGATGCAACAGGAAAATTCCTCACTCCAAACTACCCTTTACATGGACCATGTTTTGAAAATGTTGTTTTTCTCAAAAATGAATGTTACGATTTTGATTAAAATGTCTTATATTAAACATATTCACATCAAAAATAAAATGTATAACCTGAATTTTATAGGAATAGCGTTTGAAGATCTGTTCATTCTGATGAATTCTGTTGAATTTTGCATAACTAGTAAAGGGTAAGAAATAGTCAAAAACTTACCACACATTAAATACAGATCTCGAAAAAGAAAAAAAAAAAAACACACAATTTAAATCATTAACAGTTTTGTTGCACAGTTGATCATTCCAGAAATGTTCCTTGTTATTGGTTTCAATTTTGAATTATGTAAGTTGATCCAAACCGGGTCCCCTTTAGTGCCATTTCTCTTGTTTTTCTGGCAATGCAAAACAAACCGAACTTCAATTGTCCACGTACCCACCAGCTTTTAAAATATTTTACTATGGCTTTAACCTGTTGCATTCCCATAAGGAATCAAGTAATAAGAGCATTTCTGGTAATATTTATCTCGATTAACTTGATGCAGATAAAAGAATAATCTTTTGTAAGTGTAGTTTATCTGGAGAACAGGTAGAGAAAGTTGTGTGAATGGAATACCAAATTCTTCAAGTAGTGTATAACGTCTGTTCTTACTTCATAAGTTATTATAGGCAGGGGTCAATGATTATAAATTGCAAAGAAATGATGTTTGAGAAAGGAATTCTGGAAAAGAATCGTTTTGGGACCTCCTCCAGAAATCTAACAAATATGAGGAACGAGGAAAACCAGGAAAAAGATTCAGTCAGGTGGGACAGTCCTGGTGAAATTTGAATCGCGGAATTACCGAATTACCGTGCAACTAGCCCTAATGGATGATGACTATGATGACAGAAATAATGAACAGTTATAATAATTATTAATTATTATATATTCATTATAATGATAATTATTAACTATAATGGCAATTGTTTTTATTATTAATAATAGTAATGATAGTAGTAATAATAGTAATAATAGTAATGATAGTAATAATAATAGTAACAGTATAATAGTAATAATAGTAATAGTAATAAAAGTAATAGTAGTAGCCATAATAATAGTAATAGTATAATACTAATAATAGTTATAATCATATTAATAGTAATAATAATAAAATCATAATAATAATCGTAATAGTAATAATAGTAAAAATCATAATAATAATAATCGTCATAATAATAGCAATAATAATAGTAATAATAGTAATAATAATAATAATAATAATAATAATAATAGTAATAATAATAAGCCTCCGACATTTTCAAAATCTATTCTTTATGCCAGAAGTCGTTCCAGAAAACTATGAAACCGCCTGTTTGTGATCAATTGTAAAGCCACCTTCCCTTATTGACGTCAGGGTTCGCCGAAACCCCCACATTGTCAACAAAAACGGCTGACAAACAAACCCACGCTCATATCTATCTTTCCGTTGCTAATAATACCACTTGCTTGTTAGGAGGTATGACGATAGAAAAAGGAGTGGGTTGACTTTAATGTGCAGGGTAAAAAGTTTGAGGGAAATTTTCGTTCTGGTTCATAAACAGTAATTGTATAAGGTATTCCTCTTCACGTGAAAAAATTCTACGAACCAAATTATTGGAGGAAAAATGCTCACTTTTAATACGCAGAAAGAACAAAGGATATTGCAGTATCCGAGTTGGCGTTTACCCAAGTCTTTCGTTTCAATAGCTTTATAATCCTCTCAACTTTTTCATATACGATGTTGACGAAACCTTGTTATATCCATTTAGTAGAGCAAATTTCTGGACAAAATATCCAACAGTATCATCCACGTGTAAGACAGAAAATTATATTTGCGAGCTTGTAAAAACCAGTCTTTTAATTAGAAAGTTCAATAAAAACATTCCTAATCCCCGACATGGATAATTTTTCCTCAGATCAAAAAACATATTCACCACAATTTCGCCCCGAGGTTTACTTTCCCTAGCCGTGTACAACGTACATAGTAGACAAAGAAGGTGTTGTATTCCACAAAAAATTTTATAACCAGAGTTCACCGGAAACTCATGTTTTGTGATCCCCTGAGAAAAAAAGCTAATGTGTTTCATTCACATGACTTTCACTACATCTCTGCAAAAGATATTATTAAAAATTGTATGCTTCTATTTACCTCATGCTAATCGAGAAGAAATTAACATAAATAGTATTATCACTTGTTTCCTTGTAAGTAGAAGCGAAATAAGGGAGTGCCATAGGTTAAAGTGATTGTCAAAACTGGTTGCTATGTGAATGAAGTCCCTTTGTTTGTATGGAAAGGAAGTTTTTCAAAGCTGGATATCTATAAACGATCAACCCCACGAAAAAAAATGCATATTACATAGACTGTGTGTTTTAACGTGTTCTACATTTTTTTTAAGTTTTGCCCATTTCTTACGGTTTTGCAGTTTTGCAAAACTCCGTAAAATTGATCCTAAATAAAGTAGTCTTAAGAAGCTATTTCCAGAAAATTCGAGATATACGTATTATTTGTCAGGTAAGTATCTTTAAAATATTATATTTTAATTAATACCGTTAGAGCAATTTTGAGAAAATTGCATCCTTCGAATCGGATCCTTAAAATATACCGAACCTAAATACCAAGTTTGGCTTTTAACAGACTTTTCGTTTTTGAGCCATGCTGCACACACCCCCACACATTTTTCTAAAAATTATTTTTTTTTGGATTCAGGGGGTATCAAAACATGTATTTCCGGTGATATTTCGGTATCGAACTTTTGTGTTCATTATAATGCCTTCTTTATACAGTATGTTCATAGTGCGTGTAGAGAAAGTAAAAATTAACATGTCCATATGTGCCTCTTTAGGCAGCATAGCTCAATAAGAAAAGTCGGCTAAATACCAAACTTCAGTTCTTCTTAGGTTCAGTATCTTCCAAGAATGCGACTAGAAGATTTCCAAAAATATCGTCCAACCCATAACTTCACTTTACATGAAGCATATTTAGAATTTTTTGATTTTCTCAAAAAAGACTCTAACGAGATAGATTAAAATGGTGTATGTTTAAGATATGCATTTCGCTTGTCATGAAAATATCTTGAGTTTTCTGGAAATAACCTCTGAAGACCTCTTCAATTTGGATCAGTGTTTGTGTAACTGGTAAACCGTAGAAGCTAGACAAAAGCGTACTACACGAAAATGCAGATTTAGTTAAAACACACAATATACTTCAGATTCTCTTTTTATAGAGTCAACTGTTTTCAAGATCTTCTATGTTATTGGTTTTATTTTTAAGCTACTTAAACATTACTCAAACTGGGTATTATTTTTCTTTTCGGCTCTCTTTCGTTTACTCCTAGGAAACGATGGGAACCACATAGCGACCGGTTTTTAAAAGTCTTGACTATCGCTTTAGCCTAGTGCATTCCCTTATTTCTCTGCTACTTATAAACAAGCAAGCGATAAGATAATTCTGCTGATGTTATCATGATATAGATAAAAGAATAATATTTTATAAGAAAACTTTGTCTGCAAAGTTTTCGTGCGAATGGAACACGTCAGATTTTTAGTTTCTCTACCCGTACTATGTACATAGTGTATAGAGAAATTTTTGTATTGCACCCAAATATTTTGTACCGAGATTTAAACGTAAATACATGTTTTGAGACCCCTGAATATAAAAAATACATTTTTGGAAAAATGTCCGTGTGTGTGGCTCTGGGCAGTTTAGCTCAAAAACGAAAAGGCCGCGAAATACCAAACTTGGTGTTTAAGTTTGGTATTTTCCAAGGATGCGGCAGGAAGATTTTCAAGAAAATTCCCCCACCCCCAGCTACCATTTATCGAATTGTTGATTTTCTCAAAAATTGCTCCAAAAATTTTGATTAAAATACCCTATGTTTGAGATATTTCTATGACAAACGAAACGTATATCTTGGATTTTTTGGGAATAGCCTCTGAAGACTTCTTTACTCTGGATGACTTCTATACAGGATGTTTCAAAAATACGGGGCATAATTTCAGGTATGTATTTCCCACATGAAGACAATCAAAATAGTTCATTATAACATGTGTCCGGAAATGCTTCATTTCCGAGTTATGGCCTTTACAACATTGAAAGTCCCACCTGTAGACAATCAAAATAGTTCATGTCCGGAAATGCTTCATTTCCGAGTTATGGCCTTCACAACATTGGAATTCACTGGAACGTTTTTCTTTCCACAGGTCTTTGCCGTAAAAGGAGACATTAGGAGGGCGCTCTGATAGTTCATTCTGAGGAAGATTATATTCAGTGTTCTTTAGGCGTTAAGACTGTGCGACATGTATTCAAATCAAGAGCTGGCAGAGTTACACTTCATGTACGGTAAGGCGGACGGCAATGCTGCGCTGGCTCGTCGTTTGTACCAGGAGAGGTACCCACAGCGACAATGTCCAGATCGGAAGACATTTGTACGTCTCCATTCCCGTCTGTGCGAGTATGGAACATTCACCCCTCCTGGTTTGGGAAGGGGACGACCAAGATCTACAACTCCAGAAGTGCAGGAGGAGATTCTGGAGGCTGTGGACAGGACTCCTATCAGCACACGACGGTTAGCGTTGCAAGTCAATGTTCCTCATACGACTGTCTGGAGACTGTTGAACGAGTATCAATTGTATCCTATCATTTGCAACGTGTCACCAGCAGAGTACCCTGCACGAATTAGGTTCTGTCAGTGGTTCTTGCAGCAGTGTGGTGTAAATCCGAACTTTTCTGCCGTCGTATTATTTACAGATGAAGCACAGTTCACTAGAGATGGCATAACAAATTTCCACAATCAGCATGTATGGTCGCATGAAAACCCACGTGCAACTGTTGTATCTCATCACCAGGTGCGGTTCTCCCTCAACATGTGGGCCGGTATCATTGGTGATCGATTAGTTGGACCCCATGTACTTGTAAACAGACTTACGGGGCAGGCGTTCACAAACTTCCTGGAAAACACCATACCTGACGTTTTCGAAGACACTACACTGATCAATCATCAACATATTCACTTCTTGCATGATGGCGCTCCTGCACACTTCAGTCTTACGGCTCGCCGGTACTTGGATTGAAGGTTTCCTGATCGATGGATAGGTAGAGGTGGCCCAATTGCTTGACCTCCACACTCACCTGATCTGAACCCTCTCGATTTCTATTTGTGGGGTCATTTAAAATCATTGGTTTATTCGTCTCCGGTGCCGGTTTTGGAATCCCTTTGGAATCGAATTGTGGCAAGTTGTGAGGACATACGCAATACTCTTGGAGTTTGGGATCGTGTTCGCAGGTCAATGAGACATCGATGTGAGGTCTGTATTCAAGCAGGAGGTGGAGATTTTGAACATCTTCTGTAATGACAACAACCTGCGGAAAGAAAAACGTTCCAGTGAATTTCAAGGTTGTGAAGGCCATAACTCGGAAATGAAGAATTTCCGGACACATGTTATAATGAACTAATTTGATTGCCTACATGTGGGAAATACATACCTGAAATTATGCCCCGTATTTATGAAACACTCTGTATAACTGGCAAATCGTAAGAGATTTACAAAAACTAACTACACAAAAATAGGTAGATCAAATTAAAACACACAATTTATAAAATGCACTTTTTATATTTTTTATATCTTTTTATTTGTTAACCGTTTTTAAGATATGCCGGATTATTAGCTTCAATTTTAGCCACTTACATTTTTCTCAAACGATACATCTTTCTTCTCGTTTCTCGTTTGTTTACTCCTGGAAAGCAAAGAGATTGTAATTTCAATTGCTTCATATAGCGGTCGCTATGTGTATTGCTTTAACCTGTGCAGTTTCTCATTTCCCTTCCACTTATAAGGAACTAGTAATAAGACTAATTTTGTTTTGGTTAATTTACAATTGTTTACCAGCAACACAAGATAAAACAAATGGATGGTTCAGAATTTTTTGAGCTGTAGAAATGTGTCTTAATTTACAATAAATTACTTGTGAAAAACAAACATAAAATATCAAAGAATTTGTTCTGGTAAAGCTTTCTAATTTGAAGTTCCAAAGGCAATATAGTGAATGAAGTTAGTGCATAGGACGCATATGGCTTTTAATTAGTGTCCCAGTGCAAAAGCTGTTTTACATATATTGTAGACTTTTTCGGATAGGTTAGAAAATAGTTGATTGCCAAAGAACTGTTTAGAATCGGTTTCTACTATTTCATAACAGCTTAAGTGAATATATGGAGGTTACCTGAAAATGTCAGGCATACAAATAAAATATGTCACATAGAATAGCTTGAAAGCTAAAACGTTCTGAACACAGCCGAGAAAAGAGACTTTGATAACGTGTGACATGGGAACATTTTAATGATCTTCTGGAGCTTTCAAATTCGCCAGTATAAAGAAAACAACAGTAGAGCATAAACAAACAAGTTATAAGCATAGATAAAGCAACATAAAGCAAAAGCCGTACCTTTTCATCAATTTAACCGAAATTGGATACACTCATGTGATAAATATTAAATATACATATACGAAAACAAAGGGGAGCATGGATAATTGGAAGCAATGAAGTATTTGGAATATCTAGAAAGGAATTTGACTTTGAGCTTAAAACAGAGTGTTGAGTATCTGGAGTCCAAGTGTCCTGTAGATCGTTTAATGTAGTTGTCAGTGCATCCAACGAAAATAATAACAGAAAACAGTAGGCCTTAAGCGGAGTGTGTTTACGGAACAAGTTGCCGATAGTAGTGCAAATAACGGCCGCCAACATGCTCAATATTACTACAAAACATTAAAACAACCTACCGTATTAAAAATGAGGAGAATTCACGTCTTATTTTGTTTTAATGGTGTTTAACTTCCGCCTTTTTACTATAGACGGGACCGCAGGCGATGACACTGGTGATACATGGAATGAAGATGGAACACAGGTGGAATGTGATGGCGGGGAAACCGGAGAACCCGGAGAAAGCCCACCCTTGCGCCGCTTTGTCCAACACAAATCCCAGATGCGGGCACCTGCGATCGAAACTGGGCCGCATTATTAGTGACAAGTAAGTGATCTAATTACTCGGTCACGCCACGGCCCGCGGATTAACGTGCGACTGCGGTAGAAGTTCTGAAAATAAAACATTTGCAATTGTAATTGTTTCATTTTTTCCGGCAATATGTGCTAAATTATTGCAAAAGTTAATGAAATGTCTGCGCGAATGTGTAGCACTCTTGAGCTGATATATGTTGAGTCATGTTATTTTAATTCGTCATTTTTACAGAGGCATTCAATTCGACAGATATTTTGAAATAAAATTACATCTGGTATTGATTTAATTGTTTTTTCACACAAGCCATGTGTAGGACAAAAGTTGGACAGATAGAGTCAGACTGAAAAATTCAATGCCATAATCGGGATTTGAACCACAGATCTCCCGGTTTATAGCCAGTTACTCTACCACTGAGCTACCATGGCAACATGCTGGCTTTGCACTGAATTTCTGAACTGACTCGCTTGTTTCCCGGTAAACCACAAGGACATCTCAAATAATTTTGAGATGACAATCCCAATGGCGACTTACAATGTGAATGCGTAAGTTCCAGGATTCATATTATAGGCAATTCTTATGGTCAATTGGTATTGACCATAATTGTTGTGTGAAACACACGGCTTGTGTGAAAAAAGCAATTAAGTCAATACCAACTGACTGTAATAGTTGGCTATACTACGAATCCTGGGACCTAAAGCACAGTGGGGTTGTCATCTCAAAATAATTTGTGATCATCTAGTGGTTTACCGGGAAACATGTTGAGAAATTCAATGCAATGCCGGCATGTTGTCATGGTAGCTCAGTGGTAGAGCAACCGGTGAGAGACAGGAGATCCGTGGTTCAAATCCCGGTTATGATATTGAATTTTTCAGTCTGACGGTATCAATCCAAAATTACACCTATTTATTTAACTGTTGCAGGGTTTTTGTATAGTATATATTCTAACAAATAAATTTATTCTGCAGCATGCACTATCACGAAAGGACTATTTAGAAATATCTTCCAAATTAGACTACAAGACAATCAATATAGTGATATTAGGTTTCCAGTTATTATACCAATATATTGATTGATTCTGTCAAAACAAGTTTCTACACACCCACACACACTTGTTTACAGATACTTTCTCGTTTATATAATGAGCTACTTTTGGGTCAAATTGGCACTACATGCAGGTGATAGTGTAGAATTTACAGGTATCCGCAATCCGTCTAACACCAGATCCCTGTCTAGTCAGCAGAATGAGTACGTTTAAAAGTTTATCTGATGGAAAGCCAAACACCAGAAGATGGAAGAACAGTAATACAGCGAAACCTCTCTTGAACGGACACTGCTGGGACCGAAAAAAATGTGCGCTTAAAAGGGGTGTCTTCTTAAGAGGGATTTCGATAAATTGCAATAAAATTAACTATGAAATCAGTATACTTCAAATTAATGTACACTAAGCGCGACATAAATGCAAAAAATAAACAAAAAACAGTATAATACAGTACATGCACTTTGTAAGTACAGAAAAACATATTCGTCTGCAGCTGATGAAGTTTGTTGAAGAGAAGAACAATTAAACACTATAAATAAGCTTCTTGAATACACTATACACTCTATAAAAGATATTAAAATTACTCATTGCACAAACACTCAATTCCTGAAACTTTTAACACATTAGCGCACTAAATGCATAGATCCAAGAAAACGATAAAACTGACAACAACGTGAGACGTACTGTTATGTTTTTGGGACATCGAAGTGGTGAGAGCATTGGCAGTCGCGCTTTCTAGGAAGTACACACTGCATCCAAAGTATGTTCACATTAGCGTGTTCGCACAAGAGGTACACTACAGATTTTTTTCCTTTCTCTAACGTACTATGTACTTAGTGTATAGAGAAGGTATTGTATTGCACTCAAAAATTCTATACCGAGATTTCACCGTAAATACATGTTTCGAGACCTCCTGAATAAAAAAAAAAAAACATTTTTGAAAAATGTCCGCGTGTGTGTGTGCCTGTGGGCAGCATAGCCCAAAAACGAAAATATCTTAATTACCAAACTTGGTATTTAAGTTCGGTATCTTCCAAGAATGCGACATAAGATTTGAAAGAAATTCCCCCCGCCTCCAACTACCCTTTACATGGAAAAAAATTGAACATTCTGATCTTCTCAAAAATGGCTGTAACAATTTGTAATAAAATATCTTATATTTAAGATATTTACATGACAAATAAAATGTATATCTTCAATTTTCTGGGAATAGCCTCTGACACCATTTATATTCTGCATGAAATTTACGGAATTTTGCATTAAGTGGTAAACCGTAAGAAATAGGCAAAAATTTACTAAACAAAAATATAGATCTCGTTAAAACACACACGTTATGTTATATACATTTTTTTTAGTAGAATTTACCGTTTTTTTAGATATTCCTCGTTATTGGTTTCAGCTTTAAAATATTTATACTTTTCTCTTATGGGAATTTGTCATCTCCTGTCTATACAAATAAAGGTACTTCAATCACAGAGTTTTAAGGTATTTTACTATCGATTTAGCCTATGTATTTCCCTTCTACTTACAAGTAAGCACGTAATATGACCCTTTCTGCTATTTTTTTCTCGATTAGTATTAAGTAAATAGCAGAATAAGCTTTTTAACAATGATTTTTTGTAGAGATGTACAGAAAGTCATGTGAATGAAACCCAACAGATTTTTTACATAAGTATTCGCTAAGCGAGGTTTTCTTAGAATTATTAAAAGTTTTTGTGTGTCCTCATCCGTAATAAAAGGGTGTCTATTTTAGAGAGTTCAATTATTAATAGATGTTATAGACTTTCACACGGGCATAGAACTATAGACCGTTAACAAGGGGTGTCCGTCAGAGGGGTTTCACTGTATCTGGAGCTCAAAACGAAAACGCCTGAGCAGCGAATTTTTTCACAAGAAAGGAGATGTAAATAAAATAGAGGTTAAATAGGACTATACGGAAGAGGATTTCATAGTTTCTGTGATAGCCAATTTGTAAGAGTTTAACCTATGTGAGAAATGGATGAATAATAGAAGTCTATGGGGGCTTGGCATCTAGGAGTGATACGTCACATGTAAAGGATAGGCTCTTAAATTTCCAAAGATTTGCCTCTTTGGCCTTTGTGTGCTCAAGCATCCTACTTAAGGGGTCAGTGCCGTACCAGAAGAAGTCAAGACGGTTAACTACTTCACAACTGTCACACGCATAATATGCCCGCGAGAGATCGGTACAATAGAAGGGATTAAATGAAAGGAAGGGTACGAAGCTAAATTATTGGAAATTGCAACCAAACACTCGCCATGGCAGACGCTAAGTACCCTTTAATAGCCCTACATCAAGTCGGTTCTCACCCAGGACTTAATGAAGCTAAAGACATACCATCCGAGTCGTCTCTCTCGGTTAAACAGAATAAAGAAATCACTGCAGAAAAATATCATCCAAAATACTGAACACCACGATGATGAAGTAAGTAGAAAGTAGTAAGTAGAAAGAAATTATTAAGTAGTAAGTAGTAGTAGTAGTAGTTATATATATTTACTGTGGAAGCCTTTATGTGCCCACACTAGCGATGGGCAGAAAATAATATAACGGTTAACAAAGTAATGGAGACAGTACTAGTCACCCATTACGGTCAGTAAGCAATGAATAAAGGGTAACTAGTTACCTAACAACGGTTAACAAAGTACAGGTTGCGCACCAGTTCTTGATGGATGACTTTTTAAATGAAAGACTAGATGCCAGTCATTTACCTGCCTATACTGGAGCATTGTTACACCTAAGCAGGAACGGCAGTCAGAAGTTGTGTACGTTAGTCGCATGTTTCTGCGCTGCCGTAGTTTAGTCACTAGAAAGCAAATATCACACTTCCAGTTTTGTCAGGCACCTGTATTGACTTTCAATCTCGGTTACTGCTTAGCGTTACACGTTACACCTAACGTCTCTGTATTTCTTCTATTCCCGACATTTCTCCCTCACTTTCTTCTGGCAATAAACCCGTAGCGTACAACATTTTGCAGTCAGCTGTACACTATGCATTCTCGAAACGTAATCATAAGGAAGCAGAGCTGTTTATTATTCTAAAGTAAACTATTTGGTGACCTATTTATCAAGGGTAGACTAGATCACTGTATCTTCGCTAAAGGTTATTCGTCTAAAAGAAACAAGCAGCCTATAAGGAAGACATATTTCTTAGCAGTCGTTCAGTTAACAGTTGATAATTAAATTATCAACTATGGGTGACATCAGTCACTGCATGTGCATTGGCATCGCTTATTAGGAACTAATTCCTTTAACTATTAAGCAGAATCAATCTCCGTTATAATTGATAAGTTTTTAGTTGATATCCTTCGTTGTTATTTGGTTATGCCAAATCGTTCGTTACTTTTTGGATGCCCCTCGTATATTTTCGTATCAAATAGAATCAGTAACAACGTCCACATCCTTGTTCGTTGTCGTTTCTAAACACCAAGTGTAATGCAATTGCAAATGTGATAAGTCGATAATAATAAAAACAGACGTCAGCGTTACACCTAACCGTTAACACACATTAATTGCAACAGTTACAACGTTACTTGAAAAGAACTGTTTGTTACATCCCTAGTCTACAGATATAAGAAAGTGTGAAAACTGAAGGCCGTGCAACCAAGTTTAGATCAGGAGTTGCATTATTCAACTTATTAAAAAGAAAACCTCGATGTTAAGGGTGTTTTAGAGGTTATTTGAGGCCATTATTTTCATAGGCATTACTAGCAACATAAGAGGTATCTATATCAAGTCTCAACACAATATGTAACGCCATCCTAGATCTATCGATTAATTTATATCAATTTTATTAGCAAAACAAAATCTAGAGCTACTACCTTAATACCTTTGCAACAAAATGTTTGATTGGAGTTTTCCTATTTCTGATAGTTGTTTTTATATATTTTATACCACAAAATAAAAAACTAAGAAAAATAGTATCATTACGTTAGTTATTGTTTTCAAACTAAACTGTGACTAATATTAAAATGTCAATGCACCATTTTATTTCACATATTCTGAAGTACGTCGAGTAACATTTTCAGACCTGTAGCAGCACTTTTATGGGCAAAGATAGATTTTGAACATGGTAAAATATCTAAAAAACGGAACTTGAGAAAAATGGCTTTTTTAGTTGGAAATAGATAATTATTTAACAAGCTCAACACTTTAAAATAGCGTCCAAATAAGTGTTATATAAAACACTGCTAGTATGCATTTTAAAGTACGATGCATTTTTTTCCGCCAAAATCCAAAAATAGGTATTTTTGACCGAAAAACAATCTTATTACCATTTTTTGTACAAAAAGTCTCATCTTTGAGTAAATGGAAATGGCGTGTTATTTATGGACGCTCTTTAACTGCTTTGGTTCTCAGCGTCCCATTCTATATTGGGCGTGAAAGATCGCTTAATTTTGGTCAGAGGCCTCTCTTATCAGGCTTGATGTTCTTTTACGTGCCGTAAATCTACGACACGGAACCCACGGCTTTACTTCCCTTCCGAAGGAAGCCATGCTAAGGATTTTTACGCCCGAAAAAATCCATCGTCCTCCGCCGGGTTTGAACCCGCGACCTTGGGTATATGAAGTCAGCATGGTAACCATTACACCACGCAGGGCGACCTCATCTTTGAGAGTTGCACTCCTAATGAACAATGCTCGTGCACTCAGGGCTTTATTAGGGTAAATTTCCATGCTGGCAATCGTATAGATCTGGGGCCCATTTATGTTACATTTGTGCATTGTTGCAAAGCAAGTAGTATTTCCCAACCTCTGATGTTCTGATTGATATATAAAGTGCGTAATCACGAAGATCTGACACCCATGACTACTTCTCTTTTTGCTCCAATCTGTAGAAACTGGTTCACCTTATCGGTAATAAGTTATCATTCCAAGGTAATGAAGTCAAAAACCTGTTTGTGAAGCACAATGCAGCATTTGGTGTCTTGCATTTTCCGGAACTAAAATAACACACGTCTGGGAATAAACCTGTTGGGTAAGTGGAACGTGGTTTTCACTTGTGGGTGCTTAATATTCCAGTTTACCAGACGTGTAGAGAATTATGCAATTGTGTTAATCCTAACACACGTTCTGGAACTATAACATTTTATAATATGGATAAGACTATATTACCACAGCAATTAGATAATATAGTATATTTAAGGGACACTGGAAGTAAAATTTAAAAGTTATATATTTCTATATAGCTTTTCCTGAAATTTTACTGTGGTTGCATTGTTATTCATTTTGTATCAACACCAAACATCATTCAAATTGGATAAATACTTTGGAAGGTATACATTTTTTGACGAAGTTCATTATGAAACATGTTGCATAATCTAAATGACACACATTCCTTAAAATTTGAGAAAGTTAGTTGGCATTTTCTAAATCGGAGTTTTGAACTACACACAACAACTTTAAAAAGGGTATTTCAATAACTTTGATTACTGAGAATTGTTTAAAAGGGTTAGAAAATGTAATCTCTAAAATAATGTTTTTTTGAAAACTTGTATTGGTTAGGTCAATTTCTGTACTTTGTGGGAAACTTAGCTTAATTTAAACAAAAACTGAGACGCATGGCACATTTCAAAGTTGTGAAAATGTAGCTTTGAGAACAACGTTATTTAATGAAATAGCATTCAAAGAAACAGGTGTAATGTAGGATCTTTAAATGACTGTAGAGCCCGATGCAAGGAAAGGACAGTTGTATGTTGATTTCTAAGCTTTGAACAACTATTTCTAATTTTGTATTTAATAGAATTTTCGATTTTGAGGTAAGCTGTCTACACACACACACACACACACACACACACACACACACACACAAACACACACACTGACGATGTTATAAACATGTTTTTTTTATTTATGGACCTTCAAAACGTGTATATCCAGGGAAATTTAGGTGTGCAACTTTTGAGTGGAATACCTAATTAGCACACATTAAAGATAAATACGAATGTGGCACAGGAAATATTGGTTAAAGTGAAAAATACACGCTGAAAATGGAGTTATGTTTGGATAATAGACACTAACGTAAAAATAGAAGATTTTAGGGACTATCCAACTGCTTTACTTAGACCTAAATATTCTTGAAACATGTAAGTACAGAAGTTGAGCCTAATCTAGGTTTTGGATAAGAGTGGGTATTTGCCTAAAATCAGCTGTCTAAAAGTGTATTTTCCTTACCTTACCCAGTATGTCAATTGTATGACGTAACTGCATACAGCCATTGAAATAGTTCACTACTTAAAATAATAATTTACTCTCTATATTCAGAGTATTGCAGTCAAAGTACTTTTCTTTCAAGCAATGACACATCTGTAAATTATTATTCTAAGATATGAGAGAGCTTTATCACTCTTTTAACACCGAAGGGTTTATAACAGCAGTAAGTGCGTCATTACCGCATCTTCATTGACCAAGCGAGCTGAAACTTCAGTTTATTAACGGTTGTTATTCACAAAGTGTGAAAAGTGAATAGTTTTTATCATGTGAACAAATCGTTTATAATGGAAAAAAGAGGAAAACAATTAAAAACCCGTAATCAGAAAGTGCGATAAGTTGATTGAGTGACGTGATGAGTTTGAGAAAACTGCATTCAAACTGCTAGAGGTTAGGACACTACCTAGTACAGTATTGTCTCAGGTTAACGAAATCATTTGAAAGGAACAAATTACTCCTGTGGACAAAGAGAAAGCAAAACGTGGGAGTTGGATGGCAAATCAACAATATAATTGAGAGTGTGGTGATTAACCTTGCCGAGAATTCATCTGACAACGAAACTGACGTTGTGAAATCAGATTCTGATTTTGCATGAGTCACACCTGATTTTTCGGTTTCCATTTAAGTTATGCCATCTATTCACTCCACGTGCTAAATAAGCCATATTTATGGTGGGAACAACCTTAGCCTATCAACGTGAAGGGAACGCACTGGATACATTTAGGTGTGTTTACATTCGTGGTAAACTAAAAATAAGTTTTAGTAATGAAACTGTTTCCCTACCTCGCCTTGGTTAGACCACTCGACTCTCATCAAGGCAGCCCGGGTTCGAATGCAAGCGAATGTGGGATTTGTGATGGACAAAGAGGCGCAGGGGTCGGTTCTCCGGTTTTCCCCGCCTGCTTCATCTTCATTCTATGCATCATCAGTGTCATCGGCTGCGGTGCCATAGTAGTAAGAGCGGACGTTAAACACTATAAAATAGGTAGAATCAGACTGAAAAATTCAATACCATAGCCGGGATTTGAACCACAGATCTCCCGATCTCTAGCCGGTTGCTCTACCACTGAGCTCTATTGCAACATGCCGGCATAGCATTGCATTTCTCAACTGACTCGCATCTTTCCCGGTAAATCACAAGGTGATCTCAAATTATTTTGAGATGACAATCCCAATGGCGACTTACAAGTCAAGTCCCAGGACTCATAGTATAGCCAAATATTATGGTCCATTGGTACTGATTTAATTATTTTTTTCACACAAGCCGTGTGTAGGGCAAGAGTTGGATAAGTAGAGTCAGACTGAAAAATGCAATGCCATAGCCGGGGTTTGAACCACAGATCTCCTGGTCTCTAGCCATTAGCTCTACCACTGAGTTACCATGGCAATATGCCACCATAGCATTGACTTTCTCCATTGACTTGCATGTTTTCCGGTAAACCACCAGGTGATCTCAAATTATTTTGAGATGACAACCCCAATAGCGACTTACAATGTTGTAAGTACGTTAAGTCCCAGGATTCATAGTATAGTCAGCTATTGTGGTCAATTAATGTTGATTTAATTTTTTTTCACACAACTTATGTGTAGGACAGAAGTTGGATATAGCATTGTTTTTTTCAGTCTGACTCTACCTATCCAACTCCTGTCCTACACACGGATTGTGTGGAAAAAAACAACAACTAAATAATACTATAAAAATTAGTTCATCATAACTTGAAGTAGATAGAAAACAATTTTCGAATGAATTAGTTTATAGAAGCTACATACAAATAAGCCATAAGAATATTAAACATCTAGATTTTGTCCTTTGCGTGGATATTATACAGGTTCGTATTTAGGGATATGAAATAGACCACATTAATTCCATTATGCAGACCTCCCCTCGACGTCTTTATGCATGTGTCTGAGAGGCCTTTGAGAGATAAAGCCATTAGTTTGCTTGGATTACATGCGTTTAAAGGATGTTTTGATGTGATAACAAAACAGCCCTTTCCACTTCACTTCAAAGCAAGAGGGATCCAGTGAGGCACTTATCATTTTGACAAACTTGTCACACAACCAGTCGACACACTGACAGAGATTGTCGGAGATTTGAATTACGAGCACGTCTTACGCTGACCCGCAGGATCCCAACCCAACCGTTAGAAGGAAAGCTGCAGATAGGATCAGAGCTTTGCTGAGTTGTCGCACATGCGCGATCTTATCGCCCATCAGCTGTTTGCGTGGATTTCATGCAGAAATGGGCAAACGCTACCAGTGTAAACGTCTGCTATATTGCTGGCAATGTTGATTTAATGATGTAACTTCAATATAGCCTCTGTAATGAAATTTATATTTATCAAAGTTTTGAAGATGTTGCAATTCATATTAATTTTAATGTAACGTTACAAAATAATGCAATCTACTGATGAACAGTATTTGACTAAAATATCTACGCAGTACTGTTTTTACTACTTTTTTCAAATGCCAAACACTTCTTTAGCTAAAATTAACATTTAGACCCACACACTCGTTTGAAAACCATGGAGAGAGGCTTCAATTTAATTTCAAATAGAGTTAAAGTATTATTCTTTAAACTACTGAAAAATATAAAACTTATAAAATAAGCAGCAACATTTTTTCGTAATTCTACACTATTGTCAAACGTATTTAGAACTGTAAATGCTAATCTATACAAACTTTAATCACATTATTTAAAACTTTTGCAAAATATCTGTTGAACAAATTTGTAATAGAAACACGTTCTGTGGTGATATGAAAATGGCGTGCATAAAATGTTCCCAGTAATGAAACTAAGCTGTTTATGTTGGCACTGAAAAATTCTCAATTAACCTCCACAAATGTGAGGAGCATTTTTTCTCGTCTTTCTTTTTTCCTAGGATATTTCCAGCCATTGGACTGACAAATATGACAATTTCCTAAAGGTCATATTACAACTAAAACCTTGTATTTTCACGACACACTAATGTTTCCTTAATATCGGTTTTGTTTTTATCTTTCGATCACGTCATGAACCATCAACTTCGTTTCCTTAAAACAGCTTATATTTTGTGGAATTTTAACGAGAAAAAGTACATTGTAAATATGTGCTTGCCATCTATTCTAGTACTCGGTATTCTTGCTTTTTATCCTGGAATCCGATGTTTGATTCCCAGCTGAAGGGTGGATATTTTCTGTCTGATGCTCATTGCCATAGTCACTACGGATTTCATTTTGTAACATTTTCCATCGCGCGAAGGTTTGCAAGATGGAGCTCCGCTGATGGAATAACGAGAAAACTGCAGGAAAAGAACAAAAGGTACGAAAAAAAATCTGTTGTGCTCCACTAACAAGACTTTCTCTACTTTTTATGTTACAAACTATCCTTAGAAATGCTTATTCTTTTATTTTCTTAATGATAATCAAGATAAGCATCAGTAAAAATGGTCTTATTACTTAGTTCCATGTAAGTAGGAGGGAAATAAAGGAATACACTAGGTTAAAACGATAGCCAATCCTTTAAAAGCTGCTTGCTATGTGATTGAAATTATATTCTCTTTGCATGGCCAGGAGTATAACAAAAGAAAAATGAATGACTAATTCCCGTCTGAGGAAACTTTAAGTGTTTTAAATATGAAACCAATAACAGGATACACATCAGAATTGAAACTCTACCAAAAAAAAAAAAAAAAAAAAGGAATAATTTAACGAGAGCTAGACATCTGTGTAGTAAATTTGTATCTATCTCTTACAGCTTACCAGTTATGCAAAATTCATTCAGAATAAAGGGGTTTTAAAGAGGCTCTTCCCGGAAAATTCAAGGTATACATTTTATTTGACACGTAAGTATCTTTAAAGTATACGGCATTTTAATAAAACATGCGAGAGGAAATTTTGATAAAAAACAACATTTTCCAAATTTTGTCCATGTAAAGGAAAGATTAGGTAGATTAGGTTGGGGGGGGTTCCTGAAAGTCGTGAAAACATCTATTTCCGGTGAACTCTTGGTATCGAATTTTTGGGGGAGTACAATACCTTCTCTACATACGTAGTGTCCATGGGGCAAGTAAAAACAGCATTCTGGCTTTAAATAGCTGAAGGAATTCATAAAACTCATTGGAAGTGCATATCCATCGTATTATATTTGTTTTTGAGAATCTTATACGTTTCATCGCTATAGACTCATGCATTAATTCTCGGTGTTACAAACAATTTAAGTCACTGTTAATTACGAAGAGGTAAGAAGTGCAGCTTTTCTGCATAGAACCATTTACTGTTTTGTGTAAGTAGATGGTTTACTGAAATAAAGGACGAGTAATGCTTAGAAACGTGTACAATGGTTCCTTCTGCTGAAGAGGCCATAATAAAAACTAGTTACATGCTTCACAAAGTAGTAACCCATCATTGTTCGAAGTTATTTGCAACAATGTTGGCTCACCTAGACGGCCGGGGTTCGATCCCAAGTGACCGCATGTGAACTTGTGGTGGACAAAGCGGCGCTGGGGCGGGTTTTCTCCGGGTTCTCCGGTTTCTCCCGCCATCGCATTCCACCGGTGCTCCATCATCATTCATGTATCGCCAGTGTCACCGCCTGCGGTGCCATAAGGAGTTGAAGCGGGCGTTAAGCACTACCAAAAAAAAAACAATGTTGCCATTTTAAGAAATGTGGCAGAAATAATGTTACACCAGTGTTCTTCTGAACATCTAGCATAATCATATCACCAAATATAAAACAAAGGCTTTTTTCTATGAATCGCAGGTGTCGAAGTTCTCATTAGTATTGATGTGCTGCAGAAGTTTGGACTAGGTTCCTATATTTAACCCAATCAATCCCACATTTTTAAATAAAGTTTTCAGCCGTCGTTTCGAAGCGTGTAGCCTATAAAGGTATTCCACGTTTTCCTCAGTCCTCATAACTGGAAAATGCTGGAGGACTAACCTAAACTTCTTCCCAAATTTTCCGTCTATATTATTATTATTATTATTATTATTATTTCATTACCGATGAGTTATTAGAAAGTTGGGAATATGCTGATTGTGTATGTCTGCTGGTCCTTAGATATTAACATAAATAGAGCATTAAATAATAATTCCATGGCACGAAAGCTCACGGGGAACCTTGGCCTACCGCCCGGCCACTGCGTCCCCCATCTCGGTCCATTACAGACGTCATGGATGGGGTGCAGAATTGGAGGGTGAGACGTGGTCAGCGCCTCAAGCCCCCCGGCCGGTTAATGCGGTTCTCATGACCTGGAGCCGCTACTTCTCCATCAAGTAGCTCCTCAATTGGCCCCCAGGGACCTTACGAGGCTGAGTGCACCCCGGGCCAGGTGTTCCACGCCGGTACCGGGGATCGAACCCAGGTCTCCCGCTTGGTGAGCAGCTGCGCTACCACCGCGCTAGGGAGACGACCAAATAGAGCATTGCAGGAATTAAATAAGCTGCAGTTTGGTTGGTTTTATAATAAATAAACATAAAATGAAAAAATTAGAACCTACAGTGATGTGTATTCTAATGTTGTGTTGGGGCAAGAAATAATTGAACAGATAGGTGCATTTTTATATCTGGGTAGTATGATCTCAAAATAAGGCGCTTCACATGAAGAATCTGATGAAATAATTAAGAAAGGAAAATATGCTTTCATGCAATTGAAATCTATTTAGTGATCCAAACAATTTTCCTCAAAACTTATTCAGGTTTTTCAACACAATCGTAAAATCCTTAACAGCTGTAGGGCGTGAAATATAGAAACAACAAAATAAATCGTAAAGAAAGTGAACGTTTTATAAACAGATCTCTGAAAAATATAGTGCCCTTGAAAGATATCAAAAATATATTTGGAGAATAAATCAGTACAGAAGGAAATCATTAAAAAAGTTAAGTTCATTAAGTGGAATTTGATCGGCCGCCGCCGCCACCATCACCACCAATAAGTCGTTCTCCGCGGTCTAGATGTAACATACTTGCCTCCAGTACCCAGAGTTGCGGGTTCAAACCCGGCGGATGAATTTTTCAGGGGTAATAATCTTTAGCATGGCTTTCTTCAGTGGGGAACTAAAACTTTTGTCTCGTGTTGTAGATTTACGGCACGTAATAGAAATTTAAGCATGATAAAGAGGCCTCAGTTCAAAATTAAGAGGTCTCTCAGGCCACGATTTTGAGAACCGCAGCAGTTAAGAGCGTCCATAAATAAAAAAGAAACTCAACATCACAAGTAATAACAACAACGATGATAATAAATAATAATAATAATAATAATAATAATAATAATAATAACAATAATAATAAAACAAAACATTAATAATAAATATTAGGATGAATTACGCAAAATTACTTTAATACATTTCTAATCAGCTATTATGTTTTGTGAATTACAATTATAACAAATAATACTGCTGCTTGCATAAAAATTTGTTTTTATTTATGCATACACAAGGAAGTACGTTTTATTTGCTGCGGGCTGTGGATAGACCCTGCATTATTTAGGAATAAATACTCCGCAAAATGAAAGCTGTATGGAAAACCGGTTATTAGAAGATCAACTCTTATGAAAGTACTCTATGGAATGAATGTATAAGCTAACATAAAGCTATAGAGAAGTGGCATAATTTTAATCCCTCATTTTCTAAGTAAAGAACAAAGGTTATCAAACCAACTAAACAGTAAAACTTGGTGAACAAACATCTGAATATATCTAATCATTGTCATTACTAATTTTCTAACATTCCTGTTTTGTGCTTTAACCTAGTGCATTGCTTTGTTTTCCTTCTACTTAGAAGGAACTACTACAACCATTTCTGCTAATGTTTATCTCGATTAGGACCATGTACATAAAAATAATCTTTTGAGACAATAACGCTTGAAGAAAGTGATGTGAATGGAACACGTTATACTTTTTTAATTGTTTCTTTTATGCCCCGCCTGTTAGCTGCTTTGGAACATATTATTGCCTTTCGGCAATAATCCTAACTCATATATAGTCCTTAATGGATTTCCTTTCTTTGGCTTTTTGTACATTTACATTCTCGTTTATAGTTAAAAACTCTAGGGAGGACAGGGAATAATTTTGGCTAGAGAAAGAAAACTAGCCCCCGTCGGGAACCGAACTCGATACCCTTCGCAGAACACTGGATATTCTATCGACTGACAAAGGACAGCACTTATGTGTATTCCAATCACAGCGATGCTACTTGATGTCACCCACGTTAACATTTCACAATAACAACATCATTGGTTAGTTGTTACGTCTCTGTTTGCTTTTCAGGTCACACACATATAGAACTGATACCGGCTGGGGGGAAGCAAAGCTTTGTTACCTGCACATAAAAACCTTAAGGGTAGAAAAACAATATTGCGATCTAGGGCAGACGAGGGCGTAACAAGAGACGCGCCGTGCTACTCAGATTGCGGCAACCGACAATTGAAGCAACGTTATTCCTCTTGAAGGTTTGAAACTTAAAGGTCTTATCCTGACGATGAAAAAATGAGAAAAACATTCAAATTTTGCTGTATTTAATGTTAGTCAGCAATAAGAACATAACGATGAAGTTTCCCAACAAAATCAGATATATAAACAACTATAGCATAACTACTACTATTCTCCGACTATTGGCGATGTTATGTCATAATTTCGCTTAACATTGATCTTATTCACCGCAAGTAATTCTTTATGACACAGTAAACGTCTAATCCTATCTCCTTTTCGAAAAAAAATGCACCTCCCATTTTCTATGGAAATTACATAGCTTTTTAATTTTACTTTCTATAACACATATGCATAATGCATATAGTAAGTAGAAAATACATTGTATTCCACCCAAACATTCGTTACCGATATTTCACCGGAAATACATGTTTTGAGGACCTTTAAATACAAAAAAAATAAAAAGGCTGATGTGTTAGCGTGCATAACTGTAAAACGAAAAATCGCTTAAATACCCAACATAATGCATAAGTGTAGTATCCTTCAAGCATGCTACACGAAGATTTTCAGGAAAATTGCTTAACCCCAAACTATGCTTTACGTGGAACATTTTTTGAAATTTTCAATTTTCTAAAACAAAATGGCTGTAACGATTTTGATTATAATGATGTATATTTAAGATTTTTACATGGAAAGTAAATGCGTATCCTGAATTTCTTGGGAATAGCCCCCGAAGTCCCATTCATTTTGAAAAACTTTTGCATTAACTGGTAAACTGTGAGATATAGAAGAAACTTACTGGACAAACTTATTGTAGATAACTTTAAAATATACAATTTATATCATTTACACTGCTCTCTAGAGCTAAAAGTTCGGAAATATTCCCTGTTATTGGCTTAAAATTTAAAATACTGAGCTTTTCTGAAACATAGGGTACTCATCCTACCACATATGGCTGCCACTTTAGCCTAGTATATTCACTTATTCCCCTTCTACCTATAAGGAACTAACTAATAAACACAATTTCTGATAATGCTTATCTTTATTAGCGTTATGTAGATAAAGGTCAATATTTTGTAAGAATTGATTTTTTTGCAGAACAGATAGAGAATGTTATATTGATGGAGCTTTATAGACTTTTACAGAAAGTTCCATGTGTGCCTTAACTATAAAACTAAGAAACGAAAATTTGGTTAAATACCTAACTTGATATTTGAATTCAGGGTTCTCCATTGATGCGGCACGAAGATGTTCAAGAAAATCCACCCCCCCCAAATTATGCTCTACATGTAAAATGTTCGAAATTTTGATTTTGTCAAAAATAACTTTAATTAAACACAATATATTAAAGACGTTTATATGGAAAATATTATCTGTGTATACATATTTTATGTTATATAAGTATATGTGAATAAATAAATATATATTTATTTATTGTGACTTAAAGTCCTTTAACATAGTTGGTCATATCGGACTATGAATGAAAGTGGTGAAATTATGCTTAAACAATCTCGGGGTTCATGGAGCTTAAAGTTACTTGACATTCGTCTTCTTAGGTCATGGGAAAAACGAAAAAAAATATATGGTTAACTCACCATATATGAGATTGAAACTCGCGAACTCTTGAATGTGGGAAAGACATGCTAACACTACGCTACCAAGATGGTTGGTCATTCATATCTTGAACTACCTGAATTTTCCTATCTTGTCAGGATATCGGGTTGTTCATTGGCTAAAACTCCCTATGTCCAGGTACCCACAAAAAATTAACTGTGTTATGTTTTGTTAATTGCATAAGCTTTTTAGCACTTCCATACTAACTTGGATGTTTTCTAATAACGCTCAATTAGAGAAAATCCAAATACTGCTTCCTTTTCAGATGCTCTGACACAGGTTTCAATTGCATAAACTTCAGCTTGAGATACAGTTGTATTGCGACCTAGAGCAACAGAAATGCTATACTTTGGCACATTCCCACGTTTTCCATGATTAGTTGTAAAATGAAAGCAATGGATACGGGCATTTTTTAATCTGGAACTTTAAAGTTTTGTTTAAAGTATACATTTTAATATTTACTGCCACATAAATACTGAACTAACTCTCATTGTAAAGTAAAATAATTATCACAAAAAAGCTTTTCAAGGACTTATAAGTAACAATCTGGCCAAAATTGTACCGACAAGGAAGTTTTTATGGGAATAAAAATGTAATTTTGATAAATTAAAAAAATAAAATGTGATGGAATGTGCTCACCAATAGAAATGCTGGTGTTCTCATATTCAAATGACCACTCAGACATTTAAAAATCGCTCAATATAAAAATTATACTACTTTAAAACACGAGTATATCTAAAGGAACAAAGAATTCTTAGTAATGAAAGCAAAACTTGGGACCCTGAGAACCACAGTAGTTAAAGAGGGTCCATAAATAAAAATTCAACTTTTTGCTCATTAAGATGACGGTTACATTTATTAACCCGGTCATTAGAAGTATACAAGTCTCTTTTTTAAACTCAGTTTCATTGCTTAAAAGTTCCTTTATTTTTCAAGTGTACGATTCCAAATTATATTCCTCAATTATCATTCAAACAAAACTTCCCCATAGAAAATATTCATGCTTCGCCGATTATTTCCATTTGTCATAATTTTTCCAAAACAATAATTCAACAAATTTCTATTGCGGAAATCAATCCATTCAACTATACTTCATGATTGGAGTTCTATGTATTCATTCAACGTAATCATGTGTTCAATTTACAACGGTTGCATGCACTGTTCGTGCAACTGCATAATGGGCTTGTTTCTGAATCAATTTTTTATTTTTGTGTGGCAGATGATAAAGGAAATTCACGATGAAATAAATGACTGTAACAAACATTTCCGCTTGATCTGAAGCGAAAAACATTTTTTAAATCATAAAACGTAAGCTGCAGTGCACATATTAGCTAAATAAAACAAAAGACCACCTCTTTCCATTCATGATGACGTTTCCGATAATGCATTTCACAAACTCACACACGCAAACAGAAATGAAAACCTTATTGTACATATTTCTCCTATTGTTTTCCGGGTATATGCACATTTTTGAGTGATGTGTTGTAAAAATGGATCAATCCAGGAAAAAAGAAAAGAAAAAAGACCGGGTTGGTAAATTATTTTTATATACAAAATCGTTAATATCGTTGTTTGCCAAAATCGTTAATATCGTAATATGCTAAATTGTATTAGAATTGAAAAATAGTGACAGAAATAATTTTGTAGTGCTATAAAACTGAATTAACCTGTACTAAAATTAAATATCAAAGCTTCCAAAATATTCAGTAGTTTTTAATAATAGTGATTTAATATAGCCATCACCACTATCATGAGATTATCATTATCATGAAATATTATTATTATTATCGTTGTCAAGAAACACCACCACCACCGTTATTATCGCCATGAATATTTTGATCATTGTCATTATTGTAAGTATGGTAAAAAAAACTCTGTTTTATTTCTCCACATACTGATTACAGCCAGAATCTGCTCACAAATAAGTCTTTCTTCAATGCTCTCGTAACAATTCTGCCGACGACTACTACTACTAAACATTTCCCGTTAAAACTGACCTCGGGCAGGGCTTCGTTCCCCTTTTAATACTGTCGATCATGTGCCAGGAAACTTCCAAAAAAATTCGCACGTGTAAACCACCCAAGGTGTGTTGGTCCAAGTGACTGAGTAGGCGCTGTCTTTCTGAACTCAAAGTTGCGGTTTCAAACCCGGCCCAGATTGATTGTTTTTTAGCGTGCTTAAAAGTGACAGTCCCATGTCAGTAGATTTACTGTATGTAAAAAAAAAACCAACGGAACAAAGTTCCGGCACACCGGTGGCGATGATATGATCCTGGCAACTGAAAGCGTCGTTAACAAACAAAATATTTACTTATTTCCACCGCAGATATCACAAACCCACTCAGCTGTAACAATGCGTGGCTTCGCCATCAAAGAACGTGCCCACGCCACATACGTCCACTCGCACAGGTGTAACAATCCGCAGCTTAAATGTCAAAAGAACTCGGCGCTGGCACATGTGCACTAACGCAGGAGTAACAATGGATTTTTAGTATGGCTTCCTTCGGAAGAGAAATAAAGCCGGTGGCCGTGCGTTGTAGATTACGGTACATAAAAGAATCTAAAACCAGATAAAGAGGATTCTGTGAAAAATCAGGCACCCAATGGAGAATGAGACGCCGAAAACCACGTCAGTTAAATGGGGCGTCCATAAATAAAAATAAATTTCAACTGTTTTCCTACGCGGTGAGTGTGTTGGTAATACCAAAAGCTTTAAATAAAATAACTAACAGCAACAAGAACTTCTGCCTAATATAATGATAAAAAAATAAAGGCATTTTAAAAATCGAAATGACATTTGGGTAGCCAATCTGAACAAATTGAACGGCGTGTCGGGAGCACCAAATACTCATCTACAGAGTAATATATGTGCATTTCCTGTAACTCCTAAGTTGGGCATAGGGCATCTTTACAATGTTTCCTTGATCTGATTTGAATTTTAGTTCATGAGTTCGCCACTGTGCGCCATGGAGACGAGGGATCAGCTCGGCGATCACAGATGGTACTGTAGGACGAAATCACAACTTGCGTACGCGAAATGCAGGAATTTTGCCCAGGAACCTTCTTCTTTCAAGGTATGGGGTTCCTTTACGTGCAAATAAACATAAAACGGGACCATTGACTTTACTTCTCCTCCGAAGGAAGCCATGCAAAGGAAGCCTCCGCCGATAAACAAATGTGTACCTGAACGTTCAAATAGAACCTGAAATCAATTATACAAAACGTTTATGCAGTAACGTGTATTACATATATATCATTCTATATTCATCTACAGAATAATAAATGTTATTATACGGGTATTTTAAGATTACTTTAGAATGGTTTAAAAATAACTAATGCTTCTGTGTTAAGGGAGAGGACTTTATTTATTAAACTCCATTCAATAAACCCAGTGAATTAAACGTGCTCTAAAATAAAACGTTTCATATATTAACTTATTTTAATTTAACATCTTGGAATACTTGTGTATTATGATTTCAGTGGAAAAAAAAGTGTTCATGCATCTGTTGAGAGGCAGACTAAAGTTAATGTAATTTGATAGCCGGGAGACACAGAGATACACTAAACAAAAACGCCACACACTGTCTTAGTGGACATCTTAAGCAAACATTAGATCAAACCGGGATCTGCGATACTATGTGGGAGAAATATTTAATTGAGTAACAAAATAACGCTTAATGAATGTGCAGAAAAAATTGTAGCTAGGTGACCTTCTGTAAAATTTGCATTATATGAGATATCTTACTGAAATTTATACATGTTATTACACACCATATTAGTGATTTTTGCCATGCATAACAATTCTAGATTGCATGGTTATTTAAACAATACTTTTTATTTTTAAAATTCATTGTTACAATAAAAATGAGGCCCGTGATTCATCTTTAAAAATATTTATATAAAAAGAAACAGATTTAAAGAAAATGAATTTACAAACAGATCTGTCATATGATATTTTTATATGAGCCCTATCACTGTATGAACATTACCATTCGTGTTCTTCAAAACTCTTGATTTTTCAAAACTAATAATTTGTTTCTCGAAATTGGAACATTTGCATGCGCCTATCTGTCTGTAGCTTTAATTAATGGTAGTTAAAGTGAGCTAAGTGGAGAAAGATATTTTCTTAAAGTTTAGAGCTGAAATAATTGAATTATGAAAAAAAAAATAGTTTTTCTCAGGTTTTAATCAAATTTTACAAATTCATCGCCTTAATGAGACGTTTTTCTCAATATAAATTAACTATTATACATCCGCTTTACAGCTATGTCAAAATTAATAATTTTATATATATATATATATATATATATATATATATATATATATATATATATATGAATCACGAGTATAGCTTTATAGCGAAGTTTACAATAACTTATATTACTACTTATCGATATTAGCTTTGTTTTACCTTGTACCGGAGGACTATATACTATGCGTATTTTAGTTTATATAGTCTAAAATTAAGCAACAAAAGTCGTCTGATCTGCAAACAGTTTATAGCTGTATTGCAAATGCAGTTATTATATTTACTATAATCCCTGGACATCACAACACGAGTTGAGTTGCAGGAGTATTGTGCAAAGTTCGTCCATAACCATAAGGACGTTCGAATACCTATAATGGAATTTATATTCTTAAGTATATAGAGAGTGGGAGGTGACTGAATGCAAATAATTTGTTTTTTTTTTTTAGTAGAAAATAATGTGTATAACTAAAGATAAGAGGTTTGTGCGGTTTGTCGTCAAGTTAACATACGTAGAATTTATTCAGCTGAATGCCTGGTGTCTGTGTTCACTTCCTACGTAAACAACCACGCATAGCTTGCAAAACTCCCTTACGATATAGCTCATGACGGCAAAGAGGCAAATGGGTATTGTGCGTTCTCAGTTACAATTCTAGTTGTTTTTCTATCTGCCCTATATGCTCGCAGCTGAGTCAACGTGTGTTTCGCGTCGCACACAAAGCTCTCATCTTTACGTTTAACACACAAATATATCTAATTTTGCCAAATTACTAACAGTATTGTCATAAATGAAGCACACATTTCAGGGACCAATATGCTTTGAACGACCTTGAGCTACATCTCTGCTGTGTTTACATACATCGCACCACCTATAGTCGGGCAAGGAAAAGAGCAAAGGGGACGTCAATCGTGTGAGTGTTACGCAAAGAACCGAATGTCTGAGATAGGGAATAATAACCACCATAAAAATATCGTGAAATGTTCCTCACGAACATAACTTTGGAACATTGTGAAAAAAACTACAAATACACACCATCAAACCGTCCTCAAGGGCAGATACAAATCCTTGACTTATGGTCTTTCCAGCCTGTATCAGCAACAATAAATACTGTGTATGTTAAATGGAAATGGAAAAACCAATTCACATGCACATTTAGAGATTAAAATAATTAATTAATAGAGAGTTTACATCGGCGTTTTAATTGCAGTTTTTGAAACACTTTTATTGACAATTAGAGCCTTTAGGCTAAGGGGAATCCAACCAAGACGACGCCGTGATAACATGTGCAAGAGGTCCCAAGTTCAAACTCCCGGGAGGACTAACTTTTTCGAAGGCTTTTTCGCGGTTTTCCTCGGTCGCTCGGCAATATGGCTGGATAATACTTTGATTCGCGAATCTTTCTATCAATCTTGCTTCATCACTACATTTCATTTCGTTCTTCTGGACTACCATAATAGGTATGGGGCTGATCACCAATTCTGGATCCAGAGTTTGCTTGCTGTTGGACAGTTACATGACTTGAGGCATTGGCTTGTAGGTCCTTGGGGGTGTCAAATCCTAAGAAGAGGAGGATAATTCATGGAAGAATAAGAAAAGAAGTAGTAGCAGTAGTTTAAGAGGTAAGACAAATATTAAAATGCACTCGTAATAAACCTCTTTTTAATCGTGATGAGACTAGTCAATGTAGGTTTCTTTTTGTCTAATATCATCGTCACGTATGGCTCATTTGGAAGCACATTTCTCCGCTTTTTATATAACATAACAATAGGGATAGTTTATATTCACACCGGAGTGTCAGTATTGTGATTAGAAATATTAATGAATGCCTTACACAATCATATGCAGTTTTATGTATAAAAAGAGAACGTGTTTGCTTTCAATCGAGCTTCTATGGAAAGGGACAAAACCTCCGATTATGGAAATAAAATAAACGATTTTACCGACTTTCCATTACTTAGCAACTTCAAGATTGTACACAAAATATTAGACATGTTAACGCGTGAGGCAAGCTTTTGGGAGGTTCCGGTTAGATTTCAGCCGTCGGAACACAATTTACACCATGTCTTTTTCGTACACTTTTGGGTCGATTCTTACTTTGCCACTAATTTCCTGTACATCCTTTTCTGTTCTTATCATCTTCTTTCATCTGTTTCAGGGTTGAAGAGCGAGGCAACGGTGTTCGGTGTGTTGCGGCAGGACGCGAATTATTCGTTTTGGAATGGTTTCTCCCTGGAGCTTGGCTGATTTGCTAAGGGGTACTCGGGTCCCGGGATCCCTCCCCCCCGGATTGGACGGTGATATGTTGCAAATAAAGGAAAATTAACGCTATATTGCATTACTCAAATTCGCAGCGTAGTTTTGTTATCTTGTAAATTAATTACGTCTGGGTTTCCCTGTTTCAATAAAACAAAACATAAAACAAATTCGCTATTGACATAAATTAAATTTCAGAGATGCATATCGTTGCTTTGAAGAATTCTAATACCTATCCTATACTATTCTGTTTGTCTACATTTTCAATTTGTTCTTGTTGATCTGTAAACTGATTCTGCCCATCGATCATCCTTTGACATGAAAATACCTAATATATGTTTCTTAATAAGAATATAGAACTGAATATAATTAATCGAATTCAAATAATATGTTTTACCTAAGTTTATATAGACACCTATATATGCAGAGCTCTTTTAACATCAACTGCATACACTTTTGCAATTCGCTTTGCATTTTCCTTATTTTTATGCCCCTTAAAGGTTATTCATAATAAGTGCCGTTAGATGTCTAGACCTTTGTTTGGAGTTACTGGCAACCTTCACTTTGTTTACAACTATTACTGAATCAAAATGTAAATATCCGTTGTCATCATATCTGATGTCATGGGTTTTAAATCCTCCTCTGTTATGCAAGGTTGTTTAAAGCTTTTATAGTGAGTGTACAAATGATGTAAGGTCCTTTTCGAGGCCGTGCATGAACGTCCATCACCACCAAATAAAAATTAATCACCAAAACCAGCACCAGCACCATCACAATCATCACTACCACCGCCACCAGCACCACTTAGAAGTCTGCAAATTACGTGCGTATTTCGTTTAAAGGCTGGTTCCATTCCAGGCACTCGCATATGAGATTTTTGGGGACGAAGCGTTTTGCCGGTCCCCGTGGCCGTGGACGCTATAGAGCCTAGCTTTGGCGCTTCGTGGCGCATGCGATCGTGGGTTCGAGTCCCGCCTTGGGCATGGGTGTTTCTGTGTTTGTAAATATGTATGTATATGTAAAAAAAGGAAAACGTTAAACATTCATAGGTCGTCTAAGGAAGTATAGGAAACTGTAAAAAAAAAAAAAAAAAAGGAAGGAAGGAAGAAGGAATACAGCGCTGGAGTCCTGACAAGCCTCCGGAACTGGGTTAAAAAAAAAAAAAAGCGGCGTCTGCGCTCCGTCATCACCTTTCCTGTCACCTATTTCGCTTGCATTTAATATAATCCACTTCCTCACGCTAATGCCTGGCTACGGGCCGACCACTTGTTTCAGATTCTTCCATTCTGTGGTTTCGTGCCGTTGGCTCCCCGACAGACTTCTGACACTATAGTCAGCTGTATATAAGCCAGATTGGGGGTGTCAGTACTAAATAAGGGGGAAGGGAGAAAGCTGACTACGAAAAAATTTGTTTATAGAAGTTCAGCGAAATGGCAAATAATAGCAGCGTATAATAATCCAGACCTTCTATTTTAAACCAAATTCAACAGTATTTTAAGCGTTTGGTAGGAATAAATGTCACGTCGCTTGTAAAATTGTGGTGTTTCAAAATTATGAAAACTACAGGGGTTACATCGAACATTTTAAAAGGTCATTATTCTAAAAACAAATGGAATCTTAACAGCTGTTTTCTGATATTTTTGCAAGTTGAGTGTAGTTTGTTCGATTTTCTCTAATAGACCACTTAAAATATTTTATGACACCAAAACTTGAATTTCACTGAGACTTAAATCGTCATTAGCGCCTAAGTATTGTGAAAATTAACTTAGAAACTATTGGTAAACCTCCATCCCATTAGAGAAAAGTAACTATTTTTAAATAAACCGACAATAGGAAATATCTCTGAAGTGGTTAACTCTATAAAAAGCTGTGTGTCACACAATTGGGCGTTTTAACGAGATCTAATTTCTGTGTAGTAAATTTTTGTTTATTTCTTACAGTCAACCGGCTATGCAAAATTCATTAAGAGTAAAGAGGTCTTAAAAATTCCCAAGAAATTAAGGCTCTACATTTTATTTGCCAAGTAAATATCTTTTATATAAGGGAGTTTAATCAAAATCGTTAGATGTTTTTAGAAAATCGAAAATTTCGAACAATTCTCCATATAAAGGGTATTTTCTGGTGGGGGGATTTTCCTAAAATTCTTTGTGTCGTATTCTTGAAGATACTGAACTTAAATATCAAATTTGGTATAACAGTCTTTTCGTTTTCGAGTACTATTGTTCACACCCACCCACCCACTTTTTTCTAAAATACTGAGTGTTCCATTTGCATGTCTTTCTAACAAATTATTTTAAAAACCTTATTCTTCTATCTAAATCATGTTAATCGAAATAAACATTAGCAGAAATTGTTTCAGTTCTTATTTTTTTATAAGTAGAAGGGAAATCAGGGAACATAGTAGCAAAAGCTACAGTCAAATCTTTTAAAAACTAGTTGCTGTGTGATTCAAATTCCTTCCTTTTGCAACCAGGAGTTGAAAAATTTATGCATGAAGAAAGTTTAAGTATTTTGAAACTGAAAACAACAACAAGGGATATCTCGGAAATGGTTAAAAAAATGGTCTACAAAAACATTGTGTATGATATAAATTGTGTGTTTTAATGAGCTCTACACTTTTGTTGTTGTGATTTCATGTCTATCTCTTACGGTTTACTAGCTATCCAAAAGTCATTAAAATGTAGAGGGCTTCAGAATATATTCTCAAAAAAATTAAGATATAAATTTTATTTGTCATTTAATCATCCTTAATTTAAAATATTTTAATCAAAAATCGTTAGAGATTTTTTAATAAAATCAAACCTTTTGGAAACTTTTTTTCCATGTAAATGTTAGTTAAGGGTGCGGGGATTTTCTTGAATATCTTTGTGTCGCATTCTTGGAAGATGCTGATTTAAAATATCATATTTGATATTTTACCGAATTTGGTTATCGAGTTATCATTTTACAGACAAGCGGACGCCACACACACACACACGCACGCGCTCAGATCTTTTATCTAAGCATGTTTTTTTTTTTTTTTTTTTTATTAAGGGAGCCCTAAAACGTGTAATTCCAATGAAGTATCGGTATCGAATTTTGGATGGAATGCAATAGATTCTCTACCTATGTATTATGTACTAACTGGAGAAAACAAAAATGCTTTTTATGGATTCGGGGTTCCCCAAAGCATGTATTTCCGGTGAAATCTTTGTATCGAATTTTGAGTGAAATATAATACTTTATCTACTTACATATTTTGTACAGACGTGCTAGAGAAGGTGAAAACAACAATTTTAATTAAGGTATTGGCGCTGGTGAAATACTTATGGTTTGAACACCTTTGAAATGATATATCCAAGGTAGCAGTTCAAGCTCTTTTCCAAGACTTCCCTAGCTTTTGAATTTTCTCTCTTTCAGTCATTCAATACAGCGTTCTAATAATATACCCTCTTTGGCATCAGTGGTCTTGTCCTTCTGCTTGAGCTCACTTCTGAGATTGTTAAGCCTTAATATCCTCTACTACTTATTGATTCCCGGAAGGCTTCTCTACCAGAAGATTGTAATTGGCAGTAACTCGCCTCTTTGAGCCTGGCTAATAATAAATGAACAAAGAGTTGTGAGAGAAGTATGCCACTTTCTAGTTGAAGCATAAACCATCAATTACTGAGGGAATTTGTGTAGCACAAAGCTATTACGCACAGATTGCTTGGAAAAACTGAAAATATTTTAGTCGTTTAATGCTTGGGGGCATATCACGTTTTGTAAAAATATGTAGCTGGACGTTTCAAAAAATGATTGTATAAATAAAAGAGACCAATCTACTAGTAAGACACCTTTCCTTCACTTTTTAGAACAGCGGTGATTATTTATTTTACCTGTCATAAAAATATTGTAGGTACCTGATATGAACATTTTGAGTAAATTAGATTTCATTTAGTAAAAAGGTAATGTTGCTACAGTTTCAGCAATTGATATTAGTGGTAAAAATTTGAAATGCTGTCTTAGCTGAGCCGTCCTAACGAATTGCTGGCATAGCATGGATTTTATTATAAAAGTTTGAGTAATTAGATCAGAAAAGCCTTCGCCCAACTTCGTTAGCTTTGTTCAGCTCTGTTCATCTGAGCTGCTGACGTGATACAGTCCGACGACACGGTTTTTATTTAGAAGTGTGAAGCTACACTCCTTATGATGTACCAGGTGAGTCGAATGGAGTTTGGGTAACCCTCGGGTTCCCTCTTCCTAGCGATACGTTATATTTTTTAATAGTAAAAGCCTGTATCTCCTCGCACTCTTGTGAATTTATTTATGGCTCCTAATCTTTATAGCCAAAAGTACACCCTCCTGCACCTTAAAAACCTAAGCCACCCGCTTCCCTCTTGCATGCTTGAACAGCTCACCTCTGTAGTTACTACACCTAGTATGCTCAGTGTAGGGGTGAAATCTACCCCCACTGGGTATCCTACAACATGTAACATGTGTTGTACTACTCTTACGGGGACACTGGAGTGCTAGAAGTCATTTTCTAAAGCATTAGAGCTAAGGCTTTAATTTTTTGCACTAGCATTCCTAGCAAAAACAGTAGTATCTATACTAAGTTTCACAATATGTAACCGCATTATGGATTTATTAATTAACATCAATTTTATTAGCAAAATTCAAAATCTATCCTCTTCAACAGATATGGTACCTAAAGTGTCATTCTTTAAAACTACATTGCTTACTGCCTCTGTAGGAGAAGTTTTGATTGGAAATTTTGCATATTTATATGCTTTTATTTAAGATACTTTTATTGGATACTGAAAAAGAAACATCAGAGTACGATTATGTTAACTATATTTTACAACTAAACTATGACTAATATCAAAATTCCAATATATTCCTTAATTGTACACATTTTGACGTACGTTGGGAAACATTTTCAGTCATGTAGTATTTTTGTGGGAGAAGGTAGATTCTGAATATGGATAAATAACGAAAAAACTGAACTTGAGAAAAAATTACTTTAAAGCTGACATAGATAGTCATTTAATCAGCTCGACCCTTTAAAATGACGTTCAAAACATGTGTTACATTTCTTCTAGGAGAATCAAATATTACACATATTGTACTCTAAAGTATAGTGAATATTTTGAACCAAAAATCTAAAAATCGACTTTTTTGACCAAAATCACTAAAAATTAGCTTTTTATAACAATAGTTTTTGCAGAGTAGGTAAAGAAATTCAAATGAAGCACATAATGCTAAAATATTTTAAATATAGTTTTTCAAACTTCTGTTGTCAAAGCATATTGCTTTCTGTACCACGTACAGTAACGTTTACCTAGATTCTAATAGTGGTTTCTCTTAGAAAGGATTCCACCTTCAGGCAACCAATCCATCACTCCTCCCAGTCAGTATCAGCGTGACTGGCCTTAAAAACAATTCAAAGATATAAAAACTAACCAATGAACGATGTAATGATCGATGGGAAATGAAGGGATACTTGGGGTCCCGCATCTAACAACGAGTGAGGCTATGAATGTTGCACAGGAAAGCCATGCCATAACAAAATAATTCGGCCTTCATGAGGAACGGGTGAAGAATCAATTTTGTGTCTCATTTGACACGTTCGGAAGACCATTTCTATAAGAGCTTTCATCAGCGACACGAGATGAATACAAAACGTTTCTCTTGTTTTATTTCTACGTTTTATATTATGTCATTTTGAGCTTAGGCGCATTAACGGAACTCTGCCAGTGAAAACATGGAGCGTTATCCTTCAGCAGTTCGGCCATTTGAGGGGGGGAGTAGCCAGCCAATCCTGTGTTAGAAATGATGTTCCAGAACAGAGCATCTCACGCTGTCAAGGATTTGGGGCTGCATTTATCATTACATCATTACTGTGCTCGATTATAGACTAAATTGTATGTATGTTAGTATACATGGTAGAGACCCAAAAATCCAACACCTATACCAAACTTAGTATTTAAGAACATGGCGCGAAGATTTTCAAGAAAATCCACCCACCCCCAACTACCTTTCCATGTAAAATGTTTTCAAACTTATGATTTCCTCAAAAATGCTTCTATTTTGTTTAAATTACAATATATTAAAGATATGCACATCATAAACAATTTTTTTATTTTTTTTTTAAATTTCCTGGGGATAGCATCCAAAGAACTCTTTATTCTGGATCAGTTTTGAATAATTTTGCATAACGGTTAAACCGTAAGATTCAAGCAAAAACTTACTACACCAAAAATGCAGGTCTCGTTAAAGCACATAATTCGTGGAATATACGTTTTTCTTGAAGAGCTTACCCTTATCAAGATATTCATTGTTATTGGTTTCAATTTAAAGCTAATTAACTTTTCTCAAAAAGGATTATGGAAAGCAAGCTGAACCACAGCTGTTTCATATAGCGACCAGCTTGTAAAGGATTTGACTACTGCTTTAGCCTAGTGTTTTTCCTTCTACTTACAAATAAGCAGATAATAAGACCAAAGTTCTGCTAATGTCTATCTAGATTATCATGACGTAGATGAAAGAGTAATCTTTTGTAAGAAAAATTAGTTGGTGGAACAGCTAGAGAAAACTATGTGAATGCAACACATCTGGTTTTTAGAAAAAGATCTGCATAACTTGAATAAACTCAGATAAATGCCAAACTTGGTATCTAATTTCAGCATGTTCCAAAGAAACGACACGTTCATTTTGAAGAAAATCCCCATCCCAACCATCCTTTAAATGGAACATTTTCCGAAGGACTTTATTTGCTCAAAATTGCTCTAACAATGTTATTAAAATGTCATATACGATACTTACTTGACAATTAAAATGTATGTTTTAAAATTTTCTAAGAATAAAATAACTTTTTTAGTACTTTTGAATCAGCTTGAATAAGTGGTGTACGTTAAGGCATAAATGAAGACGTACTACCAAAAATGTGATCTCCTTAAAACACACAATCTATTCCAATTATTCTATTTACTATTAACGATTTAAGATAAAAAGACTGAGCATATGTCAATGTATATGTGCTGACCAGCAAACTATTGAACATCTTTTATGTTTATCTTCAATACACATTTAAATTGTTGTAATATTACATTTGACAAACCATTTTATAAAATATTTAGAAAAACATTCTGTCTATAAAATGTTATAGTATTCTTCCTATAATATGCATTATTTATCTTGTTTTCTTTCACTAGCATGACCTGCATATAGCTATGGTTAATTTACCTAATATTATTGTAAATTCATTCGTGTAATAATTATAGCCGTAATATACCTTCGGGTGAAGTAGGGTTTTACGTACTTGTATATTCAATAAATATTGCAAATAACATTTTTGTATCATAGTTCACTGCGCAGTGGTCAGATTTTAGTCTTGCCTAAAAAAGTCCCATAAACATAAATAAACCCTCCTCTTGTTATGCGTTTCTTTTAAAACATTCAATCTATCATATGTTTAAACATCATTAGATATTAAATGATATAAAATACAAGTAAATGACAAAAGACTTAATTTGTCTAGTTTCGTGTAGGCCGCTAAGCAGGAAAATGTAGCAATGCTCTTTTGAACGATTGCACGTGATCAAATGGATAGATTAAAGCTCATGCCATGATATTATTTATAAATTTATTTACTGTTGATGCGTCATCAGTTCACCTAAAAGATTAATATTAGTACCTACTGATTTAGATGATATAAATACTGAAGTACTGTATCATGTGGTCCAACTGCGTCATTTTTGGCGTGTGCAGATATCCCTTCGTGCGTTAAAAGAGTTGCTGAACTCAACGGGGTTATTTCAAGTTAAAACCCACCAGTGGAGAGCTGGGCGAGAGGGACCTTCGTTTTACCCCTCGCAATGAACGCGATCCGCTCACAGTCTCCCCTCATAGCAAGACATGTAAAGCCGGGGTCACACTCACCTTACTACACTGGCAGGTTTTTACTTGAAATAACCCCGTTGAGTTCCGCAATATTTTTAACCCACTGGGGATGTCTGCACACTTGAATACGGGACAGTTGGGTCACCCGGTACTGTATTCGATACTACAGGATAGTTTCTACTCCTTTCATTTTAATTCTCTGTTATGCTTTTGGAGGGGACTTTCACAAGAGTTGCTTACGGTAATTCCCTTAAAACCTCAAAATCCTTAGCATTAGAAATTGTAAGCAACCTGCTTATATTATTTTTGTGAATGTATAATATATTATCATAATGTATTATATAAATATATAAAGCAAGAAATAAGAGGCAACATTTTAAGCGTCTCTAAACGTTATTTCACTGTGATCTGGCTTCGAAAAACTGAATGAATAGACATGATACCGCTAAGCTGCTTTGAATTTTGAAGTAGGCAGCTTTTAAATCCTTGTCTAGTAGCATACTACACGGTCTGAGATACAGCCTCGTGACTTGTATGTTAACAGCTTTATCCCTTTATTGGACTTTTTTCGTTATTAATTAAATGGTATAAGTTACATAAGGGCATCAGATATATGTATATGCTGCAGTTGGGTTTTATTACTGGAATATTGATTAACATAATCCATATGTCCTTAATGCATTTCAGATATTTTGGATGTAGAGGTGTCTCTTACTGCCCTATGGTTTTTATTCTGGATGAGGCGATGATGATCCATAGGAAGTTTTGGATCTCAACAACAGTATACATCTCAAGTAATCCTCTAGAAAACGGTGCAGCTTTATTAAAAATAGATATTTGAAGTCTTCCCTTAACATGACTTTTTCTAGCTAATCTGCAAACAAAGTCTTACGAAAGATAATTCTTCCATCTACTTCATGGTAACCAAGCTAAGCATTACCAGAAGTGGTCTTATTATTTACAAGGTGTACATTCGCGAAGTGTCTTGCCGATGTTCAAATAAAACTAGTTACGATGAAAGCGTGAGTGTAATCAATACTTACTGCACAAGTTTTAGCTGCCCATAGGGGTAATTATACATGTTGGTGAGCCCTATAGATAGTGGTGTAATAATGAATAGGGCACGAAACACAGGTATAACACAATGAATGTAATAGTTAATAAAGTTTTATTGGGTTAGAAGAATATTTCATTTGAAATTAAGCTAGTTACGTATATAAATAGAACTTAGCTGTAAGCACCTATTATTAAGCATTTCTTGGTATAGAAATCCGTTAAACACAAATATGAACGAAAATATGTGGACTGTTATCTGGAATACAAAAGATTCAAGTTGCTAAAACCCAACTCCACAACTGCATAATTTATCCAATACGCATAGTTTTTAAAACATTTGAGTATTACTTTAGCATAGAACATTCCTTAGTTCCCCTCTACGTATAAAGAACTAAATAATAAAACCATTTTTATAATGCTATCTCGGGGTGCATGGATTTGAAAGAAGAATAAAGCTTTATAAGAAGATAGTTTGTATAAGGTAGAAAAAGTCATGTGAATAGAGTACATTGTATTTGTTTTACAGTATAGAATAACACGTTAAAAGTGCTATAACATTGTGTGAATCACCGATTCAAATTTACTAGCTCCATAGCAGGAAGAAATGGCAAAAGAAAATACATTGCTTGTACTGCAACGTTAAATCTTCTAGGTATACTAGAAACTCATTCTGAATGCAGATGTAAAGCACAATAGCAAAACAAATAGTTTACAGCGCTTCAGCGATAAAAAGTTGCAATAGCTCACTGCAGAACGATTTGAATAGAATTCAGAAAGAAGCAAAGGAAACATTTGGCATTAGAGAAAAACAACTGAGTCCATTTTTCTTATAAAATACCTTCTCATACAAGCTCTGCTGCCGCTTGAGCAATGCTATCCACAGACAGAATTTGAACACAGTACTAAAATCGAATCAGCGAGTTAAAAGCTGGATACTAGAAATGCATTGCAGAGATTTTACATAATCCTGTGTAGTGGGATTATAGCAAAATAACCACGTTGTGGCCCGTTATGTGTTTACAGTTTGTAAGTAAATAATCACTGCTAAAATGTCTATACAAGGCAGTAAGGTCAACACTTCATAAATTCCCGTTTTGCCCACAAGATTTCACGTGTATTAAAATCAACGCTCTGTTCACTACTCTTAGGTGAAATATCAGGAAAAATAATCCTGAATAACAATTTAATGTAATCTAAAAGTTAGTTTAACCAAAAAGTGTTCAGAACTATTGATACTAATGTGATATATTTATAAAGTATTACCACTGTTTGCTTAAGACTAAAACCTGTAATAAAAGCTCGACGAACAAGTTTGAGGGGACCAAGATGGGAACCTGAACAGGAAAACGCTAGTATTCAATATAGATACTGTATTTGTCTCTTCATTTTAGAATACAGCCAATGGGATCTTGACTTAAAACAACAGCTAATGCTCTCTTTAGTTGCAGCCTTGAAAAACAAAACCACAATGAGTTCCAGCAGTGCCACCCGTTTTAATCTTCATTTTCGTTTACTATATTGAAAATGTCAATAAGTCAAAGTCACAAAAGGTAACGATATTGCTTTACCAAAACGTTTACAGTATTGCGCTTGAAATTAGCAAGCCTTCATTCAGAGAGAAAAACACACTACTCGTCGGTTCTAAAGAAACTATGCTCAAACGTTCAAAATAATTCCTCATATTGTTATTGATACACTGCTTGAAATACTTTCTCATTTTAACTACAGTATGGTGTGAGCTAAAAGTTAATGCTCAAAGAAATTCGCCTTCTGTTCTAGTTGTGTTTGCCATTCTCGATATATTGGAATAACTTCAGGAACAGATATTTCCAATTATCTGTCATCCAATTAATGTCAATAAGTCAAAGTCACAAAAGGTAACGATATTGCTTTACCAAAACGTTTACAGTATTGCGCTTGAAATTAGCAAGCCTTCATTCAGAGAGAAAAACACACTACTCGTCGGTTCTAAAGAAACTATGCTCAAACGTTCAAAATAATTCCTCATATTGTTATTGATACACTGCTTGAAATACTTTCTCATTTTAACTACAGTATGGTGTGAGCTAAAAGTTAATGCTCAAAGAAATTCGCCTTCTGTTCTAGTTGTGTTTGCCATTCTCGATATATTGGAATAACTTCAGGAACAGATATTTCCAATTATCAAATTGAGGTTTGCATTGGTACTTCTGGTTTCCCTTCTTGACTGGCTGAAGGTGAAGTATTACCTACCCACTCTGATCCCGTTTGTCTTGTCATTCGGATTTCCCAGAAACTGTGCGCAGGATATATAAATCGTATTCCGCACATTCAGGTCCAGAATAATGGGAAAAAGGTATTCTTAGTCCCCCCTTAGACCTAGAAAAAGGCAGAAGGAATGAGGGGAAAGTAAAGGGCAATGCAACATTTGGCTGGTGTTTTCTCTCCTTGAGTCAGAATAAAGCATTTGTTGGTAAAGTATGTACATTAATTTTACACTGAAATTTTAGAATAAAATTCGCCTCCACAATAAGATAACGAAGACTCCACAAATCATTTATAGAGAATCCAGATATGTTTTGTTTTACTTTTAATACCTAACAATTAAATGTAAAATGAACATAACTAATGATAATGGAAGCGTATTAAAATAAAACTAGTACGACGTTGATTTGCTTATACGATGACTTCTTCCATTACGCCAGTTCAACTCACTTCATTCTTCTTGTAACAGCTCAGAGTAAATTTTCTGCGAAGAAAATTCAAATGTATTCAATTCATATTACTTTCTGAGCTTAATCTGTAAACAAACTTCTTACAAAACATTATTCTTCTATCTAGTTCATGCTAATCAAGATAAAGAATAGCAAAATTGTCTTATCACTTACTTCCTTATTAAGTAGAAGAGCATTAAGGGGATTCACTAGGTAAAGCGAGTGTAAAATATTTAGTGTCGCTGTAATTGAAATTCAGTTCTGTTTGCGAGGCCAGAAGTAAAAACAAAAAAAAAAAAAAAAAAAAAAAAGGGCGGATAACTTCGATTTGAGAAAAAATATAAGTATTTAGAAATTGAAACCAATAACAAGGAGTATCTCAGAAACAAAAATATATCGGACCTAAACTGTGTGCTTTGACCAGAAATACATTTTGTGTGTGTGTGTGTGTGTGTGTGTGTGTGTGTGTGTGTGTGTAGTACGCTTTTGTCGATCGCTTACGACTAACCAGCTATGCTAAAGTCATCCGGAATGTCGAGGACTTCAGGGCTATACATTTTAGTAATATCTTTAATATACTGTATTTTAATCAAAATCGTTACAGCCATTTTGAGAAAATCAAAATTTCGAAAAAACTTCCATGTATAGAATAGTTAGGGATGGGGGAGTTTCCTAAAAACTTCGCGTCGCATCCTTGGAAGATACTAAACTTAAATACCATGGCGTTTAACTGACGTTTAGTCTTAGTTATGCTGTCCACAGACAGACGCACACACACGGACCTTTTAACAATATGTGAAATATGGTAATCGTATTTTTGTTTATTATAGTGTTTATAGTATTCTATGTCACCGCAGACGATATTTTTGGGGTGAAATACAATACTTTCTGTACTTAAATGCGTGTAGAGAAAGTATAAAGAAAGAAAAAAACTGATATATACAGGGTGTTTCAAACGACACCAAACGAAGATGTGGACCTTGTTGGTCATACCATACGTGATACGTGAATATAATTTTCAGCTCTAAATTCGGCACATACAAAAACTGCCATAAAATCAACATAGTCGTACATAACCAGATGACACGTGCCTGGCCCGCTCCAAGAGAGGGGTCGGTTGGTAGCGAAGGTCCCAGTCGCGTGGTGTAGGCGTGGTTTGATAGACACGACGGCACGGCACAGGTCATCCAGGTCACCTTAGTAAAGGAAAGCGTAACATGTGGGTGTGGCGTATGACAATCGTTGTTCCTTCGCTGCCTAATCCCAAATGTGTGCGGCTTTTAAACACATATAATACTTTAAATAGAAGAGTTTGAAAGCTGCGACATCAAGTTTCGGACAAGTCAAAGTGTAAGCTAATCGACTGATATCTTCGTTTGGTGTCGTTTTGAAACGGCCTATACATAGGTATTCCCATTTAAGCTCTTTGTAATGCATCAACAAATTTGAATCTGGAGAGTGATGTTTTTGTCTAAGTAAGACAGATAGTGTAAGTTGTTAATGTTTGGTTGGATATTAAACAACCTAGTTACAGAGTTCAGCTTTGGAATATTTTTCTTTCTGTTTTTATCTACCTAAATGATTGGGCTCTAAATGGTTCGTACCCTATATGCTGACGTCTATCAGAGAAATAGAAGTTCCTGTTTCGATTAACCAATACATTTTACTGATAATATGATAATGTAAAACTACGGTTTAATGTCAATGGATTATTTTGAAACAAAACGCAAACTCAGTATATGTTTTAGCCTGAATCTAGGAGTTATGACCAGCAACTATATTCAGTTTTTAGGGGCTTACATTATCATAAACTGAGATCAGCGTATAGCTTGTATATTTTACTATATTTAATCAGATTGTATATTAATTAATTCTTAACCAGCCTATTACTTACGAACTATTTACTTTGGCCTCTTTCAAATGTTGATAAAGTACAGTGTTATTTTTTATTAAACCCTTGCCGCGTTACTTAAGTTTTAGAATTTCAAAAAAGAACCCTAACGCAATATTAAACTCAGAGTTGGCTCCTCCTTGCAGGCGGAGTTTTAAGAATTTACAGATGACGTATTTACTTATACATTTTGAGTTAATATTCAATATCGGACACCATCAAAATTTGTATGATTAAATATAGACACACACTCATATATTTGTTAGAGATAGTTCAGGTAAACAAATGGGTTATAGAGCATAATCATAAGTTGCATAATTGTTTGCTTCCAAAGTTACTTTATTTTGAAAATTGTGTTTCCAATGCTGTATTTTCAATTAGTGTGAATACTTAAAGTAATGTTAAGTAGTAACATATCTAAATTTGAAAACTCCTTGACACATAACACATGATGATTAAGAATCCCTTTGTTCTTGAATATATCGAAAAATCTACAAAATATTCAGAAGTTTTAACCGCTAAACATTACGTAAACGTTGAATCTTTAAAACTCGTGCCGATTCCAAAAACTGAAGCAAAATATTTCGATAACTTTTCAAAACACAAGAAGTGTTGGGCATCGCAATTTCGGTTCAATACAAAACTTAAAGTTCACAGATCTTTTCATTAATATTTACGTTACTTTATCTTTAACAAATAGTTAAGAGTTTTATAATTTTGTATCATTAAATAATTGAAATAAATGTAAATGAGAAATAATGCTTAAACTGACATCCGATTGTATAATTTGCCATAAGGCTATACTATTTAATTTTAAAATGACACTCCTACGAGGAAAAGAACCAGTCAGTTTTTATATAAAATATAAGTGTGACTATATTTTGAGTTAAATTAAGTAAAAACATTTGTAACTTGAAATCCGTGTCTTAAAGTACAAGGGGTTAGTATTATGAAGTGTTAGTTCTGTACTATTCTATAGTATCATTATGAAGTATTCTGTGAAGAGAAACAGGTTAGCAAACTTCAGCACACGTTGTATGGAAGATTGCTTCACTCTGTTTATAAACGCTTTGAGAGATTACCCACCTTCCTCGGCAATGAACATCTAAAGGCAAACTAATGAAGCCAGAAGTGTTTATAATGCTCATTTTGTCAGCTCCTCTAACCGTACAAAGGCGTTTGTTTAGCTAAGCGTTGCCTCTAACAGATATCTTCCGCAGGGTTTAGTGTAAGATTATGTTTAAAATTAAAACAAAGATTTTAAGACACTTAATACCAAACCGTAGATTTATTCACTACGTGAATTATTTATAATACCATATAATGGTGAAAGTGTATTAACTTCAGTGACTTATGCTTTTTACTTCTCTTTTGGGAAATTCTAGCAAAGCATATAATTTTGTGAGCTCGTAAATCCATCACGTTATCACATTAAAAGTACACAAAGATGCGCCTGCTTATTGATTTTTTTAGTATATTGAAACAGTTTTGCTTCCTCTATACCATTGATATAGGAAAGAGATGTTTAAAATGGTAATGAAACTATGGGGACTTGAGTGGCAAGTTCTTAACCTCATTATAAAATCTGAGCGGAGCGTAACACCGCCAATGATTTGTTTTTGTTATTGTAAGCTGAGTACCAATAAGTTATTAATTATCATGTTATTAAACATCAGAACCACGATACAGTTGTGATTTTTGACGGTGTTTGAATAACGGGAACTTACACTATCATTATGCAATAATGAATATTATAGAATTTGCATATTGTTGTTATCATCATTATATTTACGATGCTGTCTAAATGCATAGTGACCAAATGGTTTTGAAATTCAAAAAACCGTTGAAATGATTCCCTTTTTTTTTCTTGACCATTTTTTGCGCTAACCGTATTCGGCTTTTCAAAGCATATCACCTAATTCAAAAACGCCTGAACGGCTACATGCCTATTTGACCACGGCAATAATTTTAGGCTTCATTTCTATATTTACGTTATAGATGAATAATGTTATTTTGTGCATTTTAATGTTAGAGTTAGCCAATACTTCATCAAACTTTCTTTTCACAAGATCGAACCTTTAATCATATTACAATTGGAATAAAGCACATCTAACTGTTTTCACTAATCAGAGTGGAATTACTAAGCGAGGGCATTTCTGATTCTCCCTCATTTCACATATAACACAGCTCATTGGTTCATTTTCACTTTCTCTAGCACGTATGTACAATGTGTATAATAGGCAGAGAAGTTATTGTATTCCACCAAAAATTTGATACCAAGATGTCACCCGAAAAACGTGTTCCGAAGAACCCTAAATCCCAAACAACTATTTTTACAAAAAGGTCAATGTCAGTGTTGCCGGAAGCATTTCTCAAAATTTCTCCCAAATCATTAAAAAAAATCACCAAGTTTCAGTTGAAGTCGGCCAATATTTCTATTAAAATATGTAATTTATTTTACTATTTTATACACACACACTCATGGAATATTTTCAAAAGATTCTTATAACCGGTATCTCTGTAAGTAAAGGACAATCATAATAAATGGCATAATATTGGAATACTAACTAGTGTGAGCTGCGCTGATACAGATTCAGGAAAGAGCATGAAAATACGAGGCGTTTGCGCCGATAATTATATTGAAGTATTACCTAAAGTAGTTATTTTATTAATTACTTCCCTCTGTTGAGGGCTGCGTTATAGACAATGTATAACCCTGCAATCTTATTAACAAAACGATAAATGTTATATTTAGGAACTGATTCTCCGATGTGTTGCTATGAGGACATAATTTTTATTCCTATAGATTTACTTCCCGCACTAATGCTTTTTATGATTAAATTTAATTGTTAAAATATCGATATAAACAAAACCACAATTCTAATATATAAGAAGCATAATGAAACGTTAACTACCAGCACTGAAATTTCTTTTGCTTTCATTGAAGCCACATTGCAAGTGAGAATGCCAGCTTATGATCCATCCATAGCAACAGTATTAATAAGTACCGCAAATGAACTATATCTCAAAAAAAAAAAAAAAATAATTATTTATAACGTTGTATAAATAAGTTTTACTTGCGTCATAGAGAGTTTTGTGTTTGTCTTTCGTCAATTTAGATTTATAGCTCTCTTCCGTACTAAACGGCGCAATAAGCTAAAAACAGACATTAATAAAAGTTATATTTTGTAGAAATATTTTAGTAGCCGAAACATTCGCAAATCGCCTTCATTAAAATGTGGTCATAAAAAGTGGATTTTAGTAGCCCAATCGGCGACTTTTCGCCCAATCAGGCAACACTGGTTAGTGTGTGTGTGTGTGTGTGTGTGTGTGTGTGTGGACAGAATAACTCAAAAACGAAAAGTCGGTTAAATACTAAAGTATCAAACTTGGTATTTAAATTCAGTATCTTCCAAGGTCAGGTTTGTGCACGCGAGCATGCAAACTTTTGCTAACTATACCCTATTTAATTCATCACTGGACAGGCAGCCATTCTATGGTGCCTGAAATGCGTGAGATATCCATTAAATGTAACAAGGCATTTTAGAGAGAAAATACAAGCAACTTAAAAAGCTGAACCGGTATTTAAATGAAAGTTACGTTTCCAAAATCAAAGCTTTCACAAAACTTACCTTTCAACATATACTGTATCTTGTACTTAATATCTTCCACCCGATCTTGCAAAGGTTTAAGGGAGCACTAAATTGTATAAAAACTGCCATTTTGCAGATTTACTAATTGGAATTTTCGTTGTGTCCAAGGTAGGTAATATATTTTAAATGTGGTTTTAAAAAGTATACCCTATCTGGCATTTTGAAGTCACGGATAGTTTGGAGTAGAATGGCAAGATTTATCCAATTTTATGTGGGTAAGTTTCCTTTAAAAGTCAGTGCTCCTTTTGTTGTAGTAAGTTTTTGTCTGAACTTCTTTATCTACTAATGACCTCATTTGGTAGAAATGCCCTGTTTTCTCAGCTGCTACCAAAGATAGCTAAATTAAACTATGGGAGGATGAAATTTTAGGTTTCAAATTTAAAGTTTTGTTACATTCTAAAATTACTGTTTAGAAGTGCTATATTTTACTCTTTTGCTGTAAAATATTAATGAAAATATTAATTAATTAGGTATATAATTCTTGATTTTACTTGAAGCACAAGTAAAATAAAAAATTTAAAAGGAGCAGCAAGTACTGTTTATCCAATTTTAATGAATTTTATAGATTTGTTAGGAATGTTATTAGGCGTTATGAAAAATTTGAACACGATATCAAAAAGATGGTGACACATTTCCTCAGTTGTCCTGAGCATCCTTTAGATTAGACTGAAGCACATGAGACTAAACGGTCGTCACCTTAGCGCGGCTGCTTGCCAAGTGGGAGACCAGGTTTAGATTCCCGGTACCACCGTGGGGCCAATTGAGGAGCTATTTGATGGAGAAGTAGCGGCTCCAGGTCGAGAGGACCGCATTATCCGTCTCACCCTCCAATACTGCCTGCCCCACAACCATGACGCCTGTCGTGACTTACGATGAGGGACGCAGCGGCCGGGAGGCAGGTCTTGGCTCGTTGTGGGCTGTTGCGCAGGAGTTTAATTTGCTTAATACATGGGGCTAAACGCAGTAGGCTCGTTCTCCTGCCTGTTGCGGAATGTTCCAGTGTTAGGCTCTAGTTGCTTTTCTCAGTGTATATGCGGGTATTTGCGAGAATGGACAACGCTTAATTTACCGAGAGTATACAAGATCTGCTTGGAATAAGTTGTCGACAGTTTTAGGGTGAATAACCAACTGTTCCTAAAGCTAAGTATGATTTCTCGTGTTGTAACAGCGCTGTATTAAATTAATCTCCTAAGAATCAGCAACGAGCGGCATACTGTAATTAGTTACCGATAGTATTTTGTAACTTGTATGGCCTGTAAGGCGAAGAGGCAGAAATAGTAACCATATTTTCGGAATACGCGTCTTAAGTCCCGCCTAGTCATGACATTCCACCAAATGTCCACTTATGAACTTGATATTAGGATTTGAGACAGCACTGTAGTATTTGATTGACTAAATTATCAGTATTTTGTTTCCTTTATAATTCTCAGAAGTGTCCTCCTGCGTACTTACGCAGTTTAGATTTCTGTATTGACTTCGTATGAATTGAAACGTAGCTAATGAAACACATAATTACCCTCGTTACACTGGCTTTATAATTAATTGCTTTGCATTAATACTTACCTTCCCTCTAATGATGCTTACGAGTACATAGCAACAACTGTATAACTTGTGTTTTTGTTCTTTTTTCACTTTATTCGTTGATTTCAATGCATGGAATTATTTATTCCCTTTGTTTCGGTATTTCTCCGTTATTTATTTATAAACTAATTAACTTAATACAAAAATAATTCCGTAATCAATACTACATTCCATTCCATTCCATATGGATAGTGAAATACTAACGTTTTATCCAGCTAATTAAGATTTACAATCAATATATCGATTGGCCCATGAATAAGTTGTTTTTAAGGATTTCAGCAAGTCAACTGTATGTCCTTCAACAATTGTTGTAAAGCAATGAATATGCCTGTGTTATAAAGCTTAAAAATCAGATGTGTTATATTCCCATGGCCTTTTCTAGCAACTCTTTTATACACTATTCCTACAAAAACGTGTTCTTTTATCTGCTTCATATTAATCAGAGCACTGCAGAAATGGTTAAGTTTACACAGTAAAATGCCAAAACACGGTTAGTTTAAGATATACTCAAATCCATTCCAATGTAATGCAATGCCTGTGAAATTCCATTCTCTTTGCATATCCAGGAGAATAAAGAACGAATAATGGCTCAGAAGTTCAAAAAGGTACGAAATATTTTATGATTCAAATCAATAATAAAAATTACTAAGAAATAGTTAATGCTGCAAAAATGTATTTGATATAAACTGTAGCAAGGTTCTTGCTATATTCATTGCTTGCAAGATGTATAAAATCAATTTACTATAAAGAGGACTTCACAGGCTATTTCTAAAAGAATTCAATATGTGCATTTCAGTTAAGCATATATGGTATATTAATATAAATCACTAGGCCTAATTTAGAGAAATAAAAATAAATGCAAATTTTCCAGGTAAAGGGTAGTTTGCAGTAGAAAAGTTTCTAGAAAATCTTCGTATCCCATTCTGGGAAGATGCTGATCTAAAATACGTTTGGTGTTGAACCATCTTTTCGGTTTTGACGCAGACGCACATATGCACGCCCGGACACACACTTGCCAATACACATGCACGCGCATGGACCTTTTCCTAAAATGATTTTTTGGGATTGAGGAATCCTCAAAACATGTTTCCGATGAAGTATCAGCATCGAAGTTTTGGGCAGAATGCAATACTTATCTAGTTCACAGCTCTAACATGATTCTCAGCACTGCCGCAAACTTACACCTTTTGAGAATTTTTAAACCATATTTTCTCATGGCAAAACAAGAGATGTGCTAATGTTACTTCAATACCAATTGTTTTGCGAAAGGCGAAACTATGTTTGACAGCTGTACTCCAAAACAGTTGAAATGCGGGTGCTAAACGACGGGTGAACGTCAATACCAACCGTCAAACAAGTGCCATTTATGCGTTTGAGGTTAACGTAGGGTGCATACTGAATACATTGGCAACTCGAGCATATTCGTGTCTAGAGAACAGGGACTGAGCTTGGTGCACTGGTTTGAATCAATTTGTGTACAGGAGCAGAAAAGATAGCCCAAATAGGAAAAGGGATTTAAATTGATACTCTTGTATATTCCAGAAAAGTGATTAGCAAGTCCCAAAGACAGAAAAAGGAGTATCTCTCAATAATCTGTCAAAGCTCTAGGTATATAGTTCATTGCCATATAAGCAATAATAATCATGATGATATCAGTAACACATATCTATATCTTACTACCACTTTCTAAATGGTTTCAAAAATTTGTCATACGCTGCTCTACTGCAGTTATACGTTTTAAATTTCATGGTTGTGTATTGCTTTAAATTTCAATTTCTAACCTATATTGTATTTTACTTTCAGTATGCTAATCAACCAGGTTTTCACACGATCTAGAATCGTAATTTTAAATAAATAGAAATTCCACATAATTATTTAAATAATATTACCCGAAATTGTCATATAGAAACTGTTCGTGTTCTGGTTGTTTTGGGAAAAGTATGCAACCGTTAAATATTGTGTTGATAACAATTTTTCTCAGAGGTTGAATTAATGATGTAAGATCTGGATAAACAAAAAAGAACACACAAAAGACTTCATTCTCTCGAGTTTCTGTTGAAATAATGAACAAGGTTGGGTATGTACTGAATAAATGGCACATTTTACGCACAAAAATGTAAGCAAAAGTAAAATCGAGTAAAATGCATTGGAGGTAAATCCGGATCAAGGGACCATGTAGTCTTGGGTGTTTAAGTGGTCACGTGGGTATTTAAAGGTACTTGAAATCAAAACAACAGTATGCAATTTAGGCTAAATGTTTGAGGGACTTTTGGAGATGAAAAAATACATTCTCTTTAAATGTTTGTCAAATTTCAGTTATCTAGGCAAATGCATTAACAATGTTTTCATTTCTAGGGTCATGTTTGCAGCAGCAGAAGTAGAAATATTAATGGTATCTTGTTTAAGGTATTTAACGCCTTTTGTTCTTACATATGACACCACAGGCCAGATACTGATGAATTTATAATACATGAAGTTAAATTATACTGGGTTAACACATTTTTGGGAAAGAAATGTCCCGAGCTTAAGATGCTGTTATCTATATACATATGAACCAAAGCAATATTGCTTGAAAATATTGTTTTGGTGGCAAAAATTCGATAAGGGTAATAAGTTTAGACGTAGTGTTTATGTCTACTTAAGAAAAAAAAACTATTTAATGGATTCTTGCATCTTATGATAAATTGAAATGATATTTAGAAAACGAATTTTTGGGAAGGTTACGTCCCAAGCCTAAGATTACAGTTGCACATTTATAGCAGCGGGTAACATCTCCTGCTCGTCTCTCCCTCTACAAGGCCCAGACTTTAATAATAATTTTGAATTGGCCTTGTCTAATTATGCAGTCGAATCAGAGTAAAATACTTTAAGGCAAGCATGTCCTAAGTTAAACTCTTGGGAGGTACTAACGTCAGTTAGTGTTCCAGTCAAAGTGGAGACATTTTGGCGAGTCACACATACTGTCATATATCTACAGAATTCGGTAGCGATGTGCTGTTTTGAAGTAAACATAAACAGAATGTCAACTTCGAAACGCGGTAAGTATCATACTCAGAACTCCAAACGAACTGCAAATGGAAGTACTTGTTTTACAAAATTCTACGAACATAAAATGTTCAAAAGCAAGAGGTTGGAAGCTATCCAAATTAGTACCCAAGGATTCATTTTCCATATTGCGATTTTTTGCACCAGATTTAATGGAAATGTTTCACTCCACATACATTTGCAACTCTAAAATGAATTACATTAAAACCAACATTGCAGCAAACAATGCGAATGATTTAGTTCATCCACTAAGAGGACACAGGAGTACTTTTTTTTGTTTTTTTTGTTTTTGCGATTTTGGTAAAAAATTTCCATTTTTTGATTTTTATGCAAATAATTTACCATTCTTTAAAGTGTATATTTACAATATCTGATTCTCCTAAGGCGGATATAACACATTTTGGGATACCATTTTAAAGCGTTAAGCTGGTTAAATGACTCTGTATGTCAAATTTAAAGACACTTTTGTTAAGTTCAGGTTTTTCGGTATTTACCAATATTCAATCTTCTCCTACAAAATGTATTTGAATTTTGATACTGACCATAATTTACCTTTAAAAATAATTAATATAATCATACTATGCTTATTCTCAATTTTTGTGATACAAAATATTTTTTAAAAAGCCTAACACATATGAGAAGATTCAAATTTAGCATTTTGTTACAAAGGTATTAAAGGATGTCGTTTTAAAGAATGACTTTTTGGGTATGATATATATCGAAGAAGATCGATTTTGAAGTTTCTAATAAATCCATATAAATTAATTGATCTAGAATGACGTATATTGTGCTCAAAAAAGGTATAGTGCTTCTTAAGGCTCTGTATATTATTCATAGCAGCAAATATTTGGTCTCGTCCAAAGTTAAAAAAAAAATTGATGTGTACCATTCACATGACTTTCTCTAGCTGTTACACAAACAAATTTCCTTACAAAAAATTATTATTTTATCTATGACATGTTAATCTAGGTAAACATTAGCAGAAATTGTGCTATTACATGCTTTCTTATAAATAGAAGGGACATACGAGAATACAACAGGCTAAAGCGAGTCAAATCTTTCAAAACCTGGTAGTCCTATGTGAAGCAATTAAAGTTCGGTTCGCTTTGCATGGCCTGCAGTAAAACAGGAGAAATGAAACGAAACGTGTAAAGTTGAAATCAATAACAAGGAATATCTCAGAAATGGTCAGTTGTATGTAAAACCGTGTATGACATAATATGTATCTTAACAAGTTCTGCATTTTTGTGCAATAAGTTTTTCTATCTCTTACGGTTTAACCAGAAAACTCAAAATATGTATTTTATTTGTGAAGTAGATATCTTTAATATACGGTATTTTAATCAATATCGTTACAGCCATTTATGAGAAGAACAGAATTTTCAAAAAATTTTCCATGTAAAGGGTAATTTGTGGTGGTGAGATTTTTTAAAATCTTCGTGTCGATCCTTGGAGGATACTAAAGATAAATACCGAGTTTGGTATTTAACGTTTTTTCGATTTTGAGCTAAGCTGTCCAAAGACACACACGAAACTTTTTCTAAAAAAATTTTTTTTTCGTGCCTAAGAGACTTCAAAACGTATATTTCCGTCAAAATCTTGACATTGAATTATTAGAATGTCATAATTCTCTATCCTCTTTGTACATTGTACATTCGGGCTAGAAAAAGTAAAAGCACAATTCTAAATGCAAATAAGGAAGATCTTGTGTTTACAAATATTCAGATACGTCGCCTAACGGCATGTCCCAATGCTTCACACGAAGTGGAATGAATTATTACGCCTTCCCCTCTTCTCTTTAATTAAGACATACCTGCTTTAAGGGATGTAATTTCTGATTTTCGCTTGGTTTACCTTCATTCATTCAATGATATTTTTATCTTGCGATTCCTTTTACAGCCCAGTTAGAGACATGTGAAAGACACTGGGAGAAAAGCTCTGGTTACGGAATTGCAAAAACGTTACAGTAAAAAGATCACGATTTTTGACGCTCGATGCAAGGATGACCGAGCATTCTTGGCATATACTCGGAACACTGAATCACATGATGAATCGGGATTGAAGAAAGCTCTTCTCTGACGTCATGCACAAACCAGTGGAAGGTATCAATACCAGTGGAGACAAATAAAAATCAACTGTTATTTTTGCTATTTCCTGTAGAGTAGTTACAGCTCTAGAAACAAAATGTATAGCATCTGTAGCGTAGCTAATAATTAACGATTAAATTACTTCCATGAATAGTTATTAATCCAGGAACCATCCGGATGCTACCTTAGAGATGAGGGATAACTCTCAGCTATACTCGTGGAGCACTAATTGCGCGATACAACAAAATACCACATAAATTTGCTTTACTTCTGGTGTTACGCAGAAGCACATGTGATAAATGACTTCTCTAGTGGGTTTATTGAATGCTGCGCAAGAGCAATAGAGTATTATAGAAAACCTAATTCCACTATTCGCATCATTAATTCTGGCACAGGATTTATATCGTTCAATGTGCCGATGTAACCTAACTTAATCTACCGTGCACTTAAGCCAGGATTAATATACGCACAGGCAAAGTTAGCGGGAAATGATAAAATCATTCCACCGTAGCGGAAATCAAACGCTGCTGTCTTGCGGTGGATTTACGGCCTTTGGGTGCATATACCGAACTGCCTAAGCGCAGCGGATATCATGAAGTTGGTTGCGGCACCGGTTTTATTCCTCTCGTCCGATACCTTTTACTTTCTTTAGTGCTATATAGTGGATAGAGAAGGTATTGTATTCTACCCAAAAATTTGATACCGGGATTTCACCGGAAATATGTTTTGAGACCCCTTGAATCCAGCAGAAACATTTTTAGAAAGGTTTCAGTGTTTACCTGTGGACAGCGTAACTGAAAAACGAAAAGTCCGTAAAATACTAAAATTGGTATTTAAATTTAGTATATCCCTAGTGTGCAACACGAATTTTTTCAAGAAAATCCCCTACATCAAACTATTTACATTTTCTTCCACCACAAAAAGCAGAGAGTAAATAAGAGCTTAAACGCTTTCTGTCATGCTTTTACACCTTTAGAAAAAAAAACAAAAAAACAGAATGTTATAAAAAGGGCTGAAGAACTAAACTCAGCGAGTACTTTTTGGTTTGTTTTTAGAGTAATGGTAACTCCCGCTTTTACTTTATATAGCACCGCAGACGATGACACTGATGATATGTGGAATGAAGGTGGAGCACCGGTGGAACGATGACACAGGAAACCGGAAATGACGGAGGAAACCCGCTTCTGCGCCGCTTTGTCCACCACAAATCCCACATGCGGTCGCCTGGATTCGAACCCTTGGCGAGAGGCATTGTTGGGGTTGAAATTGACTTTTCGCACTTTTACGTAACAGGCCCGTTTCCGGATGCTTCTTTCAAAACAAAGGTGGTCGTTCCAAGATAATTTTATTTATGGACCATAAACGTATGTACCATTAAGATGTAGCTGAGGCTTAAATTGCCTACGCACTTAGTAGGTTTTTCTGACAATCACCAATGACGTCAGGAGGTGCTTCGCTACCCTTTCTCCAACTAGCCCCTGGTCCTCGAGGTTGCGGGTTCAATCTAAAATGGGACGCTAAGAACCATAGCAGTTATATAGCACGCATAAATAAAACTCAACATTTTAATTTCCCTCTTTCTCGAAGTGGCGGGTTCAAACCTTTCGGTGGTAAATGCGGCTACCTTCGGAAAGGAAATAAAGCCGGTGTTCCCGTGTCGTGAATTTACGGCACGTAAAAGAACCACTAGCATGATAAAGAGGCATATGAGCAAAATTAAGCAAAGTTATTTCTAGCTCAATACAAAACGGAACGCTAAAAACCGCAGCAGTTAAAGAGCATTCATATAAAAAAAAAATCCCTTCCATCCTCTATCGCTATTTTACTCTCTCTCTCTCTCTCCACGCCTTTCCTGTATCATCTATCCCTCTCATTTCCTCTCTGCTTACCTTTCTTGCTTTCTGTATCGCTTTCTCTTCCTTCTATCATTTTTCTCTCTCGCTCTGTCCCCCTCTCTATCCCTTTCCCCTTGTCATTCCTTTCCCTTAAATTCCCCCTCCTTCTCTGTCATGTGTCCCTTTCTCTCCCTCACCCTTCCTTTCTCTACCCCCGTCACTTTTTCCTCGCCCGTCTGCAATTCACCCTCGTAACTCTCTCTTCCTCTAGACAACCTAAGTTTTGTAGTGTGCTGAAAAGTGACAATAACGCAGTTATTTTTCCTGGGATATTAATACAATTAAAACATAAGTATAACCTTCAAAGTACTCAAACTCATGTATTCCTTAAGCCATATACGAGACTGAAACCATTCTTATTTTCCCGTATAACATTTCCCACATAATGGTTACATATATTATAATATCGAAAAAGTTATCACTTCTTAAATATTCATTCTAATAAATTTTTCCAACAATCTATCTAATCCAGCATTACATTAAAAAATTCTGTTATGTAGCATTTTACAAAGTTTACACCAAAATGCGGGATATTTCTATTTTGTTGACGTCCTCGCCAATAGGAGATCCACTTCAGAGCTCAAAGAATTAACAAGTAATACACCATTTTCTCTAAGTGTGATCTAAGGTAGATTGTAATATATGAATTTTATTAAAAATCACTATAGCTATTCTTTATTGTAAAGGCAGTAGATACACAAACAGGAAGCTTAACAATGTGATGTTTTGCAGAATATATTTAGATTTTCTGTTCAGAAGTGTGTGTGTGTGTGAGAGAGTGTGAGAGAGAGAGAGAGAGAGAAAGAGAGATTCTGGAGGAGATTCCACACTGCAGCCATTGGCTTATTGTACGCCAAACCCCGGGAGAATAGGATGAAATAAGAATAATTACAACGGGCTGCCGAAATCCGACGGTGGGGAAGGAGTCATCGTGGAGGGTCCTTTAACATTTGTCCAAGCAGTTCTTCATATCAACGCGGGGAGTACTAAGAGCCCGCGCCCCAGGTCTGGCCGTACAATTTGTGACTACAGCCCACTTTCAACGTCATCCCGGATCCGAGAGCTGTATTTCCAAAGCGCAACCGCCACCAAGGAAGGGTGCCACCACCGGATCACTCGCTGATACAATCCTAAAGGAGACCAGTTAGATGAAATGAAGGGACAGGAAGTTCGGGAGAATGAAGGAAGCTCCTTAGAATTTGGCTAGTGACCCGGAAAAATCCATGGGTCAGAGAGGTCGGCTGCCAGAATCGATACCACGGCCTCCTGAACGCCAGTCTCCGACTAAACACCTGAGCCACCTGGCTCGGTTCTGCTCAGAATTACTTCGAGTGGTAGGAATGCGCGAGCTCGTACCGCATCAGCAAAAGTAACCCTATGGGAAGGAGGCCCCTAGCACAAAGAAGTTCCCCCTTTCGTCTTATTCTCTTCCTCTTGAAGTAGCTTAGACTTGAAGAGGCTCACAGTGCTTCTGTTCAATGACAAATAATGCTTTTTTCGTTCATTAACACAGCATTCTCTTCGTATATACCTACAGGTAATTATTTCAAACAGAGATCATAAACTCAATGCTCTAAGGTACATCGAGGAAGTTTTTCTTTACTCAATCCTTTCCTTAAACCATCATAAATGCAGAAAGGAAGGTATAAGGAATCGCGTAGTAATAGTGACAGGATGTAGGAGCAGCTAATCGACACCTATAACAATACAATTTAATTTTAAGGGAATACTGCAACGAATTATTTTTCCGTCGCTTTATAGAACCATAATATTCGTTGCATTCATATTTTATTATTAAAATATATTGTTACGAAATAACTGCAGTAAAGGACACGAAAATATTTTCATTTTCTGGGGCATATGAAGCCAATGTTGTGGAGAGCAGCGATGTGTCAGATTTCGACATAAAATAAATCTCTTAAAAAAAGGTATTGCACAACAATTTTTTGTTTAATACTGAAGGTAATAATTCATCTCTTTCTTCCTTTAATTGTCTGACCACATAGCTATCTGTGCTTAAACAAAGAATGATTAAAGCATGTAAACTAAAAGATAATGGGTTTTGGACCTAATTTGCCAATTTATGCCTTCATTTAAAAGCGATGAAATGTTTTTTACTCTTAAATACATAAATGACCATTTAAGATGAAGCATCCATGGAATTTGATCAAAATTTCGTCAAATTATTTTTTTCATAATTAAATGACATATACTTTATATTTAAAAAATATAGTTTTCTCCACTTGATGCAATTTTACTGAAACCATAATGGGTAGATACATACTTATTAATACACACGCCTAATTTTGAACCTTGTTTTCTCGCAAACATTTTTCAACACTTTCCCATATGTTGATACAATTTTTCACTTATTTATTTCAAATTACGTATCCTACCTCGCAGCAGCCCAATGAAGAAAAAGTTAATATAGCTTTTGGAAGCAAAGCTCCAATGTTGAGAAATAAATTATTAATTTTTAAAAACTCAAGAGTTTTGGAGAGTACATAATTTTTGTACACTATTTAGATCTGACATAAAATATATAATATGAAAGAGCTGTTTGTAAACTCATTTCCGTGAAACTGGAATTTTTATTTGAACATTTCCGGCAATGCTTCACCTGCTTTTATTAGAACGATGAATTTAGATAATTAGAAGTTATTATTTAAATAACCATGAACGCTATAATCGTGGTACATGGCAGAAGTGTGATTTATCTTGTATAATAACTGGTATAAATTTCCACCAGATATCTACAAATTTCACTGATGCACCACCTGAAACATGAGAGTGCATGACATATCTAATGGTAAAAGCATCCCTAATTTCTCCGTTTCCCAAAAATAATCCATTTCTTCACACAAAAGTAATTTTGACCAGACTATTGTGAAATCTATAATATAAGATTTTTAAGACGTTTAGTCTGGGATTTGGCGAGGATAATTTAGTTTAGCAATAAATATGTATTACAGTTATAACTTTAAAAACAAACTAAAGACTTCAGACACACAAAATATCTGTAGATATCGTTTGCTTTTGTTATGTAGCAAAATCTAGGCCAAACTTTATTTATAGAACATGCTTGTCAAATATAACACATGATATATATATATATATATATATATATATATATATATATATATATATATATATATAAAATAATCTTCCACAAGGAGATATCGATGAATTGAAGTAGAGACTAAATGAAGTAGATCACACACATTTTACAGAGAGACTACTCTATGTGAGATAAATAAACGTAAATGGGAATTTAGGATTTTCACTTGACTATCCCCTTACAATAATCACAATACAAAAACGGTTACTAAACTTTTAACACAAAAACTAAAATTAATTGCTTAGTTTAAATAATAAATACATTCCTTCTCATCACGTTCTCAAGTGATACAGTTAGTAGAGGAGGTGTTGCATTCCACTAGAGACTAGATATCGAGATTTCACTGGAAATAATGTTTTGAGACACCTGTATGTATCTGTGAATTACATAGCCCAAACTGAAAATTTCACTAAGTAATAAATTCGTTATTTAAATTAAGTTCATTTCAAGGAGCGACCCAACATTACTAGGAATTGTTTATTTTATGAAAAATGATTCTAACAATTTTAGCAAAATACTACGACAAATAATCATGAATTTTCTGGGAATAACCATTGAAGTCATCTTCTTTTGAAGGTAATTTTGTATATTTTTGTAAAACCTATCAAGCGTTCTATTTTAAAAACAATTTATTTCAACTAAACTTTTTGTAGCATTAGCAATTACCGAGATATACGTTGTTATTGGTTTTAAATATTGACTACTTTATCATTTATAAGTATTGTTGCTATTTTGTTGTTTCTCCCTATATCAAGGAAAGAGTATGTAAATTAAAAATAAACTTAAGCACTATATGTTATATAATCTGACTGTCAATTCAGTTTCTGTCCTTATACTCACAACGATATATATAATGAAGCTATTTCTGCAAATGCTTGTCTCGATTAACATAAATTAGACAGAAAAATAATCTTCCTTCATTATAGCTTGTAGAAGTTATAAAAATAGTAAATGGTTGGTTGACAAATTAATATGAATGTAGCACTGTTTTAATTAAAACAGATCCTCCCATTTAGAAAGATGCAATAAAAGCAACAATTAACGGAAATTGTAATAAGCTTAACAATAATAATAATAATAATAATAATAATAATAACAGCAACTTCAATAATAATACTTATAACTACAATAATAATAATAATAATAATAATAATAATAATAATAATATCCAAAGTAAAGAATTGTGTTTTCTAACACTGTCTTAAGAGAAGTTTTAATAAAGCGTGTTGTGCTTGAAAACAAGAATGGACTGTCCCAGCGAACCTGCAAGACATTGCTTCACAGCTGAGGCACCGTTCTCGAAACTAATTATCGGCCAGGTGATGTATGCCCAGTTTAAATTTCTATAAACATCGCAGAACTCAAAAAAAAAAAAATTATATTTTGGTCATCTCAGAAGGCATTTGGCAATTTATATTATTTTTTAGGACAGATTAAATTAAACTCAGTAGGAAGTATTACAGTTTACAGTACTAGGATCTCATGATGAGTGCGATCATTGAAGTAACGACCCTTGCGCATTCCTGTCACTATCCGGATTATATCCAGGGTCATACTTTCTCAGTTTTGCGTGAATTCCAATAGAAACAAGTTGATATTGTGCATCCTGTGATTCTTCATAATGAACTGATAAAGTACCACCGACTATTAGGTGAAGTAAATTATACTTTTGAATGGTCCAAATTTGAAACCTGCTGAAATTGACCGTCTACTAAAGAAAGTGTATCATATAGTATTCAACAAAAGAAATGTGAAAAAGTTGTGTGAAATGTCCAATAGTGGACAAACAAATGTGCACAATGAAATTCGATACGTAACAGATGATTTGAAGAATGAGTGAACAACACACTCTTGCAAGACAGATGGCGAGATATAAATGTTCTTCCCTAGCATTTCTCGTCCTTTGTTTGCTGAAATTTTGTGTGAGCATATTAAGAGACTAGCGGCAGCCCACTGTAGCATAGGACTCTGAAGCTCATGAACAGATATGTTGAATGCTTATAAAATAATGAAGATAATTCTGTCACTGGATAAGTAAGCCCCAATGTTTTTAGTGACGTGTTTTTAATAAAATGTTGATTTTTGAAGGCTTTAAAAGCCAAATGGTCGTTACTCTTTGATTACCTTCGTAAATGTTTTTTCATGATATACTGTAGAGCATTTTCTTCGGTCGTCGACAAAGCTTTCTGCGAACGATAGTATAAACTAAATGAAAAGTCATTCTGTCTTGTAAACGACACGCACACTTTCGATAGTTACATAAAGCTAATTAGAAACAACCTAACTCCAGAGAAGTATGTACGAGCTGGTTCACTGAACAAGAGGAACGCAGAATTCCAATTAGTGACGTAGAGTGAAGGGACGAAGGGGAGAGAAGAGGAAATGTGGTCTTGTGATATGGAAATTTGAATCAGAGGGACACGCTCACACCTACCAGAGGGGCGGCCATCCCCACAAGCCCAGTTAAAAGTCTCATAAGCACTGAATCAGTTGATGTGATATCATCTTAACAGCAAGCAGTTAAGCTGGAACGTGCTTTAACCACCATCACCGTATTGCTCGCGTTTATTCCGCAATTTGGAGATTTGCACGCCAGTCCATTTGAATATGAAGTTGCTAACTTTTACCACTATTTACATTTCCAGCCATTTAATCAAGAAATGTGTTAATTTTGAGTTCATACATTTGGTCATATTTAGGTCCTCATATCTATTTAAGGACATCATCTGCGAAACCTCTAAAATCCTCATGTTCAGCTTAATTCGTTTGAAATTTGAACGCATAAATCAAGATTTAATGTAAAAGCTATACTTGAAATTTCATGCATATTTTAATTAGTTATTTTCTTAATGTTTTGAAAACTGTGATGCAATTAATTAAAAATAATATTTGTAATTAACTCCTTAGTAGTACATAAATTAATACATTAAGCAATTACATTAAGAATTACTAAGTGGCATTTGGGTTACAAAAAAAGACCCAAATTCTTTTGATTTAATTTTAATCACGTCACTGATACAAGCTTCTTTGCATATTTTCAAGATTTCAAATTAAACCGATTAACAAATCGTATAGAAGCAAAATTTTCCGTAACCAATAACTAATTACCAAGTGATGTTTGTGTTACAGAAACTGACTCAAATTCTTTTGATTAAATTTCAAGCTTCTTTGCATATTTCCAAGATGTCATCCTACCTGTTTGGGAGGAAATGAATATTCCATATAGGACTTCAATAATTTGTCCTTCATATTAGAGTAACAGGATCATTGCGATCATTGAAGTAAAGACCCTTGCGCATTCCTGTCATTATTGAGATTATATCCAGGGTCCAATGTAGTCCTGGGCATACTTTCTCAGTTTTCCGTGAATTCCAATAGAAACAAGTTGATATGGTGCATGCTGTGATTGTTCAAAATAAACTGATAAAAGTACCGCCGACTGTCAGGTGAAGCAAATATTGTCAGATATAGTGAGTAATATTGTTTAATAACATTATAGTTAAACTTTTTAGCCAAACATATCATTTTTATTTATAAGGAGATTACATAGCTGTATTGATTTATACCGTAAAGTATATAATGTGGAACAATTTGAAAATGTGCTGACAAATGGAATTCCGGGAAATAACCGTTTAAAATCGCCACGGTAAGATACGCGGTTTCTGTTTAAAAAAACATCCAGTGTCCACACAAGCTCTCCCTGGTCCTTTTCTATTTCTCAGCAGCTAATTTAGTATTTGAAGATGCGCACGTCCGGTGCGGAAGGTCAACGAATCCTTCACCTTAATATGAATACGAGCCATAAGGAAGGCGATGCACAACCTCAAAAACTCATAGACGCACTTGGTTCACCTGGTAATTGTTTCCTTCGGTTACAATCCATAAAATTATATTGGTAAAGACAAATACCAATAGAAGTTTATGCATAATCTGTTCGTTTGGATAACTGAAAGCGAAAAGGCACTATAAAGTTGCCCACTTCTTGAAAATTGATGTACTGTCGACGCACTTTTAGTTAATGGTTTAAGTTAGTGAAATCCAACTCCAAGGCAAATAATGTTGTGTGTCACAGTACACAGATACTTGTGAAAAAAGCAAGGAGTTACTAGTATTATATCAAATATTTGGCAACAAAGTAATGTCAGTAGCACGGCTAGTGGAAAGACACGGTTTCCCGATATTAGCCTTTTATATTCTCTAGCACGTATGCACAATGAGCACATTGTAGCATTGTATTCCACCCAAAAATTCGATTTCGAGATTTCACTGAGTATATGTTTTGAGTATCTGTGAATCCAAAAAAGCATTTTTAGCGAAAGGCCCATGTGTGCGTGTGTATTTATGTTTGTGTGTGTGTGAACAGCATAACTCAAAAACGAAAAGTTGGTTAAATGCCAAACTTGGTATTTAAGTTTAGTACCTTCAAGAATACGATACGAAGATTTTCAGGAAAATCCCCCCCCTAGGTCGTCACCTTAGCTGCTTACAAGCGGGAGACCTGGGTTCGATTCCTAGTAACGCCTTGGTGATTTTTCCCCCGCTGGGGGACCTAGCCCGGGGTGCGCTCAGCCTCATGAGGTCCCTGGAGGGCCAATTGAGGAGAAGCAGCGGCTCCAGGTCACGAGGACCGCATTAACCGGCCTCACATTAAACCAAACGTCACCCCCTCCGCCGCTCGTATTATGATGTCAATAACTCGCGAAGTAATTGCACTCGCGTTAGAAAAGATTGTATAAGCACTTTTTTTAAATTAAAAACGTCAGATGTATTACATTCACATGACTTTCTCTGCATATTTGTAACAAACTTTTTTTATTGTTTCACTTATATAGGCCCCTTTAACATCTAAGATCATATCGGGGGCTTTGCACTTATAACAACTCGTTGTCTGTAGATTCTAACGTTTGGTTTCAATCATTTTATATTCCTCACACACACACACACACACACACGCGCGCGCGTGCACGCACAGGCTCACACACACACTCTTCCAGACTCTGTGGGGGTTAGGGAATAATTCTCGCTAACAAAAACTACCTGCCCCAGCCGGGAATTGAACCCGGAACCTCCGTGTGAGAAGTCAGCTCGCTGACCACTCGACCACGGAGTCAGTCTGTAACATATTATTGTTTATAAGCTTATTATTCCATTTCATGCTAATGGAGATAAACATAGAAGAAACGGTTTTATTGCTTAGTTCCTTATAAGTAGAATACACCAGGCTAAACCGACAATCAGATGTTTTAAAATGTAGTTGCTATGGAAGTGAAATCAGCTTCTTTGCGTGGCCAGGAGTTGAAAAGTTCCCGTATGAGAAAAGTAAAGTACTTTAAAACTGAAGCCAATAACAAGGAAAGGAATGTTATGATATAAAATGTGTGTTTTAGCGAAACCTAATTTTTTTGTGGAGTAAGTTTTCGTTTATCTCTTACGGTTTACTAGTTATGCAAAAGTCAGCATAATTCATCTAGAATAAAGAGGTCTTTAGAAGCTTTTCCCAGAAAATTCGAAATATACATTTTATTTGTGATGCAAATAGCTTTAATATGTAGTGCTTTAATCAAATCGTTAGAGCAATTTTTCAGAAAATAAGAATTTTCGAGTCGCCCTCCATGGTGTAATGGTTACCATGCTAACTTCATATACCCAAGGGCCCGGGTTCAAACCCGGCGAAGTAGGATGGATTTTTTCGGGTGTAAAAATCCTTAGTACAGCTTCCTTCGGAAGGGAAGTAATGCCGTTGGTCCCGTGTCGTAGATTTACGGCACGTAAAAGAACCTCAAGCCTGATAGAGTGGCATCTGAGCAAAATTAAGCGGTCTTTCACGTCCAGTATAGAATGGAACGCTGAGAACCACAGCAGTTAAAGAGCATCCATATATAACACTCCATTTCCATTTTCCAAGAATTTTAGAACATTTTTCCATGTAAAGGGTAGTTTGGGGTGGCGAGATTTTCTTGAAAATCTTCACGTCGCATCCTCGGAAGATACCAAGTTTGGTTTTTAATGCTCTTTTCGTTTTTGAGCTATGCTGTCCAAAGTCACACAGCGGACACACACATGGACCTTTTTCTAAAAATGCTTTTTTTTTGGATTTAGGGGTCCTAAACATGTATTTCCGATGAAATATTGGTATCGAATTTTTGGGCGAAATACAATATTTCTATACACTGTGTACATAGTACGTGTAGAGAAAGTAAACATTAAATTTTTATCAGCCCCATGGGAATGTTTGCCTGTGAGAGCTAGTCTCAAAGCCAGGACTGTAGAAACAATGCGATGTGACCCGTCACTAAAATCAGCTTCACTCATAACAATTAAACCTGCAGATTTCGCGAATATCTATGTACACCCTTGTCCTCTGTGTATACGTGCATCTATGTAGCTGTAAGGGGAGATTGGCTAGCTCCATAGCACAGTCGCTAGAGCAGGGGCCTCGGGTTCGATTCCCAGCTGGGGATGAGAATTTTTCTGTAGCTAAAAATATCCCCTATCTTTTCCGAGTCAAGAAGCATAAATGAGATCGTGAATGTGTGTGTGTGTGTGTGTGTGTGTGTGTGTGTGTGTGTGTGTGTGTGTGTGTGTGTGTGTGTGTGGTCTAATGAAGAAAAGTCTTATGTGTTCCATTCACATGATTTTTCTACATCTTTGCAATACATTATTATTAAAAAGCTAATTCTTCTATTTACTTAATGCTAATCGAGAAAAAAATTAGCAGAAACGACCTTATTACTTGCTTCCTTGTAAGCAAAAGGAAAATAAGGAGTATCATAAGGCTAAACCGATAGACAAATCTTTTAAAAGCTGGTTGCTACGTGATTGAAGTTCCTTTGTTTGTATGTATGGACAGGAGTTGATAAATTTCTGTATGACAAAAGCATAAACATTTTAAAGCTGAAAACAATAACAAGGAATATCTAAAAAATTGTCAAATTGTGTGTTGGAACAATCTTTACAGCTTTGTAAATAAGTTTTTTTCTCTTACGGTTTACCAGTTATGAAAATTTCCGCAAAATTCATCCAGAACACACATGTCTTCCAGAAAATTTAAGCTATACATTTTATTTGTAATGAGAAAATAAAAGTTTTCGAAAAATGTTCCACGTAAAGCGTAGTTGGGGGTGCGGGAAATTTCCTGAAAATCTTCGTGTCGCATCCTTTGAAGATACTGCACTTAGATATTAAGTTTGGTGGTTAAAGGGCTTCTCGTTTTTGAGCTATGCTGCCCAAAAACACAGACACTGACGTTTTTCTAAAAAGTTTTTTTGGATTCAGGTGTTCTCAAGACATCATTCCGGTGAAATCTCGTTATCGAAATTCTGGGTGCAATAGAACACCTTCTCTATATACTATGTACATATTACGTGTACAGAAAGTAAATGTAGATACCCTACGACAATAGTACACGTGTTCAAAAGGGGAGTGCCACCGAGCCGAATGATTGTGGTCCATTCCGTGACCGGCCTACCTGACCCATAGTTTTTTGGGGGGGGTTTCCCCGGGTTGCCAGGTAAATGTGAGTATGTCTTTTATCTCTGAATTTCCTGTCCCTCGATGTCGTTGTTGGAAATATGGAGTTGATGCTCGGTGCGGCGTGGGAGAGAAAAAGAATGCTCAAAGTGAGTAACTCGGCTGGTTGCTGAGATGAGGACCATCTTTGGCGGGGTTTCAGATTGCCTGTCTAACTGCCAAGAGCATTCATCTGGGGAACTATAGGGACCCTGTCATTGCTGTGCCGGCGCTCCTGGTTCCAGCCGCCTCGTGAATCCTGTCACCTCATTCTTCCCTCTCGAGGGTCGTACGTATAATAATCTCAAGTTCGGTGCCGAAACCTCTCCGGTGAATTCCGCCGATACGTTTGTGTAGTTAAAGGAGGGGTATAAATGGAGGAACAAAGAAAGGAAAAAAGAAAAGAGGATATTAAATGAAGTTATAAGGCAGAAACTAAGAGCGACGAATCCAGTAATATGTTCCGCTCGACTTCTTTCATTCTTGTATGCGATAAAGTGAGATGAAAGTGCTAGCAATTTTGTCCGGAACAGAAATGAGTGTATAAAAATCAGATTCTTTACATTCACAGGGCTCTCTCTAGCCATTGTCACTTATACTATACTTAGAAGGTTTAGCTGCAATTATTTTATTCTACACTACTATCTTTATTATTTTTGGCATTTTCCTTCGAAACGCATCACTTTAATTTATTCTGTAGATGGTTTAAATGGTCGTCTCCTTAGCGCGGTGGTAGCGCAGCTGCCTACCAAGCGGGAGACATGGGTTCGATCCCCAGTACCGGCGTGGGGATTTTTCCCCCGCTGGGAGACCTGGACCGGGGTGCACTCAGCCTCGTGAGGTCCCTGGGGGGCCAACTGAGGAGCTACTTGATTGAGAAGTAGCGGCTCCAGGTCGTGAGGACCGCATTAACCGGCCGGGAGGGGCTCGAGGCGCTGACCACGTCTCACCCTCCAGTACTGCACCCCATCCATGACGTCTGTAGTGGACCGAGATAGGGGACGCAGCGGCCGGGCGGCAGGCCAAGGCTCCCCGTGAGCTGTCGTGCCATGGAGTCAGATGGTTTAAATTATGGTAATAGCTATAGTGCTTCAAAATCTAAATTTTTCTGTATCTTAAACTAGGAAACTGGTCTTATTTCCATACAACACTCTTCTCTAATTGGATCTCACCTGTCTGATTGGATAGAACAGGAATAATAAAGTAGTTAAATTACTTTTTGAGCCTGGTCACTTCAGGAAACAGGAAAACCAGGGCTCTACAAGTATGAGCCCATCTGTAAAATTTGCAAAGAGGATGGAGAAACTGCCTAGCATATACTTTCTCTCGCACATCTGCCCATTCCTGGCAAGAAATAAATTTACGCTTTCTATGGATAAATTCCTAGAGGGGAGTACTCATCTGCGGTACTACTTTATTGTAAAACTATGAAGAATACACAGAAATATGATAAATTAGTTTGTGCGGGATCGGGAAGTGAATATTTAGTAGAGAACAATGATGAACACATCTGATTTTTTTCGCTTTCTAATAGCATTATCATAAATGAAGCAGAAATTTCAGAATTTAAGGTGTTTTGAATGGCCTTGCGTTACTTCTCTTCTGGCTTATATATATTTACAACTGGCAATGGGCAGCTTCTGTGTTTAACAGAACTCGCACACCACCAACCTCCATTCACATGGCTCACAGTGAGTAAACTAGAGACCGATTGAGTTGCAAACCTTCCTTTACACATGCATGGCGTTACAAATGCTGAAATCATTTGTTTAATTTACGCCACAACTAGGGAATCTGCTAGTTCTGAAATGGGCTGAATCATTGGCGTTTTCTAAATCACCATCTTCCCAAAAGCCAAACCTTGTTAGCTGCAGTTTATCAGAGGACCTGTGACACATGTTCTCATAATTCTGGATTTGAAGGTTTTAAGTATTGAGATTAAATTTTAATTTCCCACTTTTGTAAGAGCATTGAGGGTGATGTACTTTAAAAACGGAAGTGCTGATACTTAGATGCTGGTTTGAACACTGTATTAGTTCAATAAAACCAAATTTAAGTTATTAATATTATGATAATAATAATATATAATAATAATAATAATAATAATAATAATAATAATAATAATTAGTCATCTTATCTACAACGAGATAAGATCAAGGACAGGATGCGATATTCTTAAGTTGAACCCTGAATACATTGTGAACCCTAATCAATAAAGTTTTATGAAAACAAAAACATATGATTACGTGGCTTAAAGCTTCACTGCGTTTGATATTCTGCTTCACATACTTCCACATATTGTCAGGCAAGGCAAAGAGCCGTGGTGTGACCTGCTACGTAAACAAATCAACAAACGTCTGAGATAGGGAATAATAGCCATCCTAATCATGACTTTAGAAAATAACAAAAAAATTGCAAATACTGGGTCACCACATTGTCTCCAACTGCGGATACAAATATTTGCACTAATTCGCCTCCTACCCTGTATATACTTTTTCATTTTTGCACTCCATAAACGACACAAATTTCACGCATATAACTTCCATTCCTTCAGAGACATGACGAGAACATTGCTTCTGCTATACCTGTGTTGCCAACATTGGCATTCAGAACATGGCGGGCCCTAAGCCGCAATTTGTAGCCAAGGTATCCATG